>JBBCBC010000020.1:8655592-9904896 GCA_037126765.1 Stenogyne calaminthoides | reverse complement strand
AATTAAAAGTATTGTTTAAATAATAGAAAGTATTACTTGTTTAAATGAAAAGTATTACTTGTTAAATTAAAAGTATTACTTGTTTAAATAGAAAAGTAGTACTTGTTTAACTGAAAAGTATTACTTGTTAAATTAAAAGTATTACTTGTTTAAATAGAAAAGTAGTACTTGTTTAAATGAAAAGTAATACTTGTTTAAATAGAAAAGTAGTACTTGTTTAAATGAAAAGTATTACTTGTTAAGTTAAAAGTATTACTTGTTTAAATAGAAAAGTAGTACTTGTTTAAATAGAAAAGTATTACTTGTTTAAATAGAAAGTAATACTTTTTTAAATAGAAAAGTAGTACTTGTTTAAATGAAAAATATTACTTGTTAAATTAAAAGTATTACTAGTTTAAATAGAAAGTAGTACTTGTTTAAATAGAAAAGTAGTACTTGATTAAATGAAAAGTAATACTTGTTTAAATGAAAGGTATTATATATTTAAATGAAAGATATTACTTGTTTAAATGAGAAGTAGTACTTGTTAAAACGAAAAGTAATACTTGTTTAAATGAAAAGTAGAACTTGTTTAAATAGAAAGTATCACTTGTTTAAATGAAAAGTAGTAGTTGTTTAAATAGAAAAGTAGTACTTGTTTAAATGAAAAGTAGTACTTGTTTAAATAGAAAAGTAGTACTTGTTTAAATAGAAAAGTGGTACTTGGTTAAATGAAAAACATTATTTGTTTAAATTAAAAGTATTACTTGTTTAAATAGAAAGTATTGCTTATTTAAATGAAAAGTAGTACTTATTTAAATAGAAAATATTACTTGTTTAAATAGAAAGTAGTACTTTTTTAAATAGATAGTAGTATTTTGTTTAAAAAAATGAATTTTTAGGACATATACAATTTTAAAAGAATATAATCATTTATTTATAATTTATAATATAAAAAATATATATAATTAGTATTTTAAAGGTTATTAGATAGTTAAATTAAATAAATGAAATAAAAAATTAAAAAAAAGTGTAAAAAAAACGAATTAAAAATAAATAAATAAATATATTTTAATATAATATAATATAATTTAAATTTATAAATAAATAAAAAATAAAAATTATTATATTAAAATGTGGTTAAATCATTAAATTAGATAATTGAAATAAATGATTTTAAAAAAAATTGAAAAATAAAAGATTTTTAGGACATATAGAATTAATTTCATTAAGTAAACGAAAGAAAGTAAGTGTCCGAAATGTTTGATCCTCAAGATTAGGCCCATAGGTCCCAAAGTTTCGGTCCTTTGAAGCGAAAAATTTGCCTCATTTAATTGGGAAGATTGGTGGCTTATATATGATAGAAAATTTGTCTCATTTAATTGGGAGGCTTGGTGACTTATATTCCTTTGGTACAAAAATTAGCCTTAGGTACAAAAATTCCTTTAACCTCACTTTTAGATACAAATTGTTTTTCAAATTACTACTAGATACAAAACACCAATAAAAAGACCTAAAATATCATTCATTTCTCATTAAATTCATTTCACAAGTTCATTCCCCACCTTCAAAATTCTAATAACACCAATCTCCCATTTTCTCTCAAATAAGAACAGCAGCCCCCTTCTGTCTAAATAAGAACGGCAGCCCACCTCCACCGAAAACTTACCGCCGTCACTTCCGCCTCACCCGCCCAGAGGCGGCCCTTTTTGCCCAACCATCGCCTTCACCCCCGCCTCCCCAAGCCCACACACCCGCGGAAAAAGGATCGCCGACACCGCCTCCCCACCCAAAACCGTCGCCACGGCCACTCCTCACCCACCCAAAAACCGCCGCGGCGAGCCCCTCCTCCACACTCTCACCGAGGCGCCACCCGCCTCCCCACCCGCCAGACTCCAGCACCACCACCTTCACGCAGATTTGAGACGGCGAAACCTTGTTCGGAGTGGCCTCTCGCCAACGCCGCCTTTCCCGGAGGTGATGACCACCACTCGCGGCATCTCGCCGGAGAACTGAGGAGGGCCTGGATTGGGGTTTTCAGGGTTTTTTGTTGTTTTCCCCCATCTGGTTTTTTGGTGGTTTTTTTTTAGGGATTTTATGAAATATTGATCTATTTTGTTATAGCTATGGTGTTCTTTTTTTCATTTTGGTGATTTAGTATTTTTTTTTCGATTGTTTTGATTGAAGGGCGAGTATTAACCCTGGGAAAGTGTTGATTATTTTGACTTGGAGGTTTAAGGGGAAGAGAGTTGTCTTCTTGAAGCAGCTTACATCTGGATTGATTTTTTTGCTTGTTCCTGTTTGGGTTTAGATGTTTGTTGAAGAGGTGGTTGGAGGTGAGAATGGCAATGACGAAGATCGATCTGCTGAATCTGAATTTTCTTGGTTTATTTGGAGGTGAATGATGGTGGTGGCAATCTGGGTCTGAGATTTCTGGGATTTTTTTAGATTTTGATGAACATGTTCATGTTTTTAATGAACACGTTTATGTTCTTGATGAACATATGCATGTCAAAATGATGACGAAATATATAATTTTGAGATTTTTTAGTTTTTAATTTTTGTAATATTTGTAATTTCTGTAATTATTTAGATTTTAATTTCTGTATTTCCTATAATTTATGTAATTTTTGTAATTTTTTTAAATTCACTTTCTATAATCTTTATATTTTATATTGTAAATTTCTGGATTTTTTAGATAAAAATATGTAAATTTTTGTAATTTTTTTAATTTGAGACCTAAAAATGGGGAAGGTAAAAATACAATAACAATTTGAGACCTAAAAATGGGGAAGATAGAAAATACAGTAACATTATTTGACCAAAAAATTGGGAAGACAAAAAATGAAAAAAAATACGAGTTGGAAGAGAGAGAAAGGAAGAGTAAGAGAAAAAAGGATAAAGATGAGTAATTGGGAAAGAAAATGACAATAAATTAAAAATAAGGGTAGCAATGTCATTTTGGTGCCTATTTTGTACCTATAAGTAATTTTAAAAGATTCTTAGACCTAAGAGTAAATGGGCCTTGAATTTTGTACCTAAGGCTAATTTACTCTATATGATATGCTTGGTGGTTGGGTTCGGCATTAATGGTCCGTTCGTTGGTGGGTTCGGTCTTATTTTTTCCCAGCAGCACATGTTTCGAACCACCGTGAGCCATTTTTTTTCGTAAATTCACGCTTTAACGACGGATTTAGCGACGGTTTTAATTAAAAAAGAATTAAAAAATAATTATTAAAAAAAATTAAAAAAAAAACCATCGCTAATCTGTCGCTAAATCCGTCGCTAATCAGCGGCAGTCACAAAAAACCTTCGCTACGGTTAGCGACCCTCGATTCAACGTCGGATTTTTTTCCATCGCCAAAACAGTCGCTAATGTCGTTAGCAACGGTTTTTTCTGTCGCTAAAACCGTCGTTAAACCTCGTCTTTTTTGTAGTGTATCATCCATCATCATTTTTAATTAATATAATGATTTGCCATTTTTGATCACTTTAATTAGATCAATTGTACCATATTTATAGTCACGAGATTCTTCTCCCTACGGTAAGGGTTCTTGCCGCCGGTGAGCCTTTTTCACGACCGACTCTTCTGATTCGCTTCCGGATTCTCCGGCGTCCGCTCACCTCTTTGTGGGTAATTCCTCCCTTCTGTGTTTGTCCGATTGTTTTGGGGTTTCATCTTTCAATTTGGTATTATCTTTACCTATGAATTTTGTGGTGTGGAATGCACGAGGGCTCGGCAATCGCCGCGCGTTTCGTTATCTTAGCCGTTTAATTGCTGATCATAAACCTACCCTTTTATTCATTTCTGAAGCTAAAATTTCTAGTTCTGTGGGTAAAAGGTGGAAACAGTGGTTTGATTTCTCTGGTTTTCTTGGGGTTGACCCAAGGGGACGAAGTGGGGGTCTCGTATTGTTCTGGAAAGAGTCCATATCTATTTCGCTTTGTTCATATTCAACAGGTCACATTGATTGTCTTGTGATTACTAATGATACTCCTTGGCGTTTTACTGGATTTTATGGACATCCTATTCAGTCTGAACGATCTCATTCATGGGATCTATTACGCCGTTTGAACTCTTCTATCGCTTCGGCTTACAATGGATGACTGGTGGGAGGGGATTTTAATGAAATCTTCTTCAATTCAGAAAAGAGGGGTGGAAACAGGAGATCTCAATCTCATATGGCGGCTTTTAGAGAAGTAGTGACCGACCTTAACCTAATTGATTTGGGTGCACAAGGACCTCGGTTCACATGGATTAACAGACAACAAGGACATGGGTTGATTCACGAATGGCTGGACTGGTATTTGGCCGACTCTGCTTGGATGACGCTATTTCCACAAGCTGAGGTATACAATTAGGATTATTATGGTTCCGATCACAGACCGATCAAAGTTAATCTTCATAACAGTGATGTTATTACATATAAATCAACAAGGAAAAGATTCATGTTTGAGAATAAATGGCTCCTTGAGCAGGAATATCAGCACGCAATGGAGCAGGCTTGGAAGAAGGGTGAACATGTACGAGATTTCCAAACTCGATTACGGGTATGTAGTACCCAGTTATCTATCTGGGCAGCGAAGACGATCGGCTATGTACCTCGAAAAATTGAAGAAGCAAGGGCAAATATCAACTTTATTCTAAATAATGAAGACAGGGCTGGTGACAGATTCGAAATTCAAAGGTTGGAAGGTGAGTTGGATAAGTTATTATTGTTGGGGTTATACTGAAAAGTATGCTTTTTATTTTGTATAACCAAACTGAATTTCTTATTTATTTACTGAAATAAATTATTAATCACATGTTGCATTAAATATGAATGAATGTTATTTACTGTATACCTGTTCAATAAGTAAGTACGTGTTACATTGCAGTTAATTTGGTGATACCAGATCACAGAAGATCAAATTAACTGTTCCTCGTGACTAAGTACAAATTCACAACCCAGATGGAAATGAACAATCCATCATGAAAGGTTGAAGTGTAAGGCTCAGATTGACTTGTCTTGACCAAGAGATTACACTAGTGCATTATGATGCGCTGAATAGGACCTACAGGAGGATAAATTCTTCGGTACTGAATATACAAGAATTAGACCTCAGTGGTTGGTTATTTCTTAATCTCCGTTCCTTAAATAGGATCGTGTGAAATTAATAATTATTGCTTTGACTTATGACGGGAAGAGAATCAATGCGATTCGATACCTTGTATCTTGGGCAATATTATTGATTACATGACGATTGCTAAGATTTAATACGGAGAATCGCGTGCAAGTACGGCTTGCTTGATTTGTCCCCTTGGTGGGCTCAGAATCTTTATCATACCAAATCTTGCAAGTGGAAATTTATTTCCGGTATGGATAATAATGTTGAGTTGTCTTTACTCCAAGGACAAAGATATTAGTTAATATAAAGTCTGTTCAGTGGCTTAATTAATTAATGGACTAAGATAATCTTAAACGCGGGAAATAATGACCGGGAGCCATATTATTGTGAAGTCGTAATGTGGGTTAAGATGAATAGTTCAATATTAATTTTATAGTGGAGTAAATTAATATTAATGGACTTGAATAATATTTTGGCTAAATATTAAAGTTTCATAGCACATTGGAGGTCCAATCTTAATGCTCCTAAAGACCCCTAAGTCCAATTAATGAAAAGGAGAAGAAAATATTATTGCCTATTTTTCCTAATTATTTTCGAAAAAAATAGGTAGGAGAGAGAAAATATTTTTTCTTGATTTTCTTCAAAAGATCTTATGGAATAAGTATTCTTGAGATACAAGTTTATCCCATAAATTCAAGAAAGGAAAAAGATCGTATTTCTTCCCTATTTTATTTGATATTTTTGAAAATAATGGACAAGAAGAGAGGAGAAGATTTTGTTGGGAGATATTTTGGGAAATAGAATATATTTGATATATTCTAGATTGTATCTTGAGGAAGAAGCAAGGAAATTTCCCAATGCCCAACTAGACCTAATTTTCGTCCCCCCCTAGTCCTATAAATAGGGGATGAATTTTTCATCCCCAATGCAATTCCATGTGTTGGAAAAATTAGAAATCCACAAAGGTGGTGGCAAATATTTTTATTTTCTCCTTTAAAATTAAAATCGTTCGTTGAGAATCCTCCCACCGGATTACGTTCGTGGACGTGGGACATATTTGAGAAGGCACTTTGGGTGGATCCTTCGTCTCAACGGTTGTCTCTACGAGAGGTATGTAATCTCGTAACTCCTAGATTCCGCATGCTTAGGATTTACGTGAATTACATGTACGCATGTTGTTTATTTTCTTATTAATTATTATGTTGAATTGGTTTAGGATTAATTCATGTTAGTAATTAATTAATTAATTAAAATATGTATTTAAATTTATCTCGAGTAGATCCGGGCACCCCTTATTTCCCAACAACTGGTATTAGAGCCTCGGTTTCGAGCTCTGTATTTAAATTGTTATTTAAATTATGTTGGCCATTAAATTTTATTGAAAATTGGATAGTAGAATTGCTAGATCTGTTTTGCAGGTTTCCAATTGTCGTGGTATTTAATTTTCATGCGTATGTTTTGGTTTTAATTCGACTCGTTCAAATTTGTTTTTCTCGTGAGAAAATTCACTAGTAGATTAGGCTATTTGATTTGTTCAATGTAATAGACTAGTCTAGATTTAAGGTGTATTTATTTTCTCGTTAAATAAATTATAACCTGATTGAAGACGGCGATGAGATGAGGGGAGTTAAACGACCCAAAATCATACGCGCGCAACGCGGTATCGCGGCGAACGCGCTAAGTGAGGCACGCGACGCCGACGCCGCCAGCGCCAAGATGGCGACGACGCCGTGGGGTCGGCCTGACGCCAGCAGACAGCATTCAATGGCGAGCGCTTAAACTGCCGAGGATGAAGGCGAAGCGTGGCGGGTGGAGTATCGCCTACAGCCGAAGTTCGCAGCGAGGGGGGGCGGATGCAGCGAGGGCTAATGAGGTCGGGCGAACAAGGCGCGAGGGCACACGCGGTACGAACGGGCTACTACCTAAAGACCGTAGGGGCGAGCAAGCGCCACGCTTAGGATTCGGCCAGCGGGCCGCCAGACATGGGCGCCAGATCCTGCAAATTGTAGCTACTTGGAGTGGTGATTCGAGACTGAATTTTTTTTTCGAGACGAACGATTGGGAGAAATTCAAGACAGCGTTTCTTCAAAATCAAGCCAAGGAAAATCAAACCATGACAGTTGGATAATATGTGCCCAATATGTTTATTTTTTCTGCTTTGCTTGATTTATTGTTGTATTTTCTTATGCTTTATTTAATTTGTTTAAATGTGTTTGCATGAGAATTGTGTTGTGCTAGAATAATTAGGCGGCACTCGACTTAAGAGTGATTTGCATAATTAATCAAACGAAGCACTAACCTAATCCGTCAGCGACCTAAGTAGGTCGCCCATACAGGATGGGCCTGATCATATCAATGTCGGGGCGAGGTCTTACCTCACCCGAAATGCATAATAATGAACTAACTAAAAGGACCCCCGGTCGCGACCTTGGCGAGGCACAGATTCCCAATGGCGGCGCCTGCAATTCTGAACCTCGGGAAGTAAGTTGGATCAGAGAAGACTTTTCCCAAAGGGAAGCTGTTTTTTGGCTTTCAAAAAGCGATTAAAACAGAACGCCCTAATAAGGATGGATCAGATGAGAGACCTCAAAGTTTGAGTCGGCGACCTCGGGTATAGTGCCAGTGACCTCCGTCGAGCAACCCAAGTAAGAAGGTCGCCCCATAATTCAGCTGGAGCACTCCACCCAGTAACCGAAGTCGGCGCCATTTAATGCTCCCTACTAGCCATTAAATATCTAGGCCCTAGGCCCCTAGAGGGGCTATACCTCAAGAGTTTGTAGTATAAATACATGTAATTAAAGCTCATTGAAGGGTTCCAACATTCACATTCAATACAAAGGCCTTATTATCTAAAAAAAAGAGGCCTTTGGCCAAAACACTCTTGCAATTTATTGTTTTCCAACACTCCAAATATCAAGCATTAAAGAACATCATCACCACTTTAATGAAGAACATTCATTTTGTTCTTCATTAACTCTCACCAACCCCAAATCATAAATAGTTTGATGCCAATCATAGCCACATTAATGGCTTAATCATCCTATCATATTTTTGGTATCAACAATTGGAGCTAGAAGAAGGATGCTTCACTAGAATTTTTCCAGATTTTCTATTGATGCACCCTTTCGAATCTTCAAATCTTCAATAATCCCATTCAAATCTTCATATCCTCATCATACTCGAAGCTCCGCCATGGCATCCACTAGGATGCAGGCTTCTGACCGGCAAGAGGAGGCCACTTCCATTAATGAAGGCCCCCTCAAGAACTTGGCCGACATCAAAACTCCGGAGGACCTCAGGGAGGCTATGAAAATCCTCCGGCATAGACAGCGTGACCTCGCCAGCGAGCGCAACGGTCCGCAACGGTGAGCCGAAACCCGTCACCCTTCTGGATCTCGGGGAAAAAGGAAGATGGACTAAAATTCCCGGCCCAGGCACCGACCAGCGAAGACCCACCACACGACTAGGGAGTCCGGCGGGACAAGCCGTGCCTGAAGTCCATGGGAACAAACTCCCTCCCCTTACCGAGGTGGTTTCCCGCAACCGCTGTAGTCTGAGTCTGTCTTTGAAAGGTTGGGTAGCCGCACACCTCGAAGAGCCCGAGGTCGCCAAAATGAATTCAGGACTGACTCTTTTACAATCCGATGTAACTTGGAAACCTCTTTTGAGGTGGAGAAGGATTTCTGAGGTCGGGGGAATGAGGGACCGAAGACCTCGGTGCTTTCTCGTTTGGGCCCGCGAGCGTCCTTCCGACCTACCAACCCCGAGAATGAGCAGCTCGAGGCCATCAAAGAAACTCTCAAGAAGTTGCAGGATCGATTAGATCTACAAGAAGGACCATCGACGTCTGCTCTCGTCCCGATCTCACCTTTGGTCTCAGCTATTGTTTATGCCCCAGCACAGGTCAAAATCAAACGACCTCGATCAACCAGTACAATGGGGACTCTGACCCGACCATTCATTTGGGGAAGTTATCCGACCACATGGCCTCAATGGGAGCTACGGATGTGACACAGTATCGACTTTTCTCTCTCACTTTAGGTGACCAAGCCTATAGGTGGTTCAATTCTCAAACTCCGAACTCCATCGAGTCCTTCCACCAACTCGCCGGCCTTTTCCTAAACCATTTCGTCACTTTGGCTCCAAGGCAACATACGAAACAACTCTTCGCGACCATCCAGCAAGGTCCGACCAAGTCGGACCGAGATTACATCGAAAGAGTCGACAATTTCCTCTTAGGCGGTGAACCCATGGGGGATGAGGTCAAAGTGATGGGGGCTATTCGGGGCCTGCGATTCAACACAAAGTTGTGGAAACTCATGCATAAGGAGTACCCGAGTTCATATGTGGAGTTCCGGTACAAGGCAGAAAATCACATTAGCCGGGTTGAAATGATGGCCATGCGTTTGGGGGAGCAGGTCCAGGAGGACGAGGTAAAGAAACCTGAGGCGGCGACGCCGAACTCGCATAAGAAAGGTGGCGGCCACCGCAAAGCCAACAACTTCAAGCCTTATAACAGTGAAATCGAGGTCAAGCTATTGGGGGTATTAAACACCACTCCAAACGAAGTCTATGATCAAATTAAAGACAAGAAACTTTTGTATCAACCCCGTAAAATCACAAAGGAGAACGGGAAGATGAATCCCAATAAATACTGCCACTACCATGAGAGCATCGGATACAACTCCAGTGAATGTCGCGACCTTCTCCGACAATTATGGAGGCTTTATGAGGACGGAAAGCTAGACGACTATGTGAAGAAACGTCCGAACAATCAACCACAACCACAGCGGCCTCAGGCAAATCTTGGGCCTGCCGGCCAGGGACCCCTTCCCCCTTTTCCCGACAATGCTGTGGGAAGGGCCGTCCAGATGATCGCTCCATTGGGAGGTAGCATCGGCGGGATCCTCCCTTCGATGTTTATGTCGCGACGTAGGCGTAAAGCCAAAATACGAGCTCTAAATCATATCCACCAGACTTTCTTCCAAGTTAACCACTCAACCGAGAAAACCAATTCGCTCGCTTTCTCGGATGAGGACAAGCAAGGGGTACAATATCCGAATAATGACCCCATAGTGATCTCGACCAAGATCATGGGGGTAATGGTTCATCATCTACTAATCGATAATGGCTCTTTCTGCAACATCTTATTCAAAAGTGCTCTCGACCAGATCGGGAACTTCTCCAAATATATCGAGCCTTACGACCTCACTATCAAGGGATTTGGAGACTCTTCTGTGAAACCCTAAGGGGCAATCCGGTTAGCAGTCTAATTGGTCTAGGATCGTGATCCGGAGGTGAGGGTGATGAGGTAGCTCGATTTCATCATTGTTGATCTTCCCTCGACATATTATGGTTTTCTGGGAAGACCTTTCAAACATGAATTCGGGGCAGTGACCTCGGCCCACTATTATTGCATCAAATTCATAACCCCAGGAGGGCCCGTAGGGATGATCAAGGGAAATCAAGCAATGTCTAGAGGATGCTTGTTACAGGTCAGCGCTGAGCCAGGCGCGACCATGGCGACCCTCGAGACAGGGGCAATTTTAGTAGTGTTGAAAGACCATCCCGATGACCCGACCTCGCCACCAACAAACAAACCCAATAAAAGAATGAAGGTCGCCGACACAGAGGAAGTGGCCAATCTCTAGCCCAGAATAGGTTACGAGCCTGTTGACGACCCACTGTGGGCGAAAGGGCAATGAGCCACACCAGTGGAAGAGCTCGAGAGAGTCCCAGTTAGCGAATCCCAGCCCGAGATGGAGGTGATCATCGGGACCACCCCTAGGTCCCGAAATGCGAAGTCAGGTGATCGAGTTCCTAAAAGCTAACTTGGATGGTTTTGCCTGGTCCTACAAAGATATGGTCGGGATAGATCCCGAGATCGCTTACCATCAGCTCAACATCGATCCTTCCAAAAAACCAATCTCCCAGAAGAGAAGGAAGTTTGGTCCTGAGAAATATGCGATCCTGACCGAAGAAGTTAAGAAGCTCCTAGATAACCAGCTTATCAAACAAGCAGATAAGCCTCAGTGGGTGGCAAATGCGGTGTTAGTAAAAAAAGCGAACAACTCATGGAGATTGTGTATCATCTTCACAGATTTGAATGACGTTTGTCCCAAAGACAATTTCCCCATGCCACACATCGACCACCTAATTGAAAATATGGCGGGGAATGAGGTAATGTCTTTCATGGACGCATTCGCGGGCTATCATTAAATAGCCATGCACCGGGACGACCAAAATCACACTTCTTTTCTGACAGAAAAGAACATCTACTGTTGGAAGCGCATGCCTTTTGGTTTGAAAAATGCCGGGGCAATGTATCAGAGGCTGGTCAATCGCATGTTCGCGGATCAGATCGACAAGACCATGGAAGTATATATCGATGACCTGGTAGTTAAAAGCGAGAGAAGAGGAGACCATTTGGGGCACCTCGCACAGGCCTTCGACATCATAAGGCAATACAACCCCAAGAAGTTCAACTTTGGAGTAGAATCCGGAAAATTCTTGGGGCATATGGTGAGCCAACGCGGGATTGAGGCTAACCCGACCAAGATCCAGGCCGTGATCGATATGAGAGCACCACAGAACATCAAAGAAGTTCAGAGATTGACAGGACGATTGGCCGCCCTAAATCGTTTTATATCGCGAATGGGGGACAAGTGCAAACCTTTCTTTGATACGATAAGGAAGAGAAAGTTCAAATGAACAGCTCAAAGCCAGCTCACATTCGAGAACGTAAAGGATTACCTATCAAACACGCAGATACTCGCAAAGCCTATCCCGGGGGAAAAACTTTACCTTTACTTGGCAGCCTTGGAGACCGCATTGTCGTATTGGTTCGGGCTGAGGGGCAGGTGTTGGGATTATACTGAAAAGTATGCTTTTTACTTTGTATAATCGAAACTGAATTTTCAGACTTATTTACTGAAATAAATTGTTTATCACTGATGCTTTAAATATGATTGAATGTTACATATATTTATCGCATAACTGTTCAATAATTAAATGCGTGTTACATCAGTAGTTAATTTAGTGATACCAGATCACAGAAGATTAAATTAATAGTCCCTTGTAACTAAAAGTACGCCATTCACGACCTAGATGGAAATGAACAACCCATCACGAAAGGTTTAGGTGTAAGGCTCAGATTGGTTTGTCTTGACCAAGAGATTACACTAGTGCATGACCGATACTTTGAATAGGACCTCTGAGGAGGATAAATTCTTGAATCCAACAAGGAAGAATTAGACCTCGGTGGTTCGTTGTTTCTTAACCTTCGTCCCCTTAAATAGGATCACGTGGGATTGATAACTATTGCTTTGACTTATCATGGGTAGCGAATCGGAGAGATTCAATACTTTTTATCTTGGGCAATATTATTGGTCACATGTGATTGCTAAGATTTAATACGGCGAAGAATCGCGGTGCAAGTACGCTTGCTTGATTTGCCCCTTGGGAGGTTCATAAGTTTTATCATACCAAATCTTGCAAGTGGAATTAGTTTCCGGTATGGATAATAATGTTGAACCGCTCTTCCTCGACGACAAAAAAGATATTAATTAACGGAAAGCTATTTCAAAGGGCTTGAATTAATTAATGGGCTAGATAATCTTAAACACGGGAAATAATGACCGGGAGCCATATTGACTGTAATATGGGTTAAGATGGATAGTGCAATATTAATTATGTAGTGGGATTAATTAATATTTATGGGCTTGAATTATATTGTGGCTCAATATTAGATATTCAAGATCCATTAGAAGGTCCAATCTTAATTCTCTTAAAGGCCCCCTGAGTAGCCCAACAAATAGTCCAATAACTGAAAAGGTGATTAAAATAAAATAAATATTGTTGCTTAATTTTTCCTAATTATTTTGAAATTTATGGATGAAGTTGGGAGAAAGATTTTCTTTGAATTTTGTTATGGAATGAAGATATGTATTCTTGGAATACAAGATTATCTCATTAAATTTAAGAAATCTCCCACATGGTTTATTCATATGAAATTTTCGAAAAAGATGAAAATATAGGGCAAGAAAGATTTTCTTGATTTTCTTGAAAAGATATTATGGAAGATATGTATTTCTTGAAATACAAGAATATCTCATAAATTCAAGAAGATCCAAATCTTGGAATCTTGCAAGGCATATTTTCGAAAATTCCATATATATGAGGAGGTGGAATTTTTGTGGAATATTTTAATTATGGGAAAAAGAATATAGGAGATATATTCAAGATTTCTTGGTGACCAAGAAAAGTCTTTTCCCACATTGATATTTCATTAAAAATTTCGACACCCCCTCTCCTATAAATAGGGGATGATTAGTTCATTCCCAAGTACAATTCCATGTGCTGGAAATATTAGCAAATCCACAAAGGTGGTGCAACAAAGTTTATTTTTTCCTTTTGTTAATTGTTCGACGAGTGTCCTTCCACCGGATAGTTGAGCAAGGGCTAAGGGAATACTTGGGAAGTCCTTTTGGTTAGTCCGTCCGACCGAAGTCACTGCCATCCCGAGAGGTACGTTCACGTAAACCCGTAGATTCCTCATGCGAGGTTTTACGTGGCTTTTTATATGCATGATATGTTGTTGCAATTATTATTTGAATTAATATAGGATTAATTCATGCTAGTAATAATTAAAGAATTAAATTTGTATTTAAATATTCACTCCGAATAGATCTGTGCAACTCATTCCCCAACAACTGGTATCAAAGCCACGGTTTCGGCCTCTGAATTTTTTAAATTGTAATTTAATTCGTGGACATTAAATTTGAAATTGGATAGTAGAACTGTTAGATCTGTTTTGCAGGTATCCAATTGTCATGGATTTTAATGTTTATTTTTGCATGCATATAAACTGTGTTTTTTTTTTAATTCGATTCGTTCGGATTTGTTTTGCCTCGTGAGAAAATCCACGAGTAGACTAGGATTTGTTTGATTTGATCAATGTAATAGACTAGTCTAGATCTAGGTTTATTTATTTTTTGTAAATAAATTGTAACTTGATCGGGAACGAAGAGACGAAGAATTAAAAATCCAAAATCGAGAACGGGGCGCGCGCCGCTTAGCACTATGGGCGCAGGTAAGGCGCACGGCGCGCGGCCGAGCGGACGGCCGAGGAGAGAAGGGCTTGCGCACAGACGGGCGGCGCTCGAGCCGAGAGTGACGGGGATCTTGGGCGAGGTAGGGCGGGCGAAAGCACGCCATGACGCGATGCGCTGCACACCGCCGAGATCTCTGCCGACGCTGACGCCGACACCTACCGAGGCATGCCGAGGCATTTGGCACGGCCACGGGCGGTCTTGCCGAGTGCCGAGGTTGTCCTAGGCCAGTGGTCGGCCGGATCTTGGCGTGCATCCTTTACCGCGAGCTACTTGGCGTGGCGGTTCGAGATTTAAGTATTTTTTTCGAGACGAACGAGTGGGAGAAATTCGAGACGTGTTTCTTCAAGATCAAGCCAAGAAAAATCAAACCATGACAATTGGATAATTTGTGCCCAATATATTTATTTTTTCTGTTTTGCTTGATTTATTTGAGCTATCTTATGCTTTATTTAATTTGTTTAAATGTGTTTGCATGAGGGTTGCCAAATGGAAAAATCTCACCTTCAAAATTACTAAGTATGTTTAAATAATTAATTGACAATTTTATTCCGGATAATAAAATTGAATTAATTTTGACCTCCATGATTTATTTATTTGTGAATTCTTTTGGAGAAATTCCCACAACGGGACGGTCAAAAGACAGGTTTCACATGAATGAATTCCAAACAGATGATTGTGGGTTATTACTAGTGGCGACGATGACCCTCCCAACGAGGCTCGATCAAAGGAAATAATAATCCTGTATTTAATCATGGTTATTACTTAGGTATAAAATTGATATGCATATACTTCCCCGAAGTCCCTGTCAATTTTATATTGGTCAAGTGGGAGCCAACTATTAATCTGGTTATTAAAGGTTTGTAACTGTTCTTGTTTGTAACCTGCTTGAATGTGTTTAAATAATGACCCACCCAACGTGGCTTATTTAAACTGTTTTGAGATGTTGGCTGATGCATGTTCATATTTTTTGAGATTTTAATATGATGCATGTGATCGAACCTTGTGATATACTTGTGCTATTGCATATAGTTGTTTATTTTAGTTCAGGATGTCGTTACCTTTTAATCCACTGTTATTATACTTAAAGTCAATATTATATGGAAACTATATTGATTGGAAAAAAATTATAATTGTCCTAACTGCACAAAAGCACAAGTGGATTTTGACACACAAAAATCAGATGAGCCAACTGACGAGTCAAAACATGCGGGACTCGTCAGATCACCTTGTGAGAAATGTCGTCGCTGAAAATGGTGGAGGGCAAACCCGTAAGGGATTACGTCCTCAAAATAGATGGCCCATCTGAACAAACTTGAGATTCTGAGTGCAGATTATGACCTGGAGACTCAGATGAATTTGGTACTTCACTCTCTGCCCAAAAAGTTTTTGAGCATTTTGGCCTCGCTAGCTAATTTGTTGCAAGCTTTTGGTCTCGGCAGAAATGATGATAAGGCACCAAACTCAAGCTTTGACGGCAAGTGGTCCGTCTTCATCTTCTAGGCCAAGTAGGCAAGATAAAGAAGAGGACCAAAGGCCATAAGCAATAAAACTCAACTGTTGCCAAGGGCAACGATAAGATGAGGAATGCTTGTTGTGTTAAAGGAAATCCAAAGAGGAAGTGCTTAAGCTGCGGTGAGAAAGGACAATGGAGGTTTTGCCTGTTCCAACCCCAAAAGGGACGAAAAGAAAGGTAATTCTCAAGCACTAGTTGTTGAAACTTATTTAGCGGCGTATACTTCTCATTCGTGGGTGGTTGATACGAGATCCACTAATCATGTTGGCTTCACAGGTTCTAAATGATCCGGTAACTTAGTGGGAGTGAGATCCTCATCACACTGGGCAACGTTACGAAAGTAGAAGACATTGCAATGCTACGTAAGTGGCAGATATTGCAATGCTACGATAGTAACGATTATTGCAATACTACGCAAGTAGCAGACATTGCAATGCTACATGAGTGGCAGTTAAAGCAGTGGGAGAAGTGCACCTATCTTTTGAAGATAAAGTTTTTTTTTGAGATTATCTTTATGTTCCCAGTTTTAGAAGAATTCACTTTCAGTTTCTAAAATTCGATTAAAGGACACTAAGTTTCTTCTAATAAGAATGACATCATTTTTGAAATGATGAGTGTACCAGTTATAGGACATTGATAGAAAATCTCTATACAATTAACTGTGCACATCACTCACGAAATGCATCCTATAACACATCAACTATTTTCGACAAAAGAAAGCGTGAACGAAATACTTCTTTGGCATCTAAGATTAGGTCATATAGATCCAAAGAGGATCCAAAGGTTGTTGAAAGATGGTTCACTGGAGCGTCTCCAAGTTGAACAAATTCCAAACTGCGAATCATGTTTGGAGGGTAATATGACCAAGAGGGCATTTGGAGCCAAGGGGAATAGGGCTAAAGAAGTGTTAGAGATCGTTCACACAGATGTATGTAGTCCAATGTCAACCAAAGCAAGAGGAGGTTATGAGTAATTTTATTGATGATTACTCAAGGTACATTTTCCTTATGAAGCATGAATCTGAGACCTTTGAGAAATTCTAAGAATTTAAGGTTCAAATAGAGAATCATAAGGAAAAACGTATCAAGTCTCTACGATCTGATCGTGGAGGCGAATACCTCAGCGATGAGTTTTTGAACTACTTATCTGATGAAGGGATTGTATCCCAGCTCACTGCACTCGGAACCCCTCAAAAAAACAGGGTTGCAGAGCGAAGAAACATAATTCTTTTGGAAATAGTTAGATCAATGATGAGTTATGCGGATCTTCCCGAGTCGTTCTGGGGTCATACCTTGGAAACAACGACTTACATTCTGAACTTGGTGCTATCCAAATCGGTTCCCAAAACTCCCAAAGAATTGTGGACCGGGCGCGAGCCTAGTATGAGACGCATGAGAATTTGGGATGTCCGGCCTATGTGTTGGACAAGGAAGTCGGTAAATTGGATCCTCGATCATAATTAAGGCTGTTTGTAGGATACCCCGAGGGAACAAAAGGGTGTATGTTCTATAGTCCCGAAGATCAAAAGGTGGTCATCAGCACCCACTTTAGATTTTTGGAAGAAGACTATATGAACCAAAGAAAACCCAGAAGTGAGATTACCTTAAATAAGCTTAGAGGGCAAACCTCAGTGCCAACTGTACTAGATGATATACCAAACAATACGCTTTCACAACCGGAGCCTCGTCATAGTGGGAGGGTTGTTAGTCAGCCCGAGGGATTCATGGGAATAGGAGAGTTCTCGGACTTGATTCCCAGACAAGACGAATCAGACCCATGGATATATGACGAGGCACTCCAAGATAAGGATGCAGGTTCTTGGCAAACAACAATGAAAGCCAAAATGGGTTCTATGTTTCATAATAGAGTGTGGGAGCTAGTCGAACCACTTAATGGGGTCAAACCCATTAGATGCAAGTGGGTATATAGGAGGAAAAGAGGACCGGACGGGAAGGTTAAAACCTTTAAAGCAAGACTAGTGGCGAAAGGTTATACTCAGAAAGAAGGGATTGATTATGAGGAAACTTTTTCGCCCGTAGCCATGCTTAAGTCCATCCATATTCTCTTATCGATTGCTGCGTATTTCGACTTTGAAATCTGGCAAATAGATGTCAAGACAGCTTTCCTTAACGGAAGTCTTGATAAAGAGATCTATATGCAACAACCCCAAGGTTTCATTGAAACAGGCCAAGAACACCTAGTTTGTAAGCTCAAGAAGTCCATTACGGACTCAAACAGGCATCCAGAGCTTGGAACCAATGGTTTGATCATGTTATAAAGTCTTATGGGTTTGATCAAAACAAGTTTGAAAGTTGTGTGTATAAAAAGCGTTTCGGAACTGCATTGGTATTCTGAGTACTATACGTAGATGACATTGTGATCATCGGGAACGATGTGAAGGTGTGATCAGACGTAAGGGCATGGTTTCAAAACAGTTTGATATGAAAGACTTAGGGAAAGCCGCACATATCCTTGGGATCAAGATAACTCGAGATCGCCAGAAAAGGATGATCGGGTTATCGCAAGTTTCATACATAGACACTGGTTTTTGAAACGATTCAGCATGCAAGATTCCAAGAAAGGATTCGTACCTTTCAGACTTGAAATCCATCTATCCAAGAAAATGTCCCCTAAGACGCAAGAGGAGATAGATGACATGAAAGGCATTCCCGTGCTTCTACCAGAGGAAAACCTTATGTATGCAATCTTTATGACGAGACCGGATATCTACTTTGCGTAGGCATGGTAGCAAGATATCAAAGTAACCTGTGTAAATCGCATTGGATCGACGCTTAAAAACATTCGAAGTGTCCGAAAAAGAACTCGTGATAGAATGTTGATTTATCGGTCGATACTCCAATCCCCATCGGCTACACATTGGACTCGGATTTCCAATCGATTTAGATTCCGTAAATTATCCGCCTCGCCAGTGTGTTTCCATTTGGGAAGTGTAGCCATCAAATGGGACGAGTGTGAAGCAAATGCATCACTGACTCAACCATGGAAGTCGGGTAAGTAGCTGCTTGTGAAGCAGTGAAAGAACGGATTGGACTCTAGATCTTCTTAGTGGACTTGGATGGTGTTCTGAATTTGTCTAAGCAATATCTGCTAGGGGCAGTTGCAAATTCAAGAGAACCAAGAGTCCACGAGTCAAACAAACACATTAAAGGAAAGACATCTTATACGAGAAATCGTTAAGAGAGGAGATATAGATGTGGCAAAGATAGCGTCTGAGGACAACCTAGCAGGTCCATTCACAAAGAGTCTGCCTCTGAATACATTCGAGAGACATGTGGAAGGAATGAGTGTCAAGACCGTTGCCAATCTGCTTTGAGTATAAGTGGGAGAAATTATTAGGTTCGTGTAGGTGACATAAGATGTCACGGACTACTCGAGACATGTTGTAGTATACTTAAAAGCAGACTTTGAATATAAGTGGGAGATTGTTGGGATTATACTGAAAAGTATGCTTTTTACTTTGTATAATCGAAACTGAATTTTCAGACTTATTTACTGAAATAAATTGTTTATCACTGATGCTTTAAATATGATTGAATGTTACATATATTTCTTTGCACTGCTTCAATAATTAAATGCGTGTTACATCAGAGTTAATTTAGTGATACCGGATCACGAAGATTAAATTAATAGTCCCTTGTAACTAAAAAAAAGTACGCCATTCACGACCTAGATGGAAATGAACAACCCATCACGAAAAGGTTGAGGTGTAAGGCTCGAGATTGGTTTGTCTTGACCAAGAGATTACACTAGTGCATGACCCGATCTTGTTGAATAGGACCCTCTGAGGAGGATAAATTTTTCTAATCAACAAGGAAGAATTTGACCTCGGTGGTTCGTTGTTTCTTAACCTTCGTCCCTTAAATAGGATCACGTGGGATTGGTAACTATTGCTTTGACTTATCATGGGTAGCGAATCAGAGAGATTAAATACTTTTTATCTTGGGCAATATTATTGGTCACATGTGATTGCTAAGATTTAATACGAAGAATCGTGTGCAAGCACGCTTTTGCTTGATTTGCCCCTCGGGAGGTTCATAAGTTTTATCATACCAAATCTTGCAAGTGGAATTAGTTTCCGGTATGGATAATAATGTTGAACCGTTCCTCGACCAAGGACAAAAGATATTAATTAACGGAAAGCTATTTCAGTGGCTTGAATTAATTAATGGGCTAGATAATCTTAAACACGGAAATAATGACCGGAGCCATATTGATCGTAATATGGGTTAAGATGGATAGTCTGAATATTAATTATGTAGTGGGATTAATTAATATTTATGGGCTTGAATTATATTGTGGCTCAATATTAGATATTCAAGATCCATTAGAAGGTCCAATCTTAATTCTCCTAAAGGCCCCCTGAGTAGCCCAACAAATAGTCCAATAACTGAAAAGGTGATTAAAATAAAATAAATATTGTTGCTTAATTTTTCCTAATTATTTTGAAATTTATGGATGAAGTTGGGAGAAAGATTTTCTTTGAATTTTGTTATGGAATGAAGATATGTATTCTTGGAATACAAGATTATCTCATTAAATTTAAGAAATCTCCCACATGGTTGCAAGAAAGATTTTCTTGAAAAGATATTATGGAAGATATGTATTTCTTGAAATACAAGAATATCTCATAAATTCAAGAAGATCCAAATCTTGGAATCTTGCAAGGCATATTTTCGAAAAATCCATATATATGAGGAGGTGGAATTTTTGTGGAATATTTTAATTATGGGAAAAAGAATATAGGAGATATATTCAAGATTTCTTGGTGACCAAGAAAAGTCTTTTCCCACATTGATATTTCATTAAAAATTTCGACACCCCCTCTCCTATAAATAGGGGATGATTAGTTCATTCCCAAGTACAATTCCATGTGCTGGAAATATTAGCAAATCCACAAAGTTGGTGCAACAAAGTTTATTTTTTCCTTTTGTTAATTGTTCGACGAGTGTCCTTCCACCGGATAGTTGAGCAAGGGCTAAGGGAATACTTGGGAAGTCCTTTTGATTAGTCCGTCCGACCGAAGTCACTGCCATCCCGAGAGGTACGTTCACGTAAACCCGTATATTCCGCATGCGTAGGTTTTACGTGGCTTTTTATATGCATGATATGTTGTTGCAATTATTATTTGAATTAATATAGGATTAATTCATGCTAGTAATAATTAAAGAATTAAATTTGTATTTAAATATTCACCCCGAATAGATCTGTGCAACTCATTCCCCAACAGCAGAACCATATGCCAATCTATTTCGGAAGCCAGACTTTGAACGACGCTGAGCTGAGATACCCCCCTCTGGAAAAATTTGCCTATGCGCTCATAAAGAGTTTTCAAAAGCCACGACCATATTTTTTCGACCACCATGTCGAGGTCCTGACCTAGCTACCATTGCGGCGAATACTCCATCGACCAGATACCATAGGAAGATGCCTCAAGTGGTCGGTAGAGATCAGACTGTTCGACATAAAATACGCACCCCGAACAACAATAAAGGCACAAGCATTAGCAGATTTCCTCGTGGAATTAACTTTCCCGACCAAGCAAGAAAAAATAGTGGGGCAACCTTGGGAATTATATGTGGATGGGTCAGCAACCAGTGATCGAGCTGGGGCAGGCGTAGTGCTAATCAGCCCAAAAGGAAGATCATTCACAACCGCAGTCCGTTTTGATTTTCAAGCAACAAACAATGAGGCCGAGTATGAAGCTCTGATCAACGACCTAGAAATGGCCATGGCCATAGGAGTACAACGCGTCAAGATTTTTTGCGATTCTCAGCTGGTAGCCTTCCAAATGACGGGCGAGTATGAGGTGAGAAACGAACAGATGATGGTGTACCACAAGATTGCCCAAAATGTGATCGAGAAGCTCGAGCAGGTCGAGATATCCCAAATTCCTAGGAAGAAGAACACCCAAGTAGACGCTCTAGCTCGGTTGGCGACATCTGAAGGAGCGGCCGACATGTCAGACATAACAATCATCAAGCTTTGTCGCCTGTGCAGCGATCCAAATTTTGTCGCACCTGTGGCAACCGAGGAAGTTACCTGGATGAGTCTGATCATCAAGTAAATTAAGGATGGCGAGCTCCCCACTGACAAGGCCGAGGCTCGCCGACTTCAACTAAGGGCAGGCCGATATACGATCATGAACAACCAACTATATAAGCGGGGTTTCACCCTCCCTTTGCTAAAATGTGTAACCCCCGAGGTCGGTAAAGAGATCATAAAGGAGATACATGAAGGGGTATGTGGTAACCACGCAGGAGGGCACTCACTCGCCCACAAGGTCCTGCGACAGGGCTATTTCTAGATAATGCTGAAGCAAGACACACTCGACTTCGCCAAGGCATGCAAAAGGTGTCAGGTCTTCGCCCAAAAATCAGGGTCGCCCCAGAAGAGCTCGCATCAATATACAGTCCTTGGCCTTTCGCCAAGTGGGGCATCGACCTGATCAGACCGCTACCCACAGCACCTGGAACGGTTAAGTTCGAGGTAGTTGCAGTCAACTATTTCACTAAGTAAGCGGAACCAGAGGCCCTCGGGAGCACAGATCAAGCCACGATCATACGATTCATATGGAAGAACATCATATGCAGATTTGGCCTAACCCAGGCAATCGTGTCGGACAACGGACCACAGTTCAACGGATGGGAAATTGGGGCATTTTTCGAGAAATGGCGGATCACCAAGCTTTTCTCCACCCCCTATCACCCACAGTCAAATGGCCAGGTTGAGGCGATTAATAAGATCATCAAGCACACACTCAAGATAAGGATCGCAGGGCCAAAAGGGATTTGGGTGAGCAAGCTTCCCGAGATACTCTGGTCATATCGAACCATCTGTCGGAATTCAACAGGGGAAACACCCTTCTCCCTAGCTTTTGGGACGGAGGCAGTCATCCCGGCAAAGGTGCATTTCCCGACATACCGAACATCACGAGCTATTGATGAAACCAACGACCGAGCTCAAGAGGCTAATCTCGATTTCCTCGAAGAAAAACGTATCAACTCAAACATCCCGCAATGCGATCTACAAACAGAGGTCGAAAAAGTACTACAACTCGAAGGTGCGATTTTGCCAATTCTGAAGAGGCGACCTCGTGTTGAAAAAGATACAAGGAGTCAGTCAAGGACCTTTCGGCCCAACTTGGGAGGGGCCTTTCAAGATCACGAAGATACTACCTAACGGAGCATACGAGCTCGACGACATCAACGACATTCCAACTCAATATCCATGGAATGCGACCTTTCTGAAGAAATACTATCAGTAGGAGGGGGCATTAACCCGAGCTTATTAATATAAAGTATAGGAACTTACCTCGGTGATAAATGTAGCGATTATTCCTGCATAAATACAAAGTTCCAATTTTCCCATTTTATCCTCTATCAAATCAAAAAATTGGGTGGCAGGTCGGTCTACTGGCCTCTAGCAAGATTACAGTTAATCAAGGTCGCTAAGTCGCAATATCTTAAGACGACATATGCGAGCACGATAAACAATAAAAAGTACAAGATTATAGTTAATCGAGGTCGCTAAGTCGCAATTTCTTAAGACGACATATGCGAGCTCGATAACTCAAAATAAATTACATGTATTAAGTTTGCTAAGTCACAATTTCTTAAGACGACATATGCGAGCTCGATAACTCAAAGCGAATTATAAGTATTTTTGCTAAGTCGCAATTTCTTAAGACGACATATGCGAGCTCGATAACTCGAAGCGAATTACAAGTATTTTCGCTAAGTCGCAATTTCTTAAGACGACATATGCGAGCTCGAAAACTCCAAATAAATTACAAGTATTAAGTTTGCTAAGTCGCAATTTCTTAAGACGATATATGCGAGCTCGATAACTCGAAGCGAATTACAAGTTTTTAGAGTTCGCTAAGTCGTAATTTCTTAAGACAACATATGCGGGCTCGATAACTCAAAAAAATTCCAAGTTATTGTTTATCGATTTCTTTAAGTCACAATCTTTTAAGATGATGTAAGAAAGATGAGCAAGTCATAAGCTATTTCTCGCTAAGTTGCAGTAAATTAAGATAACAAAAGTAAAGCGAAACTAAAAACGATCAGAGCCCATAGGGCATTCCATTAAAAAGGAAAGAAAACTGTACAAACATGGCCTTCGCGGGGCGGAAAAAAAAAACCCACGAGGGTCGATGATAAGAATAGCTTAAAAAGCCGGGATCAGACTTGGGCCTCCGGAGCCAGGTTCTCTCCATCCACCACCGCGGGCTGGGGATCGGGTGCGGAGTCTCCTTCCATGACCTTCTATGGACCCAATACCGAAGTGACCGAGGCCAGATCATAGAGATCCAAGTCCTCGATGCCCTCAAACCGGCTTAGGTCGAGCCCATCAGGACCGAGGTCGGCGATTGGGAAGGAGCCCAGAGGCTTCGGCGGGTTGCGATCAAAGAAGGCCGATAACTCCGCCACCAAGGCCCCCTTTAGGGCCGACCCCTCAGGAAAGGAGCGGGCAAGACGAATGCACCTCGCCATAGCCTCCACCGAGGAAAAGTTGCCCACGTCCTCGAGGATAACGTTTTCCTCTTTAAGGGCAGCCAACTCGGCATCCTTCTCTTTGAACTCTTCCCTGAGGAGGCGGAGCTTCTCATCCTTCTCCTGGACAACATTCTCCCGGAGATCCAGATCTACTCGTAGTATCCCGACCTCCGCCCGGCGGGCTTTCAACTCAACGTCCATGCTCTCCACCGAGGTCTCCAGCTCCGCGACCTTCCGTTCAAGGTTCCCAACCTAAATCTTTGTCGCCTCCACCAACCCTAAGGCCACATTCTTTTGATCCACGGCCTCCCTCCTGGCCGCCTCCGCGAGGTTCTTCTCCTCAATGGCCATCTGGACTCGCTCATCCACCGAGGTGAAATCCTCGGAGGCCTTGGACATGGCTGCCATCATCCGACCCCCGTACACCACAGCCAGCTGGATATTGCCCACCGGCCCAGCATCCTCAATCGATTGATCCAAGCCGAGGTTCCACGACCTGGCAGGGAGCGAGCAAGCCCGACGAAGGTAGTTCGAGAGCTCGTGGAGAGAGTCGGGAGATCGGCTGCGGAGAAAATTGGACACGAGGATGGGGTGAGAAGACCCCTCCCTGCAAAGGAAATAAGCAAAATAAAAAGGGTTAGCGCACGACTTGATGGCGACCGAATAAAACAACAACAAAAAAGATACTTACTCAACCGGCCGACACCAGCCCAGGTAGGACTTGTCATCCTTCTCGCGCTCGCCTTCCGGAATGTGGCCATGGTGAGAGCCCTTGGTCTTGGGAGTTTTCTCGGCGGGGATGTTGTGGAGGCTCTTTTTAGAGCGGTCCTCGGAGGACCAAAGGTCGCGGTCCCGTCGCTTGTGCATGCTCTCCACCCCTTTCCCTTTACCCCGGGATTCGTCCCCCCCTCTGGAGGAGAGTGCGGCACCCTCCGGCCCCATTTTGATCTCGACCTCGGGCCCCCCAACAGTTGGGGTCACCACCTCCTCAGTCGCGACCTCTGGAACTCGCTCCCGAGCCTCCTTATCCCAGGCTTTCTGTTTAGCACGGGCATCCGCTAGGATTTTCATCCTCTCCTTCCTCAGGGCGGCAGGGTTGTTGGCGTCCATCAGCTCAATTTCTACGGGGGTAGGGATGAAGGGAAGAGCTAAGCGAGGTGCAGCTGTTACAAGAAGAAGATTATTTAAAGCCAAGAAAAGAGAACGTTCGGTCAAGAAGGTGAAAGGAAAAACATATTCACCTTGCGGAAATTGAGATCGCAGGTGGTTAGGCCCTATCAGTATGCCCGAATCCTTCCGAACCTCGTTCGAGTTCAGCATCTTCAGCGACCTGTCGATGAGGTTTTTTCGGTAGACCACGACCTCTCGAGCCAAAAAGTGTGAAAAGAGTGGCTCCTCTGGATTCTTGGCTGCAAAAAGAAAACAAAGTCAAATCAGTAACTTGGGAAAGTAAAACAATATGCGGACTTACTTTGGGCAATGCCGAACTCGGTCCGGATATTGATCCAACCACCCCGGTCCAGCTCATCCACCGGGCTCCGCCAACCCCCAAAAACCCACCAAAATCTTGATTTCCACCCTTCGACCTTGGTCGGGACGTCCTCGACAATTTTGTTGTCGGGGTGAGCTCACACATAATACCAGCCGCTCTCCTCGGCGTGGGCCCCCACGAGGTTAGTCAGCGAGGCGATCTCATCAGCCGCCGGGAGATGGCCTGGCTGAACGGACCTAAACACGGTCAATAGAACGATCAGCGTGCTCCACCAGTTGGGTGTGATTTGGGTTGGAGCGAGATCCCACCCGGTTTAGGATCTCATTGATCCTCGGGTGGAGGGAAAATCGCAAGCCCGCCTCAATGGCACCCTCATTGACAGCCACACATCCCTCAGGGGGTTGGTCGGCCCTTTCGTCCAAGGTCGGGACCCAAAAGTGGACATCTCGGGGAACCTCATACCACTCCCAAAAAAATTCTAGCTCAGTTTCTTGCACCGAGCTAGCGATCGTGCTTGCCATATATCGAGTTAGCTCCTCCTTCACGCCCTTTCTCTCAATTGGTCGTTTCGAGGGGCGCTGGTAGGGAAAGTTCCTTCGATATTCCTGGAAGGTAATTTCAAAGGGGGAGGCCGCAGCCCGGCTCACAGGAATCATCGACAAGGGAAGGGCTTTCCCAGCTCCCGAGGGGGACAACCGACCAGGTTTCGAAGGACCTGCCTGACCTGAACCCGACCAGAATCTTAATCGGGCCATCCCCTCGGCGGTGAGAAGATGAAGGTTCGAGCCGTATTCCCCTATACCCTCAAACCGGTCATCGTCATTCCCATCGATGGCATCATCTTCCCGGAGAAAGTTGAAAAAATGAGAGCCGGAGTCTGAGTCCCCGACGCTCATCTCGTCGCGGGTGGCGGAGCCGAAAGAAACGTCAAAGATTAGAAGGCCTCCTCTAGTCCCGGTGGCCTGTTTCAAATGCCTCGACTCCGATGGCGGGGCAGAAGATCCCATTCCGATGTGGGGAGTCGAGGCAAGATTAATAGGAGAAGAGTCCATGAAAAGAGAGAGATTTGGAAGTATTTTTTACCTGAGTTTACAAATTCCGGCGACGGCGATAATTGGACACGGCGGAGCAAAGGCAGAGAGAAAGCGGGAATTTGTGGATTTGGAAAAGTGGGAAATGAGAGAAGAACCTCATTTATATAGTGAGCAGTTTAGGGCGCGTGGATCTCGCGAACCGAGGCCACTCGCGCGTCGCGACCCTCGAAGTCCAGCTCGTGATTAACACGCGTCATCATCACACCTGCAAAAGTGGCCGCAGACGTCACTACAGAGCTGTCTCAAGACAAGAAACGCCGCACCGAATCCTACAAAAGTGCCAAAATTTAAGCAGAAATCAAGACGCATGTCGCATACCAGATCCCACGTGAGCTCAATAACTCGATGAGTGACCTAGGGGGAAATTGTTGTGCTAGAATAATTAGGCTGCACGCGAGGCTTAACACTTAAGAGTGATTTGCATAATTAATCCAATGAAGCACTTACCTAATCCGTCAGCGACCTAAGTAGGTCGCCCATACAGGATGGGCCTGATCATATCAATGTCGGGGCGAGGTCTAACCTCATCCGAGCTGCATGACCGCGAACTAACAGGACCCCGGGTCGTGACCTTGGCGAGGCACAGATTCCCAATGGCGGTGCCTGCAATTCTGAACCTTGGGAAATAAGTTGGATCAGAGAAGACTTTCCCCAAAGGGAAGCTGTTTTCTGGCTTTCAAAAAGCGATTAAAACAGAATACCCTAATAAGGATGGATCAGATGAGCGACCTCGAATTTTGAGTCGGCGACCTCGGGTATAGTGCCAGCGACCTCCGGCGAGCAACCCAAGGCAAGAAGGTTGCCCCATAGTTCAGCTGGAGCACTCCACCCAGTAACCGAAGTCAGCGCCATTTAATGCTCCCTGCTAGCCATTAAATATCTAGGCCCTAGGCCCCTAGAGGGGCTATACCCCAAGAGTTTGTAGTATAAATACATGTAATTAAAGCTCATTGAAGGGTTCCAACATTCACATTCAATACAAAGGCCTTATTAGCCAAAAAAGAGGCCTTTGGCCCAAACACTCTTTCAATTTATTGTTTTTCAACACTCCAATATCAAGCATTAAAGAACATCATCACCACTTTAATGAAGAACATTCCTTTTGTTCTTCATTAACTCTCACCAACCCCAAATCATAAATAGTTTGATGCCAATCATAGCCACATTAATGCCTTAATCATCCTATCATATTTTTGGTATCATCAAATTGATCAACAAAAAATATCAAATTCAAAATTACTAAGTATGTTTTAAACAATTAATTTGGTTTTGAATCAAATTAATTTTGACCTCCATGATTTATTTATTTGTCAAATCTTTTGGAGAAATTCCCCTAAGGGACGGCCAAAAGAAAGCTTTCACATGAATAGATTCTCAAAAGGATGATTGTGAATTATTATTAGTGGCGACGATGACCCTCCCAAGAGGCTCGATCAAAATGAAGTAGTAATTCTGTATTTAATCATGGTTATTACTTAGGTACAAAATTGATATGCATATACTTCACCGAAGTCCCTGTCTATTTTGTATTGGTCAAGTGGGAGCCAACTATTAATTTTTTTTAAATTAAAGGTTTGTAACTGTTCTTGTTTGTAACCTGCTTGAATATGATTTAAATGATGACCCTCCCAAGAGGCTCATTTAAAACTGTTTTGAGATGTTGGCTGATGCATGTTCATATTTTTTTTGAGATTTCAATATGAATCATGTGATCGAATTATGTGATTTTCTTTGTGTCAATCCGGACATTGACACAAGATGTGTGTTTATTTCAGTTCAGCATGTCGCAACCTTTTAATCCACTGTTAATATACTTAAAGTCAATAGAATAGTATGGGAAACTATGTTGATTGGAAATGAAAAATTATGATTGTCCTCACCGCACAACATCACAACTGGGTCCTTACTACACCCAAACCAGAAAAGCCAACTGATGAGTCTAGTAAAACGGAAAAGAAAGAGTATGCTGACTGGGAGCATTCCAACGAAATGGCAAAGTGTACCATCTTGGCTTCTATGTCAGATGCGTTGCAACACCAGCACCAAAACGTTGAAACTGCTGCAGGCATCATGGTCAATCTTAAAGTGATGTTCCAACATCAGAACCGTGTGGCTCGCCAGATCACCATGAGAGACATGCTCTCAACGAAAATGGTGGAGGGAACGCCAATAAGGGAACACGTTCTCCAGATGATGGCTCACCTTAACAAACTTGAGGTACTTGGTGCTGAATATGATATCGAGACCCAGATCGATTTCATACTCCATTCCGTGCCCAAAAGCTTCGAGCAGTTAATGCTCAACTACCAAATGAACAATCAGAAGTTCTCCTTGCCTGATCTGCTACAAACTCTAGTCTCGGCTGAAGGAATATTAGGAGAGAGCAGCCAAGCCTTAGCCGCAGCTGGTTCATCTTCCTCTTCTAGACCAAAAAGAGGTAAGAAGAAGAAGAAGGTCAAAAGTAAAGCTAACTCAAGCGTTGTCAAGGGCAAAGGAAAAGTGAAGAGGGAGGGAGGAGTAAAGAAACCGGTTAAGGGGAAGTGTTTTAACTGCAGTGAAAAGGGACATTGGAGGTCAGCCTGTTCCAAACCCAAAAGGAATGGAAAGAAAGGTAATTCTCACGCACTAGTTGTTGAAACTTTTTTAGCGGCGTATGCTACCCATTCGTGGGTAATGGATACAGGATCCACTGATCATGTTTTCTTCACGGGTTCAAACGGACCTGACAGCTAAGTGGAAGTGAGATCCCCATCACGCTAGGCGATGCTACGAGAGTGGCAGCTAAAGCAGTGGGAGACGTGCAGCTGTCTTTTGAAGACAGAAGTTTAATTTTAAGAGATGTTCTTTATGTTCCTATTTTTCGCAAAAACCTTATTTTCCAAACTATTTGCTTATGGATATTCTGTTCGTTACTGTTTTCCATAACGATGTGCTTATCTGTCATGGAACATTACAAAACAATCTCTATATTATTAATTGTGCACATCACTCACAAAATGCATCCTATAACACATCTACTATTTCAAGTAATAAAAGGAAACATTTGATTAACGTGAACAAGACACTTCTTTGGCACTTAAGATTAGGTCATATTAATCCAAAAAGGATCCAAAGGTTGGTCCAAGATGGTTCATTGGAGTCCCTCCTAATTGAACCATTTCCAACTTGCGAATCATGCTTGAAGGGTAAGATGACAAAGAGGGCATTTGGAGCCAAGGGGCTTAGAGCTAAAGAAGGGTTGAAGATCGTTCACACCAATGTATGTGGTCAAATGAAAATCAAAGCAAGAGGTGGCTACGAGTATTTTGTTACATTTATCGATGATTACTCATGCTATGGGTACGTTTTCCTAATGAAGCATAAATCTGAGACCTTTGATAAATTCAAAGAATTTAAGGCTCAAGCAGAGTATCATAAGTAAAAGAGTATCAAGTTTCTACGATCTGATCGTGGAGGCGAATACCTCAGCGATGAATTCTTGAACTACCTGTCGGATGAAGGGATTGTATCCCAGTTGACTGCACCCGGTACCCCTCAACAAAACGGGGTTGTAGAACGAATAAACAAAACGCTTCTAGAAATGGTAAGGTCAATGATGAGTTATGCGGATTTACCAAAATCGTTCTGGGGTTATGCCTTGCAAACAACAACTTATATTCTGAACTTAGTGCCATCCAAATCGGTTCCCAAAACCCCTAGGGAATTGTGGACGGGGCACAAGCCCAGCTTAGGACACATGAGGATCTTGGGGTGTCCGACATACGTGTTGGATAAGGAAGCTGGTAAATTGGATGCAAGTTCGGAATTAAGGTTGTTTATAAAGTACCCCGAAGGAACAAAGGGATGCATGTTCTATGGTCCCGATGATCAAAAGGTCGCAATTAGTACGCACTTTATATTTTTAGAAGAAGACTATATGAACGATAAAAAGCCTAGAAGCGAGATTTCCTTAAAAGAACTTAGGGGGCCAAATCCGTTGCCAACTGTACAAGACGAAATACCAAGCGTCACACCTACACAACCGGAACCTCGTCATAGTGGGAGGGTTGTTAGGCAACCCGAGCGATTTTTGGGGATAGGAGAGTCCTCGGACTTGATCTCAGGAGAAGAATCAGATCCATGGTCCTACAACGAGGCGATCCAAGATAAGATGCAACTTCTTGGCAAATTGCAATGGAAGTCGAGATGGGATCAATGGATCACAATAAAGTATGGGAGCTAGTCGAACCACTTAATGGGGTAAAACCCATTAAATGCAAGTGGGTATACAAGAGAAAAAGGGGACCGGAAGGAAAGGTTGAAACCTTTAAAGCCAGACTCGTGGTGAAAGGGTACACTCAAAAAGAAGGGATCGACTATGAGGAAAATTTTTTGCCCGTAGCCATGCTCAAGTCCATCCGCATTCTCTTGTTGATTGCTGCGCACCTAGACTTTGAGATCTGACAAATGGATGTCAAAACCGCTTTCCTTAATGGAAGTCTTGATGAAGAGATCTATATGCAACAACCCGAAGGCTTTATTGAAAAAGGCAAAGAGCATCTGGTTTGCAAGCTAAAGAAATCAATTTATGGGTTAAAGCAAGCATCCCGTGCTTGGAATCAATATTTCGATCAAGTTATAAAATCTTACGATTTTGATCAAAACAATTTCGAAAGTTGTGTCTATAAGAAGCGTGACGGAACTGCCTTGGTATTCCTGGTACTATACGTAGACGACATTCTGCTCATCGGGAACGATGTAAAGATGTTGTCAGACGTAAGGGCATGGCTGTCAAAAAAGTTTGATATGAAGGACTTAGGGGAAGCCGATCACATCCTAGGTATCAAGATCACTCGAGATCGCAGGAAAAGAATGATCGGGCTTTCGCAAGCCTCATATATAGATACCATTTTGAAGTGATTCAGCATGCAGAATTCAAAGAAAGGTTTTGTGCCTTCCAGACACGAAATCCATCTATCCAAGGAAATGTATCCCAAGATACAAAAGGAAACAGATGACATGAAGGGCATTCCTTATGCTTCGGCTGTAGGAAGTCTCATGTATGCAATGCTGTGCACGAGACCGGATATCTGCTTTGCCGTAGGCATGGTGGCAAGATATCAAAGCAACCCCAGGAAAGAGTATTGGACTGCAGTTAAATACATTCTGAAGTATTTGAAGAGGACACGGGACATAATGTTAGTTTATCAGTCAGACAGTCTAATCCCCGTCGGTTACACGGACTCAAATTTCCAATAAGACATATACTTCAGAAAGTCAACCTCGGGTAGTGTGTTTTGCATTGGGGGAGGAGCCATGACATGGAGAAGCGTTAAGCAGAAATGCATCGCCGATTCTACCATGGAAGTCGAATATGTAGCTGCTTGTGAAGCAGCTAAAGAAGCGGTTTGGCTCAAAAACTTCCTGGTAGACTTGGACGTCGTTCCAGATTTGCTCAGCACGATCACGGTTTACTGTGATAACGCTGGAGCAGTTGTAAATTCTAGGGAACCGAGTGCCCACAAGGCCAGCAAACACATAGAAAGAAAATACCATCTTATATGAGAAATCGTTAAGAGAAGAGACATAGAGGTGGCAAAGATTGCGTCCGAAGACAACCTAGCCGATCCATTCACAAAGGGTCTGCCTCAGAGTACATTCGAGAGACATGTTGAAGGAATGTGAGTCAAGACCGTTGCCAATCTGCTTTGAGTATAAGTGGGAGAAATATTATTAGGTTCATGTAGGTGACATTAGATGTCACATAGAATACGAGACATGCTGTAGTATACTTAAAAGCAGACTTTGAGTATAAGTGGGAGATTGTTGGGGTTATACTGAAAAGTATGCTTTTTACTTTGTATAACCAAACTGAATTTCTTATTTATTTACTGAAATAAATTATTAATCACATGTTGCATTAAATATGAATGAATGTTATATATATTTACTGCATACCTGTTCAATAAGTAAGTATGTGTTACGTTGCAGTTAATTTGGTGATACCAGATCACATAAGATCAAATTAACAGTTCCTCGTGACTAAGTACAAATTCACAACCCAGATGGAAATGAACAATCCATCATGAAAGGTTGAAGTGTAAGGCTCAGATTGACTTGTCTTGACCAAGAGATTACACTAGTGCATTATGATGCGCTGAATAGGATCTACAGGAGGATAAATTCTTCGGTACTGAATATACAAGAATTAGACCTCAGTGGTTCGTTATTTCTTAATCTCCGTTCCTTAAATATGATCGTGTGGAATTAATAACTATTGCTTTGACTTATGATGGGAAGAGAATCAATGCGATTCGATACCTTGTATCTTGGGCAATATTATTGATTACATGACGATTGCTAAGATTTAATACGAAGAATCACGTGCAAGTACGGCTGGCTTGATTTGTCCCCTTGGTGCGTTCAGAATCTTTATCATACCAAAACTTGCAAGTGGAAATTTATTTCCGGTATGGATAATAATGTTGAGCTGTCTTTACTCCAAGGACAAAGATATTAATTAATATAAAGTCTGTTCAGTGGTATAATTAATTAATGGACTAAGATAATCTTAAACGCGGGAAATAATGACCGGGAGCCATATTATTGTGAAGTCGTAATGTGGGTTAAGATGGATAGTTCAATATTAATTTTATAGTGAAGTAAATTAATATTAATGGGCTTGAATAATATTTTGGCTAAATATTAAAGTTTCATAGCCCATTGGAGGTCCAATCTTAATTCTCCTAAATGCACCTCAAATAGCCCAATTAAAGTCCAATTAATGAAAAGGAGAAGAAAATATTATTGCCTATTTTTCCTAATTATTTTCGAAAAAATAGGTAGGAGAGGAAATATTTTTTCTTGATTTTCTTGGAAAGATCTTATGGAATAAGTATTCTTGAGATACAAGTTTATCCCACAAATTCAAGAAAGGAAAAAAATCTTATTTCTTCCCTATTTTATTTGATATTTTCGAAAATAATGGACAAGAAGAGAGGAGAAGATTTTGTTGGGAGATATTTTTGGAAATAGAATATATTGGATATATTCTAGATTGTATCTTGAGGAAGAAGCAAAGAAATTTCCCAATGCCCATCTAGACCTAATTTTCGTCCCCACTAGTCTTATAAATAGGGAATGAATTTTTCATCCCCAATGCAATTCCATGTGTTGGAAAAATTAGAAATCCACAAAGGTGGTGGCAAATATTTTTATTTTCTCCTTTAAAATTAAAATCGTTCATTGAGAATCCTCCCACCGGATTACATTCGTGGACGTGAGACATATTTGAGAAGGCACTTTGGGTGGATCCATCGTCCCAACGGTTGTCTCTACGAGAGGTATGTAATCTCGTAACTCCTAGATTCCGCATGCTTAGGATTTACGTGAATTACGTGTACGCGTGTGTTGTTTATTTGCTTATTAATTATTATGTTGAATTGGTTTAAGATTAATTCATGTTAGTAATTAATTAATTAATTTAAATATGTATTTAAATTCATCTCGAATAGATCTGGGCACCCCTTATTTCCCAACAATTATCACAGGAGGAGATCCATTGGCAGCAGAGATCCCGGAACTCGTGGCTTGCTGCTGGTGACAGGAATACTGCGTACTTTCACCAAAGGGCCTGTGTGAGGAGGAAGAACAATATGATCCAAGGACTTTTCGATAAGTCTGACATTTGGAGATCGACAAGGGCTGAGGTGGAGAATATTGTTATAGACTATTATGTTGGCCTTTTTTCTTCAAACGAACCTTCGGTCGAAGTTCTGAATACGGTGCTACATAATGTGGAGAGATGTGTATCGCCCTCAATGAATTCTACCTTGACAGCTCCTTTTACGGAGGATGAAATCCGCAGGGCTTCCTTTGAACTCAATCCGTCAAAGGCTCCCGGACCAGATGGTTATTCGGCTCCGTTCTTCCAGAAATCCTGGGATGTTGTAGGTAAAGAAATCACGACGGGTCTACTTAACTGTCTTAATGGCAGTGACGAATTGGATACATGGAATGAAACTGTAGTTACTTTGATTCCTAAGGTAAAACAACCAAAATCTATGAAGGAGTACAGGCCTATAAGTTTATGTAATGTACGATATAAGATACTGGCCAGAGCCATAACAAACAGATTTAGGAGTGCATTGGCAAAAATAATTAATCCGAGTCAAAGTGCCTTTATCCCGGGGAGACTTATCACAGATAACATTCTCATTGCGTATGAATGTATGCATTGGCTTCGTCACTCAAAGAATAGAACAGGATTTGCTGCTTTAAAATTGGACATGTCCAAAGCCTACAACCATATCGAGTGGACATATCTTGAGGCATTAATGAGGAAAATGGGGTTTGCTGAGACATGGACAACCTTGATTATGAAGTGTGTGTGTTCTGTTTCGTACTCATTTAAGGTTAATGGGAATGTGGTGGGTCATGTTGTACCAACTCGAGGTCTCAGATAAGGAGACCTGTTGTCTCCGTATTTATTTGTGTTGTGTGCGCAAGGATTATCTTCTATTATTACGGCTCACGTACAACAACACTTAATTCGAGGGGTACAGATATCCAGAGGTGATCCGACCATTTCCCACCTTTTCTTTGTAGATGATAGCTTGATATTTTTCCGGGCGACAATGGCTGATTGCTTACAGTTGAAACATTGATTGCAAACATATGAAGCAGTCCCAGGCCAACTAATAAATTACGACAAATCAGCTATAACATTTAGTAGAAATACGCCAACTGGGATCATTGGAGGAATAAAGACGTGCTTGCAGATGAGGGTGTGGCAGAGTCATAATATCTATTTGGGGCTCCCGACTTTCACACTTAAAAGCAAAAGAAGTCAATTCGGCTACATTAGAGACAGAGTGGCGAAAAGGGTTGATGTTTGGAATGCAAAATTGTTCTCGGAAGGAGGAAAAGAGGTTCTTATTAAGTCGGTTCTGCAGGCGATACCCTCATATGCAATGTCTTGTTTTCGTCTTCCGACCACCATCTGTGATGATATCGAAAAGATGTGCGCTAAATTTTGGTGGGGATCAACATCAGAACACCATAAAATGCATTGGAAAGATTGGGACTCCCTGTGTAAGTCTAAAGCTCAAGGAGGAATGGGTTTTCGAAAGTTAGTAGTTTTCAACAAGGCTCTACTAGCCAAACAGCTGCGAATGGTGTCCAATCCAGAATCTTTAGTGGCAAAACTATTTAAAGCACGGTATTTTAAGCATTGTGATTTGCTCGAGGCGGGACTAGGTTCGAACCCGTCTTATATTTGGCTATCCTTAGTTTGGAGTAAAGAAGTGTTGGACATCGGTCTATTGTGGAAGATAGGCGACGACAAGACTATCGGGGTATTCAGGGATGCATGGGTCCCTGGCTTAGCGAGTGGCCGTATAACTTCAAGGTTATCAATCTGCACTAATTCCTCGGCTGCACGATATATTCTCCCATCCAACAACTGGGATGAGCAACTGATTAATCAGGCCTTTCTTCCTTATGAAGCAGAAGCCATCCTTCGTACACCGATTGGTAATAGGGAGAGCCATGACAAAACATACTGGAAATACGAGAAAAAAGGGGCCTATACAGTAAAGTCAGGTTATAGGATGAGTAAAGACTGTCATAAGCTGAATTTGGTCAAGCAGGAGACTTCTTCTACGTCATTTCTTGATAGTTGGTGGAAGTTTTTGTGGTCTATGAACATTCCGCCCAAGGTGCGAATATTTATTTGGAAAGTGGCCTGGGATATTGTCGCAACTGAGGGCAATTTACATCGACCCCACATTCCTACATCTCCAAATTGTTTCATATGTGGCTACCCAGTAGCGACCACACAACATGCTTTGTTCTTCTGTTATGGGGTGCAGATGATTTGGAAACGAGAAGGACTTTGGGAGTTATTGAAGAAAGCAAAATACCTCAGCTCAATTGATCTTCTCCAAGTTATTGCGGACTTTACGGGAAGGAAATTTTTTGAAGATATTGAGATTAAAATCTGGGCTGTTTGGCGAGCTCGCTGTGATCTCAAGCATGATGATAAAGGAAGTGGCAAACAAAGTTTACCTCCCCATGGTTTGGATATTAGTTGGGCGAGTGTATTCCTAGCTGATTTCCAGAGAGCAAGGGAGGCTCTCATGCTGGACACAACGAAACAAGGAGCTCCAAAGATTAATACTTTTACACCGCCGAGAAGCTGCTTCAAGGTGTATGTTGATGCCGGTTTCGATGACTCTCAGAGACACTACACAGTGGGTTTTGTGGTCACAGATGAAGGTAAATCAGTTCTAGCAGCAGGTTGCAAGAACATCGCTCCTACTGGTCCGGTATTGGGCGCGGAGTTGGTCAATAGTGGAAGGCTTGTCATTTTGTAACAGCCACACATTTGAACCAGTGATGATTTATTCTGATTCCCAGGATGCGGTTTACGCCACCGTTAATGCTGCAGAATACTTGGGACCGGAAGAACATGTACTCCAACAACTGGGTAAGTTGAAAGAGCGAGTCTCGGTGGTAGACTTTCAATTTGTGCCCAGAACAATGAATGTGATATCTCATGCACTAGCTAAATTCGCAATCTCCTCATTTCCTCACGCTTGGATTGGGGCAGGCATACCTCGATAGGTTCACGACGAAGCTCGGAAGATCTGGTCTTAATATCTGTTTTTGAGTTTCGTTATCTGTTGTCAAAAAAAATAAAAAATTGTACCATATTTATTATTTTATCATAAGATGATCAAATATTGTACCATATTTATTATTTTATCATATATCTTAATCTCTGCGCCCAATTCCAAAGACTAACAAGAAAATTTATACCGACACGGAGAGCATAACTTTGTGCACATAATTTATATCTTGAGAAAACAAAGGTTGCATAATTTTTACTGAAGTAGGTTGGCCGATACGCAACGCCTCAATGACTGATCGACTGTAACGATAGAAAATGAGATTTTTGCACTTTTGGTCCCATCAACCACGCAATGTTTTCAATTTAGTCTCAACTCTGTCAAATTAGTCCTGTAAGATTATTTTCGTCAATTTTAGTCCCACTGTTTAACTAAACTTGCATTTTTAGTCCCAAAATTAGACGGCCTCTAACGGACCCTCATTAAGACAAAACGGAGACTGTTTAACCTATAATTAATATGTATTAAACCTTAATCTGTCTTAACGAATTAATTAAAAACTAAAACCAAAATAATCCTTAAAACAAAGTAAAACACACACAAAACATATAGTGAACGTGTGTGAGTGTTCGTCCAAAACGGCGCCACCTACCTCGTCGCCCTCCCCGACACCCCCCGCCGCCTCAAGGACCGCCTCCTCGGCCGCTCCTCCGACGCCGCCGAGCTCACCTGGTCGGCTTCGGCTCCGTCGTCGGCTCCGACATATTCAGCATCACCGGCCAGGAGACCCACGACCACTCCGGCCCCGCCATCGTGCTATCGTACGACTTTACTCTCCGTTTTCTGTTACACTGAATTCGCACTCGCGATTCCATGGTAGGGGAAATATCTCAGCACTTAGTTTGTTGGTTATGGTCTTGTCTAATTTTGTCTATAAGGTGTTCGTTCTAATGGCTGACAGAAAATTTAAATTTTCCCTTATTGCATAAGAATACTAGTGAATCGTGATAATTTAATTTAGATTGAAGCCATGGACTTTGGGGATACGATTGCATTAAATTTTCCCTTATTGCATTAGATGGCATAGACATGGGTTTTGGGGATACGGTTGCGATTGCACTTATGGAGGCGAAGAATTTGAGCAAGGAGGAGTATGCGGCGAATCATCCTGCTGGGGGGATTGGAAAGAGATTGATTTTCAAGGTAATTTTGTTTTGTTCTGTTTTCTTGTGCGAATTTGAAATATTGGTGAAGAAACAGTGCTTGTGGAGGTTTTTGAGGAATGGGATGATATATGTTGAATGTTGGTAGGTAATATTTCCAGCTTGATTTAGAACAAATTTTGTGGAGGAATGAAATTCTTGAAGTATGAATGTTTCTTGTACACCTTGCTGGAGGTGTTATTCTTTGATCTAATAGGTTTTGTGGAGAAGGAATAATTGAATAAGATGGAGAAATAGTGTAGTGTTGTAGGGAGAAATAACCCGACTTGGTGGAAGCCGGGAATTGGACCGTCTTATGGTTAGCACATTATCCGACTTTATCCAGCTAGAGCAAGATTTGACCGACTTCGGAAGATGGGTAAGTTGTTAGAAGTGTGGGAAGCCATGAAGGTCGCGAGACGACTTGGTAGAACCCGGAAGTCGGGACCGACTGAGTCCCGAGCTTAGTTGAAGATAAACATGGGAAAGATTCGGGTATTTAAGGGGGCGGATTTCTCGGGATATAATCGGGGAATGTGTATCTGTAAGCGCGACTTGCGGAACTAGAAAGGAAGCCCTAGGTTGGTCCACAGGAAGAAGCCCACGAAGATTGTAACCCTAGATCCATGTTTATAAATATAACTTGTAATGTACTTTGTAAAGGATCGAAACCTTAGCATCCTAGGTAGAAATAATACAGTGAATACTCCTGGCTTGGTGCCCCCAGACGTAGTCTATTTCAAGGACGAACTGGGTAATCAAATTGTGTGCCATTTATTGCTTTAACTATCATATTGATCGGAACTTATCAAAATACTTGTTTGTTCATCGGTAATCAAACCGGATACAACAATTGGCGCCGTCTGTGGGAAATACAATTCCTACGAAATCACTCTGTTCGAAAGAAAACCCATTTCATCTCTGATCAATACCGATGGCGAGCAATCAAGTCAATCTGAATGGGCAAGATCTGGACGTCCGTGATGGGCACGAAGCCTCCATGAGCTCTCAACATACCGGCTCACATCGCGTTCACCAGCCAAACCCGGTGATGACTCCTGACTGGTGGAACCTGGTGCAGACGCCAGAGGACGCAAAGGCCTCAATGGCCATTCTCAACAAAAAATGGCTCGCGTTCCATGATGAGGACGTGCAGCCTCCCCCCAAGAAGGCCACCCAGGAGGTTGGACCCGCAAAAAATAAGAAACCACAGGCCCGAAAGGGGCATTCGGTGGGTTAACTGGCCTATGATCCGGCCAGACACGCCTTGGTCCGCAATCGCCAGCTCCTCAGGAAGCCGGCAGGGTCGAATAATGTATTCGACCGACTTGGCCACCTTGGGGTCCAAAAAGCCCCAATGATTGTTGAGGATGAGGCACAATCTGAGCCTCGTCGAGCTGATCAGGTGGAGCGCGACCTTGCCCTTACACTGAACCTCCACCACAACGACCTGCCAAAGGGATCGACCGTGCATTGCAGCGACCCCTCGGAGGTAAAGGTGACCACTGACCATCGCGACGCTCAGGTCGCAACACTGACCTGGACAGTCATACAACTGATGGAGTGCATGGAGAATTGGAGCGGTCCAGCGGGGTCAGATCTTCTCCTCGCTGTCCCGGACCCCCCACTCGGAACTCTGGTCACCTTGGCGGCTACCGAAAGGAAGATTAATGTCACGACCTTGGATCGCTACAGTGGGAACACGGACCCAAGGGTCCATGTAGCGAAGTATAACTCATACATGGCCTCTATGGGCGCCACTGATGTGACCAAATGTCGGCTTTTTTCTCTGACCCTGAGCGACCAGGCTCACCAATGGTTCATCTCTCTGCCACCTCTGTCGGTGGACACTTTCGAGCAGCTCGCTCGCCTGTTTCTGACACACTTTACTGCTCTGGCATCCCGGCCTACGACCAGGCAGCGCCTGATGAACATCCAGTAGGGGGACACAGAATCTGATCGGTCTTATGTCGAAAGGATCGACAAGCTGATCTTGGAAGGAGATCCCATTGGGGATGAAGCAAAACTGCTGGGGGATGTCTCCGGCCTCAAGAAGGGGACCAAACTCTGACGGTGCATGATGGCCGAATACCCGACTAGCTACGCCGACTTCCGAAGGTGGGCTAGCGACCTGATACACACAGCGGAGCTCTTGGAATCCCGACTCTCCGAGGCTAAGGAGGTCGCTGAGCCCAAGAAGAGTTCAAAGAAGGCCAACTCACAGTACAAGCTGCCCGGAAGCTTCAAGCCTTTTGAAGAAAACATTCCGGTGAAGTTGATGGACGCCCTTGGCATGACCTCCGGGCACATTTTCGCCCAGATCCGAGAGCAGGAATTACTTCTCCCGCCGCGTCCGGTAAAGAGTAATGGCAAACAGAACCCCAACAAGTATTGCCACTTCCACGATCAGACCGGGCACTATACCAGTGAGTGCAATGACCTGTTGCCCCAACTCTGGAGGTTATACAAAGACGGCTTGCTTGACGAATTCGTCAAGTGACCACAGAAGAATGGTGACCAGGCTCAGAGAGGTAGCCAACAAGGAGAGCGCGCCCACGGGAACAACAACCAGGGAGCTGGGCAAAGGGAGCGACCTATCCCGCCGATGCCTGAAAATGCGGGAGATCGAGTGATACACACTCTCTCTCCTATAGGGACGATCGGGGGGCTGGCCTCCAGCTCCTCCTCCAAGCGCAAGATGAAAGCCGAAATAAGGGAGATAGAGAACACCAGTAAGATGGTGTTGCCTGTCCTCACCGTGGGGAAAGAGTCCAGTACTATCGAGTTCTGAGAAAAGGACAAGGCTGGGGTGGTCTATCCCAATGTCGATCCCTTGGTGATCTGGGCCAACATCATGGGGACTATGGTGTGCCGACTTCTGGTCGACGGGGGTGCCTTCTGTAACATCCTTTTCAAGAAAACCCTGGACCAGCTCGGGGATTATGATGCCTATATCACCCCGTGCAACCACATCGTGAAGGGTTTTGGCGACGCAACTGTGAGGCCCACCGGGATGATTCGACTGGCCATCGAGCTGGTCTCTACACTGAATAGCGAGGTTAGGGCAACTAGGCTTTAGACTTTCTGGTAGTCGACCTTCCCAGCTCCTATAATGGTTTCCTGGGAAGGCCTTTTGAGCATGAATTCGAGGCTGCGTCCTCAACTTTTTACTTTTGTGTAAAATTCCCCACCAAGAGTGGGTTGGTCGGCACCTTTAAGGGCGACCAAGTCGATGCAAGAGGTTATTTGATTTACTCTTCATCTCTTTTCAATTCCGCACCAATACCTATCAAACAAACATTTGTAATAGATAGCAATGAACAAGATGGGGAATTAAATAAGGAAAGAGCAAGCAAAAAGAGAACTTATAGCGACCTCGATCCAAGAATAGGGCACGAGCCCGATGAATTCCTAATCGAGGCCGAGATCGTCGACCCCCGACAAGATGGCCCAAGGGCCATCCCGGGGAAAGAACTCGAGAAAGTCAAAGTAGATCCAACTCGCCCGGACCTAGAAGTCATTATTGGCTCAAAGATACCGAGTGACCTGAAGAGGGAAGTGATCGACTTTCTCAGAAATAACTTGGATGTCTTTACCTGGTCGCACAAGGACATGGTGGGAATAGATCCGGAAGTCGCGTGTCACCGACTTCACATTGACCCATCTCGAAGGCCGATTGCCCAGAAAAGGCAGAAATTTAGCCCCGAGAAATATGCCGCTTTAGCTGAAGAGGTGAAGAAGCTGCTGGATAACGACCTGATCATGCAGGCCGACCAGCCGCAGTGGGTGGCCAATGCAGTACTGGTGAAAAAGTCCAACAGAACCTGGCGGTTGTGTATCGACTTTACCTACCTCAATGAGGCCTGCCCAAAAGATTTCTTTCCAATGCCGCACATCGACCACCTGATAGATAACATAGCCATGCACGAACCAGATCGACAACACACCTCTTTTCTGACCGAGAAAAACCTGTATTGCTGGAAGAGAATGCCGTTCGGCTTGAAGAACGCAGGGGCAACCTACCAAAGGCTTGTCAATCATATGTTTTCCGATCAGATCGGGAAATCAGTAGAAGTGTATGTCGATGATATTGTCGTCAAGAGCTTAAAAAGGGAGGATCACCTATCTCACCTCGCACAGACCTTCGATATCCTCAGGAAGTTCAATATGAGACTCAACCCCAAGAAGTGTAACTTTGGAGTGGAGTAAGGGAAGTTCTTGGGACATCTAGTCAGTAAGCGGGGGATCGAGGCAAACCCAGGGAAGGTCAAGGCCGTATTGGATATGGGGGCACCCCGAAATGTGAAAGAGGTTTAGAGATTCACGGGATGCCTGGCCGCACTAAGCAGGTTCATCTCCCGAATGGGGGACAAATGCAAGCTGATGTTCGACAAGATCCATAAGAAATAAAAGTTCGAATGGACACCCGAGAGCTAGGATGCTTTTGAAAAATCAAAACCTACCTGGCAGACGTGAGCATCTTGTCCAAACCTGTCCCGTGAGAGAAGCTATTCTTGTACCTCACGGCCTCGGAGACTGCTTTGAGCGCAGTGCTGGTACGAGCGGAGGGCCAGATCCACCTGCCCATTTATTTTGTGAGCCAGACTTTAAACGAGACAGAACAACGTTACCCATCGTTAGAGAAGCTGGCATACACATTAGTCATGAGTGTGAGAAAACTGAGGCCGTACTTTTTCGATCACCAGGTCGAGGTTCTCACTTCTCTGCCACTGCGAAATGTGCTCCACCGACCAGACACTTCAGGACGATGTCTCAAATGGGCCATTGAGGTCTGGCAATACGGTGTGACCTACGAGCCACGACCTGTAGTTAAGGCCCAGGTACTGGCCGATTTTTTAGTGGAGCTTACATTCCCTTCCGAAGAAGAGAGTTCGAGCAGTTTACCGTGGGAGCTGTTCGTAGATGGGTCGACGACCTCTCACAAGTCGGGAGCCGGTCTTGTCTTAATGAGTCCTAAGGGTATCTCATTCCAGAACGCCATTACCTTTGATTTTCCCGCAACGAATAATGAGGCCGAATATGAGGAGCTCATCAGCGGCTTAGAAATGGCAACTGCCATGGGCGTCAAGAGATTGCAGGTCCATACCGACTCCCAGCTCATGGCCTGCCAAGTTTCGGGGGAGTACGAAGCTAGGGATGTGTTGCGAGTCGTTTTTTGTGGAGAGTATTATGTGGCTAATTTGGTAACAACTCACAAACAAAATGATTAACCGAACTAGAACACTGCGGGAAGAACCGTAGTTCTTCCCTGAAATGTGGGTGTAGGTATATAAGTGAAATGAGGGAAACATTCCAGTGTGTCTGTTTACAATGAACTGTGAGGTCCTTTATATAAAGAGGACCAGCACGACAAATCATAAGCCCGACAAATCGTTAAGCACGACAAATCGATAAGCACGACAAGTCATGTGCATAAAGCATGATAAAACATATGCGTAAGTACGACAAAATCACGTGGTCTCAGTGGGACCTGCTGACGTGTGATAATTTGTCCTGCTGACGTGTGATAAATCTAGTGATGCTGACGTGTGATATATCTGAGCACAACAATAACCCCCAAGATCGGGCTGTGACGTTGTTCAGAGCTTGATCTTGTTTCATGTCTCGGCCAGATTTCATGTTTTGTTGTATCTGTAGTCACACTATTTGCCTCCGAGCCTGCTCGGGTGTCGTATGAGATCTTAATTGTTCAGTGTCTGTGCCCTCAGCATGGTTGAGCATCGAGCATACTGACCTCTCAGGTTTGTCTGAGCCTTCAGGATTTCTGAGCCCTCAGGATATCTGAGCATCGAGCATACTGACCCCTCGGGGTTTATCGAGCCTTGAGTTCCCGAGCCCTCGGGATATCTCTGGCATCGAGCATCTTGACCCCTCGGGTTTATGCGAGTCTTGAGTTCTGAGCCCTCGGGATATCGAGCACCGAGCATCTTGACCCCTCGGGTTTTATGCGAGTCTTGGGGATGTCTGAGTCCTTCTTCCACGATCGATCGGTCGATCTAGTCGTGCTCGTGCCGAGGTGAACCCGTTATCTGAGTCTTTTTCGTACTTTCGTGCCGGGGAGCCCGTCGTCTGATCTTTCTGTCTTTCGTACTTTGAGGGAGCCGCTTTGTCTTTCTCTTTTATGTCTTTCGTGCTTTAGGGGAGCCCCCACAGATGCAAGTCTTTTTCTGGTTAAATGCCGGGAGAGCCCATTAAATCTGTGAGTCTTTTCAGGTTTCAGACTTGAGGAGAGAGCCGTCAGACGTGTCTTTTGTGTGCTTTCGTGCTTGAGGAGAGACCTGTTGACGAGTCTTTTCAGGCTCAGACTTGGGGAGAGCCCGTCATGTAGTCTTTTTCCAGACTTTCCGTCTTGGAGAGAGCCAACAGTCTGAGTCTTTTTGTTTCAGTGCCTGGGGGGAGCCCGTCGTCTGACGAAGTCTTTATTCTTTCGTGCCGGAGAGAGCCCGTGACTGAGTCTTTTAGGCTCAGATTGATAGCCCCACAGACGAAGTCTTTTTAGTCTTTCATGCGTTCCGGGAGAGCCCCGTTAGATAGTCTTTTTATGCTCTGTACTTGAGGAGAGCCCCATCATCTGAGTCTTTTTACGGCTTCGTGCCGGGGAAGTCCATCAGATGAAGTCTTTTTACTCGGTTCAGAGACTTCCTGGTGTGAGCCCTGGCCAGACGAAGTCTTTTTTTTCTGTTCTCAGACATTGGGGAGAGCCCCACAGACAGTCTTTTGTGTGCTTGTAATTCGGGAGAGCCCCACAGACGAAGTTCTTTCAGGTTCAGACGGGGAGAGCCTGGGCCGTATTTAGAAGTTTTTTTTCGTGCTCAGATTTTTGAGCCTGGATTTTATGAAGGCCTTTTTTTTCAGGCTCTTCAGATTGTGAGCCCCACAGACGAAGTTTTTCAGGTTTCAGATTTCCTGGGAGCCCCCTGTCAGATGAGTATTTTATAGGTGTTCAGACGGGGAGAGCCCTGGTCAGACGAAGTTCTTTCAGGCTCGTAGATTGGAGAGCCCCTGGCAGACGCCTTTTGTGTGCTCATTGGAGAGAGCCCTGTCAGATGAAGCCTTTCGTCAGATTTCTTCAGGGAGAGCCCCACAAGATGAAGTAGCCTTTTGGCCAGATTTCGGGAAGTCCCGCTCAGACGAGTCTTTTCTCAGGCTTTCGTGCTTGGAGGAAGCCCCCACAGACAAATCTTTTTTTTATGCCCGTGGGATAATGGTCTTCGGGAGTGGCTCATCGGAGAGAGTCAGATGGGATCCTACTCGAGATGTGCAGGTCTTCTGAGATGGCTCGTGAGAGAGCTAGATGGGATCCTACTCGAGATGAGCAGGTCTTCTGAGATGTCTCGTGAGAGAGCTAGATGGGATCCTACTCGAGATGAGCAGGTCTTCTGATATGGCTCGTGAGAGAGCTAGATGGGATCCTACTCGAGATGAGCAGGTCTTCTTAGATAGCTCATGAGAGAGAGCCGAAGATACTTGAGGGAGCTAGGAGAGTTTGCGCTCGTCGTCGACCACTTACGGCCGAGGAGTTTGCGACTTTCCTCTGTCCAAATCGTCTATGCGATTTATAGGAGTAAATTTTGCGCTCATCGTCGACCACTTTTACTACGAAAGCGGTTTGTGACCTTTACCCCGTGCTCGTCGACCGACCGCGGTGGTCTCATGAGAGAACCAAAGTCGATGAAGGCAACTAGGTTAATGCTGATAGAGGCAGACCGGTCACGCCGAAACAAGGAGCCAACATCTCATCACCGAGAAGGCGGAGAATACTTCACTAAAACGACGGACTGGACATCATCGAGTTAGTAGAATGCCGGCTCCGAGGAGGTGGGCTGGATGTCGCTAAGAAAGCCGACGATCTCATCACCGAGAAGGCGGAGAATACTTCGTTAAAATGGCGATCGACATCACCGAAGTTAGCGAAAAGTTCGACGCCGGTGAGGCGGGCCGGTCGTCACCGCGAAAAGCCGACGATCTCATCGCCGGAAGCGCGGAGAGTATTTCGCTAAAACGGGCGGATCGACATCGCCGAAGAAGCGGAAAGCCGACGCCGGCGAGGCGAAATGCCGTCATCACCGCGGAAAGCCGACGATCTCATCGCCGGAAGGCGAGAGTTACTAAAACGGGCGGATCAACATCGCCGAAGTTAGCGGAAATGGGCCTGAAAGTCGAGAGGCGGGCTGGTCGCCGCCGAAAAGCCGACGATATCTCTATCGCCGAGAAGGCGGAGAATACTTTCGCTAAAACGGGCGGATCGACATCGCCGAAAGAAGCGGAAAGCAGACGCCGAGAGGGAGGGCTGGTCATCGCCGCGAAAGCCGACGCATCTCATCGCCGGAAGGCGGAGAATACTTCGCTAAAAATGGACCGACATCGCCGAAAGTTAGCGGAAAGTCGACGCCGAGGAGGCAGCCGCTTCGTCAGCCGTGAAAGCGACGATCTCATCACCGGTGAAGATGGAGAGTACTACGCTAAAATGGCGATCGACACGCTGTTAGTGGAAAGCCGACGCCGGAAGGCAAAAAAGTCGTCGCCGCCGAAAGTCGACGATCTCATCGCCGAGAAGGTGGAGAATGCCGCTAAAAAAATTCGCAGATCGACATCGCCGAAGTTAACAAAAGCCAACGCCGAGGAGGCGGGCCGGTCGCCGCCAGAAAGCCGGCGATCTCATTGCCGAAAGATGGAGAATGCTTCGCTAAAACGGCGGATCGACATCGCCGAAGTTAGCGGAAAGCCGATGCCGGCGAGGCGGCTGGTCGCCGCCGCGAAAGCTGATGATTCTCATCGCCAAGAAGGCAGAGAATATTTCGCTAAAACGGCGATCGACATCGCCGAAGAAGGAAAGCCGACACCGAGGAGGCGGGCTGGTCGTCGCTGTGAAAGCCGACGATCTCATCGCCAAAAAGGCGGAAAATGCTTCGCTAAAAAGGCGGACTGGACATCACCGAGTTAGCGGAAAGTCGACGCCGAGGAGGCGGTGGGCTGGTCATCGCTGCTTTGCTAAAATGGCGGACTGGACATCGCCGAGTTAGCGGAAAGCCGACGCCGAGGAGGCGGGCTGGTCATCGCTGCGACGATCTCATCGCCGAGAAGGCGGAGAATGCTTCACTAAAATGGCGGACTGGACATCGCCGAGTTAGCGAAAAGCCGCCGCCGAGGAGGTGGGCTGGTCATCGCTGTGAAAACCGACGATCTCATCACCGAGAAGGCGGAGAATGCTTCACTAAAACGGCGGACTGGACATCTCCGAGTTAGCGGAAAGCCGACGCCGAGGAGGCGGGCTAGTCATCGTCTGTGAATGTCGACGATCTCATCGCCGAGAAGGCGATATTGCCAGCGCTGAGAAGGTGGGCATAATCGTCGCCACGAAGGCGGTAGTGCCTGCGCCGAGTAGGCGGGCATAATCGTCGCCGAGAAGGCGGTAGTGCCTGCGCCGAGTAGGAGGGCATAATCGTACAAGTGGCTTTTTGTAATTTAGCCGGTAGTGCCCATTTTCTTCTGAATGAATTCGAACATTGGGTTTGCCTATGCCCGCTCCTGACTTCTTTCTTTTTTATTATCTTATTGACGTTTGCAATCGGTTGATCGTCTTATTTAGGTGCGACCAGATGGGTTACTTTATGAACCCCCCCTTTCTTGGTTCGCGATCGTCTTATTTAGGTGCGATCACTTCGTACTAGGGCCGTCTTATTTAGCTGCGACCCAAGACTCATCACCATTTTTAAGCTTATGGGTATCTGTAAGTCTGAGTCATCTTTTTCATTGCGTACCCATTACTCACTTTTTTTGCTATGGGAATCGAGTCTGAACTTCGTTAAATCGGTGAACATAAACTTGGGCTCGTTAAATCTTTGTTAAATCGTCCCGAACTTAGGTCGCGACCTCTTGCAGTACGGCCAAATTAAATGAAAATAAATGAATGAATGAAAAGCCACGAGGACATAAATATAATAAACCTGGTGGGGTGGGTAAAAGGACTACCCGTAGATTCTTTGAGTAGCTCGCGAGACTCCGGGTGCTCGTCTAATTTTCTTCTCCCGAACTGTTGGCGCTGGCCTTTTTTTTTTTTTTTTTTGGGCGAAAAAAATTGGGCCTAAATAAAACCAACAACCCAGCCCCCAAATGGTCGACCCGACTACCCAGCCCATATAATAATCGACCCGCAGACAGCCCACGAATAAATTAAAAACCGGGCCCAAACATTTAATTAAAATTGGGCCCATAAAATGGGTATTAAACCCAAAACAAAAACCCAACCCAACAATTTGATAAAGGAGCCCAACCAAATAAAATTAGGTTGAGCCCAAAGTCTATATACCTTATCCTCAACGATCGAAACCATCAGTAGAAAACCTCCAGCCCCCACGCGTCGAACAGATACATCGATGTCGCGTGGAGCAGCGATGACGTGCCACGGCTATGGTGTCGGTGCGATGGTAGGATTAGTCTGAAGTCGCCGTCCAAGCACGGCGGTGAAGAAGAAGGTCGACGCTGTTGCTCCAAATATTGTCGCGGCGATGGTTGGCTCGCGTCACGCCGCTTCGATTTTTGAGGCTCATGTTTGCGGAAAGTGGTGTCGTGACGCCGGTGAATCGTCGATGGTGCGGCGGCGCCGAAGGCGAGAGACGACGATCGTCGGTGAAGCGAGAGTGAGGCGAGCCTTTATTTTGGCGACGCGTGGTGGTGGAAGCGGCTTGTGCCGATTCGAGGCGGCGACGGTTCTGAATCAATCGTCGTGTGGCGGTGGTGGCTCGGCGGCGATGGTGGCGCGATTCGATCTTGGCGGCTTCGGCGGTGGTCTTAGAAGTTGCGGCGGCGGCGGTTCTGGTTCGGACGACACGGCCCTGTTCTTCATCTTTCACACTTTTCTTTTTCTTTTTCTGTCTGTATGTATATCTATATGTATATCTGATTCTGTATATGTTGGATTTTCGAGAAATTAGAGATGGGGTTTTCAATTTTGGATTAGGGGTTTCTGATGTGGCCGCGGAGCCGAGGGTGGCGGTGGTGAGCCGCCGCGTGCACCTTCCGGCCACCTTCCTCTTCCTCTGTTCATCTGCATTTGTCTGTATCTGCATTTGTATTTTTTTTTTTGGATTTGTGTATTGAGGAAGATGATGAAAATAGGAATGAAATTGAGAATTTTTATGGGTTGTGTTCTTGTGATTTTTTGGATTTGGATTCGAAAATTTGACGTTGTTCTTGACGAATTTTTCAATAACACCCTCCTTCTAGCGCCAATTGTTGCGAGTCATTTTTTGGGAGAGTATTATGTAGCGAATTTGGTAACAACTCACAAACAAAATGATTAATCGAACAAGAACACTGCGGGAAGAACCGTAGTTCTTCCCTTAAATGTGGGTGTAGGTATATAAGTGGACTGAGGGAAACATTCCAGTGTGTCTGTTTACAATGATCTGTGAGGTCCTTTATATAAAGAGGACCAGCACGACAAATCATAAGCGCGACAAATCGTTAAGCACGACAAATTCGATAAGCACGACAAGTTATGTGCATAAAGCATGACAAAACATATGCGTAAGTACGACAAATCACGTGGTCTCGGTGGGACCTGCTCATGTGTGATAATTTGTGTTGCTGACGTGTGATAAATCTGGTGATGCTGACGTGTGATATATCTGAGCACAACAGGATGATAGGATGACAGTCTATCAGGAAATTATAAAAACACTGTGCCTGAAGTTCGCACAGATCCATGTCAAGCTAATACCGAGAGAGCATAACTCACGAGCTGATGCTCTGGCCCGGCTGGCGACCTCCGAGGGATCACCGAATATGAGGGATGTCACCATCACGATACTTTCCCACCCCTCCACCGCACAAACGATCGTAACAACATTGGAGACCCTGGTGTCGAACTGGATGACACCCATCATGGAGTATTTGATAAGCGGCCTCCTGCCACCCGATCGTGTCCAGGCTCGGCAGTTGCAGTTACGGGTCGTACAATACACAATGATCAGTGGGAGTTATACAAGCGCGGCTTCGGCATGCCCCTACTTCGACGTATTACGCTTGAACAAGGTCAAATAATTCTTCGAGAAATACACGAAGGGGCATGCGGAAACCACACTGCGGGGAGTCGCTGGCCCACAAGACCACAAGGCAGGGATATTTTTGGCCAACGTTAAGGGCCGATGCTATCGTCTTTGCCCGCAAATGCCACAAATGTCAGATCTATGCTCCCTCCATTAAGGTCGCACCAGAAGAGCTCACAAGCATCCTCAGTCCTTGGCCTTTTGCAAAGTGGGGGATAGACATCATTGGGCCACTCCCAACGGCCCCAGGATCGGTCAAGTATGCCCTAGTGGCGGTGGATTACTTCACAAAATGGGCCGAGGCTGAGGCGTTGGCAACCATTGAGCAAGATCATGTCATCAGGTTCATATGGCAGAACATTATCTGCAGGTTTGGGCTACCTCAGACGATCATATCAGACAATGGAAAGCAGTTCGACGGTACGAAGGTCCTTCTTCAGAAAATGGAGGATCACTAAGTTGTTCTCTACCCCATACCACCCCAATCAAACGGTCAGGTCGATGCTGTGAACAAAATCATAAAGCACACGCTCAAGGCCAAGATTGAGGGGGGAAAAGGGAAATGGGCTAGCGAGCTCCTGGATGTGCTGTGGGCATACAGAACGACCTGCCGAAATTCAACGGGGCGAAACCCCTTATTCACTAGCCTTCGGAACTGAGGCGGTGATGCACGCGGAGGTCGATGTCTCGACTATACGAACCATCCAAGTCGCTTTCGATCATAATAATGAGGCCCTAGAAAGGAATCTCGACCTACTCGAAGAAAAGCGATTGGAGGCTAACATGAGAAATGCCAGATACAAGCAGAGGTCGGAGAGATATTACAACTCTGAGGTGCGACTTTGACGCTTCAAGGTCGGATATCTAGTGCTGAAAAAGATACTAAAAGGCTCAAAAGGTGCCCTCGGTCCAAACTGGGAGGGCCCATTCCAGATATTGAAAGTCCTACCAAATGGGGCATACAAGCTCGAGAAAGCGGATGGGACCAAGGCCCAACACCCATGGAATGCAACTCATTTGAAGAAGTACCATCAATAGATTTACACCTTTGTACTGATCACGTCGTTGTAAACAAATACTGTTGGTAACATTAATTCTCTATTCTGTTTAAAAGAAAAAAAATCCCTGTGTAGAAACCAAGCGGGTCGCACAAAAAGCATATGATCGATGAAATGCATGCCGCATGAAAGACATGATCGATAACATGCAGGTTGCATGAAAGACATGATCGATAACATGCAGGTCGCATGAAAGACATGACTGATAACGTGCGAACCCGAGGTGTGACTTTAGAAATACTGGAGGCGAGATCGCCACCCTAGCGGAGCTGTCATCCCCCGACTTTATAAGACGACTACGCAAATGTCCAAGAAACAAGTCGCATAGAAAATAAGATGATAAGGACTAAGAAAAAATCGCATAAGGAAATTGAGTCAACACAACAAGGAATTAAAAAGGAGAATTTCATTAATAAAGACCCGGAGGTCGGGGAGAACCCCACCGGAGGTCAGCAAAAGGAAGCATTCCAATATAATACAATCGACTTGGTCTATACTACGGAGCTACTCGAGCTAGCGACTTGGTCTATACTACAGAGCTACTCGAGCTAACGGCCCTCTGATACGAAGGAGGTCGCTGAGGAAGATGCTGCAAAACTATCAGAAAAGGATGTTTTAACATCCGAGAAGTGTCAGATGCCGCAATGAGACCTCTCGCGTTAAATGAACACGAGTGTTATACATGTGGTGCAAAAAATTCAAGGGATTGTGAAGGGCGTTTTGGCTTGATCGGATTCGCATATACAATACTAAATCCATGCATGTCAGAAAATGCCCATCACCACTAATCCCATCATCATGATCGGCGCCCAAAACACAGAGGGCCCGGGGGACCTCGATCATCGCGGCGGCAGAATCGCCACCCGGGTGGTAGCACAACTTGGCAATGGCCGTATGGTCATCCTCCGATGAAGGCAAGATCAGAGCCGGGGGGAACTTAGGGATGGACTGAAAGCCAAAAACCGCGAGTATAGAGCAGGAGAAGCTGGTTGCCGGAGGGTGACCTGAAATAGGGGGTTCGCCGCAATCGCCCATAACCAAAGCTTGGGGATGATAAGTGGGGAGATCAGAGGAGATAATGGGTGTTATACATCTTAAAATCCCGCCCTATTTATAGATGAAAGACGGGGGTCAAGTTGTAAATTTCAGCTCTCGAGGGCCCCATAAAGAGACCGGCGCCGCACGAGCAGTGCTTGGGCAGTACACAACTTCTGATTGGTCTAACTTACGGCGCCCGGTGCCACCAAATACCTAGGCCATCATTGTAGATCTATCACACGTCACGTCGATTCGGAGAATCGAGGCAATGGTTCACCTCCCCGAGGATGAGATGGCGGTGTAGGCACACTTCCCGAGTCCGACCTGTCAGAAGTCGGTAAGAAATACGAGTTCAAGTCAAGGCCCCAAGATGAGATTGCGACCTCTACTTGGGGGAATGAAATGTGGGAGTTTTATTTTATAATCAAATAAACACCAAACACCAGACGAGATAAAAAACGAAAAGACAACTTCCATTGATAAAATACCCGAAGGTCGGGAGGTAGTACATCACAAATCAAAGCCCGAAGGCAGTTATAAAAGAAAAATAATAAGTGAGTAGTAAGGCTACAACTTCAATCTTTCTCGGCCGGGGCAGTTGAGGGCGGAGTGCTGACCGTCCCAAAAGGAGGCTCCTGTTGGGTAACCGCTGGCGGATCGACCTTCGAGCTTGATATCTTCTCCACAACGGGCTCGAAAGGCATGTCGACAGCTGGGGGAATGACCCCCGACCTCGGCGTCTCCTCCCCGATGGGCTCGGCGGGAGCGACATCAGCGGGAGGAACGTTCTCCGAGCTCGCCAATTCCTCCTCCAAGGTTGCCAGAAGGGTTTGCTCGATGATAGATTCGGATGGCACCCACAAAGGCCATCACGTACGCAAAGTTAGCATTCATCTCTTCGGCGACCTTGAACTGGGCCTCCCTGGTGTCCAGCTCCCCTTTCGCTCCGGCCAGCTCCTCTCTCAGACCGGCCTCCACTTCGGCCGCCCTCCTCTCCGCCTGGATCGTCTTCAGCTTCTCGGCCGCCAGCGCGGTCTCTTCCTGGGATGACTTTAGCCTCTCCTCAGCGAGCCCGCCCTCCAGCTCAGCCAGGTGACCCTCGAGTGTCGAGATCTGCAGAAGGTGCTCCGCTTTGGCTTTTTCCAGCCCCTTTTGCGTCTTGGCAGCCACCAAGATCACCTGGGCCTGATTAGCTACCCGGGCCTGCGACTCCCGGAGATGTCGGAGCTCGGTTTCAGCTTGGACACTGGTCCTCTCCAAATAAAAGGCCGCCTTTAGAGTGTGAACCATGGCCGAGTACATATTACCCGTCATCTTCTAGAGACGAGCGTTGGCGTGATCGGTCGCGTCCACGCCCGGGGCAGGTTATGCACGCTGCGGGAGACGTAGCCCGGCCACTTACTGGGAAGCTCGGCCGAATGGAGAGGAGGGCTCCTAAGGAAGCTAACCACCTCCGGGCAGAAGTCGGTGGGGCCGAGTTCGCTGCAAAAGAGAGCCGAGTCGTCAGAGCACTGAAAATAATATGGAAAAAATCACGCAAATTGTGATGACAACTTACTCGTTCATCTGCTCCTCCTCCCAGCCTAGGAACGAGTCATCATCCTCGTGATGACCTCTCCTTCGGGCCGGTGAAGCAGGCCGTGAACTGGTGGGAGGCAAAGTCGGGGACACGGTAACCGGTTGCGATGTAGCGCGGACTCGATCCGACCTCCCCAGGCCCCTGTTGATTTCAGACTCGTAGGTCGAAATCTCCTCCCTCACTTTCTTCCGAGCGTGCCCGGAAGTCGGAGGAGTCTACCCCATGGCCTTCCTCTTGCCTTTGTCGATGACAGAGGGACCAGTAGGGATCGAGCTTGGAGGGGCGGCCTCGACAGGAGACGGCCTCGGAGTGGCGGCCTTGGAGGCCACCAGTCGCCTCATTTTTCCCAGAATGGACTTCTTGCGGGAGGCCATGAGGAGGCTTACGGCGGTAAATGGGGATGTTGGGAACTGCATAAATGTTGGAAGAAGAGCCAATCAGTCAGGTCGACACCGAAAAGTGTAATAATCACGGAGTAATGGAACTTACAGGGGATGTTCAAATGGCGCAAGTAAGTATACAAGCCGGCGTTGAGTCGGTCAAGCTCAGTGTTCAAAGCATTCACGTCCCGCCAGCTCGGTGGAGTATCGCGAACGATGTCAAATGCCTCTTTGAAGTCCCAGTAAAGGTCGGCAGCAGTGGGTGTGAAAACTGTAAAAGGAGAAGAGAATTAGATCAGTACAAGCATCTATATCAAAAATAGGGCGCAATTTACCGTGCTCGACCCGATTGGCATAATCAGTTGGGATAATGATGAGCAGTGTACTCGAAGGGTCCACAAACTCCTACGCCCCCCCGACGAACCACCATTTATAATGCCACCCCTCAATCTTGCTTAGGATCCCGCTCACGAGCTCCCGACTTTTACGAAGCTACACGGCATTATAGCCACCGGCTTGATGGATGGGCGTCATCACAAAGGCCATCTCGCCCAGGGTCGGTAGTCGGCGCAGCCTGGCCTGCCTGAGTATGGTCATAGTAGAAAGAATGTAGCTCCACCCATTCAGAGTAATTTGGGTTAAGCTCTGGTTCCAAGCCGCCAGCAAGTGGGAGATGGCCGGATGAAGCAGAAACTGGATCCCGACCTCCATTGTTTGCTCATTGACCACGATCATCCCAGGTGGCGGCTGGTAGGCGCGTTCGTCAGAGGTCGCCCCATAAAAATGCACGTCCTGGGGGACCTTGTAAAGGCGGCGGAGGGATTACACGTAGCTATCGGTGAGAACCGACTTATTTTTGTCATGTGATGCCACGAAGTCCGACTTGACCAACCTCCGGTATTCGCGGGCCGATCTCTTGTATGGGGCCTGGGCCGCATAAGAGTGATAGTCAAAAGCCCGCTTGTAGGCCCCATATTTCCGAGCCAGGTGAGAAGACCCAGATCTCTCCTCCCTCACTGGTGCGGCCATACGAAGGGGACTCGGCTCCAGGGCAGGAATGTGTGTTATTTCTTCCAACTCTATCAGGAACTGGTCATCATCGTCTCCATGGTAGTCTCGACCGGCGCCGGAGGCACCGTCGGTCGGAGGCATTGTGGGTTAGGAGCGGCGGACTCACTTTGGCTGCGGTAGTACAATTCCGCAATCGCCTTGTTATCGTCATCGGAGGATGATGTAACCATGAACGGAGGGGGCATAGGAACAGAGGAAAGACGGTTGCCTAGAAAGCAGCCGGGTCTCTGAAGGATAGCCGGAATGACTGACGCAGAAGTTCGAATCTATGAGTTTCGGAAGAAAGAAAGAGGAAGGGCTTAAAGGGTGGAACCCTAGGCCTATTTATAGAGAAGGGCGGGGGGACGGAAGTATAAATTCGAACTTTCGAGGTCCCCCGCAGAAATTAAGGCTACGTGGGTAGTGCGTAGGAAGCACGCGATCGCTGGTTGGACGGGCTCACGGCTTGAAATGTCACCCGCCTGCTGTACCATCATTGCAGTCCTATCACTTGTAACACCGAGTTGGGAAACCGGGGCAACCATACGACTTCCCAAGGATGAGGGTTTGACTCGGGCACAGGTCCCGAGATCGACTTACCATAGGTCGGCAAATGTCAACGGTTCAAGACAAGATCCTAGAGCAAGCTTGCGACCTCATCTTGAGGGGCAATTGTTGTAGGGAGAAATAACCTGACTTGGTGGAAGCCGGGAATGGGACCGTCTAATGGTTAGCACATTATCCGACTTTATCCAGCTAGAGCAAGATTTGACCGACTTCGGAAGATGGGTAAGTCGCTAGAAGTGTGGGAAGCCATGAAGGTCGCGAGGCGACTTGGTAGAACCCGGAAGTCGGGACCGACTGAGTCCCGAGCTTAGTTGAAGATAAACATGGGAAAGATTCTGGTATTTAAGGGGGCGGATTTCTCGGGATATAATCGGGGAATGTGTATCTGTAAGCGCGACTTGCGGAACAAGAAAGGAAGCCCTAGGTTGGTCCACAGGAAGAAGCCCTATAAGATTGTAACCCTAGATCCATGTTTATAAATATAACTTGTAATGTACTTTGTAAAGGATCGAAACCTTAACATCCTAGGCAGAAATAATACAGTGAATACTCCTGGCTTGGTGCCCCCAGACGTAGTCTATTTCAAGGACGAACTGGGTAATCAAATCGTGTGCCATTTATTGCTTTAACTATCATATTGATCGGAACTTATCAAAATACTTGTTTGTTTGTCGGTAATCAAACCGGGTACAACATGTAGAAAGAATATTTATTAAAGCATCAGTCCCGATCAAATTTTTTTTTTATTAAAGCATCAGTATTAGGAAAAGAAAAGCTCTGCATATATAAATGGTTTAGCAAGGTGGTTAGGAGGGTTGGTGCGATGTTTTGTAGTACAATGATTTTGATGCTTGTTTGTTCTGATTAATTACAAGAACGTCGTTCGATGAACATCGTTCTTGTTCCACTATTATGGTCTAATTTCATAATAATCCCTTTGTGTGTAGGTGAAGGATGTTATGAAGCAGAAAGACGACCTTCCAGTTTGCAGGGAACACGATCTGATCATGGATCAGCTGGTAGAGCTGACCAGTAAAGGTTGTGGATGCCTTCTCATGATAGACGATGATTATCATCTGCTAGATACGTTTACGGATGGTTGACGCCAAAAATCTTGATTGGTGGAAAAATTGGCACCCAAAAAATTGGAGGCAAGAATATTCAGTTTTTTGAACCTATGAGACCATATGTGCAAGTGGGACCATATGTGCAAGTGGGCCCAGGTAAGTAAATTGGTTAGTTTTGTGTTAATTATGTTTCATAACTTATGGGACTAAAAATGCAAGTGGTTGAAAGGTGGTTAATCCTTAATTGGGTATTAATTATGTCCCATAACTTATGGGATCACATTTACAAGTCAATTTAACGGAAACCGTCACGGTGGGACCACATTTGTAAATTAAAATTCTTGTGGGACTAATTTGGTAGATGTGAGATTAAATTAAAAACATTGTGTGGTTCGTGGGACCAAAAGTGCAAAAAACTCGATAGAAAATACATGTCCACTTGAAATAGGTTTTTATAATATTGTACTACAAACAAACTTTATTGATTAGGAATACATTGAGTTAATAAACCTAACGAAAAGTTAGGTACTTTACCAATCTGTGTATACTCAATCATTTATATCAATTTGATGTTGTTTAGACTTTCAGGTTCGAAACCCCAAAATGCGAATAAATGCTAATGTTTGAAAAATTATATATATAAATTAATTTCACATTTTTCTACAATTTTGAATTTTTAAAGATAAGACGAAGTTTTTTCGTGATATTAGTCTTTGATTCACTATGAAAAAATTATTAGAGAATTGTCTACGGAATTTTAATTCCAACACACCTACAAAATTTTCAACGGAAATAATTTCGTCCTTAAATAATGAGGATGATATATGACTTGCCTACAATTTTCTAATCATATATAGACATTTTCACTCCTCAAATTACCTACATATAATTTGCATGCATAAATGTAATTTATAGGCAAACTAGCACGTAAGCCCGCGTATTATACGAGATTTAAAATAATATATTTATTATTAATTTTAAATTAAATATTTTAAATATTTAATTAATTTGATTAATTCAATTACAGGTATACTTTTTATATTCTAATATTGTTTGTGCATATTTTTATTCATTTTTTTATTTTAAATTACTTCCTCCCATTAAAATTAGATATCATACTCAATTCGCTCCTATATACTATTTACATAATAGATGTCGTTTTGACATTTTCACCCCTCATTATCTCATATATACCCCTTATGATTACTTTTCATGGTTATTAAATTTTTTAATTTCTCTACAAATAGTTATTATTGTTATAAATATTTAATTATAAAAAATTAAAGTTAATGTTGGCATAAGAAAATTTAAATGACCATAAAAATTAATTATTATAGGTATATATGATATAATGAAGGGAGAAAATATAAGAACGATATTTGTTATATAAATATTCTAATAGACTAAAAAAACATTAGGAAGAATGAGAGGGAGTAATTTAGAATAAGAAATGAATAAAAATATGCACATACAATATTAGAAAATAAAATTTATGTCTATGATTGAATTAATCAAACTAATTAAATATTTGAAATATTTAATTTAAAATTAATGATATAAAAACTATTTTCAATCGCGTAATATGTCGGGTTACATGCTAGTGATATTTAAAAAGAATAAGAGGGAGTATAAATTAATAAATTATGGAGTGACATTTAAAAATCAATTTCCTTAGAAACCCCTATGAATCTTGCAATAAATGTCTTCTGAAAAAGATGAGACGAAAAAAAATCTGAATACAGACGAAGAAAGTCCTTAGACAGACAAGATAAAAAAAATCGGTAAAAGATAAGAATTAAAATATTTATATTAACTCTATTCAAAAGATTGAATGCCATAGATTAAATTAGAAAAATTAATATTAGATATAAAAAATTTATATTATTAATAATATCGTAAATAACTTCCCATAAAAATTCAAAAGATTTGAAATATAGCAACCACATAAATGGGGGTGATTCATAATTAATAGATAAAAGACAAATGAAAAGTAGAGATCAAATTAAATAATGAATTATTGAGATTAAAAAATTAAAAAACTAATAATACTTCTCACAAAAATGGACCGACATTGGTTACTATTCAGGAAAACAATTTCATTGTTCAATAAACGCACTTAATATTGTTTAGAAAGGCAAGTAAATATCTCGTGCAACAGGGGCAACATAAAATTAAGTATAATAAACTAGATTTTGTATACACCAGGTGCATTTTTTAAGTATAACTTATTTATATTGAAACACGTAACTTGTTTCACGAACACAAATTGCACGTTTTAATGTAAATAAATTATATACTTTAAAAATATACTATTAAGTTGACACGTATTTACCTATCAAGTGTAACGGGGTCCTCTTAGTAGAAAGTAAGTGTCCGGTTAAATTATCGAACCACAGAAAATAGTGAGTACAATGTGACCCTAGAGCTATGTATCGGCATGATATTGTAGTTGCGGAGCGATAAATACGAGAAACGAAAGAAAATCAACAAAAGAAAAACACTAAACAATAAAAGGGGTACCAACTAGGTGAAGTCAAGAGTAGAGAATCACAAACTTAGATGATGATCAACTTACAAAAGTCAAACAAACGGATTAATAAAACTATCCTAGTTCATTTCTTAATCGAGAGATAAGGGCAATCACTTAAAATTACATAAATTCGTACTGGATAAGCCTAGAACTAATGTATCAAATTAAGCACCTAGTATTGAAGAGGATGAATTGACCCGCTCCCACCCACGTAATCACACAACTATGGGGTTTCTACCTATCAATTCTATTTATCTAACACTACAAAAAATGTGGGTTTTAACGACGGATTTTAGCGATGGCTTGATAAACAGCCGCTAGTAGAGAAAGTTTTGGCGACGGATTCAGTCAGACGGTCAAAGTCACAGTATTTAGTGACGCTTTTGGTAACTGCCACTATTAGTGACGAAATAGCGGCGGTTTAGCGACGGAATATTCAAACCGGGTCAAATCGGGTCGTTTAGCGTCGATTTTAACCGTGGCTAAAGTCGGACCCAGGGCACGAAGCATCTCGACACTTGGACCACTGCCCAGACTGGGTTTAGCGACGGTCTTTTGAATATAGCAACAGTTTCTATCCGTCGCTACTAGCGACAGACATTAAATATTCGCCGCTAAATTCCAATTATATAAACAGCGCACACAGCACTCTGACGCGGTTTTTTCTGCAAATAGTATGTTTCGCCGCCGCCGCCGTACGCCATTCGTTGTCTCCATCATGAGCATTCGGTGCACGTGGATAACTTTGTACCGTCGCGTTCTTCCATTTGACGGTAAATTTTCTAATTTTAACCATTTATTTTCTCGTTTTATATACGTACATGCGTGTGTACATATATATATATATATATAATTAATTAATTTCGAAATATATATAAATATATATATTATATTTATTTCGATGTAATTATAATTTCGATATTATTAGATCATTGTTAGATTAATTATTTATGTTAGATTAATGTTATATATATATATATATATATATATATATATATATATTAGATTAATGTTAGATTAATTATATATCCATGTTAGTTTAATTAGTCAATTACGTATATACATGTTAAATTAATTAGTCAATAATTTTATGTAATTAGATTAATCTGGTTGAATAGGAAATTAATTTGGTTAGATAATATCAATTTAACGTACATTTTATATTATGAGATTATATTTATGTAATTATTTTATTATGTGATATATATATATATATATATTAGAATTGTCAGAATTGTTATATTGTTGGTTGACTAGGATGAGTTTAAAATAATACATGCAGTCGAAACTCTGTCGAAATTTAGGCGCGATTTTAATTAATTAATTTCTGTCAAATTATTTGATTGGTTAGATTGTTAGTCAATGTGTTAGGAATTAGAATTGAAATTTATTAGTTGACTAGAAGATGAGTTTTATATAATACAGTCGAGAGTCTATCGAAATTTGTTGATTAATTAAATTGTTAGGCAAAAAATGTTATAAATTTATTTTATATAATGCATATGAGTACTGATGGACGTTACAGTGACAGTGGTCGCGGCAGCGACAATGGTGGTGGTCGAGGTGACAGTGGTGTTCCTCAGAGCACCAGGAGGAAGAGGAACCTTAGACCTCAGGTGAACCTGCACCCACCTGCCCATGACGGGTCCAGCTCGCAGCACCCACCCCCGGCAGGGTCATCTCCAGCAGGGTCGAGCTCAGGCTCGACCTCTGTTCATCGTGGCTCAACCCCCACTGCTCGATTGACGATCGATCTGAGATCAGGAAGGTAAGTTATAACTTTTACTTACTAATTTATTTAGTTATACAGTTAATTATTTAATTATACTTATTAATTTTTTAATGTTTCAGCATCATACCCAGTCACGAGGCTTCCGGTTTAGCCACCAACTCCATCTTGCGAGTTGGAATTACTATGGGGGCCCACAGTTGGAGAGGCATGTCTGAACAACAACGCCAACTCTACTTCGACGAGTTTAGGGTACGTACAATAATTGATTACTTATTTTAATTTAATATATATATATATATATATATATATATATATATAAAATTAAATAAAGTTTGTGTTAATGAAATGCAGAAACAGACGAAGTGGAGGGAGGATCTAACACCGACCGATTCCTACAAGTTGTTCTATAAGCTTGCCCAAGCCCGGTACAAGGACTTGCTTTATAGATGGCATGCTAGGTGGAATTATGAAGGCCTGGATATGACCCAGGAGATGGACCCCCGACGTCGATTATGGCGGTTTGGAGCGATCCGAGATACCAGGAGATGTGCAGGAAGAATCACGAAAATCGCTTGAGCCAAACAAGGAGGGAATGGGGGCGTCACTGTGCACAAGGGTGGATCCCGGTCGATTTTGGAGCACCGCATGGCAGAAGTAAGTAATATAATTTATTTAATTATACAATAAGTTCATATATAATTAATATTAATATTTTTATTTGTTAATAGGAACTACGGCTCGGACGCTCTCTAGACCCCCTTGAGACGTTGACACTCGGCCACCCCTACGATGAGGTGACAAAGACCTCCACCTATAGCCGCACGATCCATGTACACTTAAGTAATATGACTAATGTCGTATTTCGTAATTATTACACCTGAAATTAATAATATTTAATTTTTATAGAAAACGGTGCGAGAAAGGGTCGAAGCTGCCACCCAGGCCCAGACGGGTGAACCATCAGGTTCAAATCCACCACCTCCAGCTAATTTGAATCAGATCTATATGGAGGAGGTCGACGTCACCAGACAACGGGTACTCGGGCACGCTAGGTTGTCTGCCGCCATGATCACGGAGACAAAACCCTACTCATCTCATACCTCTGTTACTTCAGTTCCGCAGCCGCCTCAGCAGACGACTGAAGAGATTATGGAGGGGGTCATTGTTAGGGAATAAGTTGCACAGATCTATTCGGGTTGAATATTTAAATACAAATTTAATTCTTATAATTATTACTAGCATGAATTAATCATATATTAATTCAAATAATAATCCAACAACATATCATGCATATAATTAATTCACGTAAATCCTACAGCATGCGGAATTCTACGAGTTTACGTGAACGTATCTCTTGGGATGGCAATGATCTGGCTGATTAGACTAACCAAAAGAACTTCCCAAGTATTCCCTTAATCCTTGTTCGACTATCCGGTGGTAGGACACTTGTGAACAATTAACAAAAGGAAAATAAATTATGTTGCACCACCTTTGTGGATTTACTAATTTTTCCAGCACATGGAATTGTACTTGGGAATGAAAGAATCATCCCCTATTTATAGATAGGTGTTGGGCGAAAATTTGGGAAGAAAAACAATGTGGGAAAACCTTTTCTTGATCTTCAAGAAATCTTGAATATATCTCCTATATTCTTTTTCCCATAATTATAATATTCCACAAAAATCTCATCTTATCAACATTATGGTATTTTCGAAATTTTAGGAAAAGATTCCAAGATTTGGATCTTCTTGAATTTATGAGATATTCTTGTATTTCAAGAAATACACATCTTCCATAATATCTTTTCAAGAAAATCAAGAAAATCTTTCTTTCCCCTTTAATTTCAAAATTTTCGAAACATCTATATAGATAACCAAGTGGGAGATTTCTTGAATTTAATGAAATAATCTTGTATTCCAAGAATACATATCTTCATTCCATAACAAAATTCAAAGAAAATCTTTCTCCCCTTTTATCTATAAATTTCGAATTTAATGAGGAAAAATAAGCAACAATATTTATTTTATTTTAAACATCTTTTTCAGTTATTGGACTATATGTTGGGCTACTCAGGGGGCCTTTAGGAGAATTAAGATTGGACCTTCCAATGGATCTTGAATTATCAATATTGAGCCACAATATTATTCAAGCCCATAAATATTAATTAATCCCACTACATAATTAATATTGCAATATCCATCTTAACCCATATTACAGTCAATATGGCTCCCGGTTATTATTTCCCGTATTTAAGATTATCTAGCCCATTATTTAATACAAGCCACTGAAATAGCTTTCCATTAATTAATATCTTTTGTCCTTGGTCAAGGAACGGTTCAAAATTATTATCCATAACGGAAACTAATTCCACTTGCAAGATTTGGTATGATAAAGCTTATGAACCTCCCAAGGGGGCAAATCGAACAAGCGTACTTGCACACGATTCTCCGTATTAAATCTTAGCAATCACATGTGACCAATAATATTGCCCAAGATAAAAAGTATTGAATCTCGTTGATTCTCTACCCATGATAAGTCAAAGCAATAGTTACCAATCACACGTGATCCTATTTAAGGAACGAAGATTAAGAAATAACGAACCACTGAGGTCTAATTCTTCCTTGTTCAGTTCTGAAGAATTTGTCCTCCTGTAGGTCCTATTCAGTGCATCAGTCATGCACTAGTGTAATCTCTTGGTCAAGACAAGCCAATCCGAGCCTTACACTTCAACCTTTCACGATGGATTGTTCATTTCCATCTTGGTCGTGAATGGCTTACTTTTAGTTACAAGGGACTGTTAATTTAATCTTCTGTGATCTGGTAACACTAAATTAACTACAATGTAACACGTACGATTTATTGAACAGTTATACAGTAAATATATGTAACATTTGATAATATTTAAAGAATCAGTGATAAAAAATTTATTTCAGTAAATAAGTCCGAAATTCAGTTTTGATTATACAAAGTAAAAAGCATACTTTCCAGTATAATCCCAACAATCTCCCACTTATACTAAAAGTCTATTTTTAAGTATACTACAACATGTCTCGTGTAGTTCCTAATTCGTGACATCTAATGTCACCTACACGAACCTAATAATTTCTCCCACTTATACTCAAAGCAGATTGACAATGGTCTTGACACCCATTCCTTTCACACGTCTCTCGAATGTATTCAGAGGCAGACCCTTTGTGAATGGATCTGCTAGGTTATCTTTAGACGCTATCTTTGCCACATCTATATCTCCTCTCTTAACGATTTCTCGTATAAGATGGTATTTCCTTTCAATGTGTTTGCTGGCCTTGTGGGCTCTTGGTTCCCTTGAATTTGCAACTGCTCCGGCATTGTCACAATAAAATGATGATTGTCTTTGGGCAAATTGAACTACATCCAAGTCCACTAGGAAGTTCTTGAGCCAAACCACTTTTTCATTTGCCTCATAGCGATTTACATATTCGGTTTCCATGGAAGAATCTGCGATGCATTTCTGCTTAATGCTTCTCCATGTCACTGCTCCTTCCCCATGCAAAACACACTACCGGAGGTAGATTTTCTGGAGTCTATGTCTGATTGGAAATTCGAGTCCGTGTAGCCGATGGGGATTAGACTATCTGACTGATAAATTAACATTCTATCCCGAGTTCTTTTCAGATACTTCAAAATGTTTTTAACTGTCGTCCAATGTTCTTTCCCCGGGTTACTTTGATATCTTGCCACCATGCCAACGGTAAAGCAGATTCTCGTACACATCATTGCATACATAAGACTTCCGATAGCCAAAGCATAAGGAATGCCTCTCATGTCATCTATCTCCTTTTGCGTCTTAGGGCACATTTTCTTGGATAGATGGATTCCATGTCTGAAAGGTACGAAGCCTTTCTTGGAATCTTGCATGCTGAGTCGTTTCAAGACAGTATCTATGTATGAAGCTTGCGACAAGCCTATCATCCTTTTCTTGCGATCTCGAGTGATCTTGATATCAAGGATGTGTGCGGCTTCCCCTAAGTCCTTCATATCAAACTGTTTTGAAAGCCATGCCCTCACGTCTGATAACACCTTCACATCGTTCCTGATGATTAGAATGTCGTCTACGTATAGTACTAAGAATACCAATGCAGTTCCGACACGCTTTTTGTACACACAACTTTCGAACTCTTTTTGATCGAACCCATAAGACTTTATAACATGATCAAAACATTGGTTCCAATCTCTGGATTCCTGTTTGAGTCCGTAAATGGACTTCATGAGCTTACAAACTAAGTGTTCTTGGCCTTTTTCAATGAAGCCTTGGGGTTGTTGCATATAGATCTCTTCATCAAGACTTCCGTTAAGGAAAGCTGTCTTGACATCCATTTGTCAGATTTCAAAATCGAGATGCGCAGCAATCGATAAGAGAATTTGGATGGACTTAAGCATGGCTACGGGTGAATAAGTTTCCTCATAATCGATCCCTTCTTTCTGAGTATAACCTTTCGCCTCGAGTCTTGCTTTGAAGGTTTCCACCTTCCCGTCCGGTCCTCTTTTTCTCTTATACACCCACTTGCAACCAATTGGTTTGACCCCATTAAGTGGTTCGACTAGCTCCCACACTCTGTTATGAAACATAGAACCCATTTCGGCTTTCATTGCTATTTGCCAAGAATCTGCATCCTTATCTTGGATTGCCTCGTCATATGTCCATGGGTCTGATTCGTCTTGTCCGGGAATCAAGTCCGAGGACTCTCCTATTCCCATGAATCCCTTGGGCTGTTTCCCAACCCTCCCACTACGACGAGGTTTCGGTTGTGTAAGTGTGTCGTTTGGTATATCATCTTGTACGGTTGGCATTAAGGTTAGCCCCCTTAGCTCATTTAAGGCAATCTCACTTCTGGGTCTTCTTTCGTTCATATAGTCTTCTTCCAAAAATCTAAAGTGGGTGCTTATTACCACCTTTTGATCTTCGGGACCATAGAACATACACCCTTTTGTTCCCTTGGGGTATCCAACAAACAACCTTAATTCTGATCGAGGATCCAATTTTCCGGCTTCCTTGTCCAACACGTAGGCCGGACACCCCCAAATCCTCATGTGTCTCATATTAGGCTTGCGCCCGGTCCAAAATTCTTTGGGAGTTTTGGGAACCGATTTGGATGGCACCAAGTCCAGAATGCAGGCTGCTGTTTCCAAGGCATGACCCCAGAACGACTTGGGAAGATCCGCATAACTCATCATAGATCTAACCATTTCCAAAAGAGTTATGTTTCTTCGCTCTACAACCCCGTTTTGTTGAGGGGTTCCGGTGCAGTGAGCTGGGATGCAATCCCTTCATCAGATAAGTAGTTCAAAAACTCATCGCTGAGGTATTCGCCTCCACAATCGGATCGTAGAGACTTGATACATTTTTCCCTATGATTTTTTGCTTGAGCCTTAAATTCTTTGAATTTCTCAAAGGTCTCAGATTTATGCTTCATAAGGAAAATATAACCGTACCTTGAGTAATCATCAATAAAAGTGACAAAGTACTCATAACCTCCTCTTGCTTTGGTTGACATTGGACCACATACATATGTGTGAACGATTTCTAACACTTCTTTGGCTCTATTCCCCTTGGCTCCAAATGCCCTCTTGGTCATTTTACCCTCCAAACATGATTCGCAGGTTGGAATTGGTTCAACTTGGAGAAAATCCAGTGAACCGTCTTTCACCAACCTTTGGATCCTCTTTGGATTTATATGACCTAATCTTAGATGCCATAGAAGTGTCTCGTTCACGTCCGATGAACGTTTTCTTTTCTCGGAAATAGTTGATGTGTTATAGGATGCATTTTGTGAGTGGTGTGCACAGTTAATTGTATAGAGATTATTCGACCAATGTCCCATAATAGATACACTCATCATTTCAAGAAATGATGTCATTCTTATTAGAAGAAACTTAGTGTCCTTTAATCAAATTTTAGAAACTGAAAGTGAATTCTTTCCAAAACTGGGAATATAAAGATAATCTCAAAAAAACTTCATCTTTAAAAGACAGGTGCACTTCTCCCACTGCTTTAACCACTACTCATGTAGCACTGCAATATTTGCTTCTTGCGTAGCATTGCAATAACCGTTACTATCGTAGCATTGCAATATCTGCCACTTACGTAGCATTGCAATAATTGCTACTTTCGTAACATCGCCCAGTGTGATGAGGATCTCACTCCAACTAAGTTGCCGAATCAGTTTGAACCCGTGAAGCAAACATGATTAGTGGATCTCGTATCAACCACCCACGAATGATAAGTATAAGCCGCTAAACAAGTTTCAACAACTAGTGCGTGAGAATTACCTTTCTTTCCGTCCCTTTTGGGGTTGAACAGGCAAACCTCCATTGTCCTCTTTCACCGCAGCTTAAGCACTTCCTCTTTGGATTTTCCTTGACACCACAAGCATTCCTCATCTTACCATTTCCCTTAGCAACAGTTGAGTTTTATTACTTATGGCTTTTGGCCCTCTTCTTTTTCTTGCCTTCCCTTGGCCTAGAAAATGAAGACTTACCACTTGCCGTTAAAGCTTGAGTTTGGTGCCCCATCAATATATCTGCCGAGACCAAAGCTTACAACAAATCAGCTAGCGAGGCCAAAATGCTCAGAAACTTTTGGGCAGAGAGTGACATACCAAATTCATCTGAGTCTCCAGATTATAATCTGCACTCAGAACCTCAAGTTTGTTCAGATGGGCCATCTATTTTGAGGACGTAATCCCTTACGGGTTTGCCCTCCACCATTTTCAGCGATGACATTTCTCGCAAGGTGATCTGACGAGTCCCGTATTTTTGACTCGTCAGTTGGCTCATCTGATTTTGGTGTGTCAAGAATCCACTTGTGCTTTTGTGCAGTTAGGACAATTATAATTTTTCGTTTCCAATCAATATAGTTTCCATACATATTGTATTGACTTTAAGTGTATTAACAGTGGATTAAAAGGTTACGACATGCTGAACTGAAATAAATAACTATATGCATAAGCACAAGTATATCACAAGGTTTGATCACATGTTTCATATTAAAATCTCAAAAAAATATGAACATGCATCAGCCAACATCTCAAAACAGTTTAAATAAGCCACGTGGGGTGGGTCATTATTTAAACACATTCAAGTAGGTTACAAACAAGAACAGTTACAAACCTTTAATATCCAGATTAATAGTTGGCTCCCACTTGACCAATATAAAATTGACAGGGACTTCGGGGAAGTATATGCATATGAATTTTATACCTAAGTAATAACCATGATTAAATACAGGATTATTATTTCGCTTTGATCGAGCCTCGTGGGGAGGGTCATCGTCACCACTAGTAATAATCCACAATCATCCATTTGGAATTCATTAATGTGAAAGCTAAATTTTGACCGTCCCGTGGGGGGAATTTCTCCAAAAGAATTCACAAATAAATAAATCATGGAGGTCAAAATTAATTCAATTTTATTATCCGGAATAAAATTGTCAATTAATTATTTAAACATACTTAGTAATTTTTGACGGTGAGATTTTTCATTGGGCAACTCTCATGTAAACACATTTAAACAAATTAAATAAAGCATAAGATAACACAATAATAAATCAAGCAAAACGGAAAAATAAACATATTGGGCACAAATTATCCAATTGTCATGGTTTGATTTTTCTTGGCTTGATTTTGAAGAAAGCGCCGTCTTGAATTTCTCCCCTTTCGATCGTCTCGAAAAAACTCTAGTCACGAAGCATGTACCTTGGTAGCTTTCTTGTTGGATATGCCTTGAAACTATCCGGCCGGCCCCTTAGCCGAGTGCCTTAGCCTGTGTGCCTTCACCAGCGCCATCTCGGCGCGCCGCTCGGCCTCAGCGAGCGCGCTCGCCCGCGTAGGCCTCAGCAAGGCTTCAGCGGTGACAGTACCTGTACCCATTCGCCGATACCTGCCTCGCTTCGAGTCAGCCCGACCCAGCGTCCCCGCAGCGGCGCGTGGCGTGCGCGCCTGCGCTCACCTCCGTCCCGCCCGATCCGCTCCGGCGCATGGTGCAGCGTCGCCCTCCGGAATGCCAGCGGCTCGGATCCTCGCCCTCGCCGGTGCGTCGTGCGTTACTGCGCGTCTTGCGTCCGTAGCGTGCCTCCCACTGGCATGTTTTAGCCGCCGCGCCGCATTCTCCCGGTTCTAGATTTTATCCTTTAATTCTTCGCTCGCCTCCTTTACGATCCGGTTACAATTTATTTACAAAAAAAATAAATAAACCTAGAACTAGACTAGTCTATTACATTGATCAAATCAAACAAATCCTAATCTACTCGTGGATTTTCTCACGAGGCAAAACGAATCCGAACGAATCGAATTAAAAACCATAATTTATATGCATGCATAAATAAACACATTAAATTCCATGACAATTGGATACCTGCAAAACAGATCTAGCAATTCTACTATCCAATTTCAAATTTAATGTTAGCGAATTAAATTACAATTTAAAAAATTCAGAGCCCGAAACCATGGCCCTGATACCAGTTGTTAGGGAATAAGTTGCACATATCTATTCGGGGTGAATATTTAAATACAAATTTAATTCTTATAATTATTACTAGCATGAATTAATCCTATATTAATTCAAATAATAATTCAACAACATATCATGCATATAATTAATTCACGTAAATCCTACGCATGCGGAATTCTACGAGTTTACGTGAACGTACCTCTTGGGATGACAATGATCTGGCTGATTAGACTAACCAAAAGAACTTCTCAAGTATTCCCTTAATCCTTGTTCGACTATCCGGTGGTAGGACACTTGTGAACAATTAACAAAAGGAAAATAAATTATGTTGCACCACCTTTGTGGATTTACTAATTTTTCCAGCACATGGAATTGTACTTGGGAATGAAAGAATCATCCCCTATTTATAGATAGGTGTTGGGCGAAAATTTGGGAAGAAAAACAATGTGGGAAAACCTTTTCTTGATCTTCAAGAAATCTTGAATATATCTCCTATATTCTTTTTTTCCCATAATTATAATATTCCACAAAAATCCCACCTTATCAACATTATGGTATTTTCGAAATTTTAGGAAAAGATTCCAAGATTTGGATCTTCTTGAATTGATGAGATATTCTTGTATTTCAAGAAATACATATCTTCCATAATATCTTTTCAAGAAAATCAAGAAAATCTTTCTTTCCCCTTTAATTTCAAAATTTTCGAAACATCTATATAGATAACCAATTGGGAGATTTCTTGAATTTAATGAGATAATCTTGTATTCCAAGAATACATATCTTCATTCCATAACAAAATTCAAAGAAAATCTTTCTCCCCTTTCATCTATAAATTTCGAATTTAATGAGGAAGAATAAGCAACAATATTTATTTTATTTTAAACACCTTTTTCAGTTATTGGACTATATGTTGGGCTACTTAGGGGGCCTTTAGGAGAATTAAGATTGGACCTTCCAATGGATCTTGAATTATCAATATTGAGCCACAATATTATTCAAGCCCATAAATATTAATTAATCCCACTACATAATTAATATTGCACTATCCATCTTAACCCATATTATAGTCAATATGGCTCCCGGTTATTATTTCCCGTGTTTAAGATTATCTAGCCCATTAATTAATTCAAGCCACTGAAATAGCTTTCCATTAATTAATATCTTTTGTCCTTGGTCAAGGAACGGTTCAACATTATTATCCATATCGGAAACTAATTCCACTTGCAAGATTTGGTATGATAAAGATTATGAACCTCCCAAGGGGGCAAATCGAACAAGCGTACTTGCACATGATTCTCCGTATTAAATCTTAGCAATCACATGTGACCAATAATATTGCCCAAGATAAAAAGTATTGAATCTCGTTGATTCTTTACCCATGATAAGTCAAAGCAATAGTTACCAATCACACGTGATCCTATTTAAGGAATGAAGATTAAGAAATAACGAACCACTGAGGTCTAATTCTTCCTTGTTCGGGTTCTCAAGAATTTGTCCTCCTCAGAGGTCCTATTCAAAGGCATCGATCATGCACTAGTGTAATCTCTTGGTCAAGACAAGCCAATCCGAGCCTTACACTTCAACCTTTCACGATGGATTGTTCATTTCCATCTTGGTCGTGAATGGCGTACTTTTAGTTACAAGGGACTGTTAATTTAATCTTCTGTGATCTGGTATCACTAAATTAACTACAATGTAACACGTCATTTATTTATTGAATGCAGTTATGCAAGAAATATATATGTAACATTCGATAATATTTAAAGCATCAGTGATAAACAATTTATTTTAGTAAATAAGTCCGAAATTCAGTTTTGATTATACAAAGTAAAAAGCATACTTTCCAGTATAATCCCAACAGTCATGGTCGAGATCAGAGAAGAAAATGCACGGAAGTGGCGGCATCTTGCGTCCCGACTGGCTAGTCGAATGGGTGTCCAACCCAATTATTTCCTCGACAATCTTTCCGACGACGAGGACGACCTTGGTCTAAGAGGTGGCGGCGGTAGCGGCGGAGGTGGTGGCTTGGTGATTGGCGGTGGCGGTGATAATAATCTTTTTTATGTTTCTTATTTGTTTGATAATTTTGCTACTATTCTGGGGGATGATGACATTCAAGATGATTTTTACCCGGGGGAGCTATGATTTCATGAAACTCTGTTTTTTTTTTATTCATGATCATGAGACTCAGTTTTTTTTATTATTTATTATGAATAATTTACTTTTATGTATATATACTGTTTGTATCGTTTATATTTTGGTTTTACTGTCTAGTATTACTTGTTTGCACTTAAAAGTATTACTTAACTTGTTTAAAATTAAAGTATAACTTCTTTAGATGAAAAAGTATTACTTGTTTAAATAGAAAAATATTACTTGTTTAAAGAAAAGTATTACTTGTTTAGATAAAAAAGTATAACTTGTTTAAAGAAAAGTATTACTTGTATAGATAGAAAATTATAAATTGTTTAGATAGAAAAGTATTACTTGTTTAGATAGAAAAGTATTACTTGTTTAAATAGAAAATTATTACTTGTTTAGATAGAAAAGTATTACTTGTTTAAAGTATTACTTGGTTATACTGGAAAGTATGTTTTTACTTTGTATAACCAAACTAAATTTCTGTCTTATTTACTGAAATAAATTATTTATCACTGATGCTTTAAATATCATTGAATGTTGCATATATTTACTGCATAATTGTTCAATAAACAGTACGTGTTGCATAGTAGTTAATTTAGTGATACCAGATCACAGAAGATTAAATTAACAGTTCCTTGTAACTAAAGGTATGCGGTTCACGACCTAGATGGAAATGAACAATTCATCGTGAAAGGTTGAAGTGTAAGGCTCAGATAGGCTTGTCTTGACCAAGAGATTACACTAGTGCATGACTGATGCACTGAATAGGACCTACAGGAGGATAAATTCTTCAGCATTGAATTAGGAAGAATTAGACCTCAGTGGTTCGTTATTTCTTAATCTTCGTCCCTTAAATAGGATCGTGTGTGGCTTGTAATTATTACTTTGACTTATGACGGGTAGAGAATCAATGAGATTCAATACTTTATATCTTGGGCAATATTATTGGTCACATGCGATTGCTAATATTTAATACGAAGAATCGTGTGTGAGTACACTCGTTTGATTTGCCCCCTTGGGAGGTTCATAAGATTTATCATACCAAATCTTGCAAGTGGAATTTGTTTCCGGTATGGATAATAATGTTGAACCGTTCTTTGACCAAGGACAAAAGATATTAATTAATGAAAATCTATTTCAGTGGCTTGAATTAATTAATGGGCTAGATAATCTTAATCACGGGAAATAATAACCGGGAGCCACATTAACAGTAATATAGGTTAAGATGGATAGTGCAATATTAATTATGTAGTGGGATTAAATAATATTTATGAGCTTGAATAATATTGTGGCTCAATATTAGATATTCGAAGTCCATTTGAAGGTCCAATCTTAATTCTCCTAAAGGCCCCTCAAGTAGCCCAAAGATAAAGTCCAACTGAAAAAGGTGTTTAAAATAAAATAAATTATTGTTGCCTAATTTTTCTAATATTTCGAAAATAATAAATAAAAGAGGGAGAAAGATTTTCTTTGAATTTTGTTATGGAATGAGGATAAGTATTCTTGGAATACAAGATTATCTCATTAAATTCAAGAAATCTCCCACTTAGTTATTTGTTAAGGGATTTTCGAAAATTTTGAATAAATAAGGAGAGGAAAGATTTTCTTGGAAAGATATTATGGAATATATGTATTCTTGGAATACAAGAATATCTCATAAATTCAAGAAGATCCAAATCTTGGATTCTTGCTCCTTATTTTTTTTTTCGAAATATGCCACAATATTAGGAGGTGGAATTTTGTGCAAATATTTAATTTTGGAGAAAAGAATATATTTGATATATTTAAGATTTCTTGGAGATCAAGAAAAGATTTTTCCATCTTATTTTCACTCCAAAAAAATTCGACCACCCCTACCTCTATAAATAGGGGATGAATGTTTCATTCCCAAGTGCAATTCCATGTGTTGGAAAAATTAGAAATCTACAAAGGTGATGCAACATAATTTTATTTTTCCTTTTGTTAAATTGTTCGCGAGTTCCTTTCACCGGATTGTTGAACACGGATAAGGGAATACTTGAGAAGACCTTTTGGTGTGTTTGTGTGAACGGGATCTTCTCAACGGTTGTCACTCTCCGAGGTTAGTTCACGTAAACCTGTAGTAATTCCGCATTCATAGGATTTATGTGAACTGTTTATATGCATGATTGGTTGTTGAATTATTATTTGAATTAATATAGGATTAATTCATGCTAGTAATAATTGTTAGAATTAAATTTGTATTTAAATATTCATCCCGAATAGATTCGGGCAATTAATTCCCCAACATGTTTAAATGGAAAAGTATTACTTGTTTAAATGAAAAGTAATACTTGCTTTAAATGAAAAATATTACTTCTTTAAATATAAAAATATTACAGGTTTAAAAGAAAGATGGTACTTTTAAAAAAAAAGCGACTTAAAAAATATAATTTTAATATAATATAATATAATATAATTTATATAAAAAAAATTATTATATAAAAATGTGATTGAATTAATAAATAAGATAATTGAAATAAAGAATTTTAAAAAAATTGTAAAAATAAAAGTAATTTTTAGGACAAATAGAATTAATTTCATTAAGTAAACGCAAGAAAGCAAGTGCCCGAGCGAAATTGATCCCTTCTCAGGCGCCCAAGGTCGAATAATTGCCTCATTTAATTGGAAGACTTGGTGGCTTATATATGAGATGCTTGGTGGTTGTGTTCGAGATGGTCCGTGGCTCGGGTGGTTCGGTGCCCACTCGGGCGCCCCTCGGGCCTGGGTTCGAACCACCGTGAGCTTTTTTTTAAAAAAAAATTCACGATATAGCGACGGTTAAAGCGACGTAAAATGACGGTCGCTAATAGCAATAGAAATGAACCGTCGCTAATTTGTCGACGGTTTAGCGATGGTTATTCTGACCGGGGGTCCGAACCTAGATGTCCGTCGCCAAAACCGTCGCTATGTTGCGACGGCAATAATCCGTCGCTAGTTAGCGACATATTGGAAATAACCGTGGCTAAATGTTAGCGACCCTCGGTTTCTCGACGGTTGAAAAACCGTCGCTAAAATCGTCGCTACTGTCTATAGCGAAGGTTTTAGCCGTCGCTAAAACCATCGTTAAACCCCATTTTTTTTAGTGTAACTATCTATCTATTCTAACCCCTAACCATGCTTTTCCACCCGTATACTAGGGTCCAAGCTCCTATGGTCCCTTCACTAATTACTCAAATTCTCATTCAAATAACCAATGTAAATTGATAGAGTTCTAATGAAATTTACCCAACTCTCGTTGCGATAAATTAACCAATATCCACTCAAATTACACAACCTCAACTCACACCCATACATATTAGCACAACTATCCAACTCTCATTGCAATAATCAAGCATCAATGTATGAACTAATAGAAGAAATAATGCAATTGAACAATGAAAACCCACCAACCTAATCAAACAATTAAGAGATTGAACAAAGACAGTTAAATAAAAACATAAACTCAAAATTAATAAATACATTGCACTAAGAGTTTAGCTCATAATTTTACGATCCAAAATCAAAGTATAAAAAATAGAACGTAAATACCACAAAATTAACTAATGAAAAATATAAGAAAAAAAAAAAACTAAACCCTAAATGACATCTTGTGAGAGGATCTCACTCTATTTTTGCACCCGAATTTTTTCTCTCTTCCCCAAATAAACACCGCACCTAGTGGGTGAAAGTGTGTAGAAAACTTTTTTCTTTCCAAACTTTGACAAATGTCCTGTTATCCCAATCCAGTTATCCCTCACCAATTCGCTACTGCCTTCTGTTTTATATGCTCTGTTGCTCTCGGTCATTGGTTGCTTTTTTAATTGCCTGAAATTTTTGAGAAAGTCGCTTAAATTATTTCTCCAGGAAATAGCAACTTCAATCCGTGGGACCAGCTATTAAAATTGGCAGCATTTCCCATAATTCCTTAGCATGATTTTGTTGACCAAGGCCGTTGAAAATGGAATGGGGCCTTGAGTTTTAAGGTGTTGGGCCTTCAATTTAATGAATCTTGATGCTCATGCATGGCTTGAAACTTCGGCCAAATTAATTCATAAAATGGGCTTCTAATTTGGACTAATTCGACCCCGTATCCCCATTTCTTCTTTGGCCCAGGTTATTAGCACCCCCTCTTTTTAGGAAACACACCACCTTTTCAATTTTATGATTTTAATTAATATATAAAGTTCCAAAATTACCCTCACTTTCTCTTTGGCCTAATAGAATACATATCGAGCAGTTTTTTTTGGGAAGAATTGAAGATCCATTTTTGCAGGAAATAAAACTAATCAAACAAACACAAAATTTCATCAGGTTGCGTTGACGATTGGCGGATGACCGGAACAGTGACGGCAGCGGCGGTTGGCGGAGAAAATCATTTACTTCCTTCTTATTAATTTTTTCTCCGATTAATGCATACAATTTTTTTAAACCCTATACTGATATATAGGTGAGGATAACCGGAGATAGGCGGTGGTTGGCGGAGATAGGTGGCAGTGGAGCGCAAAATTAAAAAAACTGGTATGGTGCGTTGTGCGGCGAACCAGTGATAGACGCGATTGGCCGGCACGATTGGCGGAGAAAGGCGGCGGTGACCTTTTTGCAAAAAAAATCAAACTTGCAAGACAGTGTGGTGGTGTATGCACTATTTAAATTTACAAAATAATGGAGAATGAGGGTTGAAGGATTACGAGGGAAGAGGGGTAATTTAGGGAGTGCATTGGGGGTGTTCTAATCCTCACATAGGTGAATTAATCATGGTGGTACATTTCCTAAAGAAGGGGGTGCTATAACCTGAGCCTTTTTCTTTCCATGCATGTACTTCCCATAATAATAGTACAAGTTTTGCTCCAAAAATCATCATTTCACCCTGGGACGGAGCCAGGATTGAATCGAAAGGGGGCCAAATTTTAACAAAGGAATAATTAAATATCTTACAAATAAATAAATTTTATCACTTCTTTTAACAAATAATATATTAAGATAAAAACTTGTGTGGACCCAAGTTCAATATGAACTCGGTTATTTTAGTATCACTGTTATGTATAAAAACTATTACTATTATGTACAAAAATCCTCACTGTTTAAAAAAATATTTTTTATATTTTAACAATATATTTTTTATGAGATAAATTTTGCACATAATAATCGTGCCTAGAACTTGTTCACATGAGTATTACTAATATATTAATATTTATAATTATCACAGTGTGCATTATTACATTCATAATCCATGCAAAACATGAGTGAGTGGTGTGGGTGGGTGTGTGGGGAGGGGGGTGGTTTGGGGCTTAAGATTGCAAGCATGGGCTAGGCGAGACCTGTTGAAGAATTAATTGCCCGGATCAATTCGGGATGAATATTTAAATATAAATTTAATTCTAACAATTATTACTAACATGAATTAATCCTATATTAATTCAAATAATAATTCAACAACAAATCATGCATACAAATTCGTCACATAAATCCTACACATGCGGAATTGCTAGGAGTTTACGTGAACTAATCTCTCGGAGTGACAACCGTTGAGAAGATGGATATTCCGTTCGCACGAACAAACCCAAAGAGCCTTCTCAAGTATTCCCTAGTCCTTGTTCAACAATCTAGTGGAAGGATTCTCGCGAACAATTAACAAAAGGAAAAATAAAATTATGTTGCACCACCTTTGTGGATTTCTAATTTTTCCAACACATGAAATTGCATGGGGATGAAAAATTCATCCCCTATTTATACTAAGGGGTGGTGGCCGATTTTTCTATGAGGAATAAGATGGGAAAATATTTTTCTTGATCTCCAATAAATCTTGAATATATCTCATATATTCTTTTCTCCATATTTAAAATATTCCACAAAAATCCCACCTCCTCTTGTTATGGTTATTTTCGAAAATTAAGGCCAAGATTTCCAAGATTGAGATCTTCTTGAATTTATGAGATATTCTTGTATTCCAAGAATACATATATTCCATAATATCTTTCAGAGAAAATCAAGAAAATCGTTTCTTCCTTATTTTCTTCATTATTTTCGAAAATCACACAATAAATAGCCAAGTGGGAGATTTCTTGAATTTAATGAGATAAACTTGTATTCCAAGAATAGTTATCCTCATTCCATAACAAAATTCAAAGAAAATCTTTCTCCCTCTTTTATTTATTTATTTTCGAAAAATTAGGAAAAATAGGCAACAATATTTTATTTAATTTTAAACACCTTTTTTCAGTTATTGAACTTTATATTTGGGCTACTTGAGGGGCCTTTAGGAGAATTAAGATTGAACCTTCTAATGGACTTTGAATTTCCAATATTGAGCCACAATATTATTCAAGCCCATAAATATTAATTAATCCCACTACATAATTATTATTGCACTATCCATCTTAACCCATATTACAGTTAATATGACTCCCAGTTATTATTTTCCCGTTGGTAAGTAGTAAATTATGCATGTTTTTAATATATTACAGTACAATTTATTGGACTCGTTTATGTTAATATGACATGATTAATTACTTATGTGTATTTTAATGATATTATTCCGCACTTGATCCATTCCTGTATTTTTATTGTATTTAGGTACTTTTTGGTGGATTATTATTTTGGAGCAAGAAGCCCATCCTGGGTGACCCAGTGCAGGAACAATTTCAGAAGATTAAAAGAAAAGGAAAAGAATGTAACATACCTTTTTGGGGAAATTCAGCCCATAACAAGGCCAACGAATTGTTTAATTAATTTTGCACGCGAGAGGCCGAGTGAAAGACATAAATGGATCAGCCTATAAATTGCTTGTTGATCAAGATTAATGATGCACGTGATCTGAAGGCATTGAAGTGGGATTTTATTAAATTAAGACCTTGATTTGGGCCCATCACTCTTGATTCCAATTAACCTAATAGTTAGTATTTAAGGAATGGAGATAAGTAGCAGGGACAACTTCTGAGAGGAGGAATTGACGCAAGCATATAGACGGAAGCAGCACACGCCAATTTTGGATATTTGAGGGGAGAGTAACACGGCTGCAGTTTTGAGAGTCGTATTTAGTTAGTTTCTTTTATCCCAACTCCGGGAATTTATGAACCTGTGTTTCATGTTGATGTTTTAATTCGAGACGTTTATGATATTTATTTTTTGATTGTTTAATTTATCTGTTTTAATTTCTTGCGTGTTTAAATTAATTGGTTTAGACTGGCCATCTAGGTTAATTGTTTAAATACGCCTGTTAGTTCTAAGCATATAATCCATGTAATTGTTATATGTGGTGACAATTGGTAACAACTAGTGGGTTCACTAGGGTAAATTAAGTCAGGTTCTTTCGGCTCGAGCTAGCGTACCTGAGAATTTATTTGCTCTCTATCCTAATTCGTAATGCCTCTACTGGGTTAAATCTATGGGCGTACCTAGACTGCTTAGTTAAAAAGGTTTTCTTGAAATGACGTCTTTTCAATTAAATATATTTAAGGGATAGGACCGGGAAATTGAAGCGTTTTGATCCCCGAGGGGCATTAATCTTGAAAACAAATGGAGTAAACGTTGAGGTTGAAACCGTCGTGTTAATCCGGGGGATAAATGAACCGTGAGTTGACATACTTGTTTCTTCTTGATTTGCTTTTTATTATTTGCAATTTAGTTGTTAGAAAATCCTTTTTGAAACCCCCCTTTTTGTGTCTCGTGTTTGTCTTCATAAAATCATACAATTAGCATAATAATTATTCTACGTTCTCTGTGGATCGATCCCTTGCTTACCACTACTACGAGTTAGTAGAGTAGACTAGTGTATTTATTTTTGTCGCACCTCGACAGTGCGGTCACGCGTTTAAGATTATCCAGTCCATTAATTAATTTCAGCCACTGAAATAGCTTCACTCTAATCAATATGTTTTTCCTTGGTTCAGGAACGACTCAACATTATTATCCATACCGGAAAACTAATTCCACTTGCAAGATTTGGTATGATAAAACTTCTGAGCCTCACAAGGGGACTAATTAAACAAGACACACTTGCACACCGATTCTCCGTATTAAATCTTAGCAATCGTCATGTAACTAATAATTTTGCCCAAGATACAAGATATTGAATCACATTGATTCTCTACCCATCGTAAGTCAAAGCAATAGTTATTAATTTCACACGATCCTATTTAAGGGACGGGGATTAAGAAATAACTAACCACTGAGGTCTAATTCTTCTGTATTCAGTTCTGAAGAATTTATCCTCCTGTAGGTCCTCTTCAGCACATCATAATGCACTAGTGCAATCTCTTGGTCAAGACAAGCCAATCTGAGTCTTACACTTCAACCTTTCATGATGGATTGTTCATTTCCATCTAGGTTGTGAATTCCGTACTTTTAGTTATAAGGGACTGTTAAATGAATCTTTTCTGATCTGGTATCATTAAATTAACTACAATGTAACATGCACTTATTATTGAACAGTTATGCAGTAAATATATGTAACATTCAATGATATTTAAAGCAACAATGATAAATAATTTATTTCAGCAAATAAGCCCGAAATTCAGTCTGGTTATACAAAGTAAAAAACATACTTTCCAGTATAACCCCAACAATCTCGCACTTATACTCAAAGTCTTCTTTTAAGTATACTACAACACGTCTCGTGTAGAATCTACGTGACATCTAATGTCACCTACATAAACCTAATAATATCTCTCCCACTTATACTCAAAGCAGATTGGAAACGGTCTTGACACCCATTCCTTCCACATGTCTCTCGAATGTATTCTGAGGCAGACCCTTTGTGAATGGATCTGCTAGGTTGTCCTCTGACGTGATCTTTGCCACCTCTATATCTCCTCTCTTAACGATTTCTCGTATAAGATGGTATTTCCTTTCAATGTGTTTGCTGGCCTTGTGGGCTCTTGGTTCCCTTGAATTTGCAACTGCTCCGACATTATCACAATAGACCGTGATCGTGTTGGGCAAATTCGGAACTACGTCCAAGTCCACTAGGAAGTTCTTGAGCCAAACCCCTTCCTTCGCTGCTTCACAAGCAGCTACATACTCGGCTTCCTTGGTAGAATCTGCGATGCATTTCTGCTTAACGCTTCTCAATGTCATGGCTCCTCCCCCCATGCAAAACACACTACCCGAGGTAGATTTTTTGGAATCTAAGTCTAATTGGAAATCCGAGTCCGTGTAACCGATTGGAATCAGACCGTCTGACCGATAAACCAACATTCTATCGCGAGTTCTCTTCAGATACTACAAAATATTTTTAACTGCAGTCCAATGTTCTTTCCCCGAATTACTCTGATATCTTGCTACCATTCCCATAGCAAAGCAGATATCTGGCCTCGTGCACAACATAACATACATGAGGATTCTGACAGCCGAAGCATAAGGAATGCTCTTCATGTCATCTATCTCCTTTTGCGTCTTCGGGCACATTTCTTTAGATAGATGTATTCCATGTCTGAAAGGTACAAAACCTTTCTTGGAATCTTGCATGCTGAATCGCTTCAAGACAGTATCTATGTATGAAGCTTGTGATAAATCTATCATCATTTTCTTGCGATTTTGAGGGATTTTGATCCCAAGGATGTGACCGGCTTCCCCTAAGTCCTTCATATCAAACTGTTTTGACAGTCATGCCCTTACGTCTAATAATACCTTTACATCATCTCCGATGAGTAGAATATCATCTACGTGTTGGGGTTATACTGGAAAGTATGCTTTTACTTTGTATAACCAAACTGAATTTCTGTCTTATTTACTGAAATAAATTATTTATCACTGATGCTTTAAATATCATTGAATGTTACATATATTTAATGCATAATTGTTCAATAAACAGTACGTGTTACATTGTAGTTAATTTAGTTATACCAGATCACAGAAGATTAAATTAACAGTCCCTTGTAACTAAAAATACGCTGTTCACGACCTAGATGGAAATGAACAATCCATCGTGAAAGGTTGAAGTTTAAGGCTCAGATTGGCTTGTCTTGACCAAGAGATTACACTAGTACATGACTGATGCACTGAATAGGACCTACAGGAGGATTTTCTTAATTCCATTAGAAGGTCCAATCTTAATTCTCCTAAAGGCCCCTCAAGTAGCCCAAACATAATGTTCAATAACTGAAAAAGGTGTTTAAAATAAAATAAATTATGGTTGCTTATTTTTTCCAATTTTTTCGAAAAACATGAATAAAAGGGGAGAAAGATTTTCTTTGAATTTTGTTATGGAATGAGAATATGTATTCTTGGAATACAAGATTATCTCATTAAATTCGAGAAATCTCCCACTTAGTGGAATTTTATGGAATCTGGAGAGACTCCAATGAACCATCTTGAACCAACCTTTGGATCCTTTTTGAATTAATATGACCTAGTCTCAGATGCCATAGAAGTGTTTTGTTCACATATGATGAACGTTTTCTCTTATTACTCGAAACAGTCGATGTGTTATAGGATGCATTTCGTGAGTGATGTGCACAGTTAATCGTGTAGAGATTATTCAACAACGTTCCATGACAGATAAACTCATTATTTAGAGCAACGATAACAACTTTATTAAAAGTAACCGAATATCCATCAAGAAAAAGTTTAGAAACTAAAATTAAATTCTTTCTAAAACTAGGAACGTAAAGAACATCTCTCAAAATTAAAACTTTGTCTTCAAAAGACAACCGCACTTCTCCCACTGCTTCAGCTGCCACTCTCGTAGCATCACCCAGTGTGATGAGGATCTCACTCCCACTAAGTTGTCGGGCCCGCTTGAACCCCTGTAAAGTGAAGCAAACATGATCAGTGGATCCCGTATCCACTACCCATAAATGGGTAGCATACGCCGCTAAACAAGTTTCAACAACTAGTGCATGAGTATTACATTTCTTTCCAATCCGTTTGGGTTTGGAACAGGCATCCCTCCAATGTTCCTTTTCACCGCAATTAAAACACTTCCCCTTTGGATTTGTCTTGACCCCCAACCATTTGACTGCCTTTTTTTTACTTTTCTTTGTAATGGGCTTGCTTTTGTCCTGACTGCTTTTCTCTACTTCAATCTTGCCCACCACTGGCTTAGATTTTGAGAGGAGATTTTTAGTCACCAATGCTTCATCCTCCTTTCCCAAATGTTTCTCTATTATCTCCAAAGCTTCTTGCAGAGTGTCCATAGTGAACATGTGATCACTCATCACAAAACTACAGTAAAACTCATCGAAAGATTTTGGAAGAGTTAGGAACAGGAATTCGATCTTAGTCCCATCACAATACTTAGTACCAAGATAAGCAAGTTTGTCAAAATGGAGTTTGACATTGAGAATATGATCCCTCACGGGTGTTCCTTCTGTCATCTTTAGCCTAGCCACGTCATCGTCTTTCAACTGACTGATCATGCGGTTTTCTGTTGAAAACATTTTCTCAAGACTTTCCATGATTTCTATAGCAGATTCAACACCTTCATGAATGTATCTCAAATAATCAGATAGGGAAGTCAAGATTATACATTTCATAAGCTCGTTGGAATGCTCCTAGTCATCATACAAAAGTCTCTCCACATTTGTTGATCCTTTAGTAGGCTTTTTAGGCTTGGGCATACCAAGAACCAAACAGTGTTTTTGTTGTGCAGTGAGGACAAATTTTATATTACGTTTCCAAATCTCATAGTTTTCACCAGTAAGTTGGTGTTCTTTGAGTGTATACAATAGTGGATTAAAAGGTTGCGACATGCTGAACTGAAATAAATAACAATTGTATAAGCACAAAATTATCACACATTTCGATCACATGAATCATATTAAAATCTCCAAAAAAATATGAACATGCATAAGCCAACATCTCAAAACAGTTTAAATAAGCCACGTGGGGTGGGTCATTATTTAAACACATTCAAACAGGTTACAAACAAGAATAATTACAAACCTTTAATGTCCAGATTAATAGTTGGCTCCGACTTGACCAATATAAAATTGACAGGGACTTCGGGGAAGTATATGCATATCAATTTTATACCTAAGTAATAACCATGATTAAATACAGAATTATTATTTCGCTTTGAACGACCTCGTGGGGAGGGTCATCGTCGCAACTAATAATAATTCACAATTATCCCTTCGGAATTTACTCATGTGAAAATCATCTTTTGGTCGTCCCGTGGGGGGAATTTCTCCAAAAAAAATCACAAATAAATAAATCATGGAGGTCAGAATTAATTCAATTTTATTATACGGAATAAAATTGTCAATTAATTATTTTCAAAACATACTTAGTAATTTTTGAAAGTGAGATTTTTCCACAATAATTTCTCATGCATCGCATATTTAAATAAATTAAATAAGCACAAAAAAAAATATCAAAACAAAAAAATTAAACACATTGGACACATATATCCAATTATCACGGTTAATTTTTGTCATGTCTTGATCTTGAGAAATCGACTCAATAGCATTCATCGTTCGTCTCGAAAAGCTCCCACTCGACCGCAACATGTTCTTTAAAACGTCCTCCGTCTAGGTCAGAGACGACGTCCGGCATTGGGTAGCTCGCGGCCCGAAATACGTATCCACGTGCGCCCGTGTCAAGACCGGCCATCCTCGCCTGTCGCTCGACAACTCTCGGCGGTGTGCACGGATCCACGCGATGCGCACCCTACTCCGCCCGCTTTAACGCGCGCCTCGGCGGCGGCCCCCTACGCCCTCTGGCGCCCCGTCCTTGACCCTCGTCTCCCACGCAAGATCCGCCTCGGCCCCAAGTCCCGCCATTTGCTTCGGCCACGCCTGGGCTTGCCCGCGTGCGCCGAGTGCATTTGGCCAGCCACTTACGCAACCGCCTAGCACCTCGCGCTTTGGCTCGCGTTCGTCCGGGCACTTGGTCACCCGTCTTTAATTCTTCGTCTTCATTCCCGATCCAGTTACAATTTATTTACAAAATAAATAAACCTAGATCTAGACTAGTCTATTACATTGATCAAATCAAACAAATCCCAATCTACTCGTGGATTTTCATACGAAGCAAAATGAATTCGAACGAATCGAGTTAAAAACCACAATTTATATGCATAAATAAACATTCATCCAATACCATGACAATTTGATACCTGCAAAAAAGATCTAGCAATTCTACTACCCAATTCCAAATTTAATGAAAAATGAATTAAATTACAATTTAAAATTCAGAGCCCGAAACCAAGGCTCTGATACCAGTTGTTGGGGAATTAATTGCCCGGATCTATTCGAGATGAATATTTAAATACAAATTTAATTCTAAAAATTATTACTAGCATGAATTAATCCTATATTAATTCAAATAATAATTATACAACAAATCATGCATACAAATTCGTCACATAAATCCTACGCATGCGGAATTGCTAGGAGTTTACGTGAACTAACCTCTCGGAGTGACAACCGTTGAGAAGATGGATATCCGTTTGCACGAACAAACCCAAAGAGTTTTCTCAAGTATTTCCTTGTCCTTGTTCAACAATTCGGTGGAAGGATGCTCGCGAACAATTAACAAAAGGAAAAATAAAATTATGTTGCACCACCTTTGTGGATTTTTTATTTTTCCAACACATGAAATTGCATGGGGATGAAAAATTCATCCCCTATTTATACTAAGGGGTGGTGGCGATTTTTCTATGAGGAATAAGATGGGAAAATCTTTTTATTGATCTCCAAGAAATCTTGAATATATCCCATATATTCTTTTCTTCATATTTAAAATATTCCACAAAAATCCCACCTCCTCTTGTTATGGTTATTTTCGAAAATTAAGGCCAAGATTTCCAAGATTGGGATCTTCTTGAATTTATGAGATATTCTTGTATTCCAAGAATACATATCTTCCATAATATCTTTCCAAGAAAATCTTTCCTTCCTTATTTTCGAAAATCATATAATAAATAGCTAAGTGAGAGATTTCTTGAATTTAATGAGATAAACTTGTATTCCAAGAATACTTATCCTCATTCCATAACAAAATTCAAAGAAAATCTTTCTCCATCTTTTATTTATTTATTTTCGAAAAATTAGGAAAAATAGGCAACAATATTTTATTTAATTTTAAACACCTTTTTCAGTTATTGGACTTTATATTTGGGCTACTTGAGGGGCCTTTAGGAGAATTAAGATTGGATCTTCTAATGGACTTTGAATTTCCAATATTGAGCCACAATATTATTCAAGCCCATAAATATTAATTAATCCCACTACATAATTAATATTTCACTATCCATCTTAACCCATATTACAGTTAATATGGCTCCCGGTTATTATTTCCCGTGTTTAAGATTATCCAGTCCATTAATTAATTTCAGCCACTAATATAGCTTCACTTTAATCAATATCTTTTATCTTGGTTCAGGAACGGCTCAACATTATTATCCATACCGGAAAACTAATTTCACTTGCAAGATTTGGTATGATAAAACTTCTGAGCCTCCCAAGGGGACTAATCAAACAAGACGCACTTGCACACTGATTCCCCGTATTAAATATTAGCAATCGTCATGTAACTAATAATTTTGCCCAAGATACAAGGTATTGAATCACATTGATTCTCTACCCATCGTAAGTCAATACGATAGTTATTAATTCCACACGATCCTATTTAAGGGACGGGGATTAAGAAATAACTAACCACTGAGGTCTAATTCTTCTGTATTCAATTCTGAAGAATTTATCCTCCTGTAGGTCCTCTTCAGCGCATCATAATGCACTAGTGCAATCTCTTGGTCAAGACAAGCCAATCTGAGCCTTACACTTCAACCTTTCACGATGGATTGTTCATTTCCATCTATGTTGTGAATTCCGTACTTTTAGTTACAAGGGACTATTAATTTAATCTTCTCTGGTCTGGTATCACTAAATTAACTACAATGTAACATGCACTTATTATTGAACAGTTATGCAGTAAATATATGTAACATTCAATGATATTTAAAGCAACATTGATAAATAATTTATTTCAAGAAATAAGCCCGAAATTCAGTCTGGTTATACAAAGTAAAAGCATACTTTCCAGTATAAACCCAACAAAGCCGACTCAAAGAGGCGGGCCAGGCCCAATCACGGACCCAATTTAGGCGTGCATGGCAAGAAGATGGGGCGCGTGGAAGTTGCTAGGAAGATAGTGTCCCATTCATATCTTGAAAGGAGATTTGGCAAGATATGGCAAAGATATGGTCATATATTTCATATAAGGCGCAAGATTTGGCAAGATCAAGCAAGAATATCAAGATTTACATTTTATCCTTTATTTTTAGGTTGTTTTATTTTATTTTATTTTAGGATATATTTTAGATTGGGTTAGATTTAGTCTTTTTTTTATTAGGTTTGGTCCTTTTTTCTATTTAAACAAGTCCTGTACATTTTTTTTTTCAGAATTAATCAGAATAACACGACTCTTTTCTTGACAATTTTGTCAAACAACCGATTGTTTCTTGCCAACATGTGTTGGGGCAATAATTAATTATCTTTCTTTGCTTATTATTTGTGTTTTGCGATCGCGGTTCTCATCAAATTGGTGCTTTCATTGAGAGTATTCGAGAATCGCAAAAGGATACGAGCAATGGCTGAAACTCACAAGGAGCGGATCGAAGCACTGGAAAACGATGTGTCGGACATCAAGACCGGCATGAAGGATCTAAACGTCAAGTTTGACACAATGTGTTCGTCGATCGCTGAATTGTCACGTGCAGTCAGGAAACTCCAGCATCGCGGTAGGAGAAAGACACTAACTCGTCATCCGACGAGTCCGCATCGTCTGAAACTGACTCTGAGATGACCAATTCAACTCATGACGACAACAAGAGCAAACGAGGTGAGTAGGAGAGGGGCGGGTGGAGTTCCAACCGGCCGAAACTCACATGCCTAACGTTCAAAGGGGACAATCCAGTTTCGTGGCTGAGTCGGGCAAATCATTACTTTGTTTTGCACGATATTACACTGGACGATAATGTACGTTATGCTGCTTACTATATGGAAGGTGAAGCTAATATTTGATGGCAATGGATTAGCAGGGTTTACCGAAAGAAGGGGAGACTTGTTCGTTGGAAGGAATTTGAAAAGGAGCTTATGGCAAAATTCGGGCCAACAGAATATAACGACTACAACGAGGTGTTAGCCCATATGAAACAGACCGACACTTTGAGGGAATACCAAAAAGAGTTTGAAAAGCTTGCAAGCCGGGTTCGTGATTGGCCGGAGAAGGCTTTGGTAGGGGCGTTTGTTGGCGACCTTAAGCCCGAACTAGCGACAGAGGTTCGAGTATATCGTCCGAAGACGTACGTGGATGCAGTGGAGACAACCCGTTTGCGGGATTACCATCTCGCAGCCAATCTAAGGAGCACAAGGCCGGATTGGGGGCGTAATACTTCTGTACCGCTCCCGGAGTAATGAGGCAAGGGGTGTAACACCCGGAAAAATTGACGAAGTGGCAAGCCGGACCAAACCACCGGGGGTGAAGCGACTCCCGTGGGACGAAATGCAAAGGTGACGTGAGAAAAGGTTGTGTTTCAATTGCAATAAAAGATTCGTACTCGGGCGTAGGTGTAAATTGACGCAAGCATTCCTCATCAAACCCGTGGAGTTAGATCGTGAAGGTGGAGATAGTCAAGGGGGAGAACACGAGATCGGTAACGCTGAAATATCGTTACACTCAGTAGGCAATTTATATGTTATAGTAAGTATCACTGTTACACACATAAACTATCAGTGTTATTTATAAAAATTCTCACTATAATGCTATTAAACAAACATTTCCTATAGGCCATGACAAATTAATTAAAACGATGAAATTATATATGTTGTGATATTTCGTTTTACAATTAATTAAAAACAATATTTATTTTCTTAAATTAAATCTTTTTTAAAACAATAGCTACAAAAAGTAAAAGAACCATCTTGAATTCCACCCTATAAATGAAAATATATAAAATTAATTAAACTTGTTACGTCTCTCACTAACACTGTTGTCTATTTCCAGAGTTAATGCATTGTGGGTGGCCATTTATAATTCAGAAATTGATTTCGATATCAAATAAACACCAGGGAGTAGTTGTATATACAATTAATGAATGCACATGCAGTACACTCAAAACATGTGTTTTGGTATAGTTCGGATTTAAAAACAATTTGTATATTAAAATACAAAACGAATTGAGTTTGTTTATAGGGTCTAAATTAATCGAAAAAAAATTTAATAAAACAAGGTACGCAGAAAAAACTCTTCCTCCCTAAAAAAAATGTGCAGAAAAATCTCAACCCAAAATTATTAGGATTAAAAAAGTATAGGTGGCATTTAGAAGTCAAAGGAAAAAATAAAATAATTAAAAGACCAATTTCAAAATTTTTGATAATTTACAGGACAAAAATCAAAAAGTCAAAACAATCGGGACCTATTTCAAAACGAAACAAAGTTACTGAACTACAAAAAATTTAATTTTTTTATTTTTAAAATCATGTTTGTGCATAACTCGTGTCTTACCCACATTTCTAAGCCAAACACTTGTTTAATTAAAACCTTCGAGTGTAGATTAACATATATACATGTAATAGAATGTTAAGACCCATTTAGTAAAACAAAGGATGACTCTTGAAATAAAATAACAATGCATACGACTACGAGTTCATGTTATGAAACATTCAACTCCTTGACCTAACAGTTCATGCATATTGTAAACAAAACACATCATCCAAACAACAGTTCAACCATGTTACTACTTAACACGCTTTATTATAAAGTACTTAACATGATGCACAATGCCTAACGAAGTCAATCCAGTCAGCCACACGCCCGTCTCGTCGTCAGTAGAGCCTTAAAGAATTAAAGTAGCATTATGAGTCTTCCCCGAAGGACCGAGTAAAAATCTGTGAAATTTTTGACTCATTTTCATAATAAAATGAACTGTTCTAACTTATATATAAATTCACTTAGGCTCCATTTGGATGGATGAATTTGAAATTCATGGATTTCACACATAAATTATTATTCTGCAATGGATTTATAAATACTTAGATTTGATAATCTAGTTTAAAATGAAGGAATTTCAAATCCTTATCAAAACCTAGTAATATGAAATACACTCTTCTCCACCCCTTCTCTCTCTCTCCCCCTTCACTTTCTTCCCTTCTCTCTCATCTCTTGACAATTCATGATTTGAAATTTATGCATTTTTACCTTTATTATTTTTCAAATTCATTCATTTCAAATCCCCCTATTCAAAATGTAATTACAACCCGTTTTTAATAATAACATTCATTCTAACACACAATCTCAACCATGAATTTAAAAGCTACTCGAGCTCAACTCGCCTAAAGCCAGTTTGATTTCGACTCGGTTACTTATTAAACAAGCTCAAACATGAATTTAAAAGCTCCATAAAATTTTAGACAAACTTAAACAACAACTCATTCGACCCGGCTCCGCAGCCCTAAGGTTTCAAACCTGCAACTAAAAAGAAGCATTCTTCTAAATTCCTGTATCAAGATATAAATTATTTTTGCAATAAATAAAGATTTTAATAAAGCCATGATTGCTGCAGCCATGAGAATTGAAGGATGGTGTTGGACGCAGCCTACTTCAAGAACTCGAAGAAGGGCTCCTATCTTTCTACAATTTCCGATTGATTTTGAAAAAACTGATTAAGGAATCTCTCTTCTTTTTTTTTTTCTTTTTTTTTTTTTTTTTATGTTCGCGATTGATTTCTAAATGCATACAAACTCTATTCTTTCATTCATAATAACTAGTATTTCACCTGAGCGATGCTCGACATGCCTCATTTATAATATCATATAACACAAAAACTCGTATGAAACGGTCTCATACATGCTAAAGATTAATTTAGCATAAATTAACACTCATCCCTCCTTAAGTGTTAAAGCGTCATGCCAAATTATGTTCCGTCTCACCTTGAGGTTGTGTCATGCAAGTGTGACTCAATAAATTAAGAATTTGTAGAGTTTCAACCTACCGTGAGAAGTATGACCCAAATGTTTAATGAAATTTTGTCTCTCGTGTGAGATCACATAAAATTCTCTGTTAAAATAATAATCCTATACATAATTTATTTTTCTTATTTATATATATTATTATTAGAATATCAATTCATTATATATAAGATAAGTTTTAGTGCGTCGAAATTTTAATTAGATATTACATTTTTTTTAAATTATATATAATGTGAGTCAACATAAGTAGTGTTGTTAGCTTGCAGCAAGACATTGGCAATATATATATATATATATATATATATATAGTGTAATCGAATATTTAAAGAAGAAAATAAAAGTGAGCTTAATTAAAAAAAAAGTCTTAAATCTACCTAAATAAAATTAATTTAAAATTAATTATTTAATGAAATAGATAACAAAATATCCATTAGAATAGTCAAAAAATATTGTGCCATGAGAATAATAATTATAAAACCAATAAAATTTAAAAAACATGCACTATTTAAAAACTATAAGATTGATTAGAAAATTTTATATTGAGATTTTTCTCAAATTAATGATTTATCATGTTAATGTTGTAAAATTGAAATATACTTTTATTTAATTTTATGCAAATCAATTAAATAAGACCACTAAAAAATAAATTCAAAACATATTTAAATTATTAAGTGATTTTAGTGAATTAATAAAAAAAATGTGGAGAGAGAGAGAAAGAGAGAGAGTGGTGTAAAAAATGGGAGTGAACGTGGAGAGAAAGAAAAAATGCTAGATAAATGGACATATAGTTACCGAAAAGAGGGGAGAGAGTGAAAAAAAATGGGCGGAAATAATTTTTTTGAGGACTATTGTATTTTTATATAAGTATAGATATCTTTAACCTCCTTCCTTTTTTTTTCCTAATCCCAAGCCCCTAATGCAACAGCAGGTTACCAAGCATGTAACCGTTACATGTGTATTTATTTTGTTTTTTTCCTTTAATATTGAAGGGTCACTTGAACTTTTTTAGTCTTAATAATTTTGGTCTGAGTTTAGGTCGGTTTTAAAAACAATTTATATTTTAAAAGACAAAGTGAATTGGGTCTGTTTACAGGGTCTAAATTTATCGAAAAATTAAAAAATAAATCAAAATACGCAGAAACCACTCTTCCTCTCTGAAAAAATGCGTAGAAATATCCCGACTCAAAGTTATTAAGATTAAAAAAAAAATTAGGCGGCATTTCGAAATTAAAGGAAAAATAAAATAATTACATATTTGACGGTAACCTGTTTGGTGACATGCCACGGCAGGTTAAATGACAAATTTCAAAATTAATTCATTTATTTAATTTCCCTCAATCGTGTAACACTCAAAACATGTGTTCCTATCAAAAATAAATGTTTTTTCTTTTTGGGGGACACTCAAACATGTGTTGGTAAATCATAATCTTCCACATATTTTCCGGAAACGTCAATTCATGATCTAGTATAAGACCATAGGTGTATTGTGTAGAGGACTTGGGTTACTCACCGAAAAAATATATTTTTAGGACAATAACTTAGGGTTGTATTTTAAGAATAATAATTTCACAAACTTGAAAATATAGGATAATATTTTTAAAATTGTAAGTGTAGGATAATATATTTTAAAATCTGTAAATGTAGGACAATCGAGCCTGAATAAATCCAAATCGGGCTGAAACAACACGTGAGATTTTGGCTTGTTTAGGCCCAATTGTTTTATATTTACAGGATTTTAAAACATATATATTATCTTATATATACAGATTCTAAAACATATTATCCTCAAATATTTATAAATTTTAAAACATATTGTCCTACGTTTCCACGCCCGTTTGCGGGACGACCATCTGGCAGCCAATCGAAGGAGCACATGGTCGGACTGGGGGAGTAATAATTATGTACTGCGCCCGAGAGTAAAGTGGTAAGGGGTGTAATACCCAAAAAAACTGACGAAGTGGCAAGCCGGACCGAACCACCGGGGGTGAAGCGACTCCCGTGGGACGAAATGCAAAGGAGAAGTGAAAAAAGGTTGTGTTTCAATTGCAATAAAGGATTCGTACCCGGGCGTAGGTGTAAATTGGCGCAGACATTCCTCGTCAAACCCGTGGAGTTAGATCGTGAAGGTGGAGATAGTCAAGGGGGAGAACACGAGATCGATAACGCTGAAATACCGTTACACTCAGTAGGCAGTTATATGTTATAGTAAGTATCATTGTTACACACATAAAATATCAGTGCTATTTATAAAAATTCTCACTATAATGCTACTAAATTATCACTAATATGCCAAAAAAAAAAACTATCACCAATACACATAAAAACTATCTATGTTACTTAAAAAAACTATCAAGTATGTTCGTTTTGGGATTATATTGGGCGTGGAAAATCCCGGACTTTGAAGTCCTAGGATTTCAAAATCTTGATAATTAGTTAAGATTTATGTTTGGTATTGACCGCACTGTCGAGGTGCGACAAAAATAAATACCCAAATCTACCCTACTAATTCGTAGTAGTGGCAAGCAAGGGATCGATCCACAGGGAATGTAGAATAATTCTTATACTAGTCGTATGAATTTATGAGGACAAACTCGCAACACGAAAAGAGGGGGGTATGGATTGGATTTCTAAAAACTAAATTGCAAATAATAATAAAAAAACAAAAACAAATAACAACTATGAAGCTTTAGCAAACGAAATCAAGAGGAAACAAGTATCCCAACTCACGGTTCATTCATCCCCTGGATTAACACGACGGTTTCAACCTCAACGTTTACTCTATTTGTTTTCAAGATTAATGCCCCTCGGGAATCAAAACGCTTCGATTTCCCGGTCCTATCCCTTAATTATATTCAATTGAAAAGACGCCTCTTCAAGAGAACCTTTCTAACTAAGCAGTCTAGGTACGCCCATAGATTTAACCTAGTAGAAGCATTACGAATTAGGATAGAGAGCAAACAAATTCCCAGGTACGTTAGCTCGACCCGAAAGAACCTGGCTTAATTTACCCTAGTGAACCCACTAGTTGTTACCAATTGTCACCACATATAACAATTACACGGATTATATGCTTAGAACTAACAGACGTATTTAAACAATTAACCTAGATGGCCAGTCTAAACCAATTAATTTAAACACACAAGAAATTAAAACAGATAAATTAAACAATCCAAAAACAAATATCATAAACGCCTTGAATTAAAACATCAACATTAAACACGGGTTAAGAAATTCCCGGAGTTGGGATAAAAATACTAACTACACATGGTTCTCAAAACCGTACGTCCTCCAGTCTCCTCTCAAAACTGTCGTTTGCTTCTGTCTCCCGAATTGCTCCAAACTGCCGTTTCCCAAGTCTCGTGCGTCTGCATCCTCCATAATTAAATAGTAGTAGGTCATTAGCTTATTGGTCATGGGCTTAAAAGCCCATTTTCCCTAGGATTTCCGTGGCACCAATTCCTTTCTTATTCCCCATGTCAAGAAAACCACCGTCCAATCTTCTAAGGCATATATGCCTAAAGATATTAATAAATACTTTCCTATTCTTTCATCCTGGCGTGAATCTTCTAGAATAACTCCCACTGAGACACCTAAATAAACTCAAAAACACAAGAAACGATCAAGTGCATAATAATATCATCAAAATACACATAAGTAATTAATCATGTCATATTAATACAAATGAGTTCAATAAATTGCACTCTAATCTATTAAAAATATGCATAATTTCCTACTTACCAAATACCCCCACACTTAAATATTTTCTTGTCCTCAAGTAAAACAACACCATGAGAGTAACAATGGAGAAGCTAAGAAAATTCACTCACGTCCTTTCTACACACAAAACGTGACACTAAAGCAAAGTAGCAACTCATGAAATCCCAGAGTAAGATCAACACAATAAGAAATCGTGAACTTTTGAAGATTTTCACTCAAGTTCCCAAAATCATTTATGATAGATCATCAACTCATTGACTCGTTAAGCCCCTTACCATACTTCGACCCCCTTACTATACACTTCATCGAAAATAGGTGGCTTCAACAAACTTTACATCCTAGTGTACCCCTTATCTCCTTTTTTTTTATAAGGTCTGCAACACCACTCTACTTATCGGGTTTTAGCTCTAATTGTATCCGACTTTGACACGTTCGAACCCCCGAAAGTAGGCAGCTGTCTCAGCACCTTTTTTTTTTCCAAACGCAAAACCGCAACTTCACTCCATCGTTAGGTTTTAGCTCGAATTCATTCTCTTTTTTTTTTCCTCTTTTTTTTCTTTTTTTTTTCGAGCCCCTAAAAATGGGCAGCTGTACCGGCTTTTTGTTTGTTACACAATTCTTCAACTAAACTCCTTTTTCTCCAGACCACATCAATTTTTTTCCAACCTTAAGGGGTACACCACGAATGCATCATTTATCAAACAACCTAATTAGACTACTTCAATTACAAGGGATCAAAGCACAACATAGGACCACAACTCATCAATTTACCAATTTAATATCATAAACTCAAACGGACCCTCTCATGAAGCATTCATCACTCACAACATCCGCAAGCATCAAACAAAGCACATTTAACTAGAAACTCCACAGCTTACCACCAAACAATAATATCACATCCCTTTTAAAAAAAATTAACGCTCGACTCATCATTGCGACTTAACTTCTCCATGCACAACCAAAAATATATATCAATGCCTCCCCCCTCCCCCCCCACACGCACACTTAATATGTTGCTTGTCCACAAGCAACAAAAATAAATATGCACAAGAAAGAAAAGACAAGAAAAGGAAGAGTATCACCGGATAAACTCGAGAGTGTAAGAGCTACTAGTAATCCACAATTCTCATTCACTTCAAGCACTGGAGAGCCTGCAAAAAAATTGAGAAAGACACACGAAGAAGACAACTAAAAGGGAATTAAAAAAAATACGAAAGAAAAAAAAATACGGGCTGCCTCCCGTAGAGCGCTTTTGTTTAACGTCTTTTAGCTCGACAACCAATATCCATTTTTCACGTGATAGGAGTGAAGTAAATGTCAATTTATATTGACGAACAGTACTTCCTCCCATGATGATCTTTTCATTCCCCTTGAGCCTTTGATAGTTGGTGAGTAGCTCCCTTAAGAACATAACATATCCCAAAATTTGCTTCATCGGCTCAACTAGCGGTACATAAACCTCACTCATCTGGAATGCGTCAATTGCCAAATGCTCTTTGATGACCTCTTTCACTACTTCTTGGAATCTGCATGAGAATGAAAATGAATTAGGAATAATAGGAATTGACTGGGAGGAGAGTACCTCATTTTTCACTTCAGCAGTTTTGACATTGGGTAGCCCAGTGTCAGTTTCTGCAGGCTGTTTCACACTGGGTAACCCAGTGCCAATCTGTCCAGAAACTTGTTCCTTATTCTCCTCAATTTTTATTGAAGGCACATGCTCTTTGACTTCCTCCAACTGTCTTCCACTCGTCACCGTGACAACATTCACATTTTTGGGATTAATTTCAGGTTGGGTGACAATTTTCCATCAGTTTGCACCTGCAATCGGTTGACTGTGGTGACTAATTGACCCACTTGAAATTTCAATCTTGCTATGCTCAATTTAGCCTTCACTTGGAAATTTTCCATGTACATCTGTTGAGGTTGATTTTCGCCTGCAGCAAGTTTTCTCACAAAAGAGGTTAGCTCAATTAATTTATCATTAATGAACGAGTCACTTACCTCTTGTACCATTTTCAATGGTGCATCACGATGGCTCAATTGTTGAGAATTTTCTGCCATGTTAGCAATGAGAGCTCGTGCTTGCTCTGGAGTTTTATCACCTAGGTCCCCTCCACTTGCTGCATCTATCAAGCTACGGTCTGTAAGGATCAAACCCTCATAGAAGAATTGGATCAAGAGTTGCTCGGGAATCTGATGTTGGGGACAACTTGCCACCAACTTCTTGAATCGCTCCCAGTACTCGTAGAGGGTCTCCCCTTGGGCTTGCTTAGCACCACAAATCTCTTTGCGTACACTCGCCACCCGAGATGCTGGGAAGTACCTCAGTAAAAACACTTGCTCCATTTGAGCCCAAGTAGTGATCATTGCGGAAGGCAAATAGTAAAACCATTCCTTTGCTGAGTCCTTCAATGAGAACGGAAAGGCTTTCAGTTTGATAATTTCATCGGTCACCTCCGCAGGTCTATATTAGAACACACCATATGAAATTCTCTCAAGTACATGTATGAATCCTCTCCTGCATGACCGTAAAACTTAGGCAACAAATGTATTAAACCAGGTTTAAGCGCAAAATTATTAGCAGCAGGAGGATAAACTATGCAAAGTAATTGATGCACAGGCGGTGGGTTTGTGAGTTCTTTCAAAGTTAGTTCAAATGCCATGACACCTGAATAAGAGATATAGAAGCACGTGAAACCGAACAAAAAAATGAAAGAAAAAAAAGAGCAAAAAGGGGCTGCAAAGATTTTACTGCAACAGTGACACTGGGTAACCCAGTGTCAAAATTGCAGAAAATTGCAAAGACATACGAAATAAATGGGGGGTTACGGATGAGAGAAATCAACAACTAAGACACTAAAAATACTCAGAAAAATAACAGAAAAATAAACCCCCACAAATCACACACAAAAAACACAAAAAATATTCACACCGTTCCCCCGCAACGGCGCCAAAATTTGACCGCACTGTCGAGGTGCGACAAAAATAAATACCCAAATCTACCCTACTAATTCGTAGTAGTGGCAAGAAAGGGGTACATCCACAGGGAACGTAGAATAATTCTTATACTAGTCGTGTGAATTTATGACAAACTCACAACACAAAAAGGGGGGGTATGGATTGGATTTCTAAAAACTAAATTGCAAATAATAATAAAAAAAAAACAAATAACAACTATGAAGCTTTAGCAAACGAAATCAAGAGGAAACAAGTATCCCAACTCACGGTTCATTCATCCCCCGGATTAACACGACGGTTTCAACCTCAACATTTACTCTATTTGTTTTCAAGATTAATGCCCCTCGGGGATCAAAACGCTTCGATTTCCCGGTCCTATCCCTTAATTATATTCAATTGAAAAGACGTCTCTTCAAGAGAACCTTTCTAACTAAGCAGTCTAAGTACGCCCATAAATTTAACCTAGTAGAAGCATTACGAATTAGGATAGAGAGCAAACAAATTCCCAGGTACGTTAGCTCGACCCGAAAGAACCTGACTTAATTTGCCATAGTGAACCCACTAGTTGTTACCAATTGTCACCACATATAACAATTACACGGATTATATGCTTAGAACTAACAAACGTATTTAAACAATTAACCTAGATGGTCAGTCTAAACCAAGTAATTTAAACACACACGAAATTAAAATAGATAAATTAAACAATCCAAAAACAAATATTATAAACGCCTCGTATTAAAACATCAACATTAAACACGAGCTCAGAAATTCCCGGAGTTGGGATAAAGATACTAACTACACATGGTTCTCAAAACCGTACGTTCTCCAATCTCCTCTCAAAACTGTCGTTTGCTTCTGTCTCCCGAATTGCTCCAAACTTCCGTTTCCCAAGTCTCGTGCGTCTGCATCCTCCATAATTAAATAGTACTAGGTCATTAGCTTATTGGTCATGGGCTTAAAAGCCCATTTTCCCTAGGATTTCCGTGGCACCAATTCCTTTCTTATTCCCCACGTCAAGAAAACCACCGTCCAAATCTTCTAAGACATATATGCCTAAAGATATTAATAAATACTTTCCTAATCTTTCATCCTGGCATGAATCTTCTAGACTAACTCCCACTGAGACAGCTAAATAAACTCAAAAACACAAGAAAAAGTGCATAATAATATAATCAAAATACACATAAGTAATTAATCATGTCATATTAATACAAATGAGTTCAATAAATTGCGCTCTAATCTATTAAAAATATGCATAATTTCCTACTTATCATTTATGGGATTTTATAGGGTATGATAATGGAAAAGTTGAATGATATGATATTATTATAATATTTTGGGTGTATTGGGAGAATAAAAAAGTAGATGATGTGAGTATATTGACAGAATAAAAAGTAGAGTAGTAATAAGTGATGATTCTGATGAAGTAGAGTAGGGTTAATAGGATTTCAAAATTCTTACTTTAAGTCTAAAAACAAATGGGGCAGGGTTTGAGATTGTGAAGTTCAAAGTCCGGCCAGGATAGTCGCGAAACGAACATACCCTATGACATACTAAGTATCACTGTTACATACATAAAATGTCACTATTATGAAGAGAAAATATTATTGTTACACAAAAAAGCTATTACTATCACTAGTAAAGACACATTACCATGTGGAATGAATTTTAATACATGTTGTGAAGTCTTTCTCTTTCACAATAGTTCACAGTGCTATTTTATGTGCCTAATGTTGTGTGTTTTATTCTCTCATAACCTTACGGTATAAGTAGTATTGATGCTCTAAGCACTTGAACTAAAAAGATCTTTTTATCTCGTACGTGTTTACATATGCTGATATATGTATAACTTCTAGTTGGATGAGTCGTATTTGTGTCTTTTTTTTTTTTCAATTTTCAGAGTTTAATTAATACATTGTGTGGCCACTTATCTAATTTATCTTATCATGTGATTCATGTGTTTAATTATGAAAGGCTTCAAATCTTCCACCCAATTATATTTTAAAAGAAATGTGACGTAAATACTAAGACTTGTCATTTTATTGGGACACTTATAATTAGCTACATTAATTAAGATACATGTATCGAGCAACAAGTTTAATTTATTTAATGAAATACACAGAAGCACACATACTAATACAAAGAGAATTAACAAGAGATGGAGTAGCAGTAATTATTGAATCATGACAAACTAGGATTCAAGTACATTATATAATGATATATCACCAATCTATTATTATTATTATTAAACATTGATTATAGCAGTTAAATCAAAATCATGAACATGATGACAAATCCATACCTAAATTTCACCAAGAGTCAAGAACCGAGTGCAGAAACAGATCATGGCATTAGTAGTAAACACAATTTCAAAATCAATTGAAAGTCAATCAAACATGTCCACAAAACAACCATAAAACATAGACCCTCAAATTAAGTCACAATTTACCCAAGAAAAAAAAAATAAACTCAATTACGATGTTAAGAATCACCATTCACACAATTATTCCCACTGAGAAACACACCAAATCTCATATACAAATCCAAAACTGAAAAGAAAGAGTAAAGATTAAAGCTGACCAAGTAGAATTGATTATGTCTCTCCAATTTATGGAAGGAACACTGCGATGCCCAGAAACATGAAACGCATATTATAAACAATTCATAACTGCAAATTTCATGTGGGTTCAACTATTGAATAAAACAAAGATAAAACAGAGAAAAACTTTAGTGGGTTCAATACAGCGACTCTCAATCAAGAACCCAAATTCCAAATTAACATAAAATTGCTGCAAAATTGCCACAAATTCCTACAATCAAGAACCCAAATACTAGAAATCGAAAAAACTGAAATACCCAAATGCTGGTAATCCCAAAAAAAAAAAAATAGCGATTAAAATGAAAACTGAAATACCCAAATATGATTTTTGGGGTCAACAATGAGAATACTTACGTAGGAATATTCCAGGTGACGCATAGAGCAAAGCCCGACTAGTGCGGGGCTCGATTTCCTTCAGCAGCGGCGATAAATTGTTCCCTTGCAAGTTTCCACCAACTCAGTACGCATAAATTTGAAAATTACTTCAAAGGATTGATCAGAATTCGTCTAAAATCTTAGAGAAGAAGTGAAATCTGCTGAACCTAGAAAGAGAGAGTGCACCCAAACCTGCGTGCGTGAGAGGGAGAGAGAGTTCTTCTCCAATTTTTGAATTAGCCCAAATGCCTTGTTTAATCGTGTTAGTCGAGCGTGGATAGCTTAACTGGTTTGAGCTCTACCACCTAGGACCATGAGGTTCTGGGTTCGAGATACGGAGAGGGAAAATTTATTCCCTCTTGTGGTGGTTCCTCTTGTGATGGGGTGATATTCCCCTTGTTGTGGTAATTGTAGTTTCGATTTCGGTGCGGTTGCGGTTCCGAGTTGTAGTCTTGGGTGGTTCCCCTCTGCGGTTCCGAGTTGCAGTCTTGGGTGGTCCGCCTCTTGTGGTGGTTGTGGTTCCGGTTTACAACGAGACGAAAAGATGTTGACATGTGTCCGGTAGTCGAAGGAACTATTGTAATTGATTATCTTAGAAAACTACTGTAATTGATTACCTTTAAAAAAAATCGTGTTATTTTCGTACAAAAAAAAAAAGAAGAAAAGATAATAGTGTTATTTCAATTTAACAAATTAACGAGGAAAAATTATTGCTCGTTAAAGCTCTTGTTATTAGGGAGGGAAAAATTATTACTCATTAAAGCCTTTATTATTAGTGAGGGAAAAATTATTGTTTGTTAGTGCCCTCGTTAGTATAAAGTGTGTTGAATGCCCTCGTTACTAGTGAGGATTAACGAAACCTTCGTTAAAACACTTGTTATTAACGAGGGATTTCATGTTGTTTGTTAACGCCCTCGTTAAATTGCAGTTTTTTTTAATTGTGAGTCAAATTTATTTATTTATTTTTTTGGATGATGTTTTTTATAGTCTAGTAACTTTGCATCATTTTTGAATTTGGTCTTTTAACCTACAACAACTGAAATGAACTACTTATACTAGTCTCGTAATTAATTAACACGGTATATGAAATGACTAAATTAAATAACTAATAAATAAAAGGATCTAAAAACTAGATGAGTTAATGAGTAGGCATTCAAACTTCTCCATTAATACTAAAACATCCTCATCTTCATCAGTTAGCAAGCAGGTTAACGCCACATGTATAATTATTTTATTTTTCCTTTTAATAATGAAGCGTCACTTGAACTTTTTAAATTATAATAATTTTGATCGAGTTTCAGGTAGCGTTTAAAAATAATTTGTATATTAAAAGACAAAATGAATTGGGACTGTTTATAGGGTCTAAACCAATCGAAAAATCAAATTATAAATCAAAACTCGGAGAAACCACTATTCCTCCTTGAAAAAATGCGCAGAAAAATCCTGACAAAAAAATATTTGGATTAAAAAAGTGTAGGTGACATTTCAAAATTAAAGAAAAAAATAATATAATTACGTATATGGCGGTTACCAGTTTGATGACCTACTGCAACAAAGTTAAATGACCAATTTAAAAAAAATTAATAACTCACAAGATCAAAATAAAAAAAATCAAAATATTTGGGACCAATTCAAAACGAAGCCAAAGTTACTAGACTAAAAAAAAATGTAATTCTTTTTTTTTTTTGTTGAATCATGCTTGTGCAAACACTCGTGTCTCTGTTGTTGTCAATTTCCAGAGTTTAATGCATTGTGTGGCCACTTATCTCATTTATCTTTATCATATGATTCATGTGTTTAATTATGAAATTAAGGCTTCAAATCTTCCACCCAATTATATTTTAAAAGAAATATGACGTAAATACTAAGACTCCTTATTTTATTGGGACACTTATAATTAGCTACATTAATTAAGATACATGTATCGAGCAACAAGTTTAATTTATTTAATAAAATACATTGAAGCACACATATATATATTAATACAAAGAGAATTAATAAGAGATGGATCGAGTAGTAGTAATTATTGAATCATGACAAACTAGGATTCAAGTACATTATATAATAACATATCACGCATATCTTGGCGATTGTAATTGTCCTCATCAGGCACCATAAAGGAAATGAAAGACCAGCTCTCTATGTCATGACTTCCTCCGGCTTCTGTGGCTGAGGAGAATCCAATTTGAACCCGAGTTGACTTCAGGTCATAAGTATACTGCACCTGACCAACAAATGGCGGAGGCTGGGGAACGACATTGATCGAGGTGGTGTTGGCAATAACAGATATCAACCTTTGACGCGCGTCGTACGTGATTCTCGTCTCCACAAGAGTATAACAGCTGGGAAATCCCGGGAGCCAACTCCCAACTGTGGTGTTCCACTCCCACCAGTCAACCGCAACGGAGTTTCTAGAGTTGATATTGATTCCCACGGTAATTTGGATCCCAGCTGTTAACATAGCGGTCGAGCTCAACCGCAAAAAGGGGGACGGGACTATTTCCGGAAGAAGCATCGTACAGTCCCATGTTCCCTCCTGTGGTGGACACTGTAGGGATGGTAGCATTAACTAGTGCAATGAAGAAGGATATGCCGTTGACCTGACTTTCTTCCACGGCACACATAAAAGCTGTGAATACAGTTTGGAAGTTGGCTTGTCGGCGTCCGACTCTGTCCCACAACCTGATTGGCGGGGAGTACACCACTCTGCCAACACGATTACTAGTAAGAGCAATTTTGTATGCATTCTGCAGATAAATAATTTTTTCAAGTATGGCATCACCTTGAAAGATTAAGTCGGGTTCATTGCTTTTGAACTCCGTGAATTCGAAGACGGTGGTGTCTGATTGTGAGTACAGCTTGTTGAGGAACACTAGACTGCAGGCTATCATCTGTAGGATACCGAGCAGCACTCAGAGTGTGATGTAATTACTTTTTATTAGAGAAAGAGAGTAATTACAATTGACACTATAATTTACAAGACCCAAAAGCTAGACTCTATTTTATATATGAAACACTCTAACTCACTCTTTATTTGGAGACACACCTCACACCACTCTTGCTTTTTGACACTATGTCACGCACTCACTCTCTTTGTCACACATACTCTCACTTGCTCACACACTTAGGGAGCATCTAATATTTATAGTGTACCTAAGAATATTCTAGCTTCTCCTCCAAAGTTCTATCTACTAATAATTTTGATGATTTTAGAAGAATCCATAAGCTTGTGACCTTTAGTAATTCTAGAATGATCTAGCCAATAATATACATATTAGATTATTCTAGTCACATTACTTTGCTTATTTGAGCAACTAGAATAATCCACAAATTATTGCCATGTGGATGCTCTTGTGTCTTCTTGATCATTCTAGAAAATTCCCAAAGGAGGTTGGTGATATTTTCAATACTCCCCCTCAACACCGACTTTCTTTTCTCGATCTCATGCTCAGTTGTTCTCTTAACTTCTGAAATCTTGTTGTGTTGAGCCCTTTAGTGAATATATCTGCAGTTTGGTCTTCACTCTTAATTTGAAGCATCTGCAATTCTTCTTGCAATACTTTTTCCCTCAGAAAATGGTAATGAACCCTCCACATGCTTCGTCCGAGCATGAAAAACTGGATTTTCTGCTAAACGAATTGCAGATTGATTATCACAGTAAAGTTGTACCTTGTAGTCTGTAAACTGATGTAGATCCTCCATCAACTGCATGAGCCACATACTCTCTTGAGCTGCCGTCGCCGCTGCTCTATACTCAGCTTCAGTAGTTGATAAGGATACGGTTGGTTGTCTTTTGCTGCACCAAGATACAACTCCCGATCCAAGCTTGAATACAAATCCCGTCGTTGATCGACGAGTATCATGGTCTCCCGCATAATCAGCATAGCAGTATCCAACTATCTTAATTTCATCACCTTTCTTATAAAAGAGACCATAGTCAACGGTATCTTTGACGTACCTCAATATTCGGCGTACTGCTTCCAAATGAGGCTTCTTAGGTTGTTGCATATATCGACTTGCCATGCCCACTGCATACGAGATGTCTGGTCGAGTCAGTGTTAGGTAGATCAGACTTCCAACCAATTTTCGATACATTGCCCCATCTTGTAGATTCTTGCCTTCGTGAGCACATAGGTTGACATTAACTTCCATGGGTGTCAAAATAGGCTTGCACTCGAGCATTCCAAACTTTTGTAGCAAGTCCTTCGCGTACTTATGTTGGCAGAGAAATAATCCTTCTTTGGTTCTGTCAACTTCTAATCCCAAGAAATGCTTCAGTTCTCCAAGCTCTTTCATTTGAAAACGAACTGCAAGATTTGCCTTTGTTTGATGAATTTCAGGCTCGTCATCGCCAGTGATGATGAGGTCGTCCACATAAACCAGCACAATCGAGATCTTCTTTTCTTTTGTCTTGATAAATAAGCTTGAATCTGCATGTGTCATGACGTATCCACTTTCCACCAAGAACTCGGCAATTTTTCCATACCACGCCCTTGGAGCCTGTTTTAGTCCGTAAAGTGCCTTTCTCAGCTTGCAGACATAATCAGGATGAGCTTTATTCTTGAATCCTCTAGGCTGGACCATATATATTTCTCGATTTAACTCTCCGTGCAGGAACGCATTCTTCACATCCATCTGCCACAATCTCCAGTCTTTACTTGCGGCAAGTGCTAACAGGACTTGTACTGTTATAATCTTCGCAACAGGACTAAAAGTCTCATCGCAGTCTATCCCATATTGCTGAGAGAATCCTCGGGCTACTAATCGGGCCTTATATCTCTCAATAGATCCATCTGGACGAGTTTTTAATTTGTAAACCCATTTACAAGAGATAGGTTTTACCTCTTTTGGCTTTGGTACCAGCTCCCAAGTCTGGTTCTTCTCCAGGGCGCTTATCTCTTCTTTCATAGCTTCCAGCCACTTAGTATTTTTAGACGCTTCTTCATACGATTCCAATTCTCTAGAGCTTTCTTCTTGAGCATCTACAATATTTTTCCTTATCTTGTACGATGATTCTGCTGACATCACGTAGACAGACTCTAATCGTTGGCCCTCCATTACTGGTGTTCCGGAGATCTTAACATCTTGATATATTTTAACTTCACTGGGACCGAATATCACGTGGTGACCGGACGCCGTAAGTTGTGCTACAGATAGTAAGTTTTTCTTCATACCTGGTATATGATAAACATCTTGGAGTGAAACTTCCTTCGAACTAAACCGCGGCACGAAGTTTATTTTACCAACGTGGGCGATTGGTAATCTTGAATTATTTGCAGTCACCACCACACCATTGCCTTTATACTCGGTCAAATTCTACAATTTCTCTTTATCTCCGGTCATATGGTTTGAGCAGCCTGAATCGACTATCCAATCATTATTGTAATCGATCAACTCTGGGAAAGTTGCTGTTAAAGCTTTCTCTTCCTCTTCCACAACGAAAGAAGATTCGATGTCCCATTCATCATCACTCGTACGTCCCGTACTTGACATGGTTGCATTACCCTCCATATTTTTCTTCTTTGACCAACAATTCTTAGCTATGTGACCTTTCTTCCAGCAATTGTAACACGTGCCATTGAATCTCCTATGCTGTTGAGATTCATCGTCTCTATTGTTTCTTTGTTGATCTCCCCCTGATTTAGAGCTCCTCGATCGATTAGCTGGATCATCGTCTCTTTTGATTCTTCTGTCATTATTCTTGTTGAGCCGACCTCTAGTTTTATTACTATAAAGTGCTTCTTCGTCATTCTTGGATGAGGATCCCGAAATTTGCTTAGCTAAGGCCTCCTGGTCAGCTAGCAAATTTTCTAACTCAACAAGCGAGGGTTGAGTAGGCCAACCTTGTATAGCAGCAATAAAACTTCTATATTCCGACCTCAATCCATGAATGATAATTCTTCTAATTCTTGAGTCGGACATACCAGCAGAAGAATCTAATGTAGAGATTTCACGACAGAGAGACTTTACCTTGGCGAAGTATTGGTTTATTGTCATGGCGCCTTGTGTAATTGAGAGAAGTTCGTTCTCAAGAAGTTACAGCCTCGCATCGTTCTTCTTGGAAAATAGCGTAGCAAAGGTGTTCCAAGCATCCTTGGGTGTCTTCGCCTCCCTTATGTGCTCCAACATTTCCTTCTCGATGGTGGTCTTGATCGCAAACAATGCCTTTCCAGCTCTAATATTCCATTTCTTCAGAGCGGCAGCATCTCCTTCTGGTGGTGTGACATCACTACCGTCCACTATCTTCCACAGGTCTTTGCCTTGGAGATACGACTCCATGTACAACGACCACGTGTTGTAATTTTGATTGTTAAGCTTCTTGATTCCACCGACCACTTGTAGGTCACCCATCATCGTGGCTCAACCAAACTTAATGACGTTAAGCAAGCTTGATTTTTGAAGACAAGCTCCGCAGTACGAAACCGCACACGACACCGCAGTACTAAACTGCACAAATTATGCAAGAAGCTCGACCAACGGATCACAAATATCACCAGAAATCGCCTTGCTCTGATACCACTTGTAGGATACCGAGCAGCACTTAGAGTGTGATGTAATTACTTTTTATTAGAGAAAAAGAGTAATTACAATTGACACTATAATTTACAAGACCCAAAAGCTAGACTCTATTTTATATATGAAACACTCTAACTCACTCTTTATTTGGAGACACACCTCACACCACTCTTGCTTTTTGACACTATGTCACGCACTCACTCTCTTTGTCACACATACTCTCACTTGCTCACACACTTAGGGAGCATCTAACATTTATAGTGTACCTAAGAATATTCTAGCTTCTCCTCAAAAGTTCTATCTACTAATAATTTTGATGATTCTAGAAGAATCCATAAGCTTGTGACCTTTAGTAATTCTAGAATGATCTAGCCAATAATATACATATTAGATTATTCTAGTCACATTACTTTGCTTATTTGAGCAACTAGAATGATCCACAAATTATTGCCATGTGGATGCTCTTGTGTCTTCTTGATCATTCTAGAAAATTCCCAAAGGAGGTGGTGATATTTTCATCATCAACCAACTCACTGCCATGCTTTAATTTGGTTTTTGCTCTATGCTTCGGGTGCGGTAGATATATATAGAATTTAATTGTAAATGTTAGACAAATTAAATAAACGAATTAATTCCGCATCTCTCTGTAAGTTTGGACTTTTAGATGACACAAAATTCTGTAATTCCGCTGAAAGCAACTCTATCTATATTAAAATTGTCCACTCGATTGACCTTCTCCCAATAATGGAGTAAAATAATTCAGCCCACGAATGAGAATGAGTGTTAGATGGAATTCCGCACTTCTATATAAATTCGGACTTTTAGATTATACGAAATTCTTTTAGTGAATATTTTGCTTAATTAAAGAAATGATACAGCGAGAGTGTGATGAGAACCGCGATCGCAAAACACAAATAATACTCAAAGAACGATAATAATTGTTGCCCCAACTCAGGTTGGCAAGAAACAATTAGGTTTTGACAAAGTTGCCAAAGGTTTTTTTATTAATTTTCTGCTTCAAAAAGAAAAGAAAACGTCCCATAGCTATTTATAGGACAAAAAGGATATGGATTCGTCCAAAAAGGACTTAATTTCACAAACAAATCTACTGACTCCAAAATAATTAAATATAGGACTAAATCTAATAAAATAAAGACTAAATCTATGAAATAAAAGACTAAAAATTTAACGGCACTATCTTTGGCAATCTCTTGGAATCTTGATTACCGCCTTCTTGCTTTCTTGCGTGACCTTATTGGCTTAGGCCCACTTGGCCCGCCTTCATCCTAGCCCATCTTGCCCAATAGCACGGATTCTCGGGCCCACTTTCCCTGTTCGCATCAGAGTGATATGACATGCACGTCTCCAAAAATGTAAATTCATCTATAGAGGACCATATATATGTGTATTTTATAGAGGATTTGGGTTACTCGCTGGTGCTATAATTTAAATTAAATAATATAATATGTTTTCAAATTAATTAACAAGTAAATAGAGAGTTGAAAACTACATATAAAATAAGATAAAAATTCGTATGAGACATAGTACAACTTAATATAATTAACATCCTTCCCAAAATATTAAAATATCAATGTTCAAATTACACTCAATTTCATTATGAAACGGTGTCACGCAAGAGTGACTCTACAAATTAATACGTATAAGACAATTTGGAAATTATTCAAATTTGGCTCAATTAATGTTACGTAATACATTGAAGGGAATATAAACTCGTGGCTCGCTAATGTTGACAGCACGCACATCTCTCTTAAAAAAAAAGATATAATATATTAAAAGCCCCCTAAATGTATCAACATGTTTTTTTTTTACTGTGTTTTGTTATAAAAAGTCTTTAATTATATAAATTTTATATCATGTTTGAGGTTCCTGGAAACAAATTACTTTTAATGTATTCCGTTTAAATCAGGCTGAAACAAATTTTAAAATATATTATCGTACATTTTCAAATTCGTAAAATTATTGTTATTAAAACATAATTCCTAAATTATTGTTCTAAAAAAATATTATTCCCGATTACTCGCTGCAGATGCTATAATTTAAATAAATATAATATGTTCCCAACTTAACCAGTAAATAGAGAGTTGAAAACCACATACAAATGAATATGGATAAGAAATCTGATTTTTTTTTTTTCAAATTTGGCTTAATTAACATAGATTAAATTCTAAATGGTCTCATAACTTTGTACATTTCTTTATTTAGTCTCATATTCTTTTTTTAGAATAATTTAATCCTGTAATTACTAAGATTGCTCAATTTTCATCCTATAATTAATTTTGGAACAATTTAGTGTTATAACTACTAGAATTACTCAATCTTTGTCCCGTACTTACTTTTTGGAATGATTTAGTCTCATAACTACTAGAATTGCTCCATTTATTTTGCCGAAAATCACCCAAAACGACGTTGTTTGACCAGCCTGTCAATCACGTGCCATTTTAAATTGAGGATTCCGACGAAGCTCGTGTTTTAGTCATTAATTTGATCCAATTCAATACACCTGTCAATTATTTGAAATACACATAATTAATTAATACAAAAAGAAAAATTACTGAAACAAATTTAAAAAATAAAAAAATGGATTGCCAGCTGTATCATCTTTTCCATTATTGATCAACCACCATGGTAAACTCAAAATATGTGTTTTTTTTTTATAACTCAATATCGGCCTAAAGACCAATCAATTCGAGATATCAGAACCCACAATCCACTAATAGGGGGCTCATTTCAAGCCAGAACTGACACTCGAAATATGTGTTATATATCATAAACATCTAGATATTTTGACTATTTTTCAGTTTCGGAGAAAACCGATAAAATTTAAATTGGGGACGGGGACGGTATTTATATACCCCTCCCCAAACCCGCCCCGATAAATATTATATTAATTTTTTTATATTTATGTATGTGTATATCACTATATATATTTAAATATTGGTTTGATTATTTATATTTTGTTCATTTAAGTTATTTTATGTAAAATAATTTTATAGCATAATTGGCTCTCCAAGATTTTTAGGGAGATAAAATAATTATGATAATAAAATAAAAATAAAAATACATTAGTCAATTTTCGGGTCAGATTCGGGAATAACCGAAAACGTTAGGGGCGGGGATGGGGACTAAGAAAAAATTTCCGTTGGGGTTCGTGTCGGTTTCGGGGACAAAAATTCCCCATCGGGGCCGGGGCCGGGGGAGGCATAAACTGGCCCTGCCCCGCCCCGTTGCCACTCTAACTCCTCCAGTGCACCTGGTCCCCACCCAAAAATAAAAAGGAAAATAGCATGCGATCAAGATTCAAGACAATTGATTAATATGTATGGAAACAAACATTTCCTATAGGCCATGACAAATTAATTAATACGATGAAATTATATATGTTGTGATATTTCGTTTTACAATTAATTAAAAACAATATTTATTTTCTTAAATTAAATATTTTTTAAAACAATAGCTACAAAAAGTAAAAGAACCATCTTGAATTCCACCTTATAAATCAAAATATATAAAATTAATTAAACATGTTGCGTCTCTCACTAACACTGTTGTCCATTTCCAGAGTTAATGCATTTGTGGGTGGCCATTTATAATTCATCCGTAGAAATTGATTTCGATATACAATTAATGAATGCACATGCAGTACACTCAAAACATGTGTTTGGTATAGGTCGGGTTTAAAAACAATTTGTATATTAAAATACAAAGCGAATTGGATTTGTTTATAGTGTCTAAATCGATCTAAAAATAAAAAAAAATAAAACAAGCTACACAGAAAAAACTCTTCCTCTCGAAAAAAAATGCGCATAAAAATCTCGACCCAAAATTATTAGGATTAAAAAAATCTAGGTTGCATTTCGAAGTTAAAGGAAAAAATAAAATAATTACATATGTTGCGGTTACCTGTTTGGTGACATGTTGTAGCAGGTAAAAAAGATCAATTTCAAATTTTTTGATAATTTACAGGACCAAAATCAAAAAGTCAAAACAATCGAGACCTATTTCAAAACGAAGCAAAGTTACTAGACTACAAAAAAATTAATTCTTTTATTTTTAAAATCATACTTGTGCATAACTTGCGTCTTACCCACATTTCTAAGCCAAACAATTGTTTAATTAAAACCTTCGAGAGTAGATTAACATGTATACATGTAATAGAATGTTAAGACCCATTTAGTATAACAAAGGATGACTCTTGAAAAAAAATAACAATGCATACGAGTTCATGTTATGAAACATTCAACTCCTTGACCTAACAGTTCATGCATATTGTAAACAAAACACATCATCCAAACAACAGTTCAACCATGTTACTACTTAACACGCTTTATTATAAAGTACTTAACATGATGCACAATGCCTAACGAAGTCAATCCAGTCAGCCACACACCCGTCTCGTCGTCAATTGAGCCTAAAAGAATTAAAGTAGCATCACGAGTCTTCCCCGAAAGACCGAGTACAAATCTGTGAAATTTTTGACTCATTTTCATAATAAAATGAACTGTTCTAACTTATATATAAACTCACTTAGGGTTGTGTTTTAAGAATAATAATTTCACAAACTTGAAAATATAGGATAATATTTTAAAAATATGTAAGTGTAGGATAATATATTTTAAAATCTATAAATGTAGGACATTCGAGCCTGAATAAAACAAAATCGGGCTGAAACACCACGTGAGATTTTGGCTTGTTTAGGCCAAATTGTTTTATATTTACAGGATTTTAAAACATATAAATATATATATATATATATATATAATCTTATATTTACATATTTTAAAACATATTATCCTCAAATATTTATAAATTTTAAAACATACAGTCCTACATTTTCACGCCCGTAAAATTATTATCCTTAAAACACAACCCCACCTATGTTATTGTCCTTAAAAAAATATTATTCCCGGTTTCTCGCAAGTATATAATATGTTCCCAACTTAGCTAGTAAATAGAGAGTTGAAAACCACATATAAATTAATATGGATAAGACAATTTGGAAATTATTCAAATTTGGCCAAATTAATAGGGATTAAAGTCGGGAATAATGTTTTTTAAGGACAATAGCTTGGGGATTGTATTTTAAGGACAATAATTTTACGGGTTTGGAAATGTAGGACAATATATTTTAAAACTTGTAAATATAGGATAATATGTTTAAAAATTTGTAAATATAGGACAATATGTTTTAAAAATCAATAAATGTAGGACAATCGAGCCAGAAACTCACATGATATTTCAGCCCGATTTGGGTTTATTCGGGCTCAATTGTCCTACATTTACAGATTTTAAAAACACATTGTCCTATATTTACATATTTTAAAACATATTGTCTTACATTTCAAAGTCACTAAAATTATTGTCCTTAAAACGAACCCCCCTAAAGTTATTGTCCTAGAAAATTATTTTTCCCATTAAAGTCTCATAACTTTGTATCTTTTTTTATTTAATTTCATAATCTTTTCTTGGAACGATTTAGTCTCATAACTACTAAAATTGTTCAATTTTTGTACCATAATTATTTCTTGGAATGATTTAGTCTCATAATTACTATAATTGCTCAATTTTCATCATCCAAAACGACATTGTTTCACCATCTTATCTGTCATGTGCCATTTTCAATTGGGGATTCCGACGAAGGTAGTGTTTTAGTCACTAATTTGATACAACTTAATACACCTTTCAATTAAATGAAATATATATAATTAATTAATACAAAAAGAAAAAGTATTGAAAAATATCTAATAAAAAGGGGCGGGATTAAATCCCCCAATTCTCTGAAATCGGGTACTTCCCCAATTTTCAACCCTAAATCCCCGAGAACTCAATTTGGCAAAGAACAATAGTTTTCTAGCCTCGATTTAATTGTCAGGTGTTCAAATTGGGTAAAATTAGTGCCTAAAACACGAGCATCACCGAAATCCCCAATTTATAATGGCAAGTGATTGGCACGTTGGTAAAATGACGTCGTTTTATTGTCTATTAAACAAATATTAATGCAAAATAGATCATATACGAATCTAGTTCTTACATTTTCATTTCCTCTGATTACAAGTTAGTCATAAGACATGATTTCAATCAAATATACTTGTACTGACACTTGCTTCCACATCTCAGGGCTTCTCTTTCTCCTATCTAGCCTTTCTCTTTCTTTTTGTTTGAGTGGCTTGTAACAAGTCATCAGTAGCAATTTGGCAAAAGCACATGAGTTGCAATTATATTAGTGCAATAACCACAAGATTTGACAATTAATATTCACAAACTAAATTAACTCAAATATATCAACCCGTGGCAATTCCCAATTTAAGGATGAAACAAAGTTCACCATCAAATTTGCAATTATGAATCATTCATAAATGAAGCATATTGTAACAGGCCTATGTAATCAGCTAAAAAAATAGAGATGCATAGAATACCACCCTAACACAGTAAACAACTCAATAAAGAAAAAACTCCCAAAAGTTGTCATTTTGACTATATGATACTTAAAAGGGACATGAAAGCAGGATAACAGAAACAAGCCACAAAATAATTCAAACTTGATCTATGAGTCAATTCAACACACAATTTTAATTCCAATAATCATGTTTACAAACACTACCAAAAGTAGATTAATCGCCTCTAATGCACCGATTCTTCAAAAATTAACAGTATGCAGTACCGGATTCGTCTGGGATGCGATTCGGGTGGGATTCGCCTGGGATTCGCACCCGATTCGCCACGTGACGAATCCCTTTTTTTTTTTTATTATTATCGGATACGCTTATCCTGTTCCGAGGATACGCGTATCGGATACGTATCGGGATTTTTTTGTAAAATTTATTAAATTTTGGGGTTTTTTTTTTTGTAAAAATTAAAACTTACTAATAATTTGAAGGACACACTCTAAAACTTATTATATATTAAAATTTATTAATCTTTTATTATGATTTATGACTTGTATGGGTTAATGATATTTGATTTAATTGTTGTTTTGTTACTTATGAGATGAATTCCTTGATATTAGTACTTGTGTTTTAAATACTCTTGATATTACTACATGTGTTATATATAATTGTTGTAAATTTTTAATATTATTACAGGTGATATATATAATTAAATTAAAAAAATTGACGTATGCTGGCCGTATCGTATCCTAAAAATTTGAAAATCTACGAATCCCCGCACCCGAATCGTATCGTATCTGCACCCCACACCCGCACCCATGCAACACAGGTAATCGCATAACTTTAAATTTAGAAGGGCAAGGTAATGCAAAATATTGATCTAGACAAACTCAGTACCAAACATAATTCACAAATGTTCTACAAGTTATCAATTAGTTCCAACAAATGTATGCCGAGAGGACCTTTAAACAACAATATAAGCAGAGGATCACCCAGAATATTTCTTCACAAGACAATTCATATTAAAAAAAATTGATGCTTATACAAATCAGACAGCTCAACATGCATGTTCCCAATTAGTAGCATCCTTATCGAGCTTTTTGTAATATTTCCTTATCATTTTTCTTTTTGACGGGTATCTTTCCTTATCATTTTGAAAGAATCACAAGACTCTGAAATTTCTATCTAACACTGTTTCATGAAATTTATAGAATCAAACTGACAAAGAAAGAAATAAACTAGAAAAGCACAAGCCCACTCTCCAACCCTTTCTTTCATTCCACTAATCCTTATTTTTACAGTTATTACATCCATTATTGTAATTCAAATAAATTTCATACACTTAATGTTTAATTCAAAAATCTAAACAATAAGTTCCATAACCAGGTGACAAATTCATGAATCACATTCACATAAGATTAAAAATAAGCTAAAAAAATTAATTATATAACAAAATATGAAAAAAAAAATCTCTCGAGAAAAAGAAACAAGAACACTAATTAGGAATCAAGCAAGAAAATGGATTATTCGCTTTCAGTTGTCAAATCAATGATAGAGCTTTTCCTTCATGTTTCCTAAACTATTTCATCTTCTTTACATCTTTCTTTCTAAAAGACACTATCCAAAGTTTAATCAAATGCTTTGGGCAACTCTGTCTAAATTGAATAGATCCTGCGTAATCATTAGACATCTATGCTAACGCTTCAAGACTGATTTTTTTCTCCCCCATTACCTTCAATTTAGTGACCAACATCCACAAAGTTAAAAGAATAATAATCAAAATGTAAAACATGACAAGTGCAGTCAACAAGTAGTCAAATTGTCACCCATTGTTTGAAGAACAATTCTTCATTGAGGTGGAGGCACTCTCTGCCAACAACCAAGACTATATACAAGTTAATCACTAATCACCAGTTTTATAGTGTACTATAATCCTCATGCAGAATTACTTGGTAAAACATATGAATGATCGCACTAACAATCCCTCTGCTCACTAAACAAAGAAACTATATCTGCAAACAAGGGCGGATGGCTTTGTGGGCTGGGCCGGGCTGTAGCCCGCCCTGATTTTTGGGGAAAAAAAATTTACCATTAAAAAAAAAAAAAAAAACTTACATCATCTAGAGTCGAACCTGCGACCTCAGGCATAATGTTAGAACGCTTCACCACTAGGCTGCTTGTGTCTTTGGTAATAAATTGCAAATTATAAATATAATACTGTTAAATAATTTAAAATTTGAACTAAATTAAAGGCTGAATTTGAAATAAATTTGAAGCCCTAACCTCATTCCAAGTTTCGTTCTTCTGCTTCTGCTGCCGTGCAGGTGCTGCACATCCTTCGTTCCATTCGCCGCTCCGTCGTCGCGCCGTCGCCGCGCCGTCGCTGCTCCTCCTGTCGCCGGCGCCCATCAATTTCTCCTCTTATCTCTTCAAGACTTGATTCCTTTCAATTGTTGGGGTAAATTTTTGAATGCTTCCAATTCCATAGTTTTGTGTTCTTCTTTATTTTGGTGCATAGTTTTGTGTTGTTCTATTTGAGAACATTTCACTAAATTTTGGTGCATAGTTTTGGGGCAATAATTTTGAGGAGAATTTTATATATGCTAATGTAGTGTGTCTGCTTAGGAGAGAATTTTGAGGAGAATTTTTGGGGCAAGAATTTTGAGGAGAATTTTATATATGCAGTGTGTTGTCAAATATTGATATTGGAGTTTTAATATTGATACTAGTGTTTTAATATTTATACTGCCTACAATTATCAATAATATTTATACTGCCTACAATTAGATTTCTCAAATATTGATACTAGTGTTTTAATATTTATATAATTACATTGGAGTTTAAGTTTGGGGAAGTAGTATATTGGAGTTTGGAGATGAGTGCTAAAAATATAACATAATATATAATTTTGTAATAGGTGATGGATAATCGAGAAGCTAAGAAAGGGAAAACTATCAAGTCACTCTTCATTAACTTCAAACGGAAGGAACCTATGACAAGTGAAGAGCATCTTACATCTAACAATGATAGTGTAGCTCCGCCTCCTGATGTTCAACCTCCTCAATCACAAAGAATTGAAATTGATCTTAATTCACTTGAGCGTGATCCGTTTAAGCGTATTTCAATTTGTGAACATCCTGTTAATCAACGAGATGAAATAAGGAGAGCTTACATGAAAATGGGAGCATTTCAACCCAATTTGGATGAATATAAGCCAACATTTGATGGAATTCAGAATCGTCGATTTCAAAAAGTCGTGGTTTAAATCAATTTCCTTGGCTAGAGTACTCACCCTCAAACCATCTTTGCGTATTGCTTTCCGTGCTTCATATTTGATAATTTGAATAACGATCGTTGTGCATTTACTTTGGGTGGGTTCGATAGTTGGAAAAGGGGTCAATGACGGGGAAGAGGTGTTAGTTTTTTAAAACATGTGGGGATGTCGATTCACAACACAAGAGAAGCGGTGGTTTACATGAACTCTCTAAAGAATGTCTCTCAAAGATATTGACAAAGCAATTAATCGTGAAAAACCGGAAGAGGTAAAGAGAAATCGTCTGCGGGTTATGACTACAATTAAGTGTCTTCAATATCTTACTTTGCAAGCATGTGCTTTGAGGGGCATGATGAGTCGGTATCTTCCAAAAATCGAGGTAATCTCATTGAATTGATAAAGCTTTTGGGAGAGATGAATACTAAAATTAATGAAGTTGTTTTAGAGAATGCTCCTTTAAATGCTAAGTATATATCACCGGAAGCAGGTTCAAAAAGAGATTTTGAGCATCTTTGGTAGTCGGGTGAGAAACAAAATCCGTGAGGAGATTGGTGATTCAAAGTTTTGCATTTTAGTTGATGAAGCTAAAGATGTATCTAACAAAAAAACGGATGGCTTTTGTGTTATGATTTGTTGATGTTAATGGTATTTTGAAAGAAGCGTTTTCTTGACATTGTACATGTTAAAGATACTACTTCTTTGTAACAATTGAAGAAAGAAATATGTCTTGTGTTGAGTCGACATAACACCGCAAATATGCAATATCTTTTGGGTCAAGGGTAATGATGGAGCGAGCAATATGGGTGGTGTATGGAATGGATTACAAGCCCTTTTTTTTTGAGATTGCCCTTATGCATATCATGTTCATTGCTTTGCTCATCGGTTGCAATTAGCATTAGTTCTTTGCGGTGGAAAAATACGACAAGTTTATTGTTTCTTTTCAAGCTTGAAGAAGATCGTAAATATTGTTGGTGCTTCTCTAAAGCGTCATGCCGAACTACAATCCGCTCAAGCTATGGAAATTGCGAAAAAAGATAACTACGAGAGAACGTGAAATAAGCGGAGGTGCTAATCAAATGGGTAGTCTGCATCGTCCGGGAGAAACTTCGTTGGAGTTCTCATTTTGATTCCACGTGTAGTTTGATTGATATGTATGGTGCGGTGATTATTCGTGGCTTGAAAGATATGTCGGATGAGGGTTCTTCTTCACGATACAAGTGGTGAAGCTTATGGGTGTTTGATGGTAATGAGATCTTTTGAGTTTGTATTCATTCTACACTTGATGAATAAAATTTTGGGACTTTCGGATATGCTTTGTCGATCTTTGCAAACAAAAAGTCTCTTGATATCTTGAATGCAATGGATCTTGTCTCAAGCACTAAAAGTTTACTTAACTTGTTGAGGGATGAAGGTTTTGATTGTCTTCTAGCACATGTTGAGTCAGTTTGTAGAGATTATCACATTGTCATACCAAATATGGATGATCGCTATGAAATGGGTACAGGGGCGTTCATGTCAACAAGTGGATGTTATCACGTTTGGACATCATTACCAATTTGATGTCTTTAACGAGGCAATAAATACACAGGTGAATGAAATCATTAATAGGTTCAATGATGAGACGGTGGAACTTCTTAAGCTTAGTGCTGCCTTGGATCCGAAAGACAACTTCAGGTTATTTAACGAAGATCATATTTATGATCTCGCTGATAAATTTTATCCTGATGATTTTACTGATCAAGATATGCGCTATTTGAGAATTGAATTACAGCATTACAAAGTTGATATGTTTTCTAATGAAAGTTTTCAGAATTTGTCAACTATTTCTGAATTATCCCAGAAGTTGGTCGAGATAAACAAGACGGAATCGTATACTATGATTTCGAGGTTGATTCATCTTGTTTTGACACTTCCTGTTACCACAGCGACGACCGAACGGGCATTTTCAGCAATGAAGCATGTGAAGAGTGTTCTTCGAAACAAAATGGAGAGTGATTACCTATCAGATTCTATGGTTATCTACATTGAGAGAGAACTATTTGAAGACATTGATCATGATTCTGTTATCGATGAATTTTATCAGATAAAGAATCGTAGGGCACAGCTTATGTAAAAAAAAATATATTATACTGTATTTATTTCGAGCTTTCAGCCCACCCTACATTTTGATCCTGGATCCGCCCTTGTCTGCAAACCAGCTACTAAGCAAAAATTATGTAGCAAGTACAAACAAATACAAAGCCCATTAAATGTTATAAGGTATTGGTGGTTCCTCAAGTAAAGCACGAATTGAAATGTTGTAAAATAGACTTTAAAAATGTAATTATAAAACTCAAGAACAAAATAAAGCCATAAGCAACATTTAATTGGGAACACCAAAGGAAGTGGAAAGTAAAACGCTAAAAAGAATCCCAAACTAGCAGACTCTCAACAAGAGAACACCAAAGGAAGTGGAAAGGTTATTACCAGAATTCAAGCGTTGTAAAATTGGGAAATGGGCAAACCCCCAATTGCTCCGATCAGGTCAATCGGCCCAATCAGGGGCGGCACTGCTGAAAGAAGCCCGAGAAGCTGCCTCAATCAAAGCGACAACCATTCTCCTACATGACCAACACCACAAACAAAAGATTCAGAACCCCAATTAAAAGAAATATAAAAAAAGCTCCATTTAATTGGCAGAAAATGTACACATGAAGAGGGGGGACAGAGATATCTACCACGAATGAAATGTTTAGTACGCTTGCAGATCCTACAAACCATGAATTGTGCCCTAAACAAAAGAAAATCAATCAATTGAAATGAATAAATTTGATGAGAATACTTACTATGATTTTCTTCCTCTCTCTCACCATCTCAACAGTATGCTATGTGTCTGTGTGTAAGAGGAACAAGACCTGTCTTTGGATAGAGAAGGAGTGTTATGAAAACTGCTATGCAAAAGAAGGTCGTGGCCAGGGCTCTAGGGTTTTTCTCCCGCGTTGATTATTTCGTTCTCCCGCTCGCTGTTTCTTATTTCACCAATTTATTTTTTAAAATTTTTTTTAAAGTGGCTATTACTATTTTTAAATTCCGCTTCTCTACATTAGTTTTTAAAGTTATTAGTAATATAAGATTAACTATTTAGAAAAAAGACACTCAAGTTATAACTACAGTAGTCATAGAGTCGTAATAGGCGTTGTGTTATGGTTATTATGACACTTGGTAAAAAGTGTATTAATAGATATCATGAGAAGTGTAGTTACAGGTAGTTTTAGAGCCTACGTAGCAATAGAATAGCTATAGTGACTTTTCAAAAATAATGTATTAAGATTTGTGTAGTAACAGGTGTTTTTTCTTGTAGTAAGTTTTTTTGTCGTCGATTAGTTCCATTAATAATTTTGACAATGTCCAATTTTAGTCCAAATTTCGGTCGAAAAATTTAAAATAATGTCGTTTTCCCAGTTAAATTTGGGGTTTTCCGGCGGATGCTGTTGTTGTACACGGTTTGTTTTCTCCGGCCAACAAACAATAACAATGGATAAGCAGACGATCAAAACAAGTAAAAATGCAAGATTTGATTACCCAGTTCGTCTATGAATAAGACTACGTCTGGGGGCGACCAAGCCAGGTGTATTTCACTATATTTTCTGCCTAGAGTACTAAAATGTTCCATCCTTTACAATGAACGAAATACAGGTTGTATTTATAGATGTAAAATTAGGTTAAGTGTCTTCATGGACTTCTCTCACGGGCTTTCTAGGGTTTCCTGGCGTGTCCCGCAATCCTCGCTCCTAGATACACATACCATGATTACGATCCGCAAAATCCGCACCATTAACTACCCGTATCTTTGCCATATTTATCCTTTATCCGACCTCGGGACCAAGTCGAATCCAACCTGCGCGACCTCCCAGTTCGCCAAGCGGCCTTCACATTCTTCCAAGTCGCCTAGCGACCTACACAACCTTTTAAGTCGCCCCGCGATTTGCGTAGCCTCGTAAGTCGCCTCGCGACCTACCTGGTCGAAGCAAAGTCGTCTCTAATGACAAGTGTAAGATGGAGAGACACTGCCTCTAGCAAGTCGGACTATTTCATGTTACAACAATTGCCCCTCAAGTCGAGGTCCCAAGCTCGCTTTGGGGCCTTGACTTGATCCATTGTTCTTTATCGACCTGCGGCAAGTCGACCTCGGGAAATGTGCCAGAAGCGAATCATCGTCCTTGGGGAGGCAAATCGTCGCCTCGATTCCTTGAATCGGCTTGGGATATGACTGATTCGTCATGATGTCTTGGCAGACAGGTGCGAGCTCGCCCAACCAGCTGATGCGGTGTCGGCCACGCGCTACCCGTGCGACTTTACTTTCTTCGGGGGGCCTTGAATTTATTCATTTGCACTTTCCAACCCCTCCTCATTCTCTATATAAAGGGGCTAGGGTTTAAGTTAAAACCCTTCTTTCTTCATCTTCAACGCAAACGACTCCTCTAACGTCTGAATTTCCGGCGAGTCTTTGATTGAGAGATTAATTCAGGCAACACCTTCGCCTTTTTTCCATTCCTTCCATGGCATCCGGTTCTCCATTTGCTCCCACGCCTTCCCCTGTTCTGATCCCGTCATCTTCAGATGACGATGATATGGCCATAGCCCACCTGTATCGCCGCCACGATTCCGGCTCCGCCACTACCAATGTGGGGGAGCCCTCGACCGCTGATGCCCCGATCGATACCAGAGATTGCGGGGGAAACGATGAAGAAGATGATGAACAATTCTTAGCGGAACTGGAGGAAATCACATACCTCCCACCGCTGAATGTCAGCCCTTCCCGCTCCGTTGCACCGGGGACGGGTGCATCCTCGGGTCCTTCAAGCCCGGCCCACAACTATGGGGCATATGAGCGGGTCTTCGACTACCGGACATACGAGGCCCGAGCTCCCTACAAGCGACCAGAGCGGAGCTATAGGAAGTCGGTCAAGTCGGATTTTGCGGCCTCCCAACAGAAATACCAGTTGACTTTGGATGATCGGTACGTGCGCTCTCTCCGTCGCCTGTACAAGGTGCCTCGTGACGTACACTTCTACGGGCCGACCCCAATTGAGAGTGTCGACCAGCCGCCGCCTGGCATGATCGTTGTTAACGAGCACACGATGGAGGCGGGGATTCGCTTCCCATTATATCCTGTCGTCTCCCATCTTCTCGGGGCTTGGAATCAGAGCCTTACACAAATCACCCCCAAAGGTTGGAATTACATCCTTGCTACCATGACCGTTCTGGGGCAGGCCGGGCTAAATTGGTTATCGACTCCTGGCGAGGTCACATATGTGATGACGTCTGTTGCCCAAGCCGGCAGCTATAATGTCGTGCGACTTCGGAAAGGTCGTGAGCTGGTGAGTGGGATCCCCAATAAGGTCGCTGACTGGCATCGCAAATGGTGGTTCGTCGGGGGGGCGTGGGAGTCCGTGGATCCTTTGAGCACCCTGCACATACGTGTTCCGACCGACTACGCATCGAGTCGAACACGGTGAGTTTTAACTTTTCGACTTTGAGATTGTACTGATCTAATTCCACTTTTATTCTGCAGTGTTCACGCCTACTGCTGCCGACTTATATTGGGACTTCTTGGAGGCTTACCACCTTGTCCATTACACTCCTTCGAGCTGCCGAGATATCAACGCCTTGAATTCTAAGCTCGATCGCCTCAAGGCCGACTTGTACACATATCCACGTCACCTGAAGATCCCTTGTAAGTAATTTGTATTTGTCATTGCTTAGAATTCTTATACGAGACCTGTCTGACCGGTTTTTCCCGTGTGCAGTTCCGACTATCCCAATTTACCGACGCCAGCCACCTGCCGACATGATGTCTGCCCGCAAGAAGTCCGTACTCGGCCAGATGAGGCATGCAGCGACCTCAGAGGCTGCTCCTCCAAGCTCGGTCCCCTCCGGTCCCTCTACTGCAGATAAAGGAAAGAGGAAGGCCACAGGGCCGACTCCGCCGGCTTCCGAGCCTGCTCGGAAGTGGGTGAGGGAGGAGATAAACACCTATCAGTCGAAGATGAATAGGGGTCTTGGGAGGTCACCTCTGCGCCCGACTTCACAGCCCACTCCTTCGCGCCCGACCTCATAGTCTGCCCCCGCCACAGAGGGAGGTCGCCATCCGGATGATGACTCCTAGCTGGGCTAGGATGCAGACCGGGTGAATGAGTAAGTTTCTCTTCTTTTTTTTTTTGACTGACGACTTGCTGATCCTCGCAGTCCTGAGTTCACGTCGAATAAATTTTCCCCGGAGGTGGTGAGCTTCCTGAGGTCGTCCCACCTTGTTCCGGCCAAGATTCCTGAGAACTGGCCCGGATATCTCTCTCAAAGCCTGCAGAATCTGCCTCGGGGGTGGACGCGAACTGACCATGCCAACGCCCGTCGTCTGAAAGTGACGGGCAACCTGTATTCGACCCTCGTCTACTCCCAGAAGGCGGCCTTCTTCTTGGAGAAATCCAGTGCCCAGTTGGAGATGGAGCTCGAGAACTTCCGAAAGTCGTGGGCTCGGGTTGCCGACCAGGCCAAGTCGATCATGACTGCGGCCGAGACCCAGAAGGAACTGGAGAAATCTAACTCCGAGCACCTTCAACAGATCTTGACTCTTGAAGGTCACGTGGCCGAGGTCGAGGGTGAGCTCGCAGCTGAGAAGGTTCGGGCAGAGGCCAGGTTAGGCGAGGTGGAGGCCAAGCTGGTGGAGGCGAGGAAAGCGTTGGCTGAGGTGAAAGGGGAGTTGGTCGCCCAGGAAGCGCAGTTTAAGGCCGTGGAGGAGTTGAACGCCAATTTCACATATGTGATAGCGTTCGTGGGTGCCATCCAAATATGTCACAAGGCGAACCCCACCGGTGACCTCAGCGAGCTTGTCGCCGAGCTTTCTGATTATGTCCGCGACAACCCCCCGGCCCCCAGCATCATGTTGGAGATCAAGGACTTGGAGGATATGGGCATTGACCTCTCCTTCTTCCCCAACCCAAGTCGGAGTGTGCATCCCCTTCTGGACGCTGAGGAAGCATCGTCGGGTTCCGCTGATCCAGCTCCCGGGACCCCTTTTGGAACCGTCAACCCTTCGCCTGAGGTCGCGCCTTGATAAAAAAACTCATGATGTAATTTTTTCTTGTTTCCTTTTTAATTTCCCATGTACCGGCCTTCGGGCTTTATCAATGAAAAGTATCTTTTTATTAATTCCTTCATTGTGCCGACTTGATTTCCTTATGCGACTTTTAATTTTTGCTTAATCATTGTCGTCTTATTGTTTATGCGACTTGTTATTCGGATGTTGCTTAGTCGTCTTACAAAATCAGGGTTAATCATACCTCGTTGGGTTGTGATTTTGCCTCCAATATGTCAAAAGTCACACCTCGGGTGTTTTGCATATTATCATTTACATACTTTTTCTTTATGCGACCCGCTTGGTTTCAACACAGGAATTTGGAAAAGAGAGGATCATTATTTAAAGATTGATACAATTTTTTACATGGATGTGAGCCTACTGATAGTATTTCTTCAGGTGGGTCGCATTCCACGGATATTGGGCCTTGGTACCATCTGGTTTTTCGAGCTCGTAGGCTCCATTTGGTAGGATCTTAGAGACTTGGAACGGACCCTCCCAATTTGAGTCTAGGGCTCCCCTTGACTCTCCGAGTACCTTCTTCAATACCAAGTCTCCCTCTAAAAACGTCGAAGTCGTACTTTAGAATTATTGTACCTCTCCGACCTCTGTTTGTTTCTTGCAGTTCTCATGTTAGCCTCCAAACACTTCTCTTCGAGGAGGTCTAGGTTTCTGGCCAAGGCCCCATCGTTATGGTCGAAGGCAACCTGGCTTGTGCGGAGATTGGGAAAGTCAACTTCCACGGGCACGACTGCCTCAGTTCCGAAAGCCAGTGAGTAGGAAGTTTCCCCCGTTGAGTTTCTGCAGGTCGTCCTGTATGCCCACAACACATTCGGGAGCTCGCTAGCCCATTTCCCTTTTCCTCCCTCAATCTTAGCCTTGAGTGTGTGCTTGATGATTTTGTTCATGGCCTCGACTTGACCGTTTGATTGGGGATGATACGGAGTTGAAAAGAGCTTAGTGATCTTCCATTATTTGAAAAAAACATCTATTTTGAGGCCGTCAAACTGTTTTCCATTGTCAGATATGATCGCTTGAGGTAATCCGAATCTGCAGATGATGCTCCGCGATATGAATTTAATGACATGATCTTGGTCTATAGTTGCCAGTGTCTCAGCCTCGGCCCATTTCGTGAAGTAATCCACCGCTACCAGGGCATACTTGACCGAGCCTAGGTTGTTGGGAGTGGCCCAATGATGTCTATCCCCCACTTTGCGAATGGCCAAGGACTGAGGATGCTCGTAAGTTCCTCTGGGGTGGCTTTGATGGAAGGGGTATATATTTGTCATCTATGGCACTTGCGGGCGATAATGATAGCATCGTCCCTTAAAGCTGGCAAAAAATATCCTTGTCTTGTTGTCTTCTGGGCCAGCGACTCCCCCCCCCCACGTGGTTCCTGCACACCCCTTCGTGTATTTTGTGGAGGACAATTTGCCCCTGCTCTGGTGTAATACATCGAAGTAGGGGTGTGCTGAAGCCTCTCTTGTATAATTCGTCATTGAGCATTGTGTACCGCGTGGCTCGCAGTTGTAGCTACCGAGCTTGGACACGATCAGCTAGTAGGAGGCCGTTATTCTAGTATTCAATGATGGGTGTCATCCAGTTCGATGACGGGGTTTCTAAAGTCGTGACTTTCATGTGTGCGGTGGATGGATGGGAAAGTGTCGTGATGGTGACATCCTTTATTTCTGGTGATCCTTCGAAAGTCGCCAACCATGCTAAGGCATTGGCTCGCGAGTTCTGTTCTCTCGGGATCAGTTTGACATGGATTTGTTCGAATTTTTGACAAAATATTTTTACGATATCCTGGTAGGCTGCCATCCTGTCATCCCGTGCCTCGTACTCCCCCAAAACTTGTCAGGCTACAAGCTGGGAGTCAGTATGAACTTGAAGTCTTTTGACACCCATGGCCGTCGACATCTCTAGGCCGTTGATGAGCGCCTCATATTCGGCCTCATTATTTGTCGTGGGAAAGTCGAAGGTAATGGCATTCTGGAAAGAAATGCCCTCTGGACTCATTAGAACAAAACCGGCCCCCGACTTGTGGGAGGTCGCTGACCCATCCACGAATAACTCCCAGGCTGGCTGTTTGGGCACCCGACCTCCGAAGGAAATGTGAGCTTGATGATGAAATCGACTAGTGCCTGAGCTTTGATGGCAGGCCGTGGTGCGTATATCACTCTGTACTGCCCGACCTCGATGGCCCACTTTAGGCACCGACCTGTCGTATCAGGTCGGTGAAGCACATTCCATAAAGTCAGGGAAGTGAGAACTTTGACTTGATGGTCGAAAAAGTATGGCCTCAACTTTCTTACACTCATGACTAGTGCATACGCCAGCTTCTTTAGGGATGGATAACGTTGCTCCATCTCGTTAAGTGTCTGACTGACGAAGTAGATAGGAAAATGAATCTGGCCCTCTGCCCGGACAAGCACTACACTTAGAGCGGTCTCTGAAGCCGTGAGACATAGGAAAAGTTTCTCTCCCGGGATGGGTTTGGACAAGATGCTCACGTCTGCCAAATAAGCTTTTATTTTCTCGAGAGCTTCCTGTCTCTCAGGTGTCCATTCGAACTTTGCTTTTTTTCGAACATTGGCTTGCATTTGTCCCCCATTTGGGAGATGAACCTGTTTAGTGCGGCCAAGCATCCCGTGAGCTTTTGAACCTTTTTCACATTTCGGGGTGCCCCCATATCTAGTATGACCTTAACCTTCACTGGGTTAGCCTCTATTCCTCGCTTGCTGACCAAATGCCCCAAGAACTTCCCCGACTCAACTCCAAAATTACACTTTTTGGGGTTGAGTCTCATGTTGAATATCCTAAGGATGTCAAAAGTTTGCGCGAGGTGTGTCAGGTGGTCTTCCCTCTTTAGGCTCTTGACGACTATATCGTCGATGTAGACCTCCACCGACTTACCAATTTGATCGGCGAACATGTGGTTGACCAACCTTTGGTATGTTGCCCCTGCATTTTTTAAGCCAAAGGGCATCCTCTTCCAGCAGTATAGATTCTTCTTTGTCAGGAATGAGGTGTGTTGTCGGTCTGGCTCGTACATGGCTATCTGGTGATAGCATGCGAAAATGTCCATAAACGACATCGTCTCATGTCCGGCTGTGTTGTCTATCAGGTGGTCGATGTGAGGCATGGGGAAGAAGTCTTTCGGACAAGCCTCGTTGAGGTCGGTAAAATCAATGCTAAGTCGTTAGGTTCCGTTTGACTTTTTCACCAACACCGCATTGGCTACCCATTGTGGCTGGTCGGCCTGCATAATCAGGCCATTGTCTAGCAGCTTCTTCACTTCCTCAGCTAGTGCCGCATATTTTTTCGGGCCAAATTTCCGCCTCTTTTGGGCTATCAGCCTCCGAGCTGGGTTCGATGTGTAGTTTATGACAGGCGACTTCCTGATCGATCCCTACCATATCTTTGTGTGACCATGCGAAGACATCCAAGTTCTTTTTGAGAAAGTCGATGACTTCCCCCTTCAGGTCGTCCGGTATCTTGGAGCCTATGATGACTTCTAGATCTGTGCGAGCTGGTCTACCTTAACTTTCTCGAGTTCCTCCCCCGGGATGGCCCTTGGGCCATCTTGATGGGGGTCATCGATCTCGGCCTCAATGGTGCCGACCAGCCCACTCTTGGTGGGGAATTTTAGACAGAAATAGAAAGTGGAGGACGCAACCTCAAATTCATGCTCAAACGGCCTCCTAAGGAAGCCGTTATAGGAACTTGGGAGGTCGACAACTAGAAAATCTAACAACCTAGTTGCCCTAACTTCACTGTTCAAAGTAGAGACTAGCTCAACAGTCAGCCGAATCATCCCTGACGGCATTACCATCGCATCACCGAAGCCTTTCACGACGTGGTCGCATGGGTGATATAGGCATCATAATCCCCGAGCTGATCCAGGGTTTTCTTGAAGAGGATATTGCAGAAAGCACCCCCGTCTACCAGCAGCCGGCACACAGTAGTCCCCATGATGTTTGCTTTGATCACAAGAGGGTCGACATTAGGATAGACAATCCCAGCTTTGTCCTTCTCGCCGAACTCAATCGTGTTGGATTCTTTTCCCACTGTAAGGACTGGCAACACCATCTTCTTGGCATTCTCTATCTCCCTTATCTCGGCCTTCATCTTCCGTTTAGATGAGGAAGTTGAGGAGAGTCCTCCAACTGTCCCGAGGGAGGAGAGGGTGTGTATGACGCGATCTCCCGTGTTCTCGAGCATGGGTGGTATAGGTTGTTCCCCTTGCCCCATTCCCTGATTGGCGTTTCTGGGAGCGAGTTCCCCATGCCGTGGGCAATCCGCCTGTTGGCGACCTCTTTGAGCGCGATCCTGATCCTTCTGAGGTCGTTTGACGAACTCGTCCCACAAACCATCCTCGTACAGCCTCCAGAGTTGGGAAAGTAAGTCCTTGCATTCGCTTGTGTAGTGGCCCACCTGCTCGTGGAAGTGGCAAAACTTATTGGGGTTCAGCTTGCCTTTGTTGTTGATAGGGCGAGGCGGGAGGAGTAGTTCCCACTCTCTGATCTGATTGTACACATGACCGGGAGTCATGCCCAATGCTTCCATCAGCTTGACTGGGATGTTCTCTTCAAAGGGTTTGAAGTTGCCGGGTAGCTTGTACTGCCCTCCGGCTTTCTTGGAGCTTTTCTTAGGATCTGCGACTTCCTTAGTATCGGAGAGTCGAGACTCCAGTAGCTCCACAGTGTGGATCAACTTGCTAGCTCGCCTCCGAAAGTCGGCATAGCTAGTCGAGTACTCGGCAGTCATGCGCCACCAAAGCTTGGTTCCCTTCCTGAGGCCGGAGACGACCCCCAACAGTTTTGCCTCATCCCCTATGGGATCTCCTTCGAGAATGAGTTTGTCAATCCTCTCAATGTAAGATCGATCGAGCTCTGTATCACCCTGCTGAGTGTTCATTAGACGCTGCCTGGTCGCAGGTCGGGGTGCCAAAGCCGTGAAGTGAGTCAAGAACAGCCGAGCGAGCTGTTCAAAGGTGTCCACCAAGAAAGGTGGTAGTGAGGTAAACCACTGATGAGCTTGATCGCTCAGAGTTAAAGAGAAGAGCTGACACTTAGTCCCATCAGTTGCGCCCATAGAGGCCATGTAGGAATTGTACTTTGCCACATAAACTCTTGGGTCTGTGCTTCCACTATAGCGATCTAAGGTCGCAATGTTGATTCTTCTCTGGGTAGGCGCCAGAGTAACCATGGCCCCGAGTGGAGAGTCTGGGATGTGATATGTCCCTGCTGGCCCGTTTTGATTCTCCACACGCTCGATAAGTCACTGGACCGTCCCGGGTCAGTGCCGTGACCTAAGCATCACGTTGGTCTCCCGCTACACCCAGTACTGAAGGATCACCACGGTGGGCAGCTGATCCCCTCGGTAATTCTTTGTGGTGTAGGTTCAGGGCCAACAGGTCGTGGTTCAGATCATGCTTCACCTGATCAGCATGTCGTGGCTCAGATTGCACCTCGTCCTCGGCGACCCTTGGGGCTTTCCGAACCCCTAGGTCCCCAAGTCGGTCGAACACATTGTTCGACCCCGCCGGTCTCTCCAAGAGTCGACGATTTTGAACTACAACATGCTTTGCCGGATCGTAGGCTAGTTGGCCCATCGAATGTACCCTTCGGGTCAGAACGCCCCTATTTTTTGAAGTCCCGGTGTCCTGGGCGACGTTTTTGGCCTGGGGCTGCTCGTCTTCAACGTCGAAGGAGAGGCATTTTTTGTTAAGGATGGCCATTACGGCCTTGGCGTCCTCTAGTGTTTGAACCAAGTTCCACCAGTCAGGGGTGATCAACGGAGCCGCCAGACGATTGCGTTGCGAGCTCAGAGAGGCTTCATCACCGTCACATCCGTTTCACGTCCAATAGGATTGACTTGGTTGATCGCGAATGCTTGATCGGGAAAAATGGGTTTTTCTCAGAATTAAGGTAATTCTTCAGGAGATTTCCCACAAACGGTGCCAATTGTGGTACCTGGTTTGTATTCTCCGGCGAACAAACAATAACAATGGATAAGCAGATGATCAAAACAAGTAAAAATGCAAGATTTGATTACCCAGTTCGTCTATGATTAAGACTACGTCTGGGGGCGACCAAGCCAGGTGTATTTCACTATATTTTCTGCCTAGAATACTAAAATATTCCATCCTTTACAATGAACAATACAGGTTGTATTTATAGATGTAAAACTAGGTTAAGTGTCTTCATGAGCTTCTCTCGCGGGCTTGCTAGGGTTTCACCCGCCAGGCTAGGGTTTCCTGGCGTGTCCCGCAATCCTCTCTTCTGGATACACATACCATGATTATGATCCGCAAAATCCGCACCATTAACTACCCGTATCTTTGCCATATTTATCATTTATCCGACCTCGGGACCAAGTCGACTCCAACCTGCGCGACCTCCCAGGTCGCCAAGTGGCCTTCACATTCTTCGAAGTCGCCTAGCGATCTGCACAACCTTTTAAGTTGCCCCGCGATTTGCGTAGCCTCGTAAGTCGCCTCGCGACCTACTTGGCCTAAACAAAGTCGTCTCTAATGACAAGTGTAAGATGGAGAGACACTGCTTCTGGAAAGTCGGACTATTTCATGTTACAACAACTGTGACAGGACTGTCACGTGTATTTTTATTTTTTTAACAGCTGAAATTTCAAGTATATAATTAATTTTTTTTAAAAAAAACTTGAAATTAAAATAGAATTGACAGCGAGAATTAGTCAAACATATTTAAGAATACACGTGGCAATACATGTGGCAGTCCAGTCACAGTATCAGCCAGAAAGCCCCAAATTGAAATGGCAAAATGACGACGTTTTGTGTTTTTCGATCGATTTGGGACTAAAATTGAACATTGTCAGAGTTATTGGGACTAAATGGACGACAAGACAACTAATTAGACTAACTCTATTTGAGGCAAAAGTTATGGGACCATTTATAATTTAAACTCCAGATAATAGTGATACAGTGCTGCGTGGATAATTTGCGTTTTTCTCTTCTTTATTTTTGTTGTAAGAGAACTAAGCTCGCTATGAAAAGCCAACGTAGGGCCATGCTATATTAGCTTTTCTATATAAGTTCTAAGATACTATTTGGTTTCTGGGGCTATCATGTGATGCATGTATGTATATATAGTGCCTGCAGTGGTACTGAAGTTTGTTTGTAATTCAGAAAAAAAAAAAACCTAATTACACTACAAAAAACGCGCTGTTTACTGACGGTTTTTAGCAAAGGTTCCATCATCTGTCGCTAATTATTGAGGGACATTAAGTAAATAGATTATTCCCGACCCTCTCTACAAGCTCGAGCTTTTAGATGAGACGGAATTCTCTCATGGTATCGGAGCCCAGGTTGTGGGTTCGATTCCTGTGGAAGCACTCCACCCATTTAAATTGTCCACTCTGTTGGGCCTCCTCTCTAGAGAGCAGAGGCAATGATTCGGCCCACGAGTGAGGGGGAGTGTTGAGGGAAATTAAGTAAATAGATTATTCCCGATCCTCTCTACAAGCTCGAGCTTTTAGATGAGACAGAATTCTCTCACTAATAGCGACAACTTTGTCGATGGTTTCAGTCAGACGATCAAAGTCACCGGATTTAGCGGTTCCCAAAACAGTTGCTATTAGCATCGGTTCAGCGATGATTAATTCAAACCGGGTCAAATCGGGATATTTAGCAACAGTATAAACCGTCGCTAAATTCGAACCCGGGGCACGAAGTGCCTCGTCACTTGGGCCACCGCCCTGACCGGGTTTAGCGACGATGTTTTGAATTTATCGACATTTAGAGATCGTCGCTATTAGCGACAGGCATTAAATAACCATCGCTAATAGCGATGGTTATTAATTAACTGTCGTTAAATCCGTTGTAGGTCCCGAATGGATTTTCGTGAGGGCAGAAGTGTAGAGGGGAGGAGTGAATAGACTTCTGAAAACTTTTTGTGCAAGATCAGGTGTGATAGCAAGTATGCCTGATCAGAGTGTGAATGGATCAGTTTGGACTGATATCTAACTTACTGATCGCATGAGGGCAGATCAGTTAGGTGTCTATCAGTTTAACTGATGTGCGGAAGCTAAGTTTTAACCCGTGTTAAAAAATCAGTTTTGTAGAATCAGATTTCTGCTTATCTGTTTTCAATCAGATGGCAAAGTGTCAAGCTGATCAGATCAGTTGCTTGATGCAAGACTGATCCAGATTCAGAATATGTATGCAATATCAATTCAGGTAGTGTGCTGTAGTATAAAGCAGGTAAATCAGATAAATCACGTAAGATTTTTATAGTGGTTCGGACAACCAGTCCTACGTCCACTCTTCCCTATCAGCAGGGGCACCAACTTAACCAACTGGACTTAGTTTAATGTGTTAGTCCAACACAGTACAACATATGTTTAAGGATTTCTCACTCAACCAATCCCAGAAATTAGAAACTAGAAACCCTAGTTTGAAATCTTGCTTAACAAACATAACCTAAGTTTGTGGGTTTGGGTATAAGATTTGTTTGGTTCCAACTTGGAATTCTATCCTAGTGTTTAAGTAGCCTAAGGCTGGAGGATAAGAATTCTATGCTAAGAACTATGGGATGAACACTTAGAAATATTCTTCAATTTTGTGTTCTTCGTGCGGAAATTGCTATAGCTTGAGCTTGATGATAATTTATGTAACCTTACTATGAAGGTTTGATCCCATATTTATAGACCTTGAAATCAAAGAGCCGTTGGAGAGCAATTTGAATTTCATGCTATTTTTGTCCTTTCTAGCCGTTTGACTGTGCATACGTGTCAGCTCCGTACTTGTTCATTGTTTGCTTTACCAACTAAGGTTGACATTCTTCTTGTCTGATTGTCATCGTATGTTGGTGAATCTTTAGTTGTCACCTGGTGTGAGCTGGCCTGATCAGATAAAGCTGATCAGTCTACCTGGTTGAGTCCTCTGATGAAAGTTGTCTTAGCACAACTTAACAGACTCTTCTTTATACTTCTGATGTAGGTCTTCTGGTCTTGATCTTCTGGTAGTCATCTGATCTTCAGGTCTTCAGCTTTATGTCTTTACCTGATCATCAGACTTATCTGATCTCGTCTGGTCTTCTGATCTTCAGACTTAGCTGATCTTCTGATCTTCAGACTTGTCCGGTCTTCTGATCTTCTTCAAGACTTAAACCTATACATATTGAGTTCCCCCTAAATATGTGACCTATCTTTTACATCAGCTGTCTATACAACTCAGCTGGTCATCCTATCCTCATTCTAAGTCATCAGTCAGCTAAAAGGTCTGACTGGTCCTATTACAATCTGTTTTGGAACTTCCATCAAAACTAACTACAAATTTCCCAACAATTTCCCCCTTTTTGATGGAACAAAAACATTTAATCTGAAAAACAAATAACCATTGAAAGTAAATGACAGAATCAACAGAAATCAAAAGACAATGAGACGTTGTCATAAGATCAGAAAGGTAAATCATTTCATTGATTTTTGCAATTTTACAAGTACAAGAAATGATAAACAAAATTACCTATCATCTGATCTAAGACTTCATCTTCTGATCTTTTACATATCTCTCATGCCTTCAGGAACTTCAAAGATGTCATACATTCTTCTGAGTACTTCCTTCTGGCGATCTTCTTCAATGATGTTTCCTCTCTCCAGTGCATCGAAGTATGCTCTCCTGAATCCCACTGGATCATACTCTTGATTCTTCTTGAGAGGAGGGATCAGATATTCATATCTTGGAGCAGAAGGCCTCACTGTCATTTTCTGCCCTTCCCTCATGACCTCTTTGTAGAATACTGGATATTTCGTTTCGAGCCAGTCCAGAAAGATCTCATCAAATAAGTTGTCATCTTGTTCTTCTGGAACTCGCTGAATCATGAAAACATCACATAACCAGTTTGTCTTTATAATTCTCCAGGGATCATGAAGATCTTCTCGGCATATCAGAATTTCATTGACCTTTGTAGGTAGGGCATTTTCTACCCGAGTCTCATCTTCATCAGCAACAGCCTTCTTCTTTTGTTTTCTCCTAAAAGCTCGATCCAGGAATGCTGCTTCATTCAACTTCTTCCTCCTAGTTGCCTCATCCATGATCCTTCTTCGTTTGATATGGTCTTCTTATTCTCTGATCTGCTCCTTTGACAAGAGATGTTCTGATCTTGTAACCACTGTTTTGTGAGCTGTTTTTTTCTTTTCAGTTGCCTTGTCAGTTTAGGTTGTTTTCCTTTCAGTTGACTTCTTTTCTCTGCCTGTGCTTCAGCTGCTTCTTCTTCTTCAAGTTTCTTGGTCAGTTCAAGACTTCTTGCCTCTTCTTCTGTCTGCAGCTTTTTCTGAATAGTTGAGGAAAAATCCTCAATTTTGTCAACTCTCGCAGTCAGATCAACCAATTCATCTTTCTGATCAGAAATTGCCTTGTCCTGAATGTCCAGTTGTCTAGTGTGTTCTTCAACAGTTCTTAACATTTCGGCCAATTCAGTGTCTTGGATTTCAGCAGATTCACCAGGTCTTGATGCAGATATGATAATCAGTTGAGCAAATGGGGCATCATGTTTTTCTGATGGCTGACCTTCCCCCTTTTGGTTACATCAAGAAGTTTTTGGATAATCTTTTCCAGATTAGCAAACTGATAGAGCATTTATGTCTTCAGCTAGTCGACCTCCAAAGATTTTATTTGAACATTTGAGGCAGATGGAGTCGGACCAAGCATCTTGGACACGGCATCTTCCAAGGCCTTCTTTGTGATGGAAACATACGTTTCAAACCTTTTTACGGCAGCCTCAAAGCTGGAATTAGCCTGCATAAGAGATTTATATGCTTCCTCGAAGAGGATTCTGACATCAGATATCATGGAGACTTCCAAACCAAGTTTCTTTAACATCAGCTCCACCCTTTGCATCTCTGTTGTAGATACTTCAGAATGTATTTCCACCAGTTTCGCGGCAGTCTGATTCCTCTCAGATTCAACAAGCTTTTGAGTTCTCTCCTCCATCTGATTCAATAGAGTGTTGGCTAGATTGTAGAATTGAGCTTCCATTGATGCCTTAACCCCATCCAGAATAGTCGTCGAAACATGGTCCAGGGTCTCAGGTGGAATCACTACCACTGGTGCGGATGTTTGCGCCTCATCAGCTAGGGTCTCATCCGGTACCCTCAGTTGGTTCATCGGTAGCATACTCAGACTCCTCGACATACTCAGGAAGACCCATCTTCTTGTTCACCAGCCAGGCAACATCATCATCTGTTTCCAGATCAGCAGCGCTGGAAACTCCGACCAAATGCTTCATTTTGAGTTCCATATCCACGAACTCTTCATTTCCCATTGCCTCCAGCACCATCAGAAAATCTTCAATATTTTGAAGTCTGATATCCCTCCAGAAGAGAATATCAGCCACCTGCTGTCGAACACCAGGATGATCAACCATATCAGAAAAATGTTTGTTCAGATAGTTGTTCACTCTTTGCTTCAGGAATCTGATGACTGGTTGTTCTGGCTCAGGTGATTAAAAAATCTTTCTGGTGTTGAATGGGTTGTGAGCAACAGAAACGAAGAAAGCCTTTTGCCTGGCTGTTTGAATATCTGGGGTCGTTTCTCTGTATGGTTCAGGTTGAGGTGATTGAGCAAGTTCAGGTTGAGCTTCTGCACATGCGGTTTCAGCAGGTTGGGTTGGCTCAGATGTGGTAAGTTCTTGTTGAGCTAGAGTTTGTCTGGGGGTGAAGATAGGGTGATTTGTAAGGTGGTTTCTGTCGGTGGTGATGGGGGAGTGGGTGATCTGGATAGATGGGTAGCTTCTGATGCTCTAAATAGAGAACTCAGGTGAGCCGAATCAGATGGTTCTGACTCATCCTGGGCCTCCTCCAACCTTTCCTCCTCTTCTTCTCCTCCTGCCAAGGTTAGAACTTCCATCTGGACAGTTCCTTCTTCTGCTGTCAGATTTCGACCCGTACTGACCGTGTGTTCAGAACTCATAGCGGTCTCCTCACCAGCTTGTTCAATCAATTGTCCCCTACCAGATTCTAGTATTTCAACATCACTGTCTTCATCCTGAAGACCCCCAGAAGGCATTCCAACCTTCTTTGTCAACATTGTGGTGAGCTTTTTCTAACTCTTCTAACTTGTTGATTTGCTTGCCAGCTGTTTCCTTTTGACAACCTTTGTCTTGGGTTGACCTCGTGCTGCAGACTGCACAGATGAGGCCAGACCCTTGTCCTTTTCGGTTTTTGGCACATAAAGGGTTGCATCATCATCACGTTGCCCAGACAGCTCTTCATCCTTATGCAACAATGCTTTGAACTTCTCCAGATATGGCTTTCGCCCAATCTCTGACCAAGGATAGTTTGGAATTTTATCAGCAAGGATCATCGAGACCTTGTGAATGTTGCAGATGTTCTTGGTCAGCACCACCTGATTCTTCTCATTCACAACAAACTTTGCAGTTTCCTGCAGCAGTCGGTGTTTGAATAACCCCATCCAATTCATGTCTGGAGCTTTCTCTATGATAGCAGACATCACGTGCTGCTTTTGCTGAGTTAGAGCATCGGGGCTGAAAGCAATACCCAGAATTACTCTTGAAACGATTTCAAAGAGTAATATGTATTTTCTCTTCAAATAGAGAACCTTAACATTTGTGATGTTGGTGATGTTCCCTGGCCTTAACAACACCTTTTGCAAGTATTCTTTATCCGACATCCCTGCGGTGTACTCATCGGGGTAGTTTCTCCCCATTGGAAGCCCAAATATCCTTCCAAGGTCATCATTGCTTACATCAATTATGTTCCCACCGACGAATGAATACAGTTGCTTGTTGTCGGTTTCTTTTAACTTTCTCAAAAACTCCAGAGACTCGATGATGCAAACACTACTCAAATTTCGAAAACAAAATTGTTCAAGCCCACATGCTCTAAGACATTCCAGAATTTCCGTCGATTCTGGGTCATTTGTTATGTGGAATATGACATACTTCTCATCGATCACATGCTTAATCATAGATGTATAATCACAAATTTCTGTAGATGCCTTAGATGTTGCCATTTCTAAAAACGTATAAATATATTCAAAATTAGGGCCAAAAAAAAAAAATTCATACGAACAATTCCAAGTGTAATAGAGCAATATGTGAAACAATCATATGAATATCTATCCCAAGTGTACATTGTTCATAATATGCAGAGAAGAGTAATAGTAAATAACCAAATCAAATCCCATATAGACACGATTATGAACAGTGCACACACATTCTATAACCCTATCATATGTTATCCATGAATCAAAAAGAATCATAAAAGCGAGCAAATTACCAGATAAGCGATTTGAAGATTTTTGGAAATAGATTAAATAGCTGAACGAATGTTTGAGTGTTTGAAAAGATTTCTGGGTAAGTTTGAGTGTGAAAGACTATAGAAATGCGAAAGGTTTTCTTTATAAAGAGATTTCGGGTTTTAAAAGATGGGAGGGAAAATTTTGCACGAATATTTTTTACTATACTTGAGTGTCCATGTTTTAATCGGACGATCAAGATTAAGCGGTTGAAAAGTAATTTAATCGTGCGGTCAAGGATTTAAAAACGACAGACTTTTGGACTTAAAAACTCGGAATAAATGCATTTAATACAAAAATCCCCACGTCCGCATTAAATGCTTGCAGACATGACATCACAAAGTAATGGGTACAGTAATAGCTAGTACACAATATCATAGGCTTATAGAATAATAAATCAGGAAACTTATCTGACTGATTGATATTGTAATCAGTCAGTTATCACGATGTTCTGATCTTTCTTGCCTGATTACTATTGACCATACTGATTGTAGCTCTATCCTTAGTATTTCCCAACAATGTCCCACTTATTTGATCAGGTTCCTTTTGATCCTATCTGATCAGTTGAAGTTCCCCCTTCAACTGATATCTCTTTTCTGATTAGTCCTTTACTGATCCTACCTGATCAGTTGAGGTCCATTTCTCAATTGATCCTTCTTTTCTGATCAGTCTCTTAACCAACTGGTCTTGGAGACCAGTCCACCAAAGATTTCTGGTGCACTTTCTCCTAAATCCAGAAGTCCTAGCTCATTACATAGTTCTCTGAATCTGACTTCAGCTAGTGGCTTGATTAAGATATCAACCCTCTGCTTGTCAGTGTGGATCTTTTCCATTCTGATATTCTTCTTTTCCACATGATCTCTTATGAAATGATGTCTGACATCTACATGCTTGCATCTTGTGTGTAAAATAGGATTCTGAGTAATTACAATAGCACTATTACTGTCACAGAATATGGGCACGTTTGTAGCTACAATGTTATAATCCCTCGGCTGCTGACTAAGCCAGAGCAGTTGGGAACAACAACTTCATGCAGCCATATATTCTGCTTCAGTAGTAGATGTGGCAACAGATGTCTGCTTCTTTGAGAACCAAGAGATCAGTTTGCTTCCTAAGAACTGACATGTTCCTGAGGTTGATTTTCTGTCTATTCGGCAACCTCCATAATCAGAATTAAAATACCCACTAAGCTCTAGATTATCATCTGATGGGTAAAATAAACCAAGGTTTACTGTCCCCTTCAGATACTTAAGAATCCGCTTAGCTGCTTCCAGGTGACTTTGCATTGGATTTGTCGGAAATTTGGCACATACACTTATTGCAAATGTTATATATGGTCTGCTGGCAGATAGGTATAGTAAAGATCCAATGAGATCCCTATATTCTTTCTGATTAGTTTTCTGACCATTCTCATCTGGATCCATCTTGAATCTAGTCATCATAGGAATTTTGGCTTCCTTACTGTTTTGAACTCCAAACTTAGCCAACAGATTCCTGGTGTACTTTGCCTGACAGATGAATATACCTTCTATACTTTGTTTAACTTGAAGACCCAGAAAGTAATTCATCTGACCCATCATGGACATCTCGAACTTCCCTTGCATCAGTTTACTGAATCTTTCACATAGGCTCTTATTGGGAGATCCGAAGATGTTATCGTCCACATAAATCTGAACCATCAGAATGTCTTCACCATCTTCTATTTTGAATAAGGTTCTATCCACTGTTCCTTTCGTGAATCCGCTGTCTATCAAGAATTGAGATAGTGTATCATACCAAGCTCTAGGAGCTTGTTTCAGGCCATAGGAAGCTTTTCTTAAACGGTACACCTGGTTGCCCTTTCCAAAGACAGGAGGTTGTTCAACATAAACTTCCTCAGCTAGTACCCCGTTTAAGAATGCACTCTTTACATCCATCTGATACACAATAAACCCTCTGTGGGCAGTATATGCCAGAAACAACTGAATGACTTCCAGGCGAGTGACTAGTGCAAAGGTCTCATCATAATCAATTCCTCCTGATTGTGAATACCCCTTAACAACAAGTCTTGCCTTATTTTTGGTTATGACATTGTTCTCATCCCTCTTGTTCTTGAATACCCACTTAGTGCCTATCACATCTTGATGAGTTGGTCAGTCTACCAGTTTCCAAACTTGATTCCTCTCAAACTGCTCTAATTCTTCTTGTATGGCTAGAATCCAGTTGGTATCTTGTAGAGCATATTCTATAGTGGTTGGTCCCTTCAAAGACAGATAACAACAATACATGGCACTTTCACCAATCTGATGTCTAGTTTTAACTCTATCAGATGGGTCTCCAATGATCAGATCAGTTGGATGACTGGTTATCCATGTCCTCCTTTTCTGATTTTCATCTGTTTGGAGAACATCATCCGTTTCTGATAGTGATTCATCAATAAAGATTGGGAGAGGTATAGCAGTAGGATCCACTTGGCATGGACAAGTCTCAGCTGATGTTGGAATCATCATATGCTGATGTCTGTCTGCAGGAACATCAGGTGTTCCCCCTGAACCAGATGGTTCAGTTGTTACTATCTCAACTGTACCAGCTTCTTCATTGTTAGTTATACGTACCTTAGGGTCTGACTGACCTGGTGAATCGTTAAGATCAAGCTTGGGGAAATACACTGTTACGTGATCTGATCCCTTTTTCTTGATAAACTGATCCATTTTCTGAGCATCATGTACTTGTTGATCTGGTACTGCTTGTTCTGAGGCAGATTTTTCTTCTTCAGAAGATGTCTCATCAAAGACCACATGAGGTGTTTCTTCCACAACTAGGGTTCGCCTGTTAAACACCCTGAAAGCTTTGCTGGTTGAGGAATATCCTAAGAATATACCCTCATCTGATTTGACTTCAAAGGTTTTCAACTGTCTCTTCCCATTGTTGTGAATGAAACACTTGCACCAAAAAACATGGAAGTAAGAAACACGAGGTTTTTTGCCCTTCCACAATTCATAAGGTGTTTTGAAGTGAATCTTAGTCAGAGAACATCTGTTCTGAGTATGACATGCTGTGTTGATAGCTTCTGCCCAGAAACGGTTTGGTATTGCATATTCAGCCAACATTGTGTGAGCAGCTTCTTTGAGTGTTCTGTTTCTCCGTTCTGCTACACTATTCTGTTGTGGTGTTCTTGCGGCTGATGTTTCATGCTGTATACCAAACTTAGTACAAAAATCAGTAATAAAAGAGTTCAGAAATTTTGTACCTTTATCTTATCTGATTTTTACAATACTGACACCTTTCTCATTTTGTAATCTCTTGAGCAGCTCAGGTATCTTTGTTGTAGTCTCATTCTTCTTATACAAGAATACAACCCAGGTAAACTTGGAATAATCATCCACGGTTACCATAGTGTATTTGCATCCGCTGAGACTGAGTGGTGTAACTGGTCCAAATAAATCCATATGGAGCAGTTGCAATACTCTGCTGGATGCTGGTCCTGGGATCCCCTTAAATGAGGCTTTAACCTGTTCTCCCTTCTGACATGCGACACATATCTCATCCTAAGAGAATACCTCATTCGGGAGACCCTCAACCAGGGACATCCTTGCTATCTTGTTAAGAGTCATAAAGTTCATATTACTCATTCTCTTGTGCCAGAGCCAACTGCTGCTTTTGGAACTCTTAACAATCAGGCATGCATTTCTTGGACAACTGTTCCAATCTGCAGTGTAGATTGTTCCCTTCCTTGAACCAGTTAAAAATCTGTTGAGTAGCTCGATTCTTGATAGTGTTGGGATTATACTGGAAAGTATGCTTTTACTTTGTATAATCAAACTGAATTTTGGTCTTATTTACTGAAATAAATTGTTTATCACTGATGCTTTAAATATAATCGAATGTTACATATATTTACTGCATAACTGTTCAATAAATAGTACGTGTTACATTGTAGTTAATTTAGTGATACCAGATCACAAAAGATTAAATTAACAGTCCCTTGTAACCAAAAGTACACCATTCACGACCTAGATGGAAATGAACAATCCATCGTGAAAGGTTGAAGTGTAAGGCTCAGATTGGCTTGTCTTGACCAAGAGATTACACTAATGCATGTTTAGTGCACTGAATAGGACCTACAGGAGGACAAATTCTTCAGAACTGAACCAGGAAGAATTAGACCTCAGTGGTTCATTATTTCTTAATCTTCGTCCCTTAAATAGGATCGATTGTGGTTAGTAATTATTGCTTTGACTTATTACGGGTAGAGAATCAACGAGATTCAATACTTTATATCTTGGGCAATATTATTGGTCACATGCGATTGCTAAGATTTAATACAGAGAATCGTGTGCAGGTACGCTTATTCGATTTGCCCCCTTGGGAGGTTCATAAGATTTATCATACCAAATCTTGCAAGTGGAACTAGTTTCCGGTATGAATAATAATGTTGAATTGTTCCTTTACCAAGGATAAAAGATATTAATTAATGGAAAACTATTTCAGTGGCTTGAATTAATTAATGGGCTAGATAATCTTAAACACGGGAAATAATAACCGAGAGTCATATTGACTGTAATATGGGTTAAGATGGATAATGCAATATTAATTATGTAGTGGGATTAATTAATATTTATGGGCTTGAATAATATTGTGGCTCAATATTGATAATTCAAGATCCATTGGAAGGTCCAATCTTAATTCTCCTAAAGGCCCCTCAAGTAGCCCAACATAAATTCCAATAACTGAAAAAAGTGTTTAAAAATAAAATAAATTTTGTTGCTATTTTTCCTCATTAATTTTGAAAAATATAAATAAAAGGGGAGAAAGATTTTCTTTGAATTTTGTTATGGAATGAAGATATGTATTCTTGAAATACAAGATTATCTCATTAAATTCAAGAAATCTCCCACTTGGTTATTTATATGTTATTTTCGAAAATTTTGAAAGAATAAGGAAAAGAAAGATTTTCTTGATTTTCTTGAAAAGATATTATGGAAGATATGTATTCTTGCAATACAGCTATATCTCATAAATTCAAGAAGATCCAAATCTTGGAATCTTTATCCTTATTTTTTCGAAAATAACCATAACAAGAGAAGATGGGATTTTATGGAATATTTTAATTATGGAGAAAAGAATATAGGAGATATATTCAAGATTTCATGAAGATCAAGAAAATATTTTTTCCTCCCTATTCCATGACAAAAAATCGGCCACCACCTATCTATAAATAGGGGATGATTTCTTCATCCCCAAGTACAATTCCATGTGCTGAAAAAATTAGTAAATCCACAAAGGTGGTGCAACAAATTTTTATTTTCCCTTTTGTTAATTGTTCTCGAGCTTCCTTCCACAAGATTGACGAGCAAGGACTAGGGAATACTTGAGAAGGTTTTTTGGTGTGTTTTTATCGACGAGACCATTGCCACTCTAAGAGGTTAGTTCACGTAAACCCGTAGCAATTCCGCATGCGTAGGATTTATGTGAACTGTTTATATGCATGATTTGTTGTTGAATTATTATTTGAATTAATATAGGATTAATTCATGCTAGTAATAATTGTTAGAATTAAATTTGTATTTAAATATTCATCCCGAATAGATCCGTGCAATTAATTCCCCAACAGATAGTGCACTGATCAGTCGAGAACTCAACACTGAATCCGTTGTTGCAAAATTGTGAAACTGATAACAGGTTGTGCTTTAAACCATCAACATACGAGACTCCAGTAACCTGTAAATCATCATTCTCTAAGGTTTCGAATCCTCTGGTATAACCAAAGTTATCATCACCAAAGAGTACATGTGGGCCTTCTTGTTCTGTGTATGAATTGAGGAGATGTTTGTTTCCAGTCATGTGCCTTGAGCATCCACTATCGATGTACCAGATAGTTGCTTGTACACCTCCTTTATTGGCTAAACCCACGCGAACCTGCAATCAAATCAGGCTTTAGGTACCCCAGTAGAATCGGGTCCTGGGGGGTTAGAAATACCTTTCGGGATCCAAATAAATCTGGCACCTAGACAGAGGGCTTGATTTGTCTCCCATAAATGTCTACATAATCATATGTCTCTTCATATGAAATCTGGTTAGTATGATCATTAGTGTGAGCCATGTATGAGTCAGAAGAATTTGGATTTTTTATTGATATTTGTCTTCTTTTAATCCAGTGGGGCTCAGGTGCAGCAGCCCTAGGTTTCTAATTGTAAGGGTAGGTACGACTGTTACCATTAAAAGATTCATATCTTTTTGGCATAGATGGTCTTAGCAATTTACCCTTAGCTTGCTTGTTATGCAGCTTGGATTGAGTTGACTTCAGCTGGGACTGTCCCTCGCGAGATGGTCCAGACTGAGGCCTACTCTGCTGATTTGGCTGAGGTCTCTTCAAAAGAACAAGATTCTTCTGTTGATTCCTCGACTGATGTCTGATCAGTTGGGGTCCATTTCTGTTCCCTTTCTGATCTGACACTTGTCTTGCCTGGTTAGCTGATCATTTTCCCTTATCTGATACAGATTTTGCTTTTCGTGTATCTTGATCAGAAACTCGTATGATTACACTTTTCTGAAGTGAACCAGACGGGGCTTTTGAGGATGCAGAAGAGTTTTCATACCCAATTCCCTTCTTATTAGTTGACGTACGAAAATAGTTGTTCAAATCTTGAACGGTCTTAGATGATTTCGTGAAAACCTCTATTTTCTTACGCAAAATATCCTCAGTAGCTTTCAGATTCTCATGCAGTCGGAAGAGTTCATCAAACTTAGCTTGAACGATTTTAAGATCATCAGCTTGATGTTTGTTAATAGCTTGTTGTTCCTTAACCAGTTTACCCTGATCAGAAAAGCTGACCTTCAGAAACTCCAGTTCTGTAGTCATCTTCTGAACAGTCTCAACTGATTTCAGTTCAGCAGCTTTGCTTGCAGCATTTTCTTTAACAAGCTGAATGTTCTATGCCCTTAGCTTATCGTTCTCAGCTTCCACTATCGCATAAGTGTCTACTGCATTAGAGAGATCGTCAAGCAATTGCTCATTGTAGAGCTACAGGTCAATCTCTCCAGTAGGTGTGCTCAGCACAACAGGTGTGGAAATAGAAAACACATAAGGTTTAGAAGATACCTCAGAATTATTAGCATCTTTAGCCATGAGGCAGATGTCATCATCAGATGAGAACATCAAATCGTTGAAGCTATTGAAGTCATCAGCATTAGTCATCAGATAGAAGTCTTCTACAGATGAATAACCAGAATCTTCTGAAGGCAGGTAAGAGTCATCTATTCTAGATGTATCAGCAACCATGACTTTTCTGTCTTTGTATCTTTGCTCTCTTCTGTTCCGCTTGTCTTCTCTTTCTTTTGGAGTCAGGTCAGGGTAGTAGTGACCTGGTTTCTGACAGTTGAAACATGCTCCAGGTTCCACGGAACTTCTTCTACCAGGTGAGTCATTCCTTTTGTAGAATTTGTCAGGTGACTTTCCAGTTTGCATGTGATCAGAATTTCTCCTTTTTGATCTGTTGTCTCTATCATCAGAATGATCATCTCTCTTTTTGTCTTCTCTGCGATCCTCCCTATGATCATCTCTTCTGTCACCAGATCTATTTCTTTCTTGTGATCTGTCAGAAGATCTCCTATCTCTTCCTCTGCTGTTCTGATAGTCTCTATAAATTTTCCTATATTTTCCCAGTTGTATATTGGATCTTTCAAGCTTTCTGGTCAGCAAAGCAATCTGTTCTATCTGACTCATGATATTTCCAATAGGTTCAGTAGACTTTGAGCTGCTGCCGGCTGCTTTGAATGCAACTGTTTTTGATGTGGCAGGTGTGACTTCGGCAGGCTACTCATCATCTTCTTCTTGCCCTAATTCAATCAGATCAAACTCATGTTCTTTAAGGCGCAGAAACGGGTTGCTTAGCTTCATCTTCGCAATATCTTGACAATCCTTTATCACTGTAACTTTCATATCCCATTTCTTTGTCAGAGATCTCAAGATCTTGTAGTTGATGTCTTTGTCTAACATTTCTCGTCCCAGTTCCCATAGCTTGTTGACAGACATGGTGATTCTTCCATCGAGCTGATTTATGGTTTCATTTGGAAGCATCTTAAGTTTCTCAAATTTACCAGTTCGGCTTGCAGTCTGCTATCCTTAATCAAATCATTTCCTTCACACATCTCAGCAAGCGTATCCCACATCTGTTTGGCTGTCTTGAGATACTTGATCTCTTCTCTAGTTATCTTGTCCATCGTCTTCATAATAATATGTCTGACTACAGTATCCAGATTAGACAATTTTCTTTCCTCGGCATCCATCAGAGAATGACTCTTTCTGATTCAGGCTCCAACTGGAAATTCTGGATCACCTCCTTCAGCTGGGTTATTGTAGTAGATGATGATGGGTCTTTGTTGAAGAACTTCCATCATTCTGCTGCTTATAGCTCCCAGATGGTTGCTCATGAGTATGGTCCAGTCCGCATACTCATCAATAGAAAACTTAGGCAAATCATGATACATACCAGAAGTATTATCCATGTTGAATGTGAGTTTTGAAAACAAATGAGTTTTAAAAATAGATTTTTCAAAGATCTATTCAAGTGACCACAGTGGTTCTTCCTCAAGAACCGATGATACTCAATGCCAGTGGTCCGTAGAACCACTGTCTGATATCATTTGTAGGTCCCGAATGGGTTTTCGTGAGGGTAGAAGTCTAGAGGGGAGGGGTGAATAGACTTCTGAAAACTTTTTGTGCAAGATCATGTGTGATAGCAAGTATGCCTGATCAGAGTGCGAATGGATCAGTTTGGACTGATATCCAACTTACTGATCGCCTGAGGGCAGATCAGTTCAGTGTCTATCGGTTTAACTGATGTTCGAAAGCTAAGTTTTAACCAGTGTGAAAAACCAGTTTTGTAGAATCAGATTTCTGCTTATCTGTTTTGAATCAGATGACAAAGTGTCAAGCTGATCAGATCAGTTGCTTGATGCAACACTGATCCAGATTTAGAATATGTATGCAATATCAATTCAGGTAGTGTGCTATAGTGTAAAGCAGGTAAATTAGATAAACCACACAAGATTTTTAAAGTGGTTCGGACAACTAGTCCTACGTCCACTCTTCCCTATCAGTAGGGGCACCAACTTAACCAACTGGGCTTAGTTTAATGTGTTAGTCCAACACAGTACAACAAATGTTTAAGGAAGTTATCACTCAACCAATTCCAGAAATCAGAAACTAGAAACCCTAGTCTGAAATTTTGCTTAATAAACTTAACCTAACTTTGTGGGTTTGGGTATAAGATTTGTTTGGTTCCAACTTGAAATTCTATCCTAGTGTTTAAGTAGCCTAAGGCTGGAGGATAAGAATTATATGCTAAGAAATATTCTTCAATTTTGTGTTCTTCGTGCGGAAATTGTTGTAGCTTGAGCTTGATGATAATTTCCGTAACCTTACTACGAAGGTTTGATCCCATATTTATAGACCTTGAAATCAAAGAGCCGTTGGAGAGCAATTTGAATTTCAGGCTATTTTTGGTAGCTTTGCAGGCTTGATTTGACGTGCTTCAGGGACGGCATGGCCGAAAGCATGTATGTTTGTCCTTTCTAGCCGTTTGACTGTGCAGCGCCGAATCACTCATTGTCAGCTCTGTACATACGTGTCTCGTTCTCATTGGTTAACAAGTACACTTGCTCAGTGTTTGCTTTACCAACTAAGGTTGACATTCTTCTTGTCTGGATTACATCGTATGTTGGTGAATCTTCAATTGTCACCTTGTGTGAGCTGGCCTGATCAGATAAAGTTGATCAGTCTACCTGGTTGAGTCCTCTGATGTAAGTTGTCTTAGCACAACTTAACAGACTCTTCTTTATACTTCTGATGTAGGTCTTCTGGTCTTCTGGTCTTGATCTTCTGGTAGTCATCTGATATTCAGGTCTTCAGCTTTATGTCTTTACCTGATCATCTGACTTATCTGATCTCGTCTGGTATTCTGATCTTCTTCAAGACTTAAACCTATACATATTGAGTTCCCCCTCAATATGTGACCTATCTTTTACATCAGCTGTCTATACAACTTAGCTGGTCATCCTATCCTCATTCTAAGTCATCAGTCAGCCAACAGGTCTGACTGGTCCTATTACAATCTGTTTTGGAACTTCCATCAAAACTAACTACAAATTTCCCAACATCCGTCGCTAAACTCCATTATATAAAATGAGTTCAGTTTCTTCCCCGACGCATTTTTTCCATATTCGGCAAAAAATGTGTGCCGCCGCCATCCGCCCTTCGCCGTAAAGAGTGTCCAAATTTGTTCGCATTCGTCGCAGCCTTCAATCGTACGGTAAGTTTTTAAATTTTCACCGTTTATTTTAATTTTACCTTTTATTAACTCATCACGTTGAAAATCGTCAAAACTTTGATTGATAAATCGCTGCTGGTGATTCAACAATTGAATAAGGTTTTGTTGTTGGAGGAGTAGCAGGTATGGAAGGAGGATTATATAGGAGTGTGATAAGGTTAAGTACCCTAGGGCATGTATACAAGATGTGCTGCAGCGAATCAAACCTCTCAACAAATCATAATTTTTCAAAATGTTAACTCCCTTGGATGGATGAAAGTTGATGATTAAAACCATTGTGGGTGTTTATTAGATTAGAGAGAAAGTGTCATCCATCCAATGAAATGGATGGAGAGAGAAAATGTTTTTTGGAGAAAAATATGTAGAAATGAGGGGAATGTGGGGCCCACAAAGGGTATATGGATGGATGGATGATTGATAAACCATTGTGAGAGTGTGTTTAAATAATTGATTTTTTATAAATTAGTGATGTGAAGATGATATGGAGGAGAGAGTGTGGATGGATGGATCCATCTATTGTGGAATTGTGGATGCTCTTATTATTGATCAACCACTGTGGTACACTCAAAGCATGCCACACCAGCCACGTTTCATGCACTGGTAAGTAGTAAATTATGCATGTTTTTAATAGATTAGAGTGCAATTTATTGGACTCGTTTGTGGAGATGCAGAAGGCGATTGAGAGCCTACAGGCCGACCTGGTCGCTATTGAAGGGTTGCCACGAGCAAGCACTATGCCGTGCTCACCATTATCCCCGGCGATCATGTCCGCCAAAATATAGGAAAAGGTGGTGAACAGCGTCCACCCATCCCTATGTTCGACGCAGAATCCGACCCACATGTCCATCTGAGCAAATATTCGAATTTTATGATCGCCATGGGTGCCACCGATGCAACTCAGTGTCGGTTTTTCCCCATGACGTTGGGCAACTGGGCACACAAGTGGTTCTCGACCCTGCCGGCCGCATCAATCGCGTCCTTCACACAACTGGGGCAAAAAATTTTGTCTCACTTCTCATCAATGTGTGCTCGCCAGGACCCAAAGCAGCGGCTAGCACACTTTTCGCAGATGAAGGGCGAGTCAGACCGAGCGTACGTGGAGAGGTTCGATAAGTGTCTGTACGACGGGGCCCCTATGGAAGAGGATGCTAAGATCCTCAAGGTGGTTGGGGGCCTTACCCTTAATACAGACATATGGAAGGTTATGCACTAAGATTGGCCGAACACGTATGCCGAGTTTCGCGAGCGGGTGACAAAAATAATCAACATGCAGGAGGCAAAAATAAGATGATCGAAAAAGTGGTCGAACAAGCCGAGTTTGTGTTTTGCTTGACAAAAGATAAGACGCTCACCAAGTCCGCAAAAAGATAAGACAGACAAGTAGTGCAACATGGTCGCACCGAAATAAGACAACCAAAAATGAAATTGATCTCAACAAAATAAAACGATCATGACGAGCAAAGGTTGTAACTAAATACGACAACCTACAGGGTCGCAACACAATAAGATGATCAGAGAAAGTGCAAGAAAAACACGAACACTTGAAAAATTAAGTTCGACCAGGTTACGAAGCCATCTAAGTCAAAAGTCAGAGTTTAGCATCAAGAAGTTTCATCAAGCCGAACATAAAAAGACCACTGTGGGCGAACAAAAGGTTCAGTCACCAGTCTAATCAAAACTGAAAATCTAGCTAACTATCAGGGGTTGGGGGTAGTAGTTTGCTAAGCACACGAGCGCCATAGTGCTCGCCACCAGCAGCCGTATCACCCACATGCTCATCCATGGCCGTGTCCTGGTCATCAGATGGGGGGTCGACCATTTCGACTCCCTCTAGCAAGAACAAAAAATCAAGGATGATTTCCTGGAGATCGGCAACGAGAGATGGCGACCAGGGGCCAGAGGATGTCCGGACGGTTTCGAATGCCATTAGCAAGAGAAAGATCAACCACATGACCACCTTCAAGTAAGCTTTCAACACTACTTACTTTATAGTAATTTTTCTAGCCGACACAAGGGGGTTGTTCCTCTGAGGCCGACCAAGCGGGGTGTTGCTAACATGCTTGCTCCCATTGTCCGCCTTTATGGTGACGACCTGCCCACCCTCTTGGCGTTGGCTCCCCGCTACCTCGGTAATGTCAATTCTGCCAATTTAGCGAAGTATTCTCTGCCTTCTCAGCGATGAGATTGTCCGCCTTTACGGCGATGACCTGCCCGCCCTCTCGATGTTGGCTCCCCGCTGCCTCGGCGATGTCCATTCTACCGATTTAGTGAAACATTCTCCGCCTTCTCGATGATGAGATTGTCCATCTTTACGGCGATGATCTACCCGCCTTCTCGGCGTTGGCTCCCCGTTGCCTCGGCGATGTCCATTCCACCGATTTAGCAAAGTATTCTCTGCCTTCTCGGTGATGAGATTGTCCGCCTTTATGGCGATGACCTGCCCACCTTTTGGCGTTGGCTCCCCACTGCCTCGGTGATGTCCATTCCGCCGATTTAGCAAAGAATTCTCCACCTTCTTGGCTATGAGATTGTCCGTCTTTACGGCGATGACTTGCCCGTCTTCTCAGCGTTGGCTCCCCGCTGCCTCGGAGATGTCCATTTCGCCGATTTAGCGAAGTATTCTCCACTTTCTCGGCGATGAGATTGTCTGCCTTTACAACGATGACCTGCTCGCCCTCTCAAAGTTGGCTCCCCGCTGCCTCGGCGATGTCTATTCCGCCGATTTAGCGAAGTATTCTCCATCTTCTCGGCGATGAGATTGTCTGCCTTGATGGCGATGAGCTGCCCACCTTTATTGGCATCGCTATGTGCTCGCCAGAAGTAATCGTTGACAAGCACAGAAAAGACTCGTACAAGGGGGCTCGCTACCTCGGAGTACGAGCACAAAAAAACTCGTGCAAAGAGGCTCACCTCGGAGTACGAGCACATAAAAAATTGATGATGAGCGTAGGAATGATCCTCAACCCGGAGGCTCATTCTAAACTATCAAGACCTTATAGGAAGTCCGAGCAGGCTCGCGGGCAAACATTGTGACCGCAGATGCAACGAAGGATGAAAAATTATCAAGGTCGAACTCTGAGCAAAGCCAAAGCCCAACCTTGGGGGGTATTATTGTAACCGATCAGCTACCGGTCAAAAACCACTTGCCATGTGTCCACCAAATGAACAGATGGACGAATACGGGCCATACTGACCTGGATGAGCACAGGTGGACAAAAACGGACCACAACGGCATGGACGAGCACAGGTGGACGAACACTGGCCACACCAGTCCGAACGAGCACGACTCACACTAGTTTGGATGAGCACGACCACACCAAGGACGACCACACCAACATCAACAAGGGTTTGGCCGGGACAAATTTCACACTCGCCTCGATTGGGCGAGCACAAGGACAGTACCATAACAGGGCCTTGAAGCCAAACATATGGCCATCGAGCATGGAATGAACACGAAACTATCGGAGCTCACCACGTGCTTGCCAGCTAGGGCGACCACAACATATCAAAGGTAACCTCGTCCATCTAACTGTATGCTCGCCCAAGGACCACGCACATGCTCGTCGTGGCAGGCGAGCACAAGTACGGGCTGAGCAGAAAATAGTAGCAATCAGGAGTTGTCATAACTGAACTTGCTCCAGTCATTCGAAGAGCCCCAGAAGGCTCGTCGTTTATCCACCTTGTTAGATGGTTTATCTAAGTAACCACGAAGTCAACCATAACAACAGTCGTGCTCGCCCACATGGCGAGCACGAGGAGAGAAGCCAGGAGACCCAGCAAAGGCAAGGCCCATGTTCGCCAAACCACATTGGCAAACATGGGGCTGATACCATGAAACCAGTCAGAAGGTAAGGGTGCTCACCTCACTGGGCGAACACAAGACCAAGCCACCTGCTAAGCAACACCACCTAGACGACAAGATAAAGCCTTCACAAGCAAGCAAAGATAGATATCAACCAGGGAAGCGTGGTAGGATGTGTGGCAACACCACGTGTACTCTTGCACGATGAGAAACCTCCAACTAGTGTTTGCCAGGGCAGCACATGCTTGTAAAACTTCTATAAATAGTCCCTCAGAAATCAGAAAGAAGAGGGAGAAATTTCCCTGACATCACCCACTTAGCAGCTTACCAGAAGCTTCTATAACAGACACATTACAATCGTGCTTGCCACATTGTACTTGTGCTCGCCACATCCATAAATCACTAATAAAATAATCCTGGCTTGGTACGCCTCCAAACGTAGTCATTCCTAACGAACTGGGTCACCAAATCCTTGTTGTCCTTTTATGTTATACGTGCTTGACTTGATCGGAATTTTTGGTTAAAATATTTTCCTACTCCCCCGCAAGAGTATGGGATCGTCGTAGTAGTGTATGTAATTTGACCAAGTATTTATCGAACCCAAGAGACTAGGAGAGTAGTGGACCCCCAAAGTTATACATGTCCATGGTGTTATAGAAGCGGTTAAAGTTTTTGAATTTTAAAAGCAAGTTAACTCAAATACCAATTTTCAACTAAAGACAACAAGAATTAAAACTAACAATTAACTACTAATCAATTAAAGTAAGAACAAAAAGTAATCAAATAATTAAAACTAACTTTCGAGGGAAAGTGTAAGGGTGAGATAATTGCTTCGGGTGTTTTCCTTATGTGGGGTCGCTAACAAGTTCACAAACCAACTACTCAATTATGTCATAAGTGGTGGCGAAGTGAGAGAAGGTCATCGGTGTCTTAGTCAGTCTCATTCATCCCTTTTTTCCTGATCTGATGCGCGAGCTGCTTGGCAGGGAATGAGACCAGCTATGTTTTCCTGTGGCGAATGATGGTTTAGCTCCGCCCATTTCCTTGAGAACTCAAGCCTAACTGTTACTGTCTTGTTGAAGCCCTAAGTTAACGGCTGCGTTGTAACAAACAAGACCTTCGGAGGCCCACTAGAAAGAAAATCTCGTAAAGAGCTCCATAAGACTGAGCTTTTCCAATACCTCTCGAAGGTCCAATGTTTATACCGAAGTGAGAAGGAATAGAAGAACATTCTCAGCTAACCGCGAATAGAGTTCCGAGTCGTGGAATCATAGACTGAGTCAACCCCTCCTTCGGTCGGTTCATGAGCTGCTAAAAGCGAACTCTACGCTCGGTAGCTACCGAAAATTACTTCGCTTCTCAACTCATTTAAGTCATCCGATGGCGTGGATCATTCCCTTGTTTATGAAACTGGGCTATAAAAAGCATCGAGAAAGAAGAGTTGAACAACTACCTTCCCAGTCTATCGGGACTCTACCTATACTCCCTTAATCTCGTTCCTTCTAGGCGAGTAAGGGCATAAACTTCTATTTGGTTTTCAGTCGATTTCTCTCTGGAAGCGGAGTCTTTTCTCTAAATAGAAAGAACTTCCTCTTTTGGTCTGTGCTACAAGTGGCCAGCTTCACTTAACGTGGGCAGGTGGTGTGTCAGCAGTTGGGCCAAGCAAAAGAACAACATCACATTCATTTCTTAGTGGACCACTTTTCTTATTTATAGGTGTGTGTGAACTTCCTTCTGCCAAATAACTAAATAGCATTACTGGAGGTCAGGTCCTAAGGAGTACTGACCACTTATTAGTAAAAGTAAGGAAAGGTGCAAATATGGTTTTGATTTCTTTATAATCTACCGGTAGGAGACTTTTCATACTTATTATGAGAAGATTAGAAGAGAAAAAGAACAAGATACCATGGATGGATGTGGGCATAGTATAGTCCGAATCCCCGCACCAACAATGCTTATGCTTAGGTCAGTTTTGCTGTCTCCTTGTGGAAGAAGCTTTTTCTTCCCCGGGCTGGGCACAGGCTCAAAGGAATTCACTTGAGCCAACTTGATGGACAAATCAAGACTAGTCCTTGACTCTTTCTGTACATCCCTAGATAGGACTCTCTTAACACTCTTTTCAGTAAGGGCACTCTATTGAGTGTAAGAACGGACCTTTAGCCCTATTGAGAAAGCGTAGATGCCCATTTAAAGTGTAGGTCCCGAACGGGTTTCAGTGAGGCAGAAGTCTAGAGGGGAGGGGTGAATAGACTTCTGAAACTTTTTCGTGGGATCAGGTGTGAATAGCAAGTTGCCTGATCAGAGTGTGTAGGAATCAGTTTGGACTGATATCCAACTTACTGATCGCCTGAGGGCAGATCAGTTCGGTGTCTATCAGTTTAACAGATGTTCGGAAGATAAGATTAACCCGTGTGAAAAACCAGTTTTCTCAAATCAAATTCTAAGTAATCTGTTTTGGATCAGATGACAAAGTGCCAACCTGATTAGATCAATTGCTTGGTGCAAATTTGATCCAGACTTAGAATATGCATGCAATAGTTAAACAGGTGTGTGCGGATAGTGTAAAGCAGGTAAAGTATATTAAGGCACATACGATTTTTATAGTGGTTCGGACAACTTGTCCTACGTCCACTCTTCCCTATCAACATGGGCACCAACTTAACCAACTAGACTTAGTTTAATGTGTTAGTCCAACATAGTACAACAGATGTTTCAAGAGTTCTCACTCAACCAATCCCAGAAATCAGAACTAGAAACCCTTGACCGCACTGTTGAGGTGCGACAAAAATAAATACCCAAATCTACCCTTCTAACTCGTAGTAGTGGCAAGTAAGGGGTCGATCCACAGGGAACGTAGAATAATTGTTATGCTAATTGTATGAATTTATAGGGACAAACAAGAAAAGGGGGTTGGATTGGATTTCTATAACTACTAAATTGTAAATAATAAAAAGCAAATAACAACTATGAAGCTTTAGCAAACGAAATCGAGAAGAAACAAGTATCCCAACTCACGGTTCATTCATCCCCCGGATTAACACGACGGTTTCAACCTCAATGTTTACTCTATTTATTTTTAGGATTAATGCCCCGCGGGGATCAAAACGCTTCGATTTCCCGGTCCAATCCCTTAATTATATTCAATTGAAAAGACGTCTCTTCAAGAGAACCTTTCTAACTAAGCAGTCTAGGTACGCCCATAGATTTAACCTAATAGAAGCATTACGAATTAGGATAGAGAGCAAACAAATTCCCAGTTACGCTAGCTCGACCCGAAAGAACTTGGTTTAATTTACCCTAGTGAACCACTAGTTGTTACCAATTGTCACCACACATAACAATTACGGATTACGTGCTTAGAACTAACAGGCATATTAAAATAATTAACCTAGGTGATCAATCTAAATCAATTAATTCCAATACACAAGAATTTAAACAAGATAATAAACAATCGAAAAACAAATATCATAAACGTCTCGAATTAAAACATCGATATTAAACACGGGTTCAAAAATTCCCAGAATTGGGATAAAAACGACTAACTAAACATGATTTTTGGTATCTTCCTTATATCTCCTGTCTCTCCCATCGCAGCGTGCCCCCAGATTGGTGTCTGCTACTCTCCCAATGGCGTGTCCTTCTACTAGGTTAATTGAGAAAAAGAATAACATGGGCTCTTCAACCAATGACGTGGCATATTAGACAGTCGGCAATACTAATTATTCCATGAGCTTCATGTTGGGATTGTTGGAGCCAGATCGAAACCGGAATGTAGGACGCGGGAGGCGCTCGACCTGTGCTCGTGGTCGAGCACTTATGCTGGGTCGAGCGCCCCCCCCCCACATGCAGCGCCCGCAAGGCGCTCGACCAGTAGGTGAGCTCGAGCGGTTCTGCTTGACCAAAGCCCGAGGTCGAGCAGTTCTGAGGCCTGTGCGCGGATTTAGAGTTTCGGCCAGGATGGACCAAATCTAGGGTTTTGGCCCAGTTTCGTGCCGTCTAGGTTTTTGTATAAATAACCCTCTGACTCCCCCATTGTATCTTGCACTATCTTGTATGGTCATACAAGAAAACTAATAAATCTCTCCTGGCTTGGTAGTGCCCCCAGATGTAGTCATTCTGACGAACTGGGTAACCAAATTGTTTGTTCCTTAATTCGTTGTTCCATTATTTTCTCTATAATTGCTTGCTTAAAATCCTAACACTTCAAAAACAATGCCCTTTTTTTATTTGCCTCTCACGTGACCAACTAATAAGTGATTAATAATAATTAAAATACATTTGGGCCTAATTTCTGGAAAAACTCCCTTTAATATCTCATTCTCAACTGCTATTGAACTCTTGCCTGAAATCTCCACTCCAAACCAACACTCCGCAAAGGACACCTAAATTCACCCAAAAACACAAGAAACGATCAAGTGCATAATAATATCATCAAAACACACATAAGTAATTAATCATGCTATATTATTAGAAACGAGTCCAATAAATTGCACTCTAATCAATAAAAAATATACACAATTTACTACTTACCAACCCTACTCTGAAATCTTGCTAAACAAACTTAACTTAACTTTTGGTTTGGGTATAAGATTTGTTGTGTTCCAACTGAAAATCTATCCTAGTATTTGGGTAGCCTAAAGCTAAAGGATTCTGTGCTAAGAACTATGTGATGGACACTTAGAAAATATTCTTGATTTGGTGTTCTTCGTGCGAAAGTTGCGGATAGCTTGAGCTTGATGATATTTCTGTAACCTTACTATGAAGGTATGATCCCATATATATATGAACGAAATCGAATTAGCCGTTCGAGAGCAATTCAAATTTTGGTCTTTTTAAGGTAGGTTTGTAGGATGGATATGACGTGCACAGAGGCAGCATGGCCGAAAGCATGCAAGTTTGTTCTTTATAGCCGTTTGACTGTGATCCGCCGAATCCCGCATTGTCAGCTTCGTACATACGTGTCTTGCTCTCATTGGTTATCAAGTACACTTGTTCAGTGTTTAATTTACCAACTTAGTTTGACATTCTTGTCTGATGAACTCGTATGACTTTGGTGAACCTTTGGTTGTCACCTGATTGAGCTGACCTGATCAGTTAAAACTGATTAGCCGACCTGATTGAGTCTTCTGATGTAGGTTGTCTTAGCACAACTTCCAGACTCTATCTCCTTATTTTGATGTATGTTATATGAGGTCTTCTGGTCTTGTTCTTCTGGTAGTCATCTGATCTTCAGGTCTTCTGAGTCTTCAGTTTTATGTCTTTACCTGATCATCTGACTATTTGACTTGTCTGATCTTCTGATCTTCTCAACTTGTCTGATCTTCTGATCTTCTTGACTTGTCTGATCTTCTGATCTTCTTGACTTGTCTGGTCTTCTGATCTTCGTTGAGACTTAACCTATACATATTGAGTTCCCCCTCAATATGTGACCTATCTAATACATCAGTTGTCTATACATCTCAGCTGGTCATCCTATCCTGATTTCTAATTCATCAATCTAACAGGTCTGACTGGTCCTATTACAACCTATTTTGGAACTTCCATCAAAACTACAAATTTCCCAACAATTTCCCCCTTTTTGATGGAACCAAAACAGTTAGTCAGAAAAATAGATAACAAAAAAAAATGTAAACAAAAATATCAGTTCAGAAGACAATGAGAAGTTGTCTTAGGATCAGAAGGGTAGTGCATTTCATTGATGATAGAGAGATTACAAATATAATGAAATGAGATACCTATCTATCTAATCCTATCAGCAGTCTTTTGAACCAAACTTCAAAAAGAGAACCTTTGAAGTGTTGGGGTTATATTAATTCCCCAACATGAAGATCAGTTGGAATAGCAAAAATCTTGTACATTCTTTGCAGCAACGCTTCCAGTCTGTCTCATTCAATGATGTCTCCTCTCCTTGCAAAGTCATAGAAAAAACTTTTTGAAGCCAATCAGGTCGAGGGACTTGTCAGATCGAAGGGGCAGAATCATGGTTTCAAACCTGGGTGCAGAAGGCATCAAGGTCATGATCTTTCCTTCATGCATCAGAACCTTGTAAAAATTTTCGTATTTTATCTCCAACCAGTCCAGAAACTCAGCATCGAAAGCACCTTGATCTGTGTGTTCTGGTATCTTCTATAGAATGTACACATCACTTAGCCAATTGACCTTGATCCTGGTCCATTCTGGGATCAGATCTCGTCGGGCTACCAGAATCCCTTCAACCTCTTCAGGTAAGGCACGTTCTTCCCAGTCCCTCTCTTCTGCAGCAGCAGCCTTTTTATTTTGTCTTCTGACATATGTTCTGCTCAGGCCTGTAGTATAATCAAGCTTCTTCTTCTAGATGGCAGCCTCAATGACTCCCTGTCTCATTTGTTGTTCTTCTTTCTCTGCAGCTGTTAACTGCGATTGAGAACGAGTCATAATTGGCTTCTGAGTCAGCTTCTTTACCTGTTTGGCTTTCTGTTGTTTCCTCTTTTCAGCCTCAGTCTCTGCAGTGTCTTCTTCTTGTAGCTTCCTTGCCAGTTCAAGACTTTTGGCCTGATATTCAGAATCGAATCTTTTCTGGACATTTGAAGAAAAATCTTCAATCTTGTCAACCCTTGTAATCAATTCACTAAGGGGAGATTTCTGTTCAGCTAAGGCCCTATCTTGAGTCTCCAACAACCTGCTGGGTTCTTCAATTGTCTAGAACATGTCAGCTAGCTCCGTATCTGGAGCCTCAGCAGTTGTTTCCTCTGTAATGGCAAGTGTTAAACCCCGACCAGATGAAGTTGTAGCCTATTTTTCTGGTTCGTCTTCCCCCTTTTTGGTTACTTCAAAAAGGCGTGTCAGACGGATGTTCAATGCTTTGAATTCTCTCATTACCTCGTCTTTCAGTTCTTCGACGGCCAATGGGGTTATCTGCACATTAGAAGTTGTGGGCGCAGGTCCCATAATCCGGTTCAGAACAGACTCCTGGGACTTTTTGGCTTTGCTGATGGAGCCTTCAAATCTCCTCCAGACAGTGTCAAGGCTTGTATCAGTTTTCTCCAAAGAAGTGTAAATATTCTCTAGAAGGACTCCAATGTCAGAAAGAATAGACACTTCAGCTGTAAGTTTATCTGATAGTGGATCTATGCGCTTCATCACTCTTTCAGATATTTCATCGTGCATGTGCAACAACTTCTTGATTGTCAGCTTTTGTTCAGCTTTGACCAATGCCTGTTGTTCTTCTCTGAATCTATCCATCAGGTTCTGTGCCAGACTGTTGAATTGTAAATCAACAGATGCCTTCATCCCATCTTGAATACTCTTCGAAAGAAGATCTAGGGATTCAGCAGATAAGGCAACAACCTGTCCAGATGTTGACGCCTCACCAGTTAGGGTCTCATCTGCAGCACCCTGGACTGGCTAATCGGCAGCTTGCTCATACTCCAAGAATGCAAGAGCAAAATCTTCTTCCTCCTCAGAAATGCCAAGTTTCTGATGCACTAGCCATCTAATATCCTCATCAGATGCCAACTCCACAGCACTGGATACACCAGCATTCAACTTGGCCCTTTTCTCCAAATCAACAAAATTGTCAGACTCCAAAGCTTCCATCAGAATGAGAAAGTCTTCAATATCCTTAAGTCTGATATCTCTCTAGAAGACAATTTCCTCCATCTGCTTTCTGATCCCCGGATGGTTGATTAGATCAGGAAAGTTTTTGTCCAGAAAAACATTCACCTGCCTCCGTAAGAAATACACTGTGGAGTGTTCTTGTTCAGGTGATTCCAGGATGGTCTTCTTGTTGAATGGGTTGTGAGAGACGGAGACAAATATGTCTTCTCTCTCTTCTTCCTCCGGCGCTTCTTGGTCAGGTTCTTGACCAGGGTGGATCTCCTCAGATGGTATATCGGGTATGGGTGTGGGAGTTTGTGTGGGTTCTGCAGGTAGGGTTGGTTCAGCTGTGGGAATTTCTGATTGAGCAGAAGGTAAGTTGGTTTGTCTGAGGGGTGATGGTAGGGTGATTTCTGGTTGTGGCGATGGGGGAGTGGGTGATCTGGGTAAGTGAGCAGCTTCACCTTCTTTAAATAGAGAGCTCAGGTGAGCATAATCAGATGGTTTTGACTCATCCTGGGCCTCTTCTAGCCTTTCCTCCTCTTCTTCACCTTCACCTTCTTCTTCTCCAGCAATGGTCACAATCTCCATCTGACCAGCTCATTCTTCTGTAGTCAGATCTCTACCCGTGCTGACTGTTTGCTTAGAGCTCACACCAGTCTCTCCACCAACTATCTCCAAAATCTGCCCCTCAAGTTGCTTTTCAGCAGATTTCAAAATCTCCACATCACTATCCTCATCTTGCAGACCTCCAGAAGGCATTCCATTCTTCTTTGGAAGCATTGTGGTGAGCTTCCTTTGTCTTTTCTCACTTACATCCTCAGTTTGTCGAGCAGACTTTATTACCATCTGCTTCCTTTTCACGGCTCTTTTGCGAGGCTGACCTTGTGCCTCCGATTGCACATATGGAGCATGTGACTTATCTTTCTTTGTCTTGGGCACGTAGGGGGCACGGTCATCATCTCTTTGACCCGATAACTCTTCATCTCTTGAGAGAAGAGCTTTGTACTTTGGCGGATAGGCCTTTCTGCCTTGTTCTGACCATCTGTAGTTAGGAAGCTTATCGGCTAGAATGAGGGAGACTTTGTGGATGTTGCTAATCTTCTTGGATAACACCACGTGGTTCATTTCATCGATCATAAATTTATCCGTCTCCTGCAGTAATCTGTGCTTGAACAAACCCAACTAGTTCATATTCTGTGCCTTCTCAATAATGGCAGTCATCACACTTTGCTTCTGCTGGGTCAAGGCATCAGGACTGAATACAATCCCCATAATTATTTTTGAGACAATTTCATGAGTAATCTATACTTCCTTTTCAGATACGGTGCTTTAACATTGGTGATGTTGGTGCTGTTGGCAGGTTTCAGAAGCACCTTCTAAAGATACTCTTTGTCTGTCATTCCAGCGGTGAACTCATCAGGTGCATTTCTTCCAGCTGGTAGGGCAAATATCCATTGCAAATCATCATTGGATACATCTACTCTTGTTCCACCAACAAAGGAATAGAGCTCCTTGTTGCTCGTCTCTTTCAGATTTCTCAAGAATTCCAAGGACTCAATGATGAAGACACTGTCCAAGTGTCTGTAACAAAATTGCTCCAGCCCACACTAGCGAAGACAATCCAAAATTTCCAGAGATTCCGGATATGTGGTTGTGGTGAAGATCACATATTTCTCATCTATGACCTCCTTCACCATTGAAGCGTAATCGCAAACTTCAGGGGTTGCTCATGAAGTTGCCATTTTAGCAAACACATACACAACCTAAATTAGGTTTTTCAGAACAATGCAAAGTGCAGTAGAGCAATATGTCAAACATTTGCACATATAACATCCCCAAATATGCATATTGTTCAGTTTTCAGAGGTTAAGCATAAGACAGATTAAATTCGATATATCATGAACTAATGAACAGTACATTATACATATTCAACCTATACCCCTAACGCATAATATTCATGAACAATAGATTCAAAGTTGACAAATTACCATAAAAGCGATTTGATGATTTTGAAATAAGTTTTAATCGTTGGATGAATGTTGTGAATTTTGAAAACTTTCTGGATACATTTGAGTGTTTGAATACGATAATGCGAAAGGTTTTTAGGAAATGGGTTTAGGGTTTTAAATAGGTTGGAGGGAAAATATTTTGCACGAATATTTTTTAGGGTACTTGAGTGTCCGTGTTTTAATCGGATGGTCAAGATTAAGCGGTTGAAAAGTAATTAAATCGTGTGGTCATGGATTTAAAACGATAGACTTTTGGACTTAAAAACTTGTAATAAATGCATTTAATACAAAAACCCCACGTCCGCATTTAATGCTTGCAGGCATGACGTCATAAAGTAATGGGTACAGTAATAACTAGCATAGATTAACATAGGCTTATAAAAAAAACATAAATCAGAAAACTTATCTGACTGACTGATATTGTAATCAGTCAGTTACCACGTTGTTCTGATCTGGCTTGCCTGATTACTGTTGACCTTACTGATTGTAGCCTAATCCTTAGAATTTTCCCAACAATATCCCACTTTGCTGATCAGGTTTCTTCTGATCCTATCTGATCAGTTGAAGTATCCCCTTCAACTGTTATCCTTTTTCTGACCAGTCCCTGACTGATCCTCCCTGATCAGTTGAGGTTCCATTTCTCAACTGACCCTTCTTTTCTGGTCAGTTTCTTAACCAACTGGTCTTGGAGACCAGTCCACCAAAAATTTCTGGTGAACTTTCTCTTAAATCCAGAAGTCCTAGCTCATTACATAGTTCTCTGAATCTGACTTCAGCTACTGGCTTGGTTAAGATATCGGCTCTTTACTTATCAGTATGAATCTTTTCCATTATGATATTCTTCTTTTCCACATGATCTCTTATGAAATGATGTCTGACGTCTACATGCTTGCATCTTGTGTGTAGAACTGTATTCTGAGTGATTGCTATAACACTATTACTGTCATAGAATATGGGCACGTTCGTAGCTACAATGTTATAATCCCTCAGCTGTTGACTAAGCCAGAGCAGTTGGGAACAACAACTTCCTGCGGTCATGTATTCTGCTTCAGTAGTAGATGTGGCAACATATGTCTGTTTCTTTGAAAACCAAGAGATCAGTTTGCTTCCTAGGAACTGATATGTACCTGAGGTTGACTTTCTGTCTATTCTACAACCTCCATAATAAAATTAGAGTACCCACTAAGCTCTAGATTATCATCTGATGGGTAGAATAAACCAAGGTTTATTGTCCCCTTCAGATACTTAAGAATCCGCTTAGCTGCTTCCAGGTGGCTTTGCATCGGATTTGCCTGAAATTTGGCACATACACCTACTGCAAAGGTTATATCTGGTCTACTGGCAATCAGGTATAGTAAAGATCCAATGAGAGCCCTATATTCTTTCTGATTAGATTTCTAACCATTTTAATCTGGATCCATCTTGAATCTAGTCATCATAGGAATTTTGGCTACCTTACTGTTCTGAATTCCAAACATAGCCAACAGATTCCTAGTGTACTTTGCCTGACAGATGAATATCCCTTCCGTACTTTGTTTAACTTGAAGACCCATAAAGTAATTCATCTGACCCATCATGGATATCTCGAACTTCCCTTGCATCAGTTTGCTGAATCTGTCGCATAAGCTCTTGTTGGGAGATCCGAAGATGATATCGTCCACATAGATCTGAACCATCAGAATGTCTTCACCATCTTCTATGCTGAATAAGGTTCTGTGTATGACTCCTTTAGTGAATCCATTGTCTATCAAGAATTGGGATGGTGTATCATACCAAGCTCGGGGAGCCTGCTTCAGTCCGTAAAGAGCTTTTCTTAAACGGTACACCTGGTTGCCTTTTTCAAAGCCAGGAGGTTGTTCAACATAGACTTCCTCCGCTAGTACCCCATTTAAGAATGCACACTTTACATCCATCTGATACACAGTAAACCCTCTGTGGGCAGCATACGCCAGAAACAGCCGAATGGCTTCCAGGCGAGCGACTGGTGCAAATGTCTCATCATAATCAATCCCTTATGTTGTGAATACCCCTTCGCAACAAGTCTTGCCTTATCTCTGGTGATGACATTATTCTCATCCCTCTTTTTCTTGAATACCCACTAGGTGGCTATCACATCTTGATCTGTCTACCAGTTCTCAAACTTGATTCCTCTCGAACTGCTCTAGTTCTTCTTGCATAGCTAGAATCCAGCTGGCATCTTGTAGAGCTTCTTCTATTGGTAGGTTCCTTCAAGGACAGATAGCAATAATACATAGCACTTTCACCAACCTGATGTCTAGTTTGGACTCGGGCATTAGGATTGCCGATTATGTGATCAGTCGGATGGTCTTTCAACCAGGTCCTTCTTTTCTGATGTATATCAGTTTGGACATTTTTATCCTCTTCTGATATTGAGTCACCAGAGGTTGGGAGTGGTACAGTAATAGGATCCACTTGGCATGGACAAGTCTCAGCTGATGTTGGAATCATCATAGGCTGATGTCTGTCCGCCGGAACATCAGGTGTTCCCCCTGAACCAGATGGTTTAGTTGTTACTGTCTCAGCTGTACCAACTTCTTCATCGACAGTTGTACGTACCTTAGGGTCTGATTGACCTGATGAATCATTAAGATCAAGATTAGGAACATACACAGTTACGTGATCTGATCCATTTTCTTTGATACTTAACTGATCCATTTTTTGAGCATCAGGTACTGGTTGATTTGGTACTGCTTGTTCTGAGGCAGATTTCTCTTGTTCAGAAGATGTCTCATCAAAGACCACATGAGGTGTCTCCTCCACAACTAGGGTTCGCCTGTTGAATACCCTGAAAGCTTTGCTAGTTGAGGAATATCCTAAGAATATACCCTCATCTGACTTAGCCTCAAAGGTCTTCAACTGACTCTTCCCATTGTTGTGAATAAAACACTTGCACCCAAAAACATGGAAGTAAGAGACACGAGGTTTTCTGTCCTTCCAGAGTTCATAGGGTGTTTTGAAGTGAATCTTAGTCAGAGAGCATCTGTTCTGAGTGTGACATGAAGTGTTGATAGATTCTGCCCAGAAATGGTTTGGAGTTGCATGTTCAGCCAACATTGTGCGAGCAGCTTCTTTGAGTGTTATGTTTCTCTGTTCTGCTACGCCATTCTGTTGTGGTGTTCTGGCGGCTGATGTTTCATGTTGTATACCAAACTCAGTGCAAAAATCAGTAATAAAGGAGTTCATAAACTCTGTACCTTTATCTGATCTGATTTTCACAATACTGACACCCTTCTCATTCTGTAATCTCTTGAGCAGCTCAGGTATCTTTGTTGTAGTTTCATTCTTCTTATACAAGAATACAACCCAGGTAAACTTGGAATAATCATCCACGATCACCAGAGTGTATTTGCGTCCGCTGAAACTAAGTGGTGTAACTGGTCCGAACAAATCCATGTGGAGCAGTTGCAGTACTCTACTGGATGCTGGTCCTGGGATCCCCTTAAATGAGGCTTTAACCTGTTTTCCCTTCAGACATGCGACACATATCTGATCCTTAGAGAATATCTTATTCGGGAGACCCTCAACCAAGGATCCTTGCTATCTTGTTAAGAGTCTTAAAGTTTAGATGGCTCATTCTCTTGTGCGAGAGCTAACTACTGCTTTTGGGACTCTTAACAATCAGGCATGCATTTCTTGGACAACTGTTCCAATCTGCAGTGTAGATCGTTCCTTTCCTGGAACCAGTTAGCAAAATCTGTTGAGTAGCTCAATTCTTGATAGTGCATTGATCTCGAGAACTCAATGCTAAATCCGTTGTTGCTGAATTATAAAACCGATAACAGGTTGTGCTTCAAACCATCGACATACGAGACTCCAGTAACCTGTACATCATCATTTTCTAAGGTTCTGAATCCTCTAGTAAAACCAAAGTTATCATCACCAAAGAGTACACGTGGTCCTTCTTGTTCTATGTATGAACTGAGGAGATATTTGTTGTCAGTCATGTTCCTTGAGCATACACTATCGATGTACCAGATAGTTGGTTGTACACCTCCTTTATTGGCCAAACCCACACGATCCTGCAATCAAATCAGGCTTTAGGTACCCCTGTAGGATTGGGTCCTGAGGGGTTAGTGTTACCTTTCGGGATCCAAATAAACAGGGCACTTCTATGGTAATCATCAAGATCAGAAGGCCTAATTTGTCTCCCGTAAGCATCTACATAATCATACATCTCTTCATGTGCTTTCTGGTCAGTATGATTACGAGTGTAAACCTTGGATGAATCAGAAGACTTGGGATTTTTCTGATTAGTTTGTCTTCTTTTAATCCAGTGTGGTTCAGGTGCAGATGTCCTGGATTTCTGGTTGAAGGGATAAGTACCACTGCTACCATCAAAAGATTCATATCTCTTTTGCACAAATGGTTTCTGCAGTTTACCCTTAGCATGCTGGTTAGGCAGCTTGACCTGATTAGGTCTCAGATCAAACTTTCCCTTGCGAGATTGTCCTTTCTAATTCCTAATCTGCTAATTAGGCTGAGGTCTCTTCAGAAGAACAAGGTTCTTCTGTTGATTCCTCGGCTGATGCTTGATCAGGTGAGGTCCATTTATGTTCCCTTTCTGATCAAGCACTCACCTTTCTTGTTCAGCAGGTCTTTTTCCCTTCTTTGATACAGATTTGGCATATCGTGTATCTTGTCGAGAAATCTTCCTAAATTCACTTTTGGAATGTGAACCAGGTTGGACATATGAGGATCCAAAAGGGCTATCAAATCCAATTCCCTTCTTGTCAGTTGGCTTTCCGAAAGTATCTTGTTATTTCATCAACATTTTTAGAGGCTTTTCCAAAACTTTCTACTTTCTTTGGCAAATTGTCCTCACTTTGTTTTAGACTCTCATGCAGTCAGAAGAGTTCATCAAACTTAGCTTGGAGAATTTTGAGATCATCAGCTTGCTGCTTGTTGATAGCTTGCTGTCCCTTAACCAGTTTACCCGGATCAGAAGAGCTGACTTTTAGAAACTCAAGCTCTGCAGCCATCTTCTGAACAGTCTCAACTGATTTCAGTTTAGCAGCTTTACTAACAGCATTATCCTTGACAAGTTGAATGTTCTCTGCCCTCAGCTTATCGTTCTCAGCTTCCACTATTGTATAAATGTCTACTGCATTAGAGAGATCATCAAGCAATTTCTCATTATAGAGTTGCAGGTCAATCTCTCCAGCAGGTGTGCTCAGCACAACAGATGTGGAAACAAAAAAACACAGAAGGTTTAGAAGTTACCTCAGTTTGATCAACATCCTTAGCCATGAGACAGATGTCGTCATCAGATGAGAACATCAGATCGTCGAAGTCATCGACATCATCAGCAGTGGTCATCAGGCAGAAGTCTTCTACAGATGAGTAACCAGAATCATCTAATGGCAGATAAGAATCATATATCCCAGATGTATCAGCAACCATGGCTTTTCTGTCTGTGTATCTTTGCTCTCTTCTATTCCGTTTATCTTCTCTTTCTTTTGGAGTCAGGTCAGGGCAATCTGCGCTGTAGTGACCTGGTTTCTGACAGTTGAAACATGCTCCAGGTTCCGCGGAATTTCTTCTGCCAGGTGAATCATTTCTTCTATAGGATCTGTCAGGTGACTTCCCATATTGCCTGTAATCAGAATTCCTTCTATCTGATTTGTTGTCTCTTCTATCATCAGAACGATCACCTCTCTTCTTATCTTCTTTGCGGTCATCTCTATGATCATCTCTTCTGTCATCAGAACGATTCCTTTCTTGTGATCTATCAGTAAATCTCCCATCTCTTCCTCTGTTGTTCTGATAGTCTCTATAAAATTTCTGATACTTTCCCAGTTGAACATTAGATCATTCAAGCTTTCTGGTCAGCAAAGCAATCTGTTCAGCCTAACTCATGATGTTTCCTAATGTTTCAGTAGACTTCGAACTGCTGCTAGCTGCCTTGAATGCAACTGCTTTGATGTGGCAGGTGTAGCTTCAGCAGGTGACTCGTCTTCTTCTTCTTGACCTCTGTCAATCAGGTCGAATTCATGAGCCTTTAAACTGAGAAACAGGTTGCTTGGCTTCATCTTCGCAATATCTTGGCAATTTTTTATCACCGTTACTTTCATGTCCCGTTTCTTGGTCAGGGACCTCAAGATCTTATAGTTGATGTCTTTGTTAGACATTTTTTGTCCCAATTCACGAAGCTTGTTGACTGGTGATTCTTCCATCGAGCTGATTTATGGTTTCATTTGGCAGCATCTTAAGTTTTTCAAACTTTACCAGTTCAGCTTGCAATCTGCTGTCCTTAATCAGATCATTTCCTTCGCACATCTCAGCAAGAGTATCCCACATCTACTTGGCAATCTTGAGATACTTGATCTTCTCACGTATTATCTTGTCCATCGTCTTCATGATGATAAGTCTGGCCACAGTATCCAGATTAGACAATTTTCTTTCCTCGGCATCCATCAGTGAAGGACTCTTTCTGATTCTGGGTCCAGTTGGATATTCTCAATCATCTCCTTCAGCTGGGTTGTTGTAATAAATGATGATGGGTCCTTGTTCAATAACTTCCATAATTCTGCTGCTTATCGTACCCAGATGGTTGCTCATGAGTATGGTCCAGTTAGCATACTCGTCAATAGAGAACTTAGGCAGATCATGATACATACCCGAAGTATTATCCATGTTGAATGTGAGTTTTGAAAACAGATGAGTTTTAAAATAAGTTTTTCAACATCTATTCAAATGACCACAATGGTTCTTCCTCAAGAACCGATGATACTCAAAGCCAGTGGTCCATAGAACCACTGCTCTGATACCACTTGTAGGTCCCGAACGGGTTTTAGTGAGGCAGAAGTCTAAAGGGGAGGGGTGAATAGACTTATGAAACTTTTTCATGGGATCAGGTGTGAATAGCAAGTTACTTGATCAGAGTGTGTGTGAATCAGTTTCGACTGATATCCAACTTACTGATCGCTTGAGGGCAGATCAGTTTGGTGTCTATCAGTTTAACTGATGTGCGGAAGATAAGATTAACCCGTGTGAAAAACCAGTTTTCTCAAATCAGATTCTAAGTAATCTGTTTTGGATCAGATGACAAAGTGCCAACCTAATCAGATCAGTTGCTTGGTGCAAATCTGATCCAGACTTAGAATATGCATGCAATAGTTAAACAAGTGTGTGCAGATAGTGTAAAGCAGATTAAGGCACACACGATTTTTATAGTGGTTCGGACAACTTGTCCTACGTCCACTCTTCCCTATTAGCAGGGGCACCAACTTAAACAACTGAACTTAGTTTAATGTGTTAGTCCAACACAGTACAACAAATGTTTCAAGAGTTCTCACTCAACCAATCCCAGAAATCAGAACTAGAAACCCTAGTCTGAAATCTTGTTAAACAAACTTAACCTAACTTTTAGTTTGGGTATAAGATTTGTTGTGTTCCAACTGAAAGTCTATCCTAGTATTTGGGTAGCCTAAAGCTAAAGGATAATATTTCTGTGCTAAAAACTATGAGATGAACATTTAGAAAATATTCTTGATTTTGTGTTCTTCGTGCGGAAGTTGCGGATAACTTGAGCTTGATGATAATTTTTGTAACCTTACTATGAAGGTATGATCCTATATATATAGGCACAAAATCGAATTAGCCGCTGGAGAGCAATTCGAATTTTGGTCTATTTAAGGTAGGTTTGCAGGATAGATAGACGTGCACAGAGGCGGCATGACCGAAAGCATGCAAGTTTGTCCTTCATAGCCGTTTGACTGTGATCCGCCGAATCCCATATTGTCAGCTCTGTACATACGTTTCTTGCTCTCATTGGTTATCAAGTACACTTGTTCAGTGTTTGATTTACCAACTTAGTTTGACATTCTTCTTGTCTGATGAACTCGTATGACTTTGGTGAACCTTTGGTTTTCACCTGATTGAGCTGACCTGATCAGTTAAAACTGATTAGCCTATCTGATTGAGTCTTCTGATATAGGTTATCTTAGCACAACTTACAGACTCTATCTCCTTCTTCTGATGTATGTTATCTGAGGTCTTCTTGTCTTGTTCTTCTGGTAGTCATCTGATCTTCAGGTCTTCTGAGTCTTCAGTTTTATGTCTTCACCTGATCATCTGACTATCTGACTTGTCTGATCTTCTGATCTTCTTGACTTGTTTGATCTTCTGATCTTCTTGACTTGTCTGATCTTCTGATCTTCTTGACTTATCTGATCTTTTGATCTTCTTGACTTGTCCGATCTTCTGATCTTCTTGACTTGTCTGATCTTCTTGACTTGTCTGATCTTTTGATCTTCGTTGAGACTTAACCTATACATATTGAGTTCCCCCTCAATATGTGACCTATCTAATATATCAGTTGTCTATACATCTCAGTTGGTCATCCTATCCTGATTTCTAATTCATCAGTCAGCTAACAGGTCTGACTGGTCCTATTACAACCTGTTTTGGAACTTCCATCAAAACTACAAATTTCCCAACATAAAGATAGAATTCTTTAGGTCAGATAGAGGTGACTTCCTGGGTATGGGATACGGGAGCATTGGGTTAGCAATCTAACGGCAACTAACCTCTTGGAAGTACCTCTTGTGGGTAGGAAGCGACTAATGAAATGGATTTGTCGAAGAAAGACCTATAGTGTACACCTGCATGCCTCCGATCCGCTGCAGGGGAGACACCCTTTCTAGTCCTTCTTCCTTGACCAGGCTAAAGACTCGGCCAAATGGACTCATTCAAGCAGACTGACTTCTATCTGGAACAAGGATCGGACGAGAGTCTCGTGCAACCAATCATTTGGAAAGCGTCAGTCCAGTCAAGGAATTCACTTGCCTCAGCCATTTGGGACCCATCAAGATGATTTCCTTCTATCTGGTGTCCCGAGCTTGCTCTAATCCACAGCCTAATTTACCTGATGCGGGTACGGGGATGAATGAATGATCTTCTTCCTGACTTAATAAATCAATAGCACACCTCCACTCACGACATGAAGGCTTTTGACCTGCCTGCTTCTTCCCGCACAGACTTTGGAATCCGTCTAATGAACATTTGTGCATCTATTCTATAATCCTGTGCAATCACGATTTAGACGTACTTTTAAGTCGTGAAACCCCGCTTTTTTTTAGATCAATGCCTCGGAAGAGCTCTTTTCAAGGGCAGCTTTTTCAGTATTTCAGTATAGTAATCCATTTTTAGGAATCGAGGATATTTTATGTCCAAACCCCGTCTTTCTAGCTCATTTAAAGCATAACTCCTTCATAGCGACTATTAAATCAGTTGCTTCTTCTACTATGATAGAAGGAAATGAGTTGAGCAAACCAAAGGGCCAATATAGTTGTATTAATTTATTAGTGGTATAAATTAGATACTATTTCTGATGCATTTAAGGCATGTTTCCGACACCCTCATGTGATTAGACCTTCGAGAGGTAAGTGTCGTTAAAACGAGGAATTATGGTCTTCTAGACAATATTTACGTGATCAAGCCGAATTACTCTTCCCAAAATGAAAGGTATCTTCCTGCTACTGATAAGACAATTGTTGTGGGAGTTGAAGGTCTGGATCGAAGGCATATGAAGGTATGCGGGGGTCACGGATTTAGTTCAGGCCTACCTCGGACTGCTGTGTGAGAGTGTTATGCTGGAACTTTTCCTGGGATGAATCGATCAGGCTATTAAAGAAAGAGAAAATAGTAGATCTAAAACTTCTAGTCGGGACGGCAACGGCGCCATTGACTTGGTCGGATTTTTAGCGAGCAAAAGACATTATTCTTCTTGCTACTCCCCCGCAAGTGCACGGGATCGTCATAGTAGAAAAATGAAGTATAGGGACCAAGTAGTATCAAACCACGGAATTTAGGAGTACGGCGTTGCCCTAGTGCTATGAGTCGACATGTTATTGTAGTTGCGAACGAGGTGCGGGAAATAAAAAAATGAGCAAGGAAAGCAAATAAACATAAAGAATAAAAGGGGCACTCGACTAAGTAGGATAAAGAAAAGAGGAACGTGAACTTAGGTGAAGATCAAATTGCAAAAATAAAACAAACCAATCAATAAAATTATCCTAATCTATTTCTCAATTGCGTGATAGGGACTAAATACTCAAGGCTACTAATAAGCACTATAGAGTAAAAAGCTATAGAGGCCAACCGTTTCCCTTCGGGTAATATAGTCTTGCAATAAGGTGTTCCCAAACCCGGTAGTAAAGTCTCCCTCCTATCCCTCACTTTTCGCTACTTAATTTAAGCTCAAGTGTCTAACTATGGGGGTTCTAACACTAAATATCCTCTCTCGAATGGATAAGAAGTGTAATTAACGCATTTAATCAATTCTCAACTCACAAATTTGCACTAAATCGCACTCACGCAACTCTCGTTTATAGCAAGCATGATTTTGCACAAAAATTAATAGAAGAGAACCAATTAAAGCACCATAAAGCCCATAGTAGAATCAACATCAACAAAGAAATAAACTAAGAATAATTAAATCAAAACATAAGTTCAATATTCACAATCATCTCAACATCTAAGAACACAAAGAGTACTAGCCCATCAATTTACAACTTAAAATATTGCAAGATAAAGCTTAAGAAATCAAATGGGACTATTAATTGAAATACAAAATAGAAGAAAATTCAAACCCTATAAGATCTCTTGAGGTTGAATCCCTTAAATCTTGAAGCCAAAAATACTCCTTCCTCATTCCTCCCACCCAGTGGGTGGGAATTTTAGATGGAGACTCCCAAACCCTAGCTATTAAAATTTCTCTCTCAAAACTGAAAAAATATCGAAAAAGTCGAATCTGGAATGTGGGTTGTGGGTCAATGACCAATGTGAAGCTGCTCTCTGTTTTTAATCTCACGCCTTGCAGCTCCTTCTTACTTCCTGATAATGGATCACCAATATGGGCTGCTATAATTAATGACTAATGGGCCTTGAACCTTTGTCATTCAACAATTGCGGCTGGACTTTGGTAAAATGATGTGAATGTTTGGACATGGAATTAATTCCATGCGCTGAACACCAGGCCGCTAAAATTGGGCTTCGATTTCTTGATTTTGGGCCATGAATTAAGCAAGTTGCTGGGCCTTTTTTTTAATTAATCTTGATTGTTCATGGGCCTGTAATTTTGATGATGGGCCACGAAAAAGGCTTCCATATGGGCCTCCAATGATTGAAATGGGTCGTGAGTCGGGCTTGAGTTTTGGGCTTTCTTTTCTTTTCTTTTGACTCAACTCTCGATTTATTTCTTCGATTGACCTCAATAAAATATAGGCTCGTGTTTTGCTCCAAATATTCCCAATTTCCTACAAAATAAACAAAACACCACCTTTCTCCAAATCAAATGCAATTGGTCAATTTAATATAAAAAATGAATGAAATCCTATCAAATTAAGCTAATAAAGAGCAAGAATTTCGAGCAATTTTCACACTAATCAACGGATTCCTTCTCTGATCTTTCCTGGTATTCGTAGATTAGGGAAAGAATCTTATTAGCTTAGGTGCGTAGCGTCAAACCGTTTGAGTGCTAATTTATGTTATTTGGGGCTGAAAGCGGGCTTCTCTAACAGAGATTTGATTAGGGAAGGCTAATAGAGATCAAAGGAAAGACATCAAGGTGAGTTTTCTTTCAAGTCAGATGTTGTTCCTTGCTATGTGGGGAAGAGCTATGGCACAAATCCATTGTATGTGAGTGTATCTGCCCTAATAATGATTGTATCTGCAACCGCAATTATCGTTTGCAGCCATAATGGGTAGAGCTAGTAATGGAAGTTTACCAAGCAGCTTTGGTCGCTGGGCCAGCACCCTTCAGTCGAATCCTATCCTATTGTGTATCCCCTCCGATAAGCGAGTTTACCCGCAGTGTACGGTCGCTAATCATGAATCTGAAGAATAAGGCCTTGGAAGGGCTATAAACCTCCGTGGAAGCCGTCGCCACAGTTCGTAGCCACGTGAAATGAAAGGAGAAGCAAAGCCGAAGAATACAAAGATACCAAACTCAAGAATGCAGAACCACGCTTTTCTAGGGATAGATAGTTATAGTGTACCTTTCTTTCACCGGAGCGTACGAATCCTGACTTACTTGGCATCAATGGATAGCGAGCTTCGCGCAGCGACTGCCGCTTGATGACCACTGACTTACATGTTCACAGATGGAGCCCTAATAAATAGATAGGACACGGGCAAAATGACTTGTCTCGGTGTGTCACAATGGGTTGGTCAAGGAGGCTTAGCTTCAATTGATCCAAAAACTTGATTCCCGCCTCCCTTACTAAACTAGATATCACAAAAATGGATAGCCCGATGCCTCCTACCCCTTCTGGAGTTAGCCTACCGGTTGTTCGCCAGCTTCATCATCTCAATATCCGGCATAACTTCATTGGATCGACAGATAAACTTACATCACGGCCTGCCATACTGTACAAGCGCACTTCGGGGACATTATTGTTAGGGGACCATGTCCTATCTATAGTCCACCACCAACGAGACTATGATTGGTAGGCCAAGCTTCAATCTCTTTCTATAGAGAATTTAACGTCCAGAGTTGGGACAAGAGGTACTTCCACCATCTCGACGATGCCATAACTTATTAGTCATGCCCTTTGCCACAACCTATCTTTCACTTTAAGGTGAAGATCAATGCTAGATTGACAATATTCGACGAGTAGCTCTCTTTTCACTGACACTTAACATCAAGGTGTACGTGTATAGGCCCCGTCAGTCTATCCAAAGTTCTCAACATCAAGTCCGGCTTGGCTCTTCAGTCTTTCCCTCGCCCTGGTGAACCATAACTCTGGAATCTCCTAAAACGAAGGTCGATGCTTGTCAATTTCACTAATAAAAAATAGTCGTTTGGCAACTTGAAGGTACAATCAGCCATAAGGCAGGCGGTTTTCTCGGTTGATGGATGGGATAAATGCCTGTATCGCTTTATAATGTTATTGTTATGTTGATGTTATATTAATATTATATTAAAGAATGAAATATAAAAAAATGGCTTAGTCTCATTCTTTATAATTGTCTTTCTCATACTGTGTAAATGAACTTCAAGTCAACATTGTGTACTTTATTCAACAGGAAGTGTCACAACCTAGGTTTCGGCCACCCCCCATGTCGATCTGTAGTATTCATTTTAGAAAGTCATTTTCCGAGGATCTAGGTTTTTTACCTAGAGCGATTTGCCTGCTTCTTTCTAGGCCATGGGTTACCTATATCATGCAAATGTCCAACACTTAGGTTCTTTCTAAGATCATCCTTTATGAAAGATGTATGACATGTGTGGATAATGAATGACTTGCAGGGTATGCAATATATTAACGTCCACAGAGTACAAAAGGTAAGACCTAATAAGAGAAATGAGCTTAGCACAACACGATATGGGATAGAAACCTAATCCTAAACCCATCACTGAACAATCATAGGAATAGAAGAAATAGGTTCAGACCAAGTGACAGAACTCTCTATGAGTTGGGCTACATAAAAGATCCTTTTCTACTAAAATGGATGTAGGCTTAACTAAAGTCCAATGCAGGTTGAACTCTATGGAATCTAAGCCTCACTACCCTCTTAGAGCATTACAAAGAATTTATTGCTGGCCCCATATGGATTCAGCTTAATAGATTCCGCTTAGGGGTTTATGAGAGATTGATTGATGAATCTAAGCTAAACAACTAAGATTGAAATCTACAAGCTTTTGAAAACCCTGGGATTGTTGGCTTTTAGTCGTCAAGAGGACTTAGTCGAAGTCTTCCTATCTTTGTTTGGTCGAAGTCGGCTAAGGTTAAGGGGAAAATGCCTTTTTCTTTCCTTAAGACTCTTTACCGGCTGACCCACAATAATCTCCTTTTTCCTCGACTCGGACTAATGTAAGTTAAAGCGAGGGAATGTGCCTTGTGACTCAGTCCTCTAGTAATTGAATTCTCCTTCTTTTTTGAATTGTATTACCGATATCTAATTAGATTGTACAGCTCTTTAATCAATTGTATTATGTCTTTCTAAGCGAGGTAATCTTTCTCCTTTTGGATGCGCATCCCCGTAGCGCTTAAGCTTTCGATTTTGTCTCTCGGTCTTCCAGTTTCAATCCTATCTCTTTCCCTTATACCTTATGTAATGTCTTCTTCCTAAGAGTCAGCTTCTTTGTTAAGTAAGAAATTCCGTACGTAAAGGAATCCTTCTATAAGCCGGTTCGTACCCGGGTTTCACCGCTTATTAAAGGAGAGGGCTTGGGCCCAAATAGACTTTGATTTTTTAGGACTCAATAAAGCCTTCGTTTTTCCTTTTTTAGCTCCTGATTGATGTTGGTGAGCCTCCTTGTTGCCGTTGCCCTGAAGGTTTCAACAATTTTTTTTTGATCGGGCAAAGGTTTCAACCATTTGACTTGGCAAGCTAAGTACTTCGGTTCCTCTACGTGGAGTTGCGCCCAAGAAATGATATTGGTTCCCAGTTAGCTACTGCTGCGATCCTTGCGTGTACACAAATAGACCAACTGGAATCTCGGATTTGACCTCTTGTAAGAAAGAGTGTGCCTCTTGATGTAAGGGCGCCTGGCCGAACCTGGTGGTGTCGTAGTTCCACTGTATGCACGCTTTCCCATAGCTCCTATTGATTATCTTCATTCGGAGATGTTCCATCCAAATCTTTCATCTCGGGCTATATAGTTACCGCCTTGGTTGGCTTACGCCTACACTCCCACGGGTGGTTCCAGTGTGGGCAGTTCCTCTTTGATCTAGAATCGCACGTGCTGCTTTTGGGAAAGTCTTGACTGCACTCGATCTTCTTTTTCTTAATGTTGAAGGCCGGATTCGCTGCATGCTCAGGCAGAAGATGGAAGAGAAATAACAGCCAATCGGCCAAGAAGAAATCGACAAACATGGATAGAGCCGTGGTGGCAGCAAGCGGGACTTCCGATCATACGATTTAAAGATTTCACTTGAAGAAAGTCGGCCAGTAAAAACTAGGACTTTCGTTGGACTCTGACTTCCGGGGCTTTAACCTTGCCACCTCTCCTGGCCCTGAATCTCTCCACCCAACGCGATTCCCAAAGAAAGGATATATGGTACTGAAAGCGAGAAGTTGGGATAATGCCATCCCGAAAGCCTTACTAACAACTGAATCTTCTCCCCTTTTTAGCTGAAACTGTGGTACTCAATCAGAGCTAAAATAGGGTCCATTTCGATTAGGAATTTATCTAGTTGAGGAATTGAATTCAAGATTTAAACTGCTTATTGCACACCTGAACCTCTTTATGAATCTCAAAATCATGTTCTCACAACAAAGAGTTGTTACCTCGCAAAGAGAGAAGGAAGGAATTAAACCAAGATTGAAGGATAGAATAAGAGATTTCATGGTCCATTTTAGGATTCAGATCTATTCTCTTTGAAATTCGCGATTAGACTACTTATCAAATGTTCGCTTTAAGGGGTCTACTTCCCCCTAATGCCACGGTGGAACCTTCGAAGCTCACTACCTTAGACCAAGGGGAAATAACAAAGGTAAGGGGAATACTCGACACAAGAGTTGATTCACTGCGGAGTACAATTCAGCTATCCTGTAAGGGAATGAAGGCTTTCAAAGGGGGTGTCCACTAGTAAGTAATCAAAGGCATTCCTTCTCATTCCTTTCAGGAGTCAAACCGGCCCTACTAAATAGAAAGAGAGAATATAGCTTTCCCATGCCCTCCTTTGGAACCAATCCCCATGGTTCTACCCGATCTCGTCTAGCTAACTACCGCTGTAAGAGCACTAATGGACTACTTTTCAGGAGTCTTTTGTTATTCATCGAGAAGTAGGGAGGTTGAGCAAAAAGATCTTCTATAGCCATGCTGCGGGCACGTGTTTCCAACCATTTGTTGATGAATCGAATCCTCTCCATAGGAGGTGTCAAACTAACGAGAAATGGCTTTCTTTCTTTGCTTGAGGATTTCCCATCGGGGAGGTAGCTAAGCACAGGATCCGAAGCAACCAATGGAAATGGAAAGAAATAGAATCGAAAGAATCAGAGTTGCCTATAACGGATCAAAATGGAGCTATGCAGCAACTTGACAACAAAGAAAGCATGCTTAGGAATGAATCGGGTCTATGTGCTAGTTGTTTGGTCATAATTGTGGGTAGGGCCTTTAGAGAGCTTAGAAGCAGTGACGCTAGGGAGATCTCACTTATTAGAATATTGGACTGCCCTTGAACTCAATCCGAATAAACTCGTTTTAGGCACCTTCGGAGCGAAGAAGATTACCTGCAGGGAGGGGGCTTGTTTCAACATGTCTTTCTCTATGGTGAACGGAAAAATAAAGACGCATGGCTGGCTTAAATTAAAAAGGGCATAGGATCTTGTAAGCAAGCTACCTGACTAGCACGCAGAAATACATTGAAATCAAAGTGAATCCAATGGAAGGAGGAGCTCAATTATAGTCCTTTACTCTATAAAGCAATCAATAGAAGAATACCCATAGATCAGTAGCCTTTACTTCTCGATTACACTGGTAGTCTTTGTTGTTACCGTGCCAATACCAATAAATGTGCTAAGAGTTTCAAAACCTAGTAGTATTCCTGTTCGTGAGACATTAGAAAAACACCTTCTTCTTTGGTTTATGTTGCGAAAAGTGGAGTGATTTTCCCTATGGGAAGCAAAGTCGCTAGTCAACAGCTTATTATCATAACCTATTTACTCTCAAGTCAAGTCTGTAAGCTGAAAGAATTGTAGCTGCTAAGGTCCTTCCATCACTCATCCATGATAGATTTGCCTTACGAAAGAGTTCTTTTTTTTTTTTTACTTCTTCATTCTCCTTGAACAAGGCCTCTTTGACGAGTTAAGATAAAGTTGAAGGAATGGTCTCACTCAGGGGGAAGGAGGCCAGTTGCTATTGAATCCGGAATAAGGCAATCCTTATTAGAATATACCAACATAAGCAAACAAGCGGGGATGCATCGAATAATGCCCTATTAGAAGGAAGAAGAATTGGAAGTGCACATAGGATTCATCTTTCAACAGCATTTTTGACATGAGAAACTAAATGAAAGAAAGAGTTAGCAGACGCTTTTGTCCATTTCGCATAGCCAGGAATAATGCTAGGAGGATAAGGAGCTGTTTTCGCATCCCCTGCCCACAACCTCTTGAATCAAAATCAAGGACAGCGTGCCCGCCAAAGAAAGACTGAACGACAGATTATGTTGAAGGGGCGTAAAGTTGACGAACGAAGGAATTCGCCAATCATTTCATTCAAGCTTTTGAATTCCCCAATCGCTCTACTTTAATGAGATATTAGGAAGATAGAAGGATCTTGATCAAGCTACCATAGGTCTTATGACTATTAAGGGGAAAATTTTAGCTTTTTCCTGGTCGACCTAGTGGGTCTTCGTCGAGTGGCGCAAATCAAAGTCCTCGATCGGGTGATCTTTGTGATGCCAGCCCTCTTTGTTAACGAAATGGGCTACGTCACTCAATATGAATGATAACAAAATGGAAAGCCGGTTGAAGCCTTTGGGTTATTAATATCCACGGATTGTTGTATTTCCGAGAGCTTCTCAACTGGATCCATGAGTAAGACCAATGCTTTTATCTTAATAGGTTAGATAAGTTGCTCACTAAGGTTGGCTCTCCCCAGACAGCCTTAGCTTATCCGGACTCCACTGTGGATTGGAAGAGGTCGCTACATATATGCTACCTCCAAAGGATCTAAATGAGTACAAAAAGTGAAGTTACTTGGCGTGTACATAACTACTTCTTGATGTGAACATTAGTCTAAGATCTGGGCTCTTAGGAGCGGTCTCGATCGAATAACTTTTATATAAAGGAGAGGCTCAAGATAATCCTCTTTATCCATTGAGGATTCAGTCCTGGATCCTTAACAAAAAGGAAAAATCGAGGTGAATTGCTCATCGGCCAAGTCCGAAAGAAATGGAAAGAAATGGCTTAGCCAATGATGGATTGACCAAAGATCTAAACCCTGGTCAGGCAGCCTCGCCGATCTAATTAGAAAGATTTCGTCTTTCATCCTGGGGAAAACATTTCTATTAAGGCAACTAAACTTGGTCAGTAGAACGTAGTCTCGGTTGGACCTACGTCCCCAATGTGATGGTTGAGCAGTTATCGATGCTAAGGGAGAAAGGGACCTCTGTCGGAGCAAGCTAAAGAGCACTTCATTCATGAGTTGCTATCGCTTTACCTGTTATAACTATAACTTAAGTTATCTTCTCGAGTGAAAACGACTTCTGGTTTCTTTTTTTAACAAAAAGATCAACATGGTTGCTTGATGCAAAAACGAATGAAAATAAGAGGGATCTCATACTCATAGGATCACTCATACTGAACATCTTCTCGTACCCTGATCAACTGGCGAAAAGAAGCAGGAGTTGCGCGAAAAGGGCGTCAACTCCCACTTCTTTAAGCAGTTAACTAACTTAAAAGAAAAGTTTCGATTATACGGTCAATTTTTGTAAAGTCCTTTCGAAGATGGAAACATCATTTTTTCATTTGGATTGGACTTTTGGTCGATCTTGAATTGCGATTGGGCCTCCCAGGACCGGAGATAGAAAGGGGGACGATGCACCTTGGGACGACTGAGTGTGTTTCAGGTTAGTTTGAGGACCGTTGGTAAAAGAAAAGGTAAGGTCCTGATTTCGGGACGGAGCCGAGCCGATGACGCGAGAGTGTTACGTCTGAGAGTTCTTTTAGTCTGTGATTTCTTTGAGAAGGGTGTGATACTACCACCTGAGTCGATCCCTACTCACGTGGTCCATGCACATCGCTCTCTCCAGGAGGTTGGCCGCCTATCCTAGATCTTCCCATTTTCAAGAAGATCCCCTACCGATCCGGTTTAGTATCAAGGTGATTCTCTTTACGTTCCTATATATATAGGTCCGTGTGCAAAGATTTCCACGATATCGTTATGATCAATTAATGGGACTTGGTCGTAAAGTGTTCTTGCCTCTATCATTAGCTCGGGTAGTCGTAGTTTCTGGTGTTTTAGTCACCTTTCAATGGCTCTCTTAATTATGTACGAGGAATTTCCCTCTTGACTAATGGGAAGCATTACTCCCAAAATGCTCCGCTCAGAGGTTCCTTTGTCGTTGGGGATCCAAATCGACTTTTTTCGAGGGGAGAGGACTTAAGGCCGGCTAGAAGTTAAACAACTCTATTAAATTAAAGGAAGAAATGTTGGGAGTTTGATAGATATCACGGGGAGAGTTAGAGCAGAAGTAGACCTCGAGTACCGATTCTAGTTGACTCAGTAGAAGTTTTATCACTAGCTTGTATGTGGAGAAGGACAACATATAGAGAGTGCGTAGGCGTGAGGAGTGTAAGACTCATGGGGATTTCATCCATGCCCTTTCAACGTCTTCCTTTCACACCCGCTTTCGACCGTCCAACGAATTATACTTCTAGTCATGGGGTCAACTATAAGAATTCCGAAGTTCGCTTTCTTTATTTGTGACTTTATCTGAAGCCTTTGGAAGATGTCTTGGGTCAAGAAAGGGAGGGGCGAATGGAACACTCAAATTTGACAAAAGAAGGAGGAAAAGGACCCAGCTTGGGAAATTTTCTCTTCGACTCACTTATTCTTGGTGCACTCCGTTTGAGTGATCCGGAGGGGGCCCACTGGGATGTCCATAATGGAAGCATTTTGATTCTTGGGAAGGCTCGCGTATTCCTATTCTTGTTATGGGAGACTCTCCATATCCTATCTCGACTCCATTCACAAGACCATAAAGTAGGGGAAGGCGGGTTTGATCCTATTATCTGTTATTTTAGTTGCAAATGGCACAGCAGTTTGTGGAAACAGACATTTAGAAAGCAGAGTAAGAGAACCCTTATCCAGTGGACTCGTCGATCAACCAGTGAAGGGAATAGAAGCATAGGTAGGTAGGAGGGATGAGAGAGCATGCTGGCTGAGTATATCGTGGAGATGCCCGCTTTGTGATTGAGCTAGCCAATAACTAGCTGAGTTGTAGGATGATCTCTCCGGTCTGACATAAACCACTCCATTCTCTCATTAACAGCCAACTTACGTTCCTACTTCCACTAGTACCCCCTCTCTTTTCTTGGCTAACCCCAACTTAAAAGTACTTTGCTCTTAAGGCCCAATTGGGAGGTACACTAGCGCCTTTCTCTGAACAACCTGATTGGCCGCTAAGCAAACTGTGCACCCGAATGAATGATTTGATCCCTTCATTCTCTAAGAGCCCTTGACTGCTGAATCCAAGTAGGATTCTTCACTAATAGAGAGAAAATCATTGGATTCTATTCCATTCATTTCTCGGGCCTTGCACAATATCGATAAATGAGATGGGCTTAACCCAGTCATAGATGGCTGGTCGGTTCCTTCAATCCATCTATCCTACCTATCCTGGTCCACTCTTGGCTCACATTCACTCATCCCATTCCCCGATTGACAGATCTCGATAGTAGTTCCATGAACCAGGCGCTATCGCAGAGTAGCTTGTGTTTCACCTGGGCGACCTATACCTCGTCGCTGCATCGCTTCGGGTCGACTTTGACTCGCCATGCCACTATATCCATTATCCCAGTCGATTCGAGTCTTCACACTAGTGCTAGTGCTAGTGCTAGTGCCATTCCTCTTTCGTTGCCCTTACCATCCACTACGAAATTTATGACTAGTAGTTAAGTATTCAGCTCTCCAACATCCTTTGCTCCTTTGGCACCAAGGGACCCTTTCATTCCAGCACCTCTCTTGCTTTGTTTGATCTACGACCAGTCAGTTAGTTAGTCCATTTTACCACTTTAGCTATACTCCATAGTTTCCTGGTTACCCTGCGAAGGGGATTCATATCCCATAATGATTTAATCCATGACTCACGGACCATAGCCAAAAAAACTCTCATGTTTGGTCCACATGTGTCTAAAACTAAAGGGTCTTAGCTTCTTCTCTCGATGTTATTTCGAAAACTACGATCAGTCATGGCAAACTCACGTTGCAATTTGTCAATAACAAGCTGCATGTGAGTTGGAAGTCAGATTTATGTGCTGTATGACGAGAAAGACGGGGATCAATGAAATTACAATATGTGCCTGGGTCCGGGAGGGACTCCGACTACTTGTAGTTTACGCATTCACAGATTCCGGAAAGCAATCAAATGAATCTGATTTCCTATTCAACTCAAGTACGCCATCTTGATTACTCTAAGTAACCGGCTCCTTCGCATGCAAACCGGTCCTTGCTTGAGAGATGCACTTAGTTAGGTACCTGAATGAACTCGTCTTGCTCCTCCCCCTCCCCCGTTCACAAAACCCTTAGGAAGCACCCTTTCCCTCTAACAAGAAATCTCATAAGAGAAGAAAAGTTCAATAAAAGAAAGAAAAAAGGTTCTATCTCTTATATGATCTTCCCGGAACGCTAACTATATGCTTAGACGTCTCTTGAATCGCGTTAGTCGGAATGCCATATTAGGTCTTTCGGACGGGAAGTGGTGTTTCCAGTGGACGATGGGACTGGCGATTTCAATGATCGATTGTACCAGTCTCTTTTAACTTTAGGTTCATGATCCGTGGATGTCTTCCTTCATAGACAGAGTGAATCCAATGGTCTCATTTTGTTAGAAGCAAGTTCAGTACTCAATAGCTCGGCGCAACAGTAATGGAGCTTCCGCTATCAGATGGTTGAGGCTCGGGTAGACATTATTTTATAACTATAACATTTGATTTTTTGTACCTAAATAGATGAATAACTTTGCCATGAAACGGATATCTAAGTCTTGTAGAGAACTCACTTCCAAATGGAGGGCCCGAGTGCAACCTCACTCTAGTTCATCTAAATGGAAACGAAACTCTATCTTTCGTATTAGTTTGACTTTGTTCTTTTTCGCTCTGTTGTTTTGGGTCTTGCCACTTTTCGACGTCCATTTGGATATGGTGCTCACCCTTTTCCTTAAGGGCCTCCACTGGGTCTTAAGTCAGCTCGGTTGGGAGGTGGAGGGCTTCTTTCCATTTTTCTGTTGGCTCAATGTGGGGAATGACTTTTCTCTTTCATAGAGGAGAACCTTAGTCTATACGTAGGGAACAATCGAAGTGTTGGTAGTTGTTCGTCGAAGCAACCTTCAATCGATCTCAACGTGTCAATAGAAGAACAAGCAGTGATTGATTGTAATGACAAAGTGCTCTTGGAGGTTAAAAAACAAAAGCAGGAGTTAGCCGACCTCCTAGAGCTGGTCATTCGGAATGAAGCCAGGAGCAATCACTAAAATGTGTAGACCAATCCCTTTTGAGGCCTACGTGAACAACGTGAATTAACTAGCACCTAATTAATCCCATAATCTCCTAAGATTGTGACGAATAGAAAGTTTCAACACGGTTACTAATTCCTAGACATCGTCTCTTCACCAACCTCATAGGCGATCTCTACTCGATTAATGTCTATTGTTGTCGTTCTAGCCACTAGTCAACTTTTGATTGAACTAGCCACTAAGTAACATCAAATTACCCAAATTGAGACTCACACTCACAACCTAATCATGCATATCCAACCCTAGTTGTAATACACAAAAATAAGAATGCTAGCTGATAGAATTAACAAGATTTTTGAAGCATTAAAACCACAACAATAGAAACTATAGGAAATCACTCACATAGACATAATCAAGAAATTAGTTCACATACCCATCAATATCCCCACATATATCCAACACCCAAAGCAAATAAGCTTAGCTCATGGTTCTGGAAGAGAAACTCATGGCTAAAATGAAGAAATATGATAAACTCATATTAAAATGATGATTAAACAAGAGATTATAGAAAGATATTACCTCAAAAGATAAAATAGATAGGAAACTTGAAATATAAAACATAAACTCCATCAATCTTGCTTGTAAATGCAAATAACTCTTAAATCTAGCTAAATTATGAATTTCTAAAGAAATCTACACTAAAAAATATTTAGAAAAATGAAAAGTACCACTTGGAAACATATGATGGAAGAAAAATGCTCAAAAACTTAAAACCTAGAAAACTCTTCAAAACCTCCAATGCCTCTTTTTATTTTATTTTTCGTCAAATTCTGCCTCAGTTGAAATATTTTTTCCTCCCGAAGTTGCTGCCCTGCTTCTACTCAAAATCGCTGAAAAAAGTTAAAAAGAGAAAAAAATATCTTGTTTAAAAGCGTGCTTCCTTGTCTTTTTAATTGAAGTGTGCGGCTGAAAGGGATTAAGAAATGGGCCATATTTAATTCCCAGGTGCTTGCTTCTTCACTTCAAATTGCAATTGGGCCACAAAAATGGAGGGCATGGGCCTGTGATGTTGGGCCTCTTTTTTTTGGAATTTCGCGAGTCCGGCCGTGGGAGTCTTTTATGCTTGTGCGTCATTTTTATTTCGCTCATAACTTGAGCTCCCGAACTCCGATTGAGATGATTATTTTTCTGTTGGAACCCTCTTTTCAATGCGCTTCTAATGGTTCACCCTCCTCTCAAACAACTTTTTAGATCATATCAGTTTTGCACAACTTATTGTTCGTTTTCACCCATTTCTTAACACTTTATCACATTCTCAAATAAACAGGATTAGTAGCACTTTTCATTGCAAATGAGCTCAAATCACATCAAATAAGACACACAAAATAACCATAAAACAAGCAATTATGAACCTCATCAGTGCTTTCCATTTCGAACATACACTTGTGCTCGCCACATTGCATTTGTGCTCGTCACACGTGTATTTTGTTTTGTTTAGTTGTCAATCAATACAGCCACATTATAAATTGTAAATTAATTATATAATTTTTTTTGAATAATCTAAATATACTAAAAAATAATATTAAATTTGTAGCTAGATTTTGTACGCATTATTTACACTAAGTAGATTATATATTAATTATAAAATTGTAATTAATAAATTATAAATTAATTTATGTAAAATTTGAAAAATATACTAAAAAAAAATGGGGACCAGATTAATCTGCAACCTTTTTTTGGTACCAAATCTGCAATTAACGATGTGTGTGACTCTCACTTCCGTTAGAATTTGACGAAAAATCTTGTGTGATCAAATTTATCGAAAAAAGGACCATTTTTCAACTGGCCCATTCTCTTGGGACCAAAAGTGCAATTTACCCATTAAAAACATAAATATAATATAATTTAAATTAATAATTAAAAAATTCAATCCATATATTACGCAGGACTACATACTAAATTTAAATAATATATAGAATTATTTTAAAATTAAAATTTCCCTACCTGTTATAGATATAGATTTTTATGTAGGTTTCCTTCCCCGACATATATAATTAAATTTTTCTTTACCCAATTATATGTTTATTTATTTATTTATTTTTTTTTAGAGAAAAGAACTTTCATTGATAAGGAACAGAGAAGTACAAAGTACAAGTCCAGTTCTACAGACAACCGATCAAAACAACGATCGAACAACTCCTACCTTGATCCAATCGCGAGGAACAGAAGATGATAGAACCACTATGCCCAACACCAATGTATAAGCATATGGACAAAGGAGCCCCATGCTAAGGCTTAATCCAAGTCCATAAAGATAACCATGGTTGCGCCAACCAAAACACAACAAACCAGTAAAATCCAAAAACGGGAAGACAACAAAACAGACAGACAACAAACCCGAAAAGGGAGGAAATCACACAACTATAACCCCTAACTAGGAGAAAGTGGAGAGGTGGAAAGAAAATCTAAATCCTAAAATACAAAATAAAACACAAATTAAAAATCAGACGGACCGATCTGCCCACCGGTTCCGTGACTCCGGTAGGAGAGATCGATCCACCAAACAAGCCACAACCTCTAAGCGACTCTCAAAACGGCAGGTTGAGTACTTGCGGCGAAGCTGTGGGCTGAGGCGTTGTGTTTTGGTTTAGAGAAGTAGAGAGAAGGTAGAGAAAATTTTGTAGAGAGAGAATTTTTTAGGCTACCCAATTATATGTTTATGAAAGGCATCAAGTCTTTCACCCAAGATTCCCTAAAAAAAAGTCTTTCGCCCAAGAGTCCTTGTTGAGACACTTGTAAACTACATTAATTTAAGATACATATATCGAATTAACAAAGTTTAATTTATTTAATAAAATACACAGAATCACACATATTAATACAAAGTAATTAACTAGGATTCAAGTACATATATAATAATAAATCACACATATTGGCGTTTGTAATTGTCCTCCTCCGGCCGGTGGACGTCATCAGCCACCACGAAAGAAATGAAAGACCAGCTTTTAATGTTATGACGTCCTCCAGTACCATACTGGCCCAATTCTGTAGAAGCGAAGAATCCAATTTGAACCCACTCGGGAAGAATGGCGGAGCCCACAGGGGAGAACTGGCGGTGCAATGAATTAATTTAAATAAACAAATTAATTTCTTACCTCTCTACAAGTTCGGATTTTAGATGAGACGGAATTCTTTCATAGGGATGGTAGCATTAACCGGTGCAATGAAGAAGGATTGCACCTGTGAATACAATTTGGAAGTTAGCTTGTCGGAACCCCGGCTCTGTCCCATAATCTTATTGGCGGAGAGTACAACGCTCTGTTAACACTCTGGCGTGTAAGATAAATCAATTGGTTTGTAAGGATGGCATCACCTTGTAAGATTATGGGACAGAGCCGGGCGCCGACAAGCTAACTTCCAAACTGTATTCACAGGTGCAATCCTTGTAAGGATAAATCAATTGGTTCGTAAGGATGGCATCACCTTGTAAGATTAAGTCCGTGAAATTGAATATTGTTGCGTCTGATGATTGTGAGTGAAGCTTGTTCGGAAGAAACAGCAACACTACTAGGGTGGCTAATGCTATCATTAACCAACTACTCACTGCCATGCCTTATTTGGTTTCTGCTAGCTGTATGCTTTGGTTGCGGTAGATATATATAGAATTTAATTTGTAATTCACTAAAAAAATCGGAACAAAACGTACAGAGACTGGGGGACCACGTGTCTGTTTGTTGTCAATTTCCAGAGTTTAAATGCATTATGCAAGCCCACTTATTCATCCATACAAATTGATGTATGCACATGCAGTGCTGCAGCCGTAGCATCTTGATCAACCACTGAAAACATGTGTTGATAAATCATTTACTTCCACATATATATTTAATTTCCTTTTATTTGTTGGGTGGGACTAGGTGAGGGAAGGAATTAAGACTTGACATGGAATTGGGGTGGGGTAGTGAGCAGGGCCGATCCTAGAAATTATGGAGCCTGAGTCGATTTTAAAAATTGGCCCCCTCATAATCTTTTTATATATGAATTAAAAGATTATATAAATTGATTGTGTTTCACAATTTGAAAGTTGAATAATAACTAAAAAAATCATAATATAAAATGAAGGATTTACAAAGATTTTATTATGTGTATGCAATATATTCCCCGGTTTCACATTAATTGTTTGTCACTTTTGAGGTATGTATAAAAATAAGAAACATAAAATTTTGATAAATTTTTCTTCCAATGAAAATAAAAGAGAGAAGAGAGAGTTTGTAAAGGAAAATGTATTTTCCATAATAATTTGATTTTTAGGGTAAAATTAATAGTGAGAATTGTGAAAATATAGCAAAATTGATAATTATTTTGAAACAAAATTTATTAGGCTAGATTTTATACCAAGAAAATTAGGATAGTTTTAATTATGTGTATGTCATATATTTAAAGAGTTAAATTAAAATAGTTATGGACTTGTGTTGCTTAAATTTTATTTTGGATAAAGCATTGGCTTAAAAATAAATTAAGAATTTGTAAATGGTGGGACTCGAACCCTAAATAAAATAAAAGAAAGTACTGGCTCTTTCCACTAGGGCATTTCACAATATATCAATAATTTTACAAATATAAATTTATAATGCATATAAAATTATGGGCCCCTAAAAAATGATAAAATTTTCGGGCCCGAGTCGGACGACTCTGATGAGAACCTCGATTTGGGAACAAGATAAATTCGTCGCCCTAGCACAGTCTAGCAGGAGAACGAATATAAAACACGATAAAATCGACGCCCTGACTCAGGCCAGCAGGAGAACGATTGGCTTTTGACAAAGTTGTCAAAGAAAAGTTAATTTTATTCATTATGTCGAAAGAAAAAAACGTCCCAAAGTATATATAGGACCTAAAGGACTAGACCTAATCTAAAAAGGACCAAATCTAACCAATCTATCTAATCGACTCGATAACTATGAAATTAAAGGACAAAAACTGAAATTAAATAAATAAATAATAAATCTAGGAGATTCTTGTCAATCTTGCGTAATCTTGCATATCTTGATGTATCTTGTAGAAATATGGGACAATATATTTGATAATGATAAAAAAAGGACAATTTCTATTGCCAAATATACTTGTTCGCATCATTCCCGTCTCCTTCAACATCGTCCTTGTCTTCAAGGACCAGTTATATAAATATAGCTCCTCTTCATCTAATCACCAATTTATTGCCACCAAATTATTGAGCTCAAAATTATCGGTTGTTCGGGTGTGGTCAAAAACCTTAAGGCGATAGGATCGATGTTTCATAGTATTACCAACAAAATAACTATCATTAATTATAAAAAAATAATTATTATTATGGGAGTCAAAACCTTTATCTTCATCGAAATAGGACTTGGCGGATGTCGTATCAAGACTCGAAAAATTTGCATCGTCACCATGTTCCATATCAATAATTTCGCTCGGATTGTCTTCAAACTCGACATCGAAAATAGGAGGCACAAAATCAATTACGGGCTCCTCATCATAAATAGGTGGTCCATTATAATATGGTGATCCACTAAATTTATCCAATCCATTAGAAAAAATAAATAGCTCATTATTCTCTTCAGGTACACACCTTCCAAAATCTTCAAAAGTATCCTCATCAGAATTAGTTGGCCCATTAGTAGAAAAAGGCACAACAAATGATCCATTCTCATAAAAAAAAAAAGTCAGTAGGCCCAATCAATTCACTCTCCATATTTATAAAAGGCCCAAAAGAATCAATATTTTCACAAGAATTCGCTTTATTAGCAGGCCCAATAAAAGAATTCTCAATAAAACACTCAGGCCCCAAGAACTCCCTTCCCAATTTGCTTAAAGGCCCATCTCGTCCAAATAGAGCCGCCTTGCTATTAAACTGATTCGGCCCAGATTGTGTCAATAGCCCATGCTTGTGTAGGGCAACGGATTTGAATTCACCGCAGTCTTCTTCTCCAGCGGATTCCCGGCGATTTGGATCGAGGCGGTGTTGAATGTGATTGCAGCGATTGATGGTGACGGGATGATGGAGTTTGTCTTCTCCGGTGAAGACGAGAACCGGTGCTGGGATTTTTCTGACAAAGAATTAGAAACAGACCCCCTCGTTAGCCGGATGAGCAGTTTGGACGAAGAGGTAGTATCACCCTTCTTTCCCTTATCGCGAACTAATTTTGCAATCTTGCGCTCTATCTTTTTCAGCGATTGACAAACAGTGTCAATCTTACTATTCATGGTGATGAACCTGGTTTCCAACAAATCAAGTCTCATATCCAATTCAATCTGTTCACAGTCGGTTTCTGACATGGTAGTAGAATTTCGATCGCGATTCTCAGATACTCTCAATGAAAGCACCAATTTGATGAGAACCGCGATTTGGGAACAAGATAAATTGTCGCCTCTAATAAGCAGCGCTAAATAGAGGAGAATCGAATATAAAACACGATAAAATCGACGCCTCGACCTCGCACTCAAAGAGGAGAACGATTAGTTTTTGACCAAGTTGCCAAAGAAAAGTTGATTTTATTCATTATGCCGAAAGAAAAAAACGTTCCAAAGTATATATAGGACCTAAAGGACTAGATCTTATCTAAAAAGGACCAAATCTAGCAAATCTATCTAACCTACTCGATAACTATGAAATTAAAGGACAAAAACTGAAATTAAATAAATAAATAATAAATCTTGGAGATTCTTGTCAATCTTGCGTAATCCTGCATATCTTGATATATCTTGTAGAAATATGGGACAATATATTTGATAATGATAAAAGAAGGACAATTTCTCTTGCCAAATATACTTGTTCGCATCGCACTCGTCCGACTCACTAAAGGCACGGCCCTAGTAGTGAGAGAAACAAACAAAAAAATCAAGAAGTTTATTGTCAACGTGTTTGCAGTATTGTCAGTATAGTTGATTAATTATAAAAAATTGAATAAAAGATGGTAGCAGCTGGTAAATCAATAATTTTGTTTCTTCTATTTTTGTGCAATTGCAGCACTATATATATATTTCATTATCCATTTATCGCATACAAATTAAGCAGAAACCAAATACTTAAAAAAAGCTTGTAATAAGTCATGGCCCTGAGTTGGTTGATGCTAGTGTTGGTATTGCTTCCCAACAGATACAACCCGATATGATTTTATAAGTTGTCACCAATTTGGTATCCTAATATAAATATTTTCGAAAAACTTATAGGACCAAAAAAAAAAAAAAAATCAAAACAATTGAGATCAATTTTAAAATGATGCAAAGTTTTTGGGCTACAAAAAATATAATCCCAAAATATAAATATACACGTGGAATGTTACTAGTCCAGAAACTTGCTTGAGCTGATTCCTAGACCAATTTCAAAATTTTCGAAAACTTATATGACCAAAATAAAAAAGTCAAAACAATCGGGACAAATTTCAGACGATGCAAAGTTATTGGACAACAAAAAGTATAATCCCTTTTCCGTATAATAGTTACAATCTTGGCAGTGGCGGAGCCACCTTGTTAACCAAGGGGGGCCATGACCCTCCCAAGTTAAAAAAAAAAAAAATTATATGTATTGATAGATTTTATTATAAATTAAACTGTTTGATGGATGTGTTGTTCTGATATTCTATGTGCGCTTTATTTTGTTGAGATCAGATGCTGATTTGTGATGGCATTGGCGCTTTAACACTTTGGAAGTGGTGGATGTTAATTGTGCTAAGTTATACTCCGTCTCATATGAGTTTTTGTCCAAGTGGATATATAGGATTTAATTCCTTGCTGAATAAAAGTAATTATTATTTTATGTGGGGATTAAATCCTAAATGGTCCCATAACTTTTTACCTTTTTTGATTTAGTCTCATAACTATTTTTTGGAACGATTTAGTCCCATGACTATTAAAATTGCTCATTTTTCGTCCCGTAACTAATTTTTGGAACAATTTAGTCCCATAACTACTACAATTGCTCAATTTCATTCCTATTTTACCGAAAATTACCCAAAACAACCTTGTTTTACCAACGTCTCAGTAATGTGCAACTATAAATTGGGAATTCCGGCGAGGCTCGTGTTCTTAGGAACTTATTTGACACAATTTAAACAACTAAAAAAAATTAAATTGAGGCTGAAAATTAACTTATTGTTCTTCGCCAAATTAAGTTCTCGCGGATTTAGGGATGAATATTGGGGAAGTACCCGATTTTAGAGAATTGAGAGGATTTAATCTCGCCCCCTTCTTTGATATTTGTTTCACTAATTTTTCTTTTGTTAATTAATGGTGTGTATTTTATTTAATTGACAAGTTTATTAAATTGTGCAAATCAGTTATTAAAACACGAGCTTCGCGGGAATCCCGAATATAAATGGCACATGACTGATACGTTAGTGAAACAACGTCGTTTTGGGTGATTTCTGGCAAAATAGAAAGAAAATGGAACAATTCTAATAATTACGGGACTAAATCATTCCATAAAAATAGTTAAGGGATGAAAATTGAGCAATTTTAGAAGTTATGGGATTAACTCATTCCAAAAAATAGTTATGGGACGAAAATTGAGCAATTTTAATAGTTACGGACTAAATCATTCCAAAAAATAGTTACGGGACTAAATCGAAAAAGGTAAAAAGTTATGGGACCATTTAGAATTTAATCCCTTTTATGTGCCTAATGTTGTGTGTTTTATTCTCTAATATTGTTTTAACAAGATCGTACCATGGTGACCGATTGTTCTAACAAGATCTTGATATATGTATAACTTCTTGTTGGTTGTGTCGTAATTATGTCTCTGTTTGTTGTCAATTTCCAGAGTTTAATGCATTGTGTGCCCACTTATCTCGTTTATCTCCAAATCTTCCACCTAATTATATTTTAAAGGAAATATGACGTAAATACTAAAAGCTCCTCATTTTATTGGGACACTTATTTAGCTACATTATGTATCGAGCAATAAGTTCAATTTATTTAATAAAACACACAGAAGCACACATTACTAATACTAAGAGAATTAACAAGAGATGGAGTAGTAGTACCTATTGAATTCATCATAGGATTGAAGTACATATATATATAATAATAAATATCACACATATTGGGGGTTGTGACTGTCCTCGTCCGGGCTGCTGACGTCATCATGATCAGGCACCATGAAGGAAGTGAAAGACCAGCTGTAAATGTCATGAGCTCCACCGCCTTCAGTGGCAGAGGAGAATCCAATTTGAACCCACTCGGGATGACTTGTCTTCAAGTCATAAGTATACTCCACTCTCCCAATTAATGGCGGAGCCTCCGGGGGCCAATTGGCGGTGGCATTGACAAAAGCAGATATCAACCTTTGACGAGCGTCGTAGATGATTCTCGCCTCCAAAAATCTAATCCAGGGATATCCCGAGGTGGTGAGGTTTTCCCACTGCCACCTCTGAAACGCAACGGAGAGTCTAGAGTCGATGTTGATTCCCAAATGACGGTAATATGGATCCCAGCAGTCAATATAGTTGTCCAGCTCAACTGCAAAAAGGGGGGACGAGTGAAAGCTTTAGTGAAAAAGTATGAAGAAGGCTTAAACTTAAACATAATAGAAAAGATGATTCGATAATCTGTATTTCTTTATTGAAATGACAAATGATAGCAGCGTGGTGTACATATACAGTGAAGAGGAAAGATCTAGATCGACAGGTGTCACAATGTTACTCGTCATAATTGAATAAGAAACAAAATTTGTTATATGGCTTGTAATCCTCTGTGACGCAGTACGGCTTCATTCCATGTAGTCCTCTGCTGTATGGCTATTCTCAATATGCCCCTTCAAGTAGATGGAGGTGAAAGGATAAATGTGTACCTTGTTCCTGAGACGACAGAAGAGTTGTCCTGATAATGCCTTAGTTAAAGAATCTGCTATTTGATCAATACTGGGGACATGTAAAACTTAAATCTCTTTACTCAACATCTTCTCTCTGATAAAGTGTAGATCCACTTCAAAATGCTTTGTCCGCAAATGAAAAACTGGATTGGCAGCCAAAGAAATAGCTCCCTGATTATCTACCCAAATAGTAGAAGGCTTCTTGATCAAATATCCCAATTCAGCTAGAAGAGTTTTTATCCAAACCACCTCACAAGTAGCCAATGCAAGACTCCTGTATTCCGCTTCGGTACTCGACCGAGAAACAATTGACTGTTTCTTCGAACTCCAGGAAATAAATTTCCACCAAGGAAAACACAATAACCAGATGTTGACCTCCTATCATCAACATCTGTTGCCCAATCAGCATCGGCAAAAGTGATTAAATCAAGAGACTTAGGCACTGTAAATGTTAAACCATAGTCAAGTGTTCCTGAAAGATATCTTAAGATTCTCTTAGTAGCCTTCATATGTGTATCCAAAGGTTGTTGCATGAATTGACTGACCTTGTTCATTGCAAAAGAGATGTCAGGTCTTGTGATGGTAGCATATTGCAAGGCACCCACAATCACTACTACACATTTAAACTTGCACAACTCCACTTGGACAACCCTTTTAAAAACTGCTCTCCAAAATATAGTTTGAACCGCTGTTAAAAAAAAAATAGACAGCAGTTCAAAATCGCTGTCCAAGAACCAAACTTAGAGAGCGGTTATAAACCGCTGTGCAAAGCACCTTAGAGAGCGGTTTGAACCGCTGTCAAAGGAACCATCTTGGACAGCGGTTTCGAACCGCTGTGTAAGTGGTAAACCCTCATATATATACTCTCCCAGCTCCAATTTTTTCCATTTCGCCCGCTGCCCTCTCTGCTAGCGCTAAGCCCTCCTCCTCCGACCCACCGTGCCGTGCCGTCGTCCTCCCCTGCCGCTGCCGCCGTCGCCACCTTCCTCCCATTAATTAATCCTAACACATTTATATAAACAATTAATCCTTTAATTATATATATATATATATATATATAAATTATTATATATATATATATATTAATGTTATGATTAATTGTTTATATAAATGTGCCGCCTGCCGCCGTGCTGCCGTCCTCCAAGAAACGACGTCATTTCTTCTTATGCGCACAGCATGTGCGCTTTAAATTTTGGGATTTCTAGCCAAAATATTGTTTGGGCACGACATGAAACGATGATCAGTAAATAACCACTAATTAAACAAAAGCAAACACACACACTTAACTAAATGAACCTAAAAACAAAATAAAATTAACACAAAATTCATAATTAAATTACAATATATTATTGTTAATTATCATGTTTAATCATGATTTTTGTTTTTTGTTTTTTGAATAAGAAGTATTTTTGTTAATTATCCTTGTAATTTAACAAGATCTTCTGCGTTACATGTGCGGTTATGTAATTTTATAAAGTCCTTAGACTTTTGTAATGATGCATAAGTCATAAATCTACTTATATGCCGCTTGTTGGAGGTAATGGAAGTGATATAGAAAATTATTCCCATTAATATATACTGCTTGAGAGTTTTTGATACACCCGTAATGAGAATTAACGAGAAAAATATTTTTTAGGACAGTAACTTAAGGCGGTTGTGTTTTAAGGACAATAATTTTACTAACTTGGAAATGTAGGACAATATATTTTAAAATATGTTTATATAGGGCAATTTGTTTTACAATCTCTAAATGTAGGACAATATATTTTAAAATATGTAAATATAGGACAATTTATTTTAAAATCTGTAAATGTAGGACAATCGAGCCCGAATAAGACCAAACCGGACTGAAATGTCAGGTAAAATTTGGGCTTGTTCGGGCTCGATTGTCCTATATTTACATGATTTTAAAACATATTGTACTATATTTACAAATTTTAAAACATATTGTTCTATATTTACAAATTTTAAGACATATTGTCCTACACTTCCAAACTCGTAAAATTATTGTTCTTAAAACACAACAGATCCATAATTACTGTCCAAAAAAATATATTGCCGGAATTAATAGAAGTAACTAATTGATTATCCTATTTTATTTCTTAATTGATTATCCTATTTTATTTCTTAATTGATTATCCTATTGTTGATTTTTTAATAAAGCAATAACAATGCAATCAGTAACTCAATAATGATTAACCCCTCACTGATACTCATTACTATTACTATTCCCAACTTATATCAAGGGGACCCTTAATTTTCAAACTTCGCAAGTCATAAATGCATTATATGTGACCACTCCATCAAGGGCATTTATAATGTCAAAATTAATTCAATTATTGTTGAATATTAATTAATAAATACTAGAAAATACAAATATTTTTTTATTAATATTGACTAAATCTTAGTCTCACTCTTTCTCACTTCACACTTCTCACAGTTGCTACAGTATAAAAGAAGAGGACAATGAGCAATGGATGTTGATTATTTTTTTGATGGTGTTATATGATTATTGTCATATGAGTTATCTTGAAAAACTATTAATGTTGTGTATGCTTTAAATTTGTAATTCGAATCATCAATACGATTATATTTTTAATATTTTATATGATGTGTTAAAAAAATAGTGGAATGGGGGTTGGAGGAATCCCCAATTTCCTGTGGGGACGGTAATCTCCGATGGAACAGGGAATGGGGATTATTATTCCCCGTGTGCTTCGGGGGGATTGAGCGAAAAATCACCGAATTTCGTGGGTAGTGGGATGGGGAACATGGGATTGTATGCTGCCGTTTCAGGAACTAGTCCCGTCCCTCTTTTTGCCGTGGAATTAGACATCTCCGTTAACAACTGGCCTGGAAGTTGGGATCCGAATTTCAGTCATGTGGGAATCAACATCAACTCTAGATGTCTCCGTTAATATGCACGGTTATTAATTATATACTACCTCCGTCTCATAGTTGTTTATCCCTTTCAAAAAATGGTTCCCCCACAACATCTCGAAATTACATCTCATATTATTAATTTTACTCAAAAAAACATCTACTTTAGAAAGAACTACAATACCCTCAATTAAAAACCACTTTATCACTTTAAATACTACTTTCTTCATCCCAATCAAAAACTCGTGTCAAAAGCAAAGGGGTAGACAACTATGGGACGCGCGGAGGGAGTATTTTAAGTCGTGATTTGTGATTAAATATTTGTTGATTATTAAACCCTCTATAAAGTCCTTGTTATTAACAAGGGCTTTTATAGCCCTTGTTAATGCCCCTTGTTAAATAGTGTGTGAACTCTTTAATGATATCGGAGCCAAGAGACTCACGCCCATATTTTCGGTTTTATTTCTGCAGAAAGCAATTTCATTTATATTAAATTATACACTTGGGTCTCCTTTAATGATGAATAAGAAAATTCAGTCCACGAGTAAAGAGAGAGTGTTAGGAAATAACTTAACCGAATTAATTTTATACCATTCTATAAGTTCGGACTTTTAGAGAATGAGTTATAGTTGATCAATAAACATTTTGTTCTTCAACATTAGGGGCTTTGCGTTAGGTCATAAAGGAAGGAGGTTAGAGATATTATTATGAAAGAAAAAATGGAGTTCGTATGTTTTCAGGAATCAATCGCCAATATCAAAAAAACTTCATTAATTTTGTTAAAATCAATCGGAAATTGTAGAAAGATAGGAGCCCTTCTTCGAGTTCTTGAAGAACGCTGCACCAACACCATCCTTGGATCGCCAGACCAAAATTTCACAGATTTTTACTCGGTCCCCTTTTTTATTTTCACGATTTATGTGTACCTCCTCACAATTATAAAGCCAAAAATCACCTCTCACCCTTCCTAATTTTTTCCCTACTCCAATGCTTCTGATTCTTGCCCTTCTTATCGCAATTTTATTGTTTTTGAAAATTTTCAGTTGTTTCAATTCATTCGATTTTGAATGTCGTTTTTCTCTCATATTTGTTGCAGTGAGTGATGACGATAGTTAATATGATGTGTTTATGGGTGGAAACTTAGCAGACGTTGGTGAAGGATATGATGTGTTCTTTCCTTCTTTTTTTTTTCAATTTTATTTTAATTTTATATTTAATTTTATTGATTAATGTGTTGGAATTTAATTTAGAATTTAAATTTTTTTCAATGGGTTAAATATACCATCGTGCAAAAAAAAAAATCCCACATCAACGGCTTTTGGGATTAAAAAAAATGAGCACGTGACTAAAATGACAACATTTTGGGCATTTTCCAGTCATTTGGACTGAATTGATTAAACTGAATAATTATGGTACTATTTTAATAAAAATAAAAAGTTATGGGACGATAATGATTTAAATCTCGTGTCTGCACTATTATAATTTAATTTGTAATTCATTAAAAAAAAAAGGAGCAGATAAGTCTGAGAGGACCCCGAATTGATATTAAAACTAATTTGTTATAGACCATGAAGTGGTCACACACAATGCATTTAACATTGCAAATTGACAACGAAGAGAGAGACACATCCATCTCGACAAATTAAGACGCACATAAAATATCAGTACGACACATCAATATAATTAATCAATATTCAACAATAATTGAATTCGTTTTGAAATTAAAGGCGATAGATGGAGTGGTCACACATAATTAATGGATTTATCAAGATAGTAGATATATGACTCATGCATCTTGACAAAAGTCACACTACTTTTATTAAATTAAATAACATAACACAGACGATCTTTGTTAATTAACTACTTTCGTTACTCTACAATTTTTTCTTTAACTACTTTTAAAAAAATAATTAGGAAATGTTTAGTTTCGACACAAATGTTAAAAGAATTCACTGGCTAAGGCCATTAAGATACTAACAAAAATTGTGTATTTTCATTTATATATATTGTCCCACTAATATCATTCATTTAAAATTAAATATAACTTCTTCTTTTTTGAGAGTAATATAACATATTTATTTATTATACATGTTTTTATTTACTCATATATTTGGGGGGAATGAAAGTCATTCCCTTATAATTTAATATGTTATATTTTTAAAAAAATATTTTAAGCTTCCAAATTAATATTTCATATTATTATATTATAATTAGACACTATTTCTTTATAAATAGTTAAGGTTAATTTTTTATTTTTAAGAAACTTAATCATACAATCACCATTTATGGTAATGATAGTCATTCCTAATTATCATCAAAACAACCTAATAATAATAAGTATACCCATTATCATTCCTCACTACTATCATTCCTATTTCAATTCCGATTCCTCACTACAAACCAAGCACCCCTAAAAGTCTAAAAGCAATAAAACACAAAACAAAACACCAAAATGAAATAGGAAAATAGTGCTGACATAATTGAAGTTTGTAATATGAAAAATCTGGTAAATTCAAAGATTACAAACACAAGAACCTCATTCCCTCAAAACTCAAAGATCAGGAAACAAGAAATTCAACACATCCCCCCAATAAGTAAACATCAATTCAAACACAAGGAACACAACAACATCAAAAAACTTAAAACATATCAAACTTCCTACACATGTTCTTCTCATCACTAAACATATGAGCAGAAGAATGCTGACCACCATATCCATGACCATGATCTGCCAAATTGTAGCCATAGTTGTAATAATACCCGGTGCTCAACATTCATATTCAACATCTTCAAAAACAAACAAAAGATAGTTAATAAAAACTCTCAAACACATAATAGTTAATTATAAAAACTTAACATGAAAATCTCCATTAACAATTCTCTGCACAATCTATTAAGAAGCACTAATTGAGTAGAGAAATCAATTCTCACCTGTGGAAAATTTACTCTCCATCGCTTTTCATTTTCCTTCTTCCCCAATTAATTCGCTCTGCTGTTTTGTAAACCAGGCAAAATATATACAGCAAAAGACCTTTCTAAACACTAAACAGCATTTTTTAAATTACTGAAATCTAAACCAAGGACCAGAGAGATAAAATTAACCATGATTAGCAGAAATTTCTTTATTATCATCAGGGACTCCTTTAAGTTGATAATAGCTATGTCCTGTTTGTTTATATATTTTTTCCTGCTAAACTAATATTAAGATTTATTACAACAAACAATTAAGTAACACCTTTGGCCTCAGCTTCTTCATGTGCATCAAAATAGCTAGTAACTAGTTAAAACCAAATAAATCCACACAAAAAGTAAAAACAGGAACTATAGATTTCAAGATCATTCTCACATACTTGAATTTAAATGCAACCAAAGAGAGTACTTTCACATTCTTCCTCATTAAACCCATGAATCAAATAGACTGTGTTTTACTACTGTAGTTGATTTTGAATCTGCAAGAGCAAGAATACCACCCAATCTATTATTATTATTAAACATTGATTATAGCAGTTAAATCAAAATCATGAACACGATGACAAATCCATACCTAAATTTCACCAAGAGGCAAGAAACGAGTGCAGAAACAGATCATGGCATTAGTAGTAAACACAATTTCAAAATCAATTGAAAGTCAATCAAACATGTCCACAAAACAACCATAAAACATAGACCCTCAAATTAAGTCACAATTTACCCAAGAAAAAAAAAACTCAATTATGATGTTAAGAATCACCATTCACACAATTATTCCCACTGAGAAACACACCAAATCTCATATACAAATCCAAAACTGAAAAGAAAAGAGTAAAGATTAAAGCTGACCAAGTAGAATTGATTATGTCTCTCCAATTTATGGAAGGAACACTGCGATGCCCAGAAACATGAAACGCATATTATAAACAATTCATAACTGCAAATTTCATGTGGGTTCAACTATTGAATAAAACAAAGATAAAACAGAGAAAAACTTCAGTGGGTTCAATACAGCGACTCTCAATCAAGAACCCAAATTCCAAATTAACATAAAATTGCTGCAAAATTGCCACAAATTCCTACAATCAAGAACCCAAACACTAGAAATCGAAAAACCTGAAATACCCAAATGCTGGTAATCCCAAAAAAAAATAGCGATTAAAATGAAAACTGAAATACCCAAATATGATTTTTGGGGTCAACAATGAGAATACTTACGTAGGAATATTCCAGGTGACGCATAGATCAAAGCCCGAGTAGTGCAGCGGCGATAAATTGTTCCCTTGCAAGTTTCCGCCAACTCAGTACGCATAAATTTGAAAATTACTTCAAAGGATCGATCAGAATTCGTCTAAAATCTTAGAGAAGAAGTGAAATCTGCTGAACCTAGAAAGAGAGAGTGCACCCAAACCTGCGTGCGTGAGACGGAGAGAGAGTTCTTCTCCAATTTTTGAATTAGCCCAAATGCCTTGTTTAATCGTGTTAGTCGAGCGTCGATAGCTTAATTGGTTTGAGCTCTACCACCTAGGACCATGAGGTCCTGGATTCGAGATACGGAGAGAGAAAATTTATTCATCTTGTGGTGGTTTCCCTTGTGATAGGGTGATGTTCCCCCTGTTGTGATAATTGTGGTTCCGATCCCGATTCCAAGTTGCATTCTTGGGTGGTCCCCCCTCTTGTGGTGGTTGCGTTTCAGATTTACAGCGAGACGAAAAGATGTTGACGTGTGTCTGGTGGTCGAAGGAACTATTGTAATTGATTATTTTAAAAAACTACTGTAACTGATTACCTTTAAAAAAAATCATGTTATTTTCGTAAAAAAAAAAAAAAAGATAATAGTGTTGTTTCAATTTAACAAATTAACGAGGGAAAAATTATTGTTCGTTAAAGCTCTTGTTATTAGTGAGGGAAAAATTATTACTCATTAAAGCCTTTATTATTAGTGAGGGAAAAATTATTGTTTGTTAGTGCCCTCGTTAGTATCAAGGGTGTTGAATGTCCTCGTTACTAGCGAGGGTTAACGAAACCTTAGTTAAAACACTTGTTATTAACGAGGGATTTCATGCTGCTTGTTAACGCCCTCGTTAAATTGTAATTTTTTTTAGTGTGAGTAAAATTTATTTATTTGGATGAAGTTTTTTATAGTCCAGTAACTTTGCATCAATTTGAATTTGGTCTTTTAACCTACAACAACTGAAATGAACTACTTATATTAGTCTCGTAATTAATTAACACGATATACGAAAAGACTAAATTAAATAACTAATAAATAAAAGGATCTAAAAACTAGATGAGTTAATGAGTATGCATTCAAACTTCTCCATTAATACTAAAACATCCTCATTTTCATCAGTTAGCAAGCAGGTTACCGCCACATATATAATTATTTTATTTTTTCTTTTAATAATGAAGCGTCATTTGAATTTTTTTAATTCTAATAATTTTGGTCGAGTTTTAGGTAGCGTTTAAAAATAATTTGTATATTAAAAAATAAAGTGAATTGAGTCTGTTTATAGGGTCTAAACCAATCGAAAAATCCAAATATAAATCAAAACTAGGAGAAACCACTATTCCTCCTTGAAAAAATGCACAGAAAAATCCTGACAAAAAATATTTGGATTAAAAAAGTGTAGATGACATTTCAAAATTAAAGAAAAAAATAAAATAATTACGTATATGACGGTTACCAGTTTGATGACCTATTGCAACAAAGTTTAATGACCAATTTAAAAAAATTTAATAACTCACAAGATCAAAAAAAAAATCAAAATATTTGGGACCAATTCAAAACGAAGCCAAAGTTATTGGATTACAAAAAATGTAATTCTTTTTTTTTTTTTTTGGTTGAATCATGCTTGTGCCAAACACTCGTGTCTCTGTTTGTTGTCAATTTCCAGAGTTTAATGCATTGTGTGGCCACTTATCTCATTTATCTTTATCATATGATTCATGTGTTTAATTATGAAATTAAGGCTTCAAATCTTCCACCCAATTATATTTTAAAAGAAATATGACGTAAATACTAAGACTCCTTATTTTATTGGGACACTTATAATTAGCTAATTAAGATACATGTATCGAGCAACAAGTTTAATTTATTTAATTAAATACACAGAAGCACACATACTAATACAAAGAGAATTAACAAGAGATATGGAGTAGCAGTAATTATTGAATCATGACAAACTAGGAATCAAGTACATTATATAATAATAAATCACGCATCTTGGCGATTGTAATTGTCCTCGTCCTGCTGGTTGACACTCAGCAAGAAGGAAATGAAAGACCAGCTTGAAATGATATGAATTACTCCATCATCTTCCGTGGAAGCAGAGAATCCAATTTGAACCCACTCGGGAAGAATGGTCCTCAAGTCATAACTATACTCCACCCGACCAATAAATGGGGAAGGCACAGGGACTAAATCGACCGAGGAGGCGTTGGCAATAACAGATATCAAGCTTCGACGCGCGTCATAGGTGATTCTCGTCTCTACAATAGTGAAACAGCTGGGATCAATTCCCGGGACGGGGATGTTGGAGGCTGTGGTGTTCCACTCCCACCTGTCAAACACAACGGAGTTTCTAGAGTTGATATTGATTCCCAAATGATGGTAATTTGGATCCCAGGTGTTAACACAGCGGTCGAGCTCAACCGCAACAAGTGGGACGGGACTAATTCCGGAAGAAGCATCGTACAGTCCCATGTTCCCACCTGTGGTGGAGGCTATAGGGATGGTAGCATTAACGGGTGCAAGGAAGAAGGATATGCCGTTCTGCTGACGTTCTTCCACGGCATTAATTGTAGCTGTGAATACAGTTTGGAACTTGGCTTGTCGGCGTCCGGCTCTGTCCCATAATCTGATTGGCGGGGAGTACAACGCTCTGCCAACACGATTATTGTTGTTGTTGTTGTTATTATTATTAATTTTTTTAAATATTACTGTTATGCATATACGTTGTTGTTGTTGTTATTATTATTAATATTATTTTATTATAACTTGTTTAAAAAAAAGTATTACTTGTTTAGATGAAAAAGTATTACTTGTTTAAGGAAAAGTATTACTTGTTTAAATAGAAAATGATTACTTGTTTAGATAGAAATATATAATTTGTTTAAAGAAAAGTATTACTTATTTAGATGAAAAAGTATTATTTGTTTAAAGAAAAATATTACTTATTTAGATAGAAAAATATTATTTGTAGAAGGAAAAAGGTAGTACTTTTAAAAAAAAAAACAAGTAAAAAATATAATTTTATTTAATTTAAATTTATATAAAAAAAATATTATATAAAAATGTGATTGAATTAATAAATAAGATAATTGAAATAAAGAATTTTAAAAAAAAATTGTAAGAAAAAACGATTTTTAGGACATATAGAATTAATTTCATTAAGTAAACGCAAGAAAGCAAGTGCCCGAGCGGAATTGATCCTCGCTCAGATACCCAAGGTCCCGTGTTCGGTCCCCCATGGGAGCGAATAATTGCCTCAATTAATTGAGAGGTTTGGTGGCTTATATATGAGATGTTTGGTGGGTCCGTGGCTAAAAATCAAATTTTTAATTTGAACAACGGTTTTTAACCGTGGTCTAAGTAGGCATTTTGGACAGCGGTTCAAAACTGCGGTTCAAAATCGTTGTCTAAGTCATTTTTTTAGACAACGACTTTTTAACAGCTGTCTAAGCTTAGATAGTTGTTACTTGGACATCCCTTATAACCGCTGTCTAAGTTTTTTTTAACAGTTGTGCAAAGTCAAATCTGTATTAGTGTTTATTTATTTATTATTATTCTCCTATGTTTATTTATTATTAGAATCGATTTTACGAAAATATATCTTAAAAATTTTATTTCTATCTACAAAAATCAAATTTCAAGATTTTCATGAAATATTCAAATTTCAATTTCGCTAGAAAATATATTTTCTTCCTTATAAATAAAGGTCTATTTTTGTGAAATCTAAACATATAAAATATTTTTCATACTTTTCAGAACTCTGAAGTTTTTTTTTTTTTTTTTCGTAACAAGGATTAAAGTTATTTCATTACATCATAGAAAAATACATTGTCCTACATTTTTAAGTTCTGTACATATAATTATTGTTAAAAAAAATCATTTAAATTATAGCACCTGCAGCGAGTAACCCAAATCCTCTACACAATACACATATGGTCCATCAATTGACGTTTCTGGAAAATATCTGGAAGTTAATCATTTATAAACTCATGTTTTGACAGTATTGATCAAGATGCTACAGCTGGCAATCCAATAATTTAGGCTGCAGCATTGCATGTGCATGCATCAATTTGTATGGATGGAATAAGTGGGCGCGCAACAATTGCATTTAAACACTCGAAATTGACAACAAAAAGACACGTGCTCCTCCAGTCACATCTCTCGCTTGTATCACTTTTTTTTTAGTGAATTACAAATTAAATTTTGATAGAATCTCAATTTTTAGTCAGTTCTAATTATAAAAAATCTTTTTAGTCAAAAGTTTTAATTTTATTCTTTTATAGTAAAGAGAATATTTTGTTTAACTCTACCCTTATTCTTCTTTTCTCACATTGACCGGTATTTTTCTTTACCTGCTTTCATTTTTTTCTGCGCTAATTTCCTAATATTTCTCCTCCAATATTTTTTTTACTTTCCCTAATATATCTCCTCCAAATCTTATTCACCTTTTTTTTTTAACGCTAATTTCTCGCCTCTCTTCATTTCTCAATATCTCTCTATCTTCAGCAACAGGTGTGGTCGTCTTCCTCCATCTTCAACGGGCATTCATTCTTCTTGTTTATTTTTTTTTTAAGTTTTAGTTTTAGAACATAAGGTGGTACGGGCTTAAAAATATAATTATACAAGGTTTAATATGGTGGTACCTGGCTAAAAAATATGATTATAAGGTATTTAAAATTATGGTACATAATAATATATGGTAGTATACGTACTCAATAAGATGTAGTACATGGTGATTCATAATTGGTCCAAGCTTGAGATATGGTGGTATGAACTTAAATAATATGGTACATGGTGGTACGGGCTTAATAAAGTGTGATATATCAATAATTAATGGTGGTACGGGGTGAATTAGTGGTGGTACGTGCATAAATAAATTATGGTACGGTATGAATTAATGGTGGTACGGACTTAATAAAGTGTTGTACGGAATATATTAATGATGGTACGGGTTTAATAAAGTGTGATATGTCATTAACTAATATTAATACGGGGTGAATTAGTAGTGGTACGTGCATAAATAAATTATGGTACGGGCTTAATAAAGTGTGGTAAGAAATAAATTAATGGTGGTACGAACTTATTAAAATTTAATTAATTTATTAAGGTGGTATGTGCTTAATTGTGGTACGGTGTGAATTAATAATGGTACGGGCTTAATAAAATGTGGTACAAAGTAAATTAATAGGAATATTGACTTATAAGGATAGGATTCCAAATAATTATTCTCTTGATTAAAAAAAATAATTTAAAATTTAATGACACAAAATAATATTTATTTTCACATTAGGTTAGGCTATTTATAACTCCACTCCTTAAATTATATATATATATATATATATATATATCTACCGTACCCAAAGCTTACAGCAATTAAACAATGGCAGTGAGTAATTGGTTGATGATAGCCACCCTAGTGTTCCTCTTGCTTCCAAACAAGCTTCACTCACAATTCTCAGACGCAACAATCTTCAATTTCACGAGCTTCCAAAGAAATGACCCCGACTTAATCTTTCAAGGTGATGCCCGCCTTATAGCAACAATAGTCTCTCTTACTCCGACTGTTGGCAGGCTGTTGTTCTCCCATCCAATCAGATTATGGGACAGAGCCGGACACCGACAAGCTAACTTCCAAACTATATTCACAGGTTTAATCTCGGGTTTTGAAGCGCCCTACGGCATATCCTTCTTCGTTGCACCCGTTAACGCTGCCATCCCTACAGTGTCCACCACAGGAGGGAACATGGGACTGTACGATAATTCTACGGGAACAAGTCCCGTCCCCCTTCTTGCAGTTGAGCTCGACGTCTTTGTTGACAGCTGGGATCCAAATTACCGTCATGTGGGAATCAATCTCGACTCTAGAGACTCCGTTGCTGTTGAGAAGTGGGACAGCGGAAGAGAAGGAGGTTTTGAGGGGGGATTTTTTGAGGCAAGAATCACTTACGATGCGCGTCAAAGATTGATATCTGCTTTTGTCAATGGCGATGTCTGGAACTCGGACCCATTAATTGCAACGGTGGAGCATAGCATTGACTTGAAGACCATTCTTCCCGAGTGGGTTCAAATTGGAATCTCCGCTTCCACAAGACGGGGCGCGTATGCAGAACATTTTATTCACCGCTGGTCTTTCATTTCTTTCCTGGTGAGTGATCATGATGACGTCATCCGACCGGACGAGGATAATTACAATCGCCAATATGTGTGATTTATTATTATTATATATTAATGTATATTTGAATCCTAGTTTATGATGATTCAATAATTACTACTACTCCATCCCTTGTTAACTCTCTTTTTATTAATATGTGTGCCAATAAAATAACGAGTCTTGGTAATTTATTCATTTTTTTCTAAACATAGAACTATATATTTTCTATTGCTCTGGTTTGATGAGTTTGAAATAATTACATTACAACATATACATCTCATGTTATTTGTATAGTTATTAAAATTGTCTTAATATTGTCTTATTTTAATTTATTATATAAATATAAAAGCTCTATATTTTTTAATACCGAGCTCCTTAAATCGTTTGAATATCGGCCCTGTTGTTGATTACTGTTTGTGGTATTAATGATAATTTTTATGGTATTGCTTAATATTGTTTTTGGAATTGTTAATTATTATTTGATGTATATTATTTATTATTGCTTGTTGTATTGTCTGTGATATTGCTTGTTGTATTGCTTATACATGATATTGAATTTATTAATGCGTGTGATATTGGTGACTATTGTTATGGTATTGCTAATTAGTCCTTGTAATATTATTTATTATTTCTAATTATGGTATTGCTGAAAGTTAGATTGAAAAAAAAAAAAACGAAAAAAAAAAAGAATTAGCAAAAAAAAGAAAAATTATTATCTTTAAATTTCCAATCTACTTGGCTGAAGTGGGATTCTTAGTTCCGGAAGAAAATGCAAAAACTGCAGTGATACATTTTGAACTTGTGACATACAGGGTATAATGTGAACACATTTTTGATTAACCCCGAGCCATAATTTTTTTTTTTTTATCGGGCAAATGGTGACTCGAACCGCCCATAATCTCACGGTATGAGTAGTGGTGCTCTAACCACTTGAGCTATTCCACTTCGTCGACTATTATAAATAATGGATTGCTAACTTGGCATTAGTTGAAATTGGGTTAAAATTACACTATATAATTGCACAGTGCATTTAAATTTGTGGTCACTCTTCTTAGTATTGTACAATTGAGCAAAATTTGAATATTTCCAAATTGTCTTTATCCATATTAATTTCTATGTGGTTTTCAACTCTCTATTTACTAGCTAACCACCTAAGAGTTTGAATCACGAATGGTCTCATAACTTTGACCTCAAATAGATTTAGTATCATAAGTTTTTTTGTTATCGATTTAGTCATAATAACTTTGACAATGTTCAATTTTAGTCTCAAATCGGCCGAAATAACGTCATTTTGCCATTTTTATTTAGGGTTTTTCGACGGATGTTGTGACTTGACTACCACATGTACTATCACGTGTATTTTTAAGTGTTCTTAACTAATTCTTACCGTAAATTTTATTTTAATTTTAAGTTTAAAATTTTAATTATATATGCCTGAAATTTCATCTGTTAAAATAAAATACACGTGACAGCCCAGTCACAGCATCCGTCGGAAAGCCCCAAATAAAAACGGAAAAACGACGTTGTTTCGGTCGATTTGGGACTAAAATTGAACATTATCAAAGTTGTTGGGATTAAATCGACGATAAAAAAAAATTTATGGGACTAAATCTATTTGAGACCAAAGTTATTTAACCATTTTTTATTTAAACTCCTAACGTGGGAACATATTATATTATTTAAATTATGGCACAATACACTATATGATCCTATCTACTAGATCAATTGACGTTTCTGAATGAGATGGCACAGCTGGCAATCCAATAATTTAGGCTGCAGCATTGCATGTGCATGCATCAATTTGTATGGATGAGAATAAGTGGGCGCTGTTGATCAAGATGCTACAGCTGGCAATCTCAAAAATTTGGCCACATCTCTCGCTTGTATCACTTTTTTTTTAGTGAATTACAAATTAAATTATGATAGAATCTCAATTTCTAGTTAGTTCTAATCAATGTTTTCATAACCGAATCGGTGATCGAACCGGACAGACCACCGGTCAGCGATTCAACCGGTCGGACCGGTTCAACCGGCGGTTCAATCGTTTTCTATGTTTAGTTAAAAAAACAAAATAAGTATACACCTACAAAAATTTAAACAATGGCAGTGAGTAATTGGTTGATGATAGCCACCCTAGTGTTCCTCTTGCTTCCAAACAAGCTTCACTCACAATTCTCAGACGCAACAATCTTCAATTTCACGAGCTTCCAAAGAAATGACCCCGACTTAATCTTTCAAGGTGATGCCCGCCTTATAGCAACAATAGTCTCTCTTACTCCGACTGTTGGCAGGCTGTTGTTCTCCCATCCAATCAGATTATGGGACAGAGCCGGACACCGACAAGCTAACTTCCAAACTATATTCACAGGTTTAATCTCGGGTTTTGAAGCGCCCTACGGCATATCCTTCTTCGTTGCACCCGTTAACGCTGCCATCCCTACAGTGTCCACCACAGGAGGGAACATGGGACTGTACGATAATTCTACGGGAACAAGTCCCGTCCCCCTTCTTGCAGTTGAGCTCGACGTCTTTGTTGACAGCTGGGATCCAAATTACCGTCATGTGGGAATCAATCTCGACTCTAGAGACTCCGTTGCTGTTGAGAAGTGGGACAGCGGAAGAGAAGGAGGTTTTGAGGGGGGATTTTTTGAGGCAAGAATCACTTACGATGCGCGTCAAAGATTGATATCTGCTTTTGTCAATGGCGATGTCTGGAACTCGGACCCATTAATTGCAACGGTGGAGCATAGCATTGACTTGAAGACCATTCTTCCCGAGTGGGTTCAAATTGGAATCTCCGCTTCCACAAGACGGGGCGCGTATGCAGAACATTTTATTCACCGCTGGTCTTTCATTTCTTTCCTGGTGAGTGATCATGATGACGTCATCCGACCGGACGAGGATAATTACAATCGCCAATATGTGTGATTTATTATTATTATATATTAATGTATATTTGAATCCTAGTTTATGATGATTCAATAATTACTACTACTCCATCCCTTGTTAACTCTCTTTTTATTAATATGTGTGCCAATAAAATAACGAGTCTTGGTAATTTATTCATTTTTTTCTAAACATAGAACTATATATTTTCTATTGCTCTGGTTTGATGAGTTTGAAATAATTACATTACAACATATACATCTCATGTTATTTGTATAGTTATTAAAATTGTCTTAATATTGTCTTATTTTAATTTATTATATAAATATAAAAGCTCTATATTTTTTAATACCGAGCTCCTTAAATCGTTTGAATATCGGCCCTGTTGTTGATTACTGTTTGTGGTATTAATGATAATTTTTATGGTATTGCTTAATATTGTTTTTGGAATTGTTAATTATTATTTGATGTATATTATTTATTATTGCTTGTTGTATTGTCTGTGATATTGCTTGTTGTATTGCTTATACATGATATTGAATTTATTAATGCGTGTGATATTGGTGACTATTGTTATGGTATTGCTAATTAGTCCTTGTAATATTATTTATTATTTCTAATTATGGTATTGCTGAAAGTTAGATTGAAAAAAAAAAAAACGAAAAAAAAAAAGAATTAGCAAAAAAAAGAAAAATTATTATCTTTAAATTTCCAATCTACTTGGCTGAAGTGGGATTCTTAGTTCCGGAAGAAAATGCAAAAACTGCAGTGATACATTTTGAACTTGTGACATACAGGGTATAATGTGAACACATTTTTGATTAACCCCGAGCCATAATTTTTTTTTTTTTATCGGGCAAATGGTGACTCGAATCGCCCATAATCTCACGGTATGAGTAGTGGTGCTCTAACCACTTGAGCTATTCCACTTCGTTGACTATTATAAATAATGGATTGCTAACTTGGCATTAGTTGAAATTGGGTTAAAATTACACTATATAATTGCACAGTGCATTTAAATTTGTGGTCACTCTTCTTAGTATTGTACAATTGAGCAAAATTTGAATATTTCCAAATTGTCTTTATCCATATTAATTTCTATGTGGTTTTCAACTCTCTATTTACTAGCTAACCACCTAAGAGTTTGAATCACGAATGGTCTCATAACTTTGACCTCAAATAGATTTAGTATCATAAGTTTTTTTGTTATCGATTTAGTCATAATAACTTTGACAATGTTCAATTTTAGTCCCAAATCGGCCGAAATAACGTCATTTTGCCATTTTTATTTAGGGTTTTTCGACGGATGTTGTGACTTGACTACCACATGTACTATCACGTGTATTTTTAAGTGTTCTTAACTAATTCTTACCGTAAATTTTATTTTAATTTTAAGTTTAAAATTTTAATTATATATGCCTGAAATTTCATCTGTTAAAATAAAATACACGTGACAGCCCAGTCACAGCATCCGCCGGAAAGACCCAAATAAAAACGGAAAAACGACGTTGTTTCGGTCGATTTGGGACTAAAATTGAACATTATCAAAGTTGTTGGGATTAAATCGACGATAAAAAAAAACTTATGGGACTAAATCTATTTGAGACCAAAGTTATTGAACCATTTTTTATTTAAACTCCTAACGTGGGAACATATTATATTATTTAAATTATGGCACAATACACTATATGATCCTATCTACTAGATCAATTGACGTTTCTGAATGAGATGGCACAGCTGGCAATCCAATAATTTAGGCTGCAGCATTGCATGTGCATGCATCAATTTGTATGGATGAGAATAAGTGGGCGCTGTTGATCAAGATGCTACAGCTGGCAATCTCAAAAATTTGGCCACATCTCTCGCTTGTATCACTTTTTTTTTAGTGAATTACAAATTAAATTATGATAGAATCTCAATTTCTAGTTAGTTCTAATCAATGTTTTCATAACCGAATCGGTGATCGAACCGGACAGACCACCGGTCAGCGATTCAACCGGTCGGACCGGTTCAACCGGCGGTTCAATCGTTTTCTATGTTTAGTTAAAAAAACAAAATAAGTATACACCTACAAAAATTTAAACAATGGCAGTGAGTAATTGGTTGATGATAGCCACCCTAGTGTTCCTCTTGCTTCCAAACAAGCTTCACTCACAATTCTCAGACGCAACAATCTTCAATTTCACGAGCTTCCAAAGAAATGACCCCGACTTAATCTTTCAAGGTGATGCCCGCCTTATAGCAACAATAGTCTCTCTTACTCCGACTGTTGGCAGGCTGTTGTTCTCCCATCCAATCAGATTATGGGACAGAGCCGGACACCGACAAGCTAACTTCCAAACTATATTCACAGGTTTAATCTCGGGTTTTGAAGCGCCCTACGGCATATCCTTCTTCGTTGCACCCGTTAACGCTGCCATCCCTACAGTGTCCACCACAGGAGGGAACATGGGACTGTACGATAATTCTACGGGAACAAGTCCCGTCCCCCTTCTTGCAGTTGAGCTCGACGTCTTTGTTGACAGCTGGGATCCAAATTACCGTCATGTGGGAATCAATCTCGACTCTAGAGACTCCGTTGCTGTTGAGAAGTGGGACAGCGGAAGAGAAGGAGGTTTTGAGGGGGGATTTTTTGAGGCAAGAATCACTTACGATGCGCGTCAAAGATTGATATCTGCTTTTGTCAATGGCGATGTCTGGAACTCGGACCCATTAATTGCAACGGTGGAGCATAGCATTGACTTGAAGACCATTCTTCCCGAGTGGGTTCAAATTGGAATCTCCGCTTCCACAAGACGGGGCGCGTATGCAGAACATTTTATTCACCGCTGGTCTTTCATTTCTTTCCTGGTGAGTGATCATGATGACGTCATCCGACCGGACGAGGATAATTACAATCGCCAATATGTGTGATTTATTATTATTATATATTAATGTATATTTGAATCCTAGTTTATGATGATTCAATAATTACTACTACTCCATCCCTTGTTAACTCTCTTTTTATTAATATGTGTGCCAATAAAATAACGAGTCTTGGTAATTTATTCATTTTTTTCTAAACATAGAACTATATATTTTCTATTGCTCTGGTTTGATGAGTTTGAAATAATTACATTACAACATATACATCTCATGTTATTTGTATAGTTATTAAAATTGTCTTAATATTGTCTTATTTTAATTTATTATATAAATATAAAAGCTCTATATTTTTTAATACCGAGCTCCTTAAATCGTTTGAATATCGGCCCTGTTGTTGATTACTGTTTGTGGTATTAATGATAATTTTTATGGTATTGCTTAATATTGTTTTTGGAATTGTTAATTATTATTTGATGTATATTATTTATTATTGCTTGTTGTATTGTCTGTGATATTGCTTGTTGTATTGCTTATACATGATATTGAATTTATTAATGCGTGTGATATTGGTGACTATTGTTATGGTATTGCTAATTAGTCCTTGTAATATTATTTATTATTTCTAATTATGGTATTGCTGAAAGTTAGATTGAAAAAAAAAAAAACGAAAAAAAAAAAGAATTAGCAAAAAAAAGAAAAATTATTATCTTTAAATTTCCAATCTACTTGGCTGAAGTGGGATTCTTAGTTCCGGAAGAAAATGCAAAAACTGCAGTGATACATTTTGAACTTGTGACATACAGGGTATAATGTGAACACATTTTTGATTAACCCCGAGCCATAATTTTTTTTTTTTTATCGGGCAAATGGTGACTCGAACCGCCCATAATCTCACGGTATGAGTAGTGGTGCTCTAACCACTTGAGCTATTCCACTTCGTTGACTATTATAAATAATGGATTGCTAACTTGGCATTAGTTGAAATTGGGTTAAAATTACACTATATAATTGCACAGTGCATTTAAATTTGTGGTCACTCTTCTTAGTATTGTACAATTGAGCAAAATTTGAATATTTCCAAATTGTCTTTATCCATATTAATTTCTATGTGGTTTTCAACTCTCTATTTACTAGCTAACCACCTAAGAGTTTGAATCACGAATGGTCTCATAACTTTGACCTCAAATAGATTTAGTATCATAAGTTTTTTTGTTATCGATTTAGTCATAATAACTTTGACAATGTTCAATTTTAGTCTCAAATCGGCCGAAATAACGTCATTTTGCCATTTTTATTTAGGGTTTTTCGACGGATGTTGTGACTTGACTACCACATGTACTATCACGTGTATTTTTAAGTGTTCTTAACTAATTCTTACCGTAAATTTTATTTTAATTTTAAGTTTAAAATTTTAATTATATATGCCTGAAATTTCATCTGTTAAAATAAAATACACGTGACAGCCCAGTCACAGCATCCGCCGGAAAGACCCAAATAAAAACGGAAAAACGACGTTGTTTCGGTCGATTTGGGACTAAAATTGAACATTATCAAAGTTGTTGGGATTAAATCGACGATAAAAAAAAACTTATGGGACTAAATCTATTTGAGACCAAAGTTATTTAACCATTTTTTATTTAAACTCCTAACGTGGGAACATATTATATTATTTAAATTATGGCACAATACACTATATGATCCTATCTACTAGATCAATTGACGTTTCTGAATGAGATGGCACAGCTGGCAATCCAATAATTTAGGCTGCAGCATTGCATGTGCATGCATCAATTTGTATGGATGAGAATAAGTGGGCGCTGTTGATCAAGATGCTACAGCTGGCAATCTCAAAAATTTGGCCACATCTCTCGCTTGTATCACTTTTTTTTTAGTGAATTACAAATTAAATTATGATAGAATCTCAATTTCTAGTTAGATTCTAATCAATGTTTTTATAATCTTAAATCCATGATCGAATCCTGACAGAATTATCGGTCAAATGATTCAACCGGGGCGGGACCAGGATTCCTACCGGCTCAATCAATCGTTTTCTATGTTTAGTTAAAAAAACAAAATAAGTATACACCTACAAAAATTTAAACAATGGCAGTGAGTAATTGGTTGATGATAGCCACCCTAGTGTTCCTCTTGCTTCCAAACAAGCTTCACTCGCAATCAGACACCACCACCTTCGAATTCACGGAGTTCCAAAGAAATGAACCCGACTTAATCTTTCAAGGTGATGCCATAGTTCAACACGGATCCATTGATCTTACTAGCATGTTATACGGTAATCGTGTTGGCAGAGTGTTGTATACACCTACATTAAAAGTTTTATACATAAATTATAAAAGAAAAAAAAAAGCTTATAGATAGTTACATTTCAAAACAAAGCATTTAAATAATTATACTTAATTAAGGAAACATATTACTTTCATCCTATAAATTTTTCATTTTATGTATTTTGTCCTATTGACTTTCAAGAATTGAAATTTATCTTGTAATTTTCACATTTTTGACTTTTTGGCTATGTGACCTGCTACTCACGGTATTCTTCAAGTCACATATTAACTTGTTACTTTTTTTTTTCATTTTCTTTTATTTTACAAAGATAATATAAGTTGGTCTTTATGTGACTTTTTTTTCCCATGACATGAAGCAGAATGTATGGCATCTTATCAATTTTTTAGTTAATAATGCAATGAGCGAGGCCATGTCATTTACAAAATTTACAGACAAAATCCAGTCGTTGATTGGTTAAATTATTGAACGCATTAAAGAGTTGCACAATCGCATTATTGTATTCAAAATAGCAGAGGGACCAGTATATATACTAGTTGATCTTGTAGGTGAAGGAAGGAGTTAAGACTCGACGTGGATGGTATGGAAGGTGTGGGGGTGGGTGGGGGGAAATTAATTATTAGCGTGCATGAATATTCTAGTCTCAGTACAGTTTATTAATGAGATTTAAATCAATTCAGTCTCATAAATTTTAACTTTTATTAAAATGATTTTGTAATTATCTCATTTTCTAATTTATTTTCATATAAATTTAAATTTAACCAATTTCGTCCGAATGGCCGAAAAATGACAAAAATAACTTCGTTTTGATCACGAGCCGGTTACATGCTTGTTATTTTCGTCGAAAATTGCTGAGTTGACAATTTTTGCACACATGGCATGCTAATTGAGTATTTTCCGTACAATAAAAAAAAAAAAAAAATTACAATTTATTTACAACATATTTAAAACATTAAAATTAAAGGCCAAATTAAAATTAAATTGCTGAGTTGACATTTTTTGCACACGTGGCATGCTGATTAGGTATTTTTTTTTCAAGAATTGCAACTTTGGGGGTGGCAAAAGTAAGATTATAACTTTTTGGGTTGACAAAAAATAAGACCGAAACTTTTAAAAAGTATAGCAAAACTAGGCCCATAACTTTTTAAAATAACAATTTAAGGCAAAATTAGCCCAAATTGTCCTCTTTCGAGCTCAAATTGCACATGTGGATTCCATGCCTGAAAGGTAAAAAACTTTGAATCCTGCGTGTTGAATCGCTTTCAAAACAAATACATGTATGAAGCTTGGGATAAACCGATCATTCTTTTCTTCCGATCTCGAGTGATTTTGATCTCTAAGATATGACCGGCTTCTCCCAAGTCCTTCATGTCAAACTAATTTGACAGTCATACCCATACATCTGACAAAACTTTTACATTGTTTTTAGATGAAGCGCGAATATCGCCTACATATAATCTTAAGAATATAAAAAGCGGTTCCGTCCTAATCGCTTATGCAAACATGATGTTGTTGGCCTTTCGCAATAAAGCCTTCGGGTTGTTGCATATAGAATTCTTCGTTAAGACTTCCGTCTTGACATCCATCTGCCAGATCCCAAAATCTAGATGTCCAGTTATAGCCAAGAGAATACGGATGGACTTAAGCATGGCTACAGGCGAGAAAGTTTCTTCGTAATCGATACTCTCTCTTTGAGTGTATCCCTTTGCCACTAACCTAACTTCAAAGGTTTCCACCTTCCCGTCCGGTCATCTTTTCCTCTTGTAGACCCACTTTCATCAAATGGGTTTTACCCCACTGGGTGGTTCAACTAGCTCCCACACTCGATTATGGTCCATTGAGCCCATCTCGGCTTCCATCATTGTTTGCCAGGATTTTTTAGTCCTTATCTTGGACCAACTCTTTGTAGGATCAGGGGTCTGATTCACTATCCCCGTGAATCTCTCAGGTTGTCGAACAACCCTCCCACTACGATGAGGTTCTGGTTGTGTCAGTGTGACGCTTGGTACATCAACTTGTACAGTTGGTATAGGAGTTTACTCTCTTTATTCATCTAAGGTAATCTCACTTTTGGGCTTTCATTTGTTCATATAGTCTTTTCCCAAGAATCCAAGGTGCGTACTGATTACCACCTTTTGATCTTCGCGACTATAGAACATGCACACATTCGTTCCCATGGGATACCCTATAAACAACCTTAATTTCGAACGTGCGTCCAACTTATCAGTTCCCTTGTCTAGCTCGTATGCCGGACACCCTAGATTCTCAAGTGTCTCAGACTGAAAGAGATCCTCTCTACTAGATCAATTGACGTTTCTGAAATAGATGGCACAGCTGGCAATCCAATAATTTAGACTGCAGCATTGCATGTGCATGCATCAATTTGTATGGATGAGAATAAGTGGGCGCTGTTGATCAAGATGCTACAGCTGGCAATCCAATAATTTAGCCTGCAGCATTGCATGTGCATGCATCAATTTGTATGGATGATAAGTGGGCCCCACAATGCATTTAAACTCTGGAGATTAACAACATACAGAGACGTGGTCCTCCTGTCACGTCTCTCGCTGTTCCAATTTTTTTAGTGAATTACAAATTAAATACTTATTCTATATATATCTACAGCACCCGAAGCATACCGTACAAACAAAATTAAGGCATGGCTGCAGTGAGTTGGTTGATGATAGCATTAGCCACCCTAGTAGTGTTCCTTTTCTTCCAAACAAGCTTCACTCACAATCAGACACCACCGTCTTCGATTTCACGAGGTTCGATGCAAGCGACCCAGACTTAATATTACAAGGTGATGCCCTAGAATTTAACGGATACATTTCTCTTACCAGCTTGAGTGTTGGCAGTTTTGTACTCCCCGCCAATCAGGCTGTGGGACAGAGCTGGACGCTGACAAGCTAACTTCCAAACTGTATTCAGAGGTAGACTCTGTTGTGCCTTTGAAGACAATCTGCTCAACGGCATATCCTTCTTCATGGCGCCAGTTAATGCTACCATCCCTATGGCGTCCACTGCAGGAGGGAACATGGGACTGTACGATGCTTCTTCCGGAGCTAGTCCTGTTCCCCTTTTTGCGGTTGTGCTCGACTACTTTCCTAACAACTGGGATCCAAATTACCGTCATTTGGGAATCAATATCGACTCTAGAAACTCAGATGCGGTTGGGAGGTGGGATTGGGAAACCCCCAACAACACGGCATATCCCTGGACTAATTCTGTGGAGACAAGAATCACGTACGACGCGCGTCAAAGGTTGATATCTGTTATTGCCAATGCCACCAGATTTTTGTCCCCGACGGCTCCCCCATTAATTGGGAGTGTGGAGTATAGCTATGACTTGAAGACAAGTCTTCCCGAGTGGGTTCAAATTGGATTCTCCTCTGGCGCAGAACGGCCGGTCCAGACTTCTTTAGTAGGAAATCAAGACATTTTAAGCTGGTCTTTCATTTCCTTCATGGCGCCTGATGACATCAATCGGCCGGACGAGGACAGTCACAATCGCCAATATGCGTGATTTATTATTATATAATGTACTTGAATCCTAGTTTCAATTCAATAATTCTCTACTACTCCATCTCTTGTTAATTGTCTTTGTAATAATATGTGTGTTTTATTAAATAAATTAAACTATGTTTGATATATGTATCTTAATTAATGTAGTTTACAACAAGGAGCCTTGGGTGAGACAATTGGGTGAAAGACTTGATGCCTTTCATAAACATAAACAAAGTTATATATGTGAGAGATCACATATTCCATAATTTATAATTTATTTAGTGATAAATTTATTATAAAACTTATTCTAATTTCTTTCTAAATCATATTAAAAAAATAAATATAATTGGAATGATAACTAATAATAAGTTAATTAAAATAGCAAATTTTATTATTAAGTTTTAGTTTAATAAATAATATTAAAAATTTATGAATATTGAATTAATTAAAATGATAAGCTTGTTTTGCATTCCAATGAGTATTAACTACTTTTATCCTAAAATGCCTCTATTTAATTTCATAATTTTATGTGAATAAGGGTAAAATAGAAAATTTATATGAATCAAATGAGTAGACCATAAATTTTATACACGCTTTAATATGTGTGTAAAAATAAATATATCTATTATTATTGAACAAAATTGTACAAAATATCAGCAAACAAGAGCGGACGTCCCACTATGATGATGAGAATTGCAATTTGGGAACACAGATAAATTTGTCGCCCTAGCGTAGGCTAGCAGGAGAACAAATAGAAAACACGATAAAATCGACGCCCTGACTCAGACCAGTAGGAAAACGATTGGTTTTGACAAAGTTGTCAAGAAAAAACTTATATTATTTATTGATTAAGAAGAAAAAATGTACAAAACCTATATAAAGAGAAAAATGACCAAAAACCTATCCTAGAGATTTAAATCAAAAAGGTCTCGTAACTTTACACCTTTATTGAAAAGGTCCCGTATATATCACTTGTTTCAATTTAGTCCAGTATGTATTCAATTTGTGCCGATTTAGTCCTGAATCGCCAGAGACCAGTCAAACCAGCCAAAAACGACGTCATTTTTTGCGCGTGTATCCCTAATTTGGGACTAAATCGGCACGTGATACAGCATTTCCCGATCAAAATTATGGGTGCGTGTATCACACGCCCAAAAAACGACATCGTTTTGGGGTAGTTTGACCGATTTTCGGCGATTTGGGACTAAATCGAAACAAATTGAAAACATACGGGACTAAATTGAAACATGTGATATATACGGGACCTTTTCAATAAAGGTGCAAAGTTACGGGATCATTTTGATTTAAAACCCTATATTTTGTGAGCGACACTTGCATGAGGCGATTTCACAGTGAAATTGAGCATAATTTGAGCATAACTTTTTAACACTTTAATAAACTCAAATCTAAATATTTGTAGATTAATTTAACTCAAGTGGGGAGAGTGGTGATTTATGTGTGAAATCCACGGATTTCAAATCCATCCATCCAAACGAAGCTTTAGTGATTGTGAGTTTGAATCACAAATGGTCCCATAACTTTGGTCTCAAATAGATTTAGTCTCATAAGTTTTTTTGTCGTCTATTTAATCCCAATTAGAATTGGCATGTTCCATTGAAGGTAATTACTTCTTCCTTCTAACCTCATTAACTTCTTGTATATAATGGAGACTATTTCTTTGGTTACCGAATTAATCATTTTTCTGCGATCCGTTGCATGCTGCAGCTTGTGTGAGTGAATATTTCAGCAACGAAAACCCGAATGTAGCGAAAGATAGATCATTACAGGATCCTATTTACAAGGGCTATAAAGCTGTTCTTGACTCAAAATCCACTGATGAGACCTTGGTACCTACATTATATATATGTATACGTATAATTTGAAATGCTAAATTTAGAGTTCTTTTGTTCATATATTTTGTTTGGTTTGATCAGGCAGCGCATGCGAGCTGGGAGCCATGCCACTCGAGAAACTGCGAGAGGTTCCCATGGCAGCTGTACGTAAAGCTAGGCGACGTACTCCGCCATTTTGGGTACACAGTTGTGTCTCTTCATGGATGCCTTCAAACTGAAATCCAGGTCTTTATAATTTAAATTATATGCATCTCCTGGTTCATCACATTATTTTAGTATGGCAAGTTAACTTTCGAGTTTAGTCATGTCGATTTTTCACGAATTTAAAATAGTCTTGTAACTTTCACTTTTCGAAATTTTGGTGAGGTGGAACATCCAGTTGATGTTTCATCTACTACAATCTGAATCGGTTGACAGATCAAAAGGTAAGAAATTGTAAATTACAAGACTATTTTCAATTCGTGAAAATCAAAATCGATATTTAGATAACTTACCGGACTAAAAAAAATCATTATCCCAATGACTAATTAATTTTACCATAAATAAAGATCAACATATCTAATTTCCTTAAAAATGGTTTACTGTATTGACCATCAGACTCCAAGGTCAGTTCGAGCTCTCTTCAAAGATCCATGCATTCAAGTCTCCAGAGAAGTATCAAAAGCACTTCGAGAACTAGCCGACAGCATAAGGAAGCGCCGCCAGTGCTCGCCCGTGATTCTCTCCGACCACCTCCACGAAGCCCTCCACGACCTGGACGCCGCCCTCAAGTCCCAGCCCCGCCTCTTTCTGGGCTCCAAAAACATGCTAGCCATAGCAGCAGCAGCCGCCGCCACAAAGACCAACTGGGCCAAAGACTCCGCAGGATCAGTCTGTCCAGTTTCAAAACCGACTCTTCCGCTCTCCAGTGGAAGTCGAGAAGGGAGCAGGCCAAGGAGATGTCGTCCGAGAGAAGGACGTCGTTAAGGCCGACGCTGAGCAAGATTGCCATCACCAGCCTGGAGTTCTCGGAGGCGCTGCCGTTTGCAGCATTTGCCTCGTTGCTGGTGGAGGCGGTGGCGAGGCTCGATCTGGTTATCGATGAGGTGGAGGAGCTGGGGAGGGTGGCTAATTTCAGGGAGTTCTGTGTTGGTGATGATCAAGTGGCTGAGAGCTGCCATAAGTGTGAAAGAGGGAATGCTGCTGCACCATTGGAGAATCATTTGCCTTCTCATGGAGAATGACACCTCTGTTTCACTATTGTTTCTTTTTTTTAAACATTATTATTGTTTCAGATTCACTGCTTTTGTATTTTAATTTGAAGGCCCACAATTTAAATGTAATATAATTAATAAAAGTAGTATATAAACAACCCCATTATCTTAATATTGGGAAGGAAATAAACAATCCCTGTACCTATATGCATGTGCTCTGCCTATATACATGTAACAAATGAAGAACGATGAACAAAAGTGGCAAAATCAAATTGAAGAAATTGATTTCATAGATTAAAGTTATAGATGTACAGAGTGGTGTGGTTGCCCTCTTTTATTTTCCCGCAACCTTTCTTAAAGAATACACTTAGAAGCCAAAAATTAAATATTTCTCTCTCTCTCTCTCTCTCTATATATATATATATACTAAAAACAGAAAAAGGCCGACGCTTCAATCATAATTAGTTCCAACATACCACGTGTATGATTATTTACAGCTCTATCGTTGCCCTGGCGACCCTCACGTGGCTATTTTACGAGCAGCGAGTTCTCTAATAAAGAAGTTTGCTAAATTGAGGAAACCGCAATCTCAATCTTTTCCACCTGTTGTGCACCAACATTGGATGCAAATTCAGGATGTGTTCTGGCATGAAGTCTTGCCTCGTCAATATACCCACAACAGGAACTCTCTGCACCAAACAAACATACCGTTTTCGATTAACTTTGTTATATTGATGAGATTTGAAAGAATAAGCCTGATGTGTGATTGCAACAGAAACCAAAAAGTACTTCACTAATTATCAGGGTATATGATAGGTCCCTTAGCAGAAAGCACGCCCATGACGAAAAAGCATTGAACCATATACACATTTATTTAATGCATAGTTTTGGTTACCCATGATATATATAACTAATACTTTTTCATCATATGAGTTGATACTGTCATTAACATGAACTAATACTTTTCAAACATTTTTTTCTATGATTCACAAAATTATATAAAAAAACAGTTTGGCTTTTTTTAGTTAATATCAGTTCAAATTTACACAAGCTGAACGGTGCAAATGATGAGTCGAAGTGTTACTATATATATACATATGGTAAACAAGTTCAATTATCATAAGAGGTACAAAAGGGTCAAGTAATTGGTATGTAAATCAACTAAATTAACCAGTAGATAAAAGCATATTAAAAAAATATCTTACCCCAGAAAGCTTGGGAATGACCAGCAGGTGCCTCAGACCAACTTCACGGAAAAGTAAGCGAGCTTTTGCTAGTGACATTGTCTCCACAACAGTGAAGGGTGACGTGTTAGTAAACGGGTGCAAATCTAAATGCATATCCATCTCTTCTTCAGACAATTCTATATCCTCAATCTTATCATCATGGCCCAATCCCTTCTTTCCAAAATCATCAGTTGTAAGCCATGCAACAGAATTGTGATCAAAAGGTGTGGCTGTTCTCAAGAAAGCTTTCGATTTCAACAATGTAACAAGATGGGCCCGCAGGATTAAGCCATACAGAACAGGGGACTCAGAGACGGGGGGCTCGTCTATAACGGGAAATCCATTATGTTCTGTCGATTTAAGAACATGAACTACATTAGATACCTTCTCGATTCCATGGAAGATCTGAAGCGGGCCAGTTACCACATCCCCTACAGTCAATTGCCTCATATATGGTTCAGAAAAAGCTTCCAAATAAGGTAAACCCTTTAATATCATTATGAGGTCATATATGTTTCCATTGAAGGCATCGGCCACAGTCTTGGAAATGAGAAGAACGATCATTATAAGTGGGAGGAGCAATAGATTATTGGTCAACTCAAGAACTATTACACATAACGAAACCGTCATCCTCATGGATCCACCGAGAAGAGAAGCGGAACCAAGAACAGCAAAAAGTCCATGGTTTAGAGTTGACTTTGAACCGAGTAACATCCCGACGAAACGTCCATAGGCAGCACCTGTCACTATCACTGGGACGAATAAACCAGCAGGGGCCACTATTCCGTAACTGAAAATGCTGAGGAAGAAGCAAGTGGCGAAGAAAGTAAGCATGGATGAATGATGAAATTCAGCATCGGTGTTTTTGCTGAATAGGTTCTTGATTGCATCATCATTGGTGTTGAAGAAAAGGCTGGCTAGATCGTTGTAGAAACCGGGAGGACATTGGAATTTCTTGTAATTACCAGAGCGGCCAATTGTTGGACAAGGCTCTGACGCGTCAGATGGACATGGACGACAAGGTGCCAGCCATGGTAATCCGAATAGAAGACAAGAAGTAAAGATTGATATAGTGCAAGCTAAAAGGATCTTTGAAGCAATTCCTTTCCTAGAAGAAATAGCAAAGAGTCGCTTAAATCTTGCCTCAAGATAGGAAGTTGAGTAGGATATTCAAGGCATAATGCATCAAAAAGGTCCCTAAACTATTAAATTTTGCTAGTTGTTATTTAAAAGTCCTCTTAATATAAGAATTTTATTTCATGAGCTCCCTCGAGATGAAAATTGACAGAATTTTTAGATTCACCTTGATGGTCCCGTTAAGTAATTAGTATATCAGCTTTATTTAATTTTAACTATATATAAAGTGTTTTACTGAAAGATATTTTAGGAACCCATCACATGAAGTATTGGGGTTAAAACGACTCAAACAAAACACTTATGTATATGAATAAGAATAAGGTATAATATTATTTAACGGGACCATCAAGATAAACTGAAAAACTCTGTCAATTTTCATCTCGAGGGAGCGCGTGAAATAAAATTCCAATACTTGAAGGGCTTTTCAAAAGAAAAATAGTTTAAGGACCCATCGAAAAAGTTTAGGGATTTGTTGGTGCATTATGCTGAAATATAATTCACTTCACAGATGAATCATGAGATTTGAATACGCACTCGTTAATTCTGTTGTAAATTCGGAGGACCTTATTAAGTAGATGATTGTAGATACTTCCTAATATGCCACCCAGAGCTGCAAGAAGAAGAACGAGAGGCACATCCTGGAGGTGATAAGGAATATTTGCAGAGGTGACATCGTACATTATTAGGCCGCCTTTGCCAAACAGGCCACATTCACCTCTCAGACAGACATCAATTAGGGCGCGAAGAACTATTGCAACAACAGCTGTAGTGAAGAAAGCTCTCCATAGAAGACTACTTCTCCACCTGTATTAGAAAGAAGTTAAGACCGTAAAATAAGATACATAAATACACATATTTACATATAAATCTTAAGCAGAAAAGGTTATGCATGAAATGGTGAATTCTCACTTCTTGTCTGAATGTCTGACTAATCTAGTTCAAGAAACGGAGCATTTCTTAACAGAAATGAAAAGGGCAGCATAAATACAAGCTCACATTAGTCAGAACTATAAAAACACGCATATTGCTAACGATAATAATCTTAGAAACAAAAAAGTCACAATTAATATAGATTAGAAAGAAAGTAACATCACTATACTCATGAAACCATTCAATGTAGCATTCAGATAAGGTAACTACCAAGATGCCATTTCTTCAAGAGCAAACAACACACCACCAACTGGAGAACGAAAAGCAGCCGCTATCCCTGCAGCTGATCCACATGTTACAAGGTCTCTTCTGTCTCTATCATTTTTGAAAAACCGCAACCATTTCCAGGTAATTCCAAACTTCTTTGATCCACCCTGTCCTAGTATTGCAGCTATGCAGGCACCAGAATGGACCATGGGCCCCGCCTTTCCAACATTAAGAGACGATGACACAGCACATATGCTTCCAACAACCTGTTTGTTATTGACCCCGAGTAAGACCTCAAAATTGAAAAGAAATAAATCTTGTGCAACATTTAACTATAGGACAAACATAAATGGCCAAAGATTTTCAGGTTCAGATATCGTTTTTCCATGATTTGGTTGCAGGAACTAAATATAATTGACTGCTGATTAACTAATTCTTCGAGATCTGACAAGAGCTGGTTTTGAAGTAATGGTTTTATTCTGGACCCAATATAAAAGCCTTGAACTTCCAGGCAAGGCAAGCAGCTCATTGGTTGCAATGCAACAAAATAAATTATAAAATTTGTGTTATCTGAGCAGCTGAGTAAGAGAGTTCATTCAGCGATATAAGGGTTTATTCTGATTATTAAAAATTTTAATTCATTCTTTAGTTGATGTCCGTACTTCTTATTTCAGACCTCATATAATATGTTTGAAAGCCTAAGTCTCTTTCGAGACAGAGTTTTGGGGTAAAAATGGAATATTCCATACTCCTGAGGATAATAGGATTCACAGCTATAGTACATTGATTCACCGTCACTGTCCCATACCTCTTATTAACTTTCATGTAGTATAATTTTCCCCACAAAAAATGAAGAGTAAAAAGATGATCGTAATTCATTTCTCCCATTATACGATTTTCTTTTTCTTCTCTACAAATTCCATGAACTGATTTCTACATTTTCACTTGAACTCGAAATTAGGAAAGAGAGATGCCACGTAGTAAGTAAAGAGTTGTGGCCGACTAGCACAGGGTGCACCAACAGATGCTGAACTTCGTGAAATGTGTATATTAGTCAACTTAATCTAGGTCAATAAAAGCAACAGCCAAGAGATAGAGAAGATAATCAAACAAGAGTTATTAACCTTTCTTAAAACATGAGGTATCTGCCGACATATAAACAGAATTGAGAATATAAGTTTCAGATAAATTTTTGGAGCAGGTAGTTACAATTATTTTTCAGGTGAAAGCCACTTACATCAAGTAAACTGCTGCTAACTAAAGGCCCAGTGGTTATATGGGCTTCAATAGTATTATCATCCAACATCATGGTATCAAGTTCAGGTATTTTTCAAATATTAATTTTGGTAAGTCTTTGGTTGCATATTCTCTTAGCACACACATATACATATATATACACATACATGCATGCATACATACAAACACACACATACATATCTCATTATGTTAGGAGTGTTTGGGAGAAAAGAGAGAGAACACGCAAATTCAAAGTACCTTGACAATCAGAGTTCAGAATGAAAATATTGCTGGCGCATCTACACCATTCAAGTAAGCCTTAACCTCTGGTATACCTGAACCAGCAGCTTCAGGTGCTACAAAAGCAGTGATCATACTTGCAAAGAATGTCAACCCCAGATTTGTAGATGCAAATACAATGAAAGCCGCCACAAACCTGATCCATATTCAAAACCATTAAACATATATCCATAAAACTAGATGATTCTCCCAAATCAACAACTCTAAAGGAAAGAGAATGTGAAAGATGAAAACTTTCTTACTTTCTGGACAACATCATGTTGGAGGTGACCACAAACTTTATACCAGCTATATTTTCAACAGCAAGATTGATGAAGAACCCAAGGAGACCTACAATAAGTCCAATAAGAAAGCACAATATCCATTTCATTAATGTATATTGGCACATCTGGGTTATTCCCCTACTTCTCCAGTCTGACTTGAGAAAATCATTCTCTACTATCCTGCAATTAAGAGCTTCATGTCATTACGATTTCAAGTAGTTACCGGATTTTCATAATGATAATTAAAAGTAAATAGAAAAGGTAGTGATTCCCAATAATTTTATCCGAGGGGATCAAGGTTAAAATTTTACAGGCTGGGTACAAGAGACATGAAATCAATGTTGCACCTTTGCTAACTTTTCGGGAGAAAGAAACCGTGGTACAATATCTCATTCAAACAGAAATTTGATATTTTCAACTGAATAAAAGTGAAACTTGAGGAAAAAACAAATCAAATAGAGTATACACACTCTCTACAAGTTCAAGATTGAGATCAAACACAAATAAGAGTTAATCAATACTTACACTAACCTCACAAAAAAAAAACAAGTATACAAGTACAACACACCCATATGTTAGGCAGTCAAAAAACTTAAATATTTTACCACTCCAATTCACTAAATCAAAAAATACAGTCCATCCACTTTGATCCACAAACACAATTCATAAATAAGCAGCAATTCACAGACACGCACGAACTAACATACCAAAAACAACACAAACAGAGCAATACATCATAAAACCAGCCAGGTCCCGCGTACAATCAAAGCAAAATCAGACTCACTCATAATCAAGGCTTTCGATTGGGCAGACATTGGAGCCGACAATGGCGACCTGCGACGTCGTATTGGAGGAGGCCCGACGGAGGCGCGGCGGCTGCTGCTGATACTGCGGCAACAGCGGCAACAGCGGCGCGTGCAGCAGCGGCGCCTCCTCGTCCACAGCCTCCAGAAAGCCATTGTGAAGCGGCGTTGACATGGCGGCCGGAGATTCCGAATATACTCTCGTTGAAATCGAGAAAAAAATCAGAAAAAATAATTGGAGTCAGTGTGGAGTCAAGTAGGTTTTTTTTTTTTTTTTTTTTTTACAGAAAAATCAAGTAGTTGTTGAGGTGCTCATGAAAAGGAGGATTTGTTTTATATACTTCTAACGGGTCGAGGGGCAGTTACTGTAGTCCAAATTCTATTGGAATTTGGTCAGCCAAACAGGGTTTTACCCGAACCCGGTAGTTGACCCGACTAGAGCTGTGATAAGATTTGAATTATTGATGACCTGATAAGATAGAATTTAGGAGTTTGTACTATATAAAAATTTTATACTTATGTTTTAAAGTCATTAAATTATATCATTTCGTCCTCGTTCGAATTCTAAATTTTTGTCGTCCTTATCCAATGGAAAATTTCGCCCCCTTTGAAAAAATTCTGGATCCGTCCCTATATACGGATATGGACCTAACTCAAAAAAGAAAACGAAATACTGAATTAATTACTATATCTGATGCATACGATACGATACTTTTTTTGAGTTATTTAAACTTGATTTAGTTTTTTTAATATTGTATAATAATATGAGTAAGTGGATGCATTTAGCTTATAAAAATTATAGTGGTTGTTCCTTTTTTTCATTGATCTCGAAATGTCGATTTTTTAACATTCTTTTTTATCTAATGATCATATATTTATATTGTATATAGTCTTATGTTACCTTAAATTCTTTTGGATTCGTACTATTTTTGATACATTATATTTATATCTTGACGTAATAATTATAGATTTATATAATGGGCGCAATTATTCAAACCCACAAAATTACTTAGTTCATCCATTTCTTTTATTAATAAAAATACCTTTAATTGATATTACTAATATATCCTTTGTAACTTAATAAGTACACCCAACTTCTTCCCCATCAATATCACATCCACACAAAAATACATTCTCTTAATTAGTTGGGAAATGTATCAATGGACACGTTTGTAGCATGATATGTGGATTATATATAGGTTATAGCCAGGGACGGACCCAGAAAATTCACCTTCATTTCGCCAATTTATAATATAAACAGAAATTTAAACGCATTTTTTGATTTTTATATATTTTTTAAAATGATTTGGGTTAAATATATTTATATTAACGGAGTCAAATACATTTATATATAAATATATATTTAAAATGTGAATTATATATATTTCTTTTTCTATTTCGCTACTTCTTCCTCACTTAAAGGATAATAAGAAAATTTATATGGGAAAAGAAGACATATTTTGAAATTAACCATAAACTCTAACCTCATCAAGTTAACTAATTAAAATAAAAATTCGTATGAGATGATTTCATACATGAGATAGGGTATAACCTAACACAAATAACATTCATTTTTCCAAAATATTAAAACGTTAATGCATAACTTATGCTCCGTCTCAATATGAGATCGTCTAATGCAAGTGTATAAATATATATATATATTTTAAAAAATTCAAGTGGGGCTAGGGGGACCAGTGACCCCGCCATGAAAGGGCAAGAACTCTGACAGATTTTTTTCAATACACTAATTCTCATTTTCTCGTATTCTTTCTCCACAGATTTTAAAAGTGTATTAATCTAAACAAATTGAATACAAAAAAAAAAAATGGAGAAACTGAACCAATTTGGGTCTTCTCCTTCTCCAAATATCATTCTCCGCCGAAATTTGTGTTGATGTCGAACGGACACAAAAGGGGGATTGTTGAACGTGTTCTTCCCTTGTGGTGGATTGTCCAAATTTTATAAATTTTAAAAGGTGGGTTTAGGGCTTAAGGTGGGTGTGATACAAATATTATTTCAAGGATATAATTGTAAGCTAAAGTGGGTATACTAAGTAATAACTAATAATTAAAATGTCAGATGGGTATATTTAGCAATAGGTGAACTAAGTAATTTTGTAGTTGTGGATAGCAGCGCCCTTATATAATTTGGAAAATGATAAATTTGGATAATATGAATCTAATATCATTATCTGGAAGAGTATTAAATTAATATAATGGATCTGAAATTAGAATTTGTATGGATATTCTTAGATTACATCAATCTTTTATCATATATTGGTTAGATTTGTTATTAGTTGTAACCAATTGTGAAAAATTATTTATATTTACTTCAAAATACTAGTATATCTAAATTTAACAGTATTATTATTGAGTATAGTATTTTCAATGATATATCATTATTGGTCGCACAAATCGAGCCATTAAGAAATTATTAATAGTTATGAAGAATGTCACCCTTAAACAAATCCTGGTACAGTTGGGCCGGGAGTGGACATGAACATGAATCAGGCCAGAAAAGTCGAATATTGGACAGGAATTTTGTTGTATTTTTTAATTTCGTTTTCTTATTATTTTATTTAATTTGTTTGGTTGTTTATTTCTGTTTTGCACGAGATCTCTACAAATATATATAAAGAAATCATTCGTTTTACGCGTGAAATTTTTTCCATGAAAATAAAAAAGATAACATAGATCATGTGTGCTTTTTTTATTATTTTTGTGAGGTTATAGAGTAGTTTTGTGATTATCGAATCAGACCTCCCACACATATAAGAAGACAAGGGATATATTCATTTTAACAAAAAAAAATGTTTAAAATTCTTTTTTTTTTGTTAATTTGATTATATATATATTTTTTTTTATTATTATTATTAAATAGACCATGTGTAGTTATTAATTGTTAATGATCAATATGACGAAAAAAGTAGGGTAAAATACATGCTATGCTTAGTGCACATACAAATTATAATTGAATTACTTCAATGGAGATGTAATTAAAAGAATTACATAAGAATTTTTGCATTTTATTTAATACTCCCAATTACTTCATTTTAGAGGATAGAGTTAATGCTGATTAAGATACCTAAAATTATTAAGGGTTTTCTGAACTTAGTTTTCCAGCGAGGTTTTCCGGGGGTTTTTACGGGCAGGAACATCAACGTTTTCCGAACAAATGAACGATTAGTGATGTCTTGGGCGCCTGCGTATTTTATTGTTTTTTATTTTGGGATCTTGGGGATTTAGGTTTTGCAGGAATATTAACGCTTTCCGGATATATGATCAACTATGATATCTTGGGCACCTACAGATAGAATTTTGTTTGGTTTAGGATTTGGGTCTTGCAGGAATGTTAACGCTTTCCGGATAGGTGATCAATTTGTGATATCCTGGGCGCCTGCGGTTTCTGATTTATGGAGATTTGTCTTTGCAGATCTGGTGCAGGGATTTGATACTACTGATTTGGTGGATGACTCGTTATTTATTGGACTTTCTTCTAGCAGTGTTTGTATCACTTTTCCTTTGATTTTGTACTCCTTGTTTTATCTGGTGTCTGCCTATTATGGTCGTTATGATGAGGCAATTGAGTATTGAAGAGGAAGAGGAGAAAGATCTTATTGTTGAACTTGAAGATGTTGCCGACTACAAGGATAATATTGAGCTCTGTCTGGTTGGTAAATTTTTTTTATCCCCAAACAACACGTTTCAATATCTTAAAGAGTCGTATGGAAAGTGTTTGGAGACCAAAGAAAGGTGTTTCGATTAAGGAGATTGGATCAGGTCATTTTTTGATCCAGTTTTATCATCACATTGATATGAAACGGGTTTTAGATGGCGGCCCATGGGCGTTTGGCAATTTTTCGTTGATTGTTCGTCGGCTTTCTCTCGGGGAGGTTCCACTCTTTGTCCCTCTGTTGTCAATCCCTTTCTAGGTGAGGGTGGACAAAATCCCGGCTGGAATGTTTACTGAAAAAGTTGGTCGTATGTTGGGGAACTTCATGTTAGGGTTAGGGTTATACGTGAAAGTATGCTTTTACGTAATAATGAACTAATGTAACTCTTATTTACTGAATATAAATGTTTCATCACTGTTGCTTTAAATATATATGAATGTTAATTATTTATAGCAAACCGTTCAAATATTAGTACAATATTACATTGTAGTTAATGTGGTGATACTCGATCACAAAAGATCACATTGACAGTTTCTTGTAAATAAAAGTACAACTTCACAACCTAGATGGAATTGAACACTCCATTGGTAGAGGTTGAAGTGCAAAGCTCAGATTGACTTGTCTTGACCAAGAGATTGCACTAGCACATTATGATGTGCTGAAGAGGACCTACAGAGAGGATAAATTCTTCCGTACTGACTTAAGGGATGAAGAATTAGACCTCAGTTGTTATTGATTTCTTAACCTCTGTCACTTAAATATGATTGCATTTAATTAATATTTATTGCTTTGATCTGTGTTGGGTTTAGAGTCAGACAGCGATTCTATACTTTGCATTTTTGGTAATATTATTAATTATATGGCAATTGCTAAGATTTAATACAGAGCAACGTGTGCAAGCGAGTCTTGCGTGATTTGTCCCCTTGGTGGGCTCAGAAGTTTTATCATATCAATCTTGCAAGTGGAAATTTATTTCCAGTATGGATAATAATGTTGAGCTGTATTTACTCCAAGGACAAAAGATATTAAATAATATAAAGATTTTCAGTGGCTTAATTAATTAATGGACTAAATAATCTTAAACACAGGAAATAATAACCAGGAGCCATATTGTCATAATATGGATTAAGATGGATAGTTCAATATTAATTTTATAGTGGAGTAAATTAATATTAATAAACTTGAGTAATATTTTGGCTTAATATTAAAGTTTCACATCCCATTGGAGGTTCAATCTTAATTCTCCTAAAGGCCCCTCAAATAGTCCAATTAAAGTCCAATTAATGAAAAGGAGTAGAAAATATTATTGCCTAATTATTCCTATTTTTTCGAAAATTGTAGAGAAAAGAAAAGGAAAGATTTTCTTGAAAAGATTTTATGGAAAAAGATAATTATTCTTGGAATACAAGATTATCCCATAAATTCAATAAATCAAATCTTATTTCTTTGACCCTTGTATTTTTCAAAAATTTTGTAAGAAATGGAAGTGAAATTTTTGTAAAAATTTTAATTATGGAGAAAAGAATATATGTGATATATTCAAGATTTCTTGGAGGTCAAGAAAAAGATTTTCTCCTTATTCTTTTAGAGCAAAAAATCGGTCACCCCTTGTCTTATAAATGGGGGATGAATTTTTCATCCCCAACACAATTCCATGAGTTGGAAAAATTATAAATCCACAAAGGTGGTGCAATATATTTTTTGTGTTTTCTCCTTTATTAAAATCGTTCGTGAGAATCCTTCCACCGGATTAGTTCGTGGACGTGGGACATATTTGAGAATGCACTTTGGGTTGATCCATCGTCTCAACGTTTGTCACTCCAAGAGGTATGTAACTTCGTAACTCCTAGATTCCGCATGCTTAGGATTTACGTGAATTACGTGTACGCGTGTTGTTATTATTTATTTAATTATTACGTTGAATTAATTTATGATTGATTCATGCTAGTAATTAATTGATTAATTTAAATATACCTCGAATAGATTCGGGCACCCCGAATTTCCCAACAACTGGTATCAGAGCCTCGGTTTCGAGCTCTGTATTTAAATTGTTATTTAAATTTGTTGGCCATTAAATTTTATTAAAAATTGGATAGTAGAATTGTTAGATTTGTTTTACAGGTATCCAATTATCATGGTGTTTAATGTGTTTATTTATTGCATGCGTATGATTGGTTTTAATTCGACTCGTTCAGATTTATTTTTCTTTTGAGAAAATCCACGAGTAGATTAGGCTATTTGATTTGTTCAAATGTAACAGACTAGTCTAGATTTTAGGTTTATTTATTTTTGTAAAATAAATTTTAACCGGGTCGAAGACGAAGACGGAGACGAGAAGTTAAAACGGATCCGGAACCGTAAGCGGGTGACGTGCATCACGCGAAACGTGCCAAGGGAGGCACGCACACGATACGGACGTCACCAAGCGCACACGGACTCGGCACTGGGTGTCTCAAGGATCGGGCCCCCGACGCCAAGACGAAGGTGACAGGGCGCTGGCATCGGCACGCTGGCGAAACAAGACGCCAGACGCCAAAGCGGATTCCGCGAGGAATTCACGAAGAAAGGGACAGCGGCGATAGGCTCGCCGTTCGATACCCCCTACCGAGGTCGCTTAAGTTTCACGAAAAGACGCTGATGCGCCCAGGGCGCAAGACCGGGCGCTGATGTCCGCCAAGAAAGTAGGCCGATGCGGATGTGCATTCCGGTTGCGAGCTACTTGGCGTGACAATTCGAGACGGAATTCTTTTCGAGACGAACGAGTGGGAGAAATCAAGACGGAGTTTCTTCAAGATCAAGACAAGGAAAATTAAACAATGACGATTGGATAATTTGTGTCCAATATGTTTAATTTATGTTTTATTTTGATTTTTTTTTTTTTATGCTTCTGTTTAAATTCGTTTAATGTGTTTGCATGAGATATTGCTTGTGAAAAATCTCAAAACTCAAAATTACTAAGTATTTTTTTTTAATTAATTTGGTTTTGAATCAAATTAATTTTGACCTCCATGATTGAAAGAAAATACCATCTTATACGAGAAATCGTTAAGAGATGAGATATAGAGGTGGAAAAGATCGCATCGAAAGACAACCTAGCAGATCCATTCACAAAAGGTCTGCCTCAGAAAACATTCGAGAGTCATGTGGAAGGAATGGGTGTCAAGTGCATTGCCAATCTGCTTTGAGTATAAGTGGGAGAAATGTATTAAGTTCATTTAGATAACATGTAGATGTCACGTAGAACACGAGACTAGCTGTAGGGTATGCTTAAAAGCAGACTTTGAGTATAAGTGGGAGATTGTTAGGGTTATACTTGAAAGTATGTTTTTACGTAATAACGAACTACTGTAACTCTTATTTACTGAATATATATGTTTCATCACTATTGCTTTAAATATAAATGAATTTTAATTATTTATAGCAAATCGTTCAAATATTAGTACAATATTACATTGTAGTCAATGTGGTGATACCCGATCACAGAAGATCACATTGACAGTTCCTTGTAAATAAAAGTACAACTTCACAACCTAGATGGAATTGAACACTCCACTGGTAGAGGTTGAAGTGCAAAGCTCAGATTGACTTGTCTTGACCAAGAGATTGCACTAGCACATTATGATGTGCTGAAGAGGACCTACAGAGAGTATAAATTATTCCGCACTGACTTAAGGGATGAAGAATTAGACCCCAGTTCTTATTGATTTTTTAACCTCTGTCACTTAAATAGGATTGCATGTAATTAATATTTATTGCTTTGATCAATGTTGGGTTTAAAGTCAGACAACGATTCTATACTTTGAATTTTGGGCAATATTATTAATTATATGGCAATTGCTAAGATTTAATACAGAGCAACGTGTGCAAGAGAGTCTTGTGTGATTTGTCCCCTTGGTGGGCTCAGAATTTTTATCATATCAAATCTTGCAAGTGGAAATTTATTTCCGGTATGGATAATAATGTTGAGTTGTCTTTACTCCAAGGACAAAAGATATTAATTAATATAAAGTTTTTCAATGGCTTAATTAATTAATGGACTAAATAATCTTAAACACGGAAAATAATAACCTGGAGTCATAATGTCGTAATATGGATTAAGATGGATAGTTCAATATTAATTTATAGTGGAGTAAATTAATATTAATGGACTTGAATAATATTTTGGCTTAATAATAAAGTTTCACAGCCCATTGGAGGTCCAATCTTAATTCTCCTAAAGGCCCCTCAAATAGCCAAATTAAAGTCCAATTAATGAAAATGAGTAAAAAATATTATTGTCTAATTATTCCTATTTTTTCTAAAATTGTAGAGAAAAGAAAACGAAAGATTTCCTTGATTTTCTTGAAAAGATTATATGGAAAAAGATAAGTATTCTTGGAATACAAAATTATCTCATAAATTCAATAAATCAAATCTTGTTTCTTTGACCCTTGTATTTTTCGAAAATCTTGTAAGAAAGGGAAGTGGGATTTTTGTGGAAAATTTAATTATGGAGAAAAGAATATATGAGATATATTCAAGATTTCTTGGAGGTCAAGAAAAAAAAAATCTCCTTATTCTTTTAGAGCAAAAAATCGGCCACCCCTTGTCTTATAAATAGGGGATGAATTTTTCATCCCCAACACAATTCCATGAGTTGAAAAAATTATAAATCCACAAAGGTGGTGCAATATATTTTCTGTGTTTCTCCTTTATTAAAATTGTTCGTGAGAATCCTTCCACCAGATTACGTTCGTGGACGTGGGACATATTTAAAAAGGCAATTTGGGTTGATCCATCGTCTCAACGGTTGTCACTCCAAGAGGTATGTAATTTCGTAACTCCTAGATTCTGCATGCTTAGGATTTACGTGAATTACGTGTACGCATGTTGTTGTTGTTTATTTAATTATTATGTTTAATTAATTTAGGATTGATTCATGCTAGTAATTAATTGATTAATTTAAATATGTATTTAAATATACCTCGAATATATCCGAGCACCCAGAATTTCCCAACACTTCATAGGACGGTTCCTTGAATATGACAATTCTAACAGGTTTCGGTGTGGTTGAATTTCATGAGAATCAGGGTGGAATTAGATACGACCAAGCCTTTGAAGAGGAAAAAGAACTTAAAATTGGCGAATGGTTCTTCATCGGCGGTGTACTTTAAATACGAGAGATTGAATTAATTAATTTTTTTTTGTTTCATTTTTGTTATGATGGACCACACTGAAAGTTTTTGCGACATTGCGTTCAATTCTCTCGACGGGGTTGTTACTAAGAAGTGGGGACCTGAGCTCAGGGTGTCCGATTGGAGTGGGAAGAATCAGGAGGATGAGACATGGCTACGTGAGGGGCCGAGGAGGAGGAGGGTTTCCACGGCGAGAGGGGCTCTCCATTGCCGGTTGTTGGCGGCGTTGTTAAGGGCGGGAAATCAAGGATCGGTACCTCGGGAGTTACAGGACCTATTAAGCACAATCCCAGAAATCATGCTAACGGATTTTATGATAGAAGCCTAGTAACGGTAAATCCTATGTTTGAATTTGGAGATGATGATAGAGTAACTGATGCGAAGAGTATGGAGGCAAGAAAACGGAAACACTTGATTTCCGATAAGCAAATTAATTCTGAAGTTTCTGGCCCGAATTCCTTGATGGAAGAAGATGACACAAACAATGGTGAATCACAAGGTAATTTTTTAAAGGTCGAGCTCGATTTCCGGGCCGGCCGAGAGTGATGATAGCTTTAAGTTGGAATTGCAGAGGATTAGGCCATTCGGCTGCAATTCCATTTTTACGGGGGGCTTGTTCGGGCTCGAAGGCCAGATGTACTTTTTTATGTGAAACTTTATCACTTGCTAATAAAATTGAAGAATTAAGGATTTGTTTGAGTTATGATTGTGCTTTCCCAGTGAATCGGATAGGAAGAAGTGGATGTCTTTGTTTGTTTTGGATGAATTCCTGTGCATGTTCGTTGTTAATCTTCTCTCAGAAGCATATTGACGTTAGTATTAATAATGACGGAGTGCTTTGGCGCCTTACGGGGTTTTATGGTTTCCCGGAGAGGGTTAGACGACGACTATCGTGGGGACTCCTCCGCCAGCTTTCTCTGGTTAATAGCTTGCCATGGTTGGTTCTTGTGGACTTCAATAATTTGCTTTCCTTAGAAGAGAAGAGGGGAGGGTATGCTTATCCTAACTAGTTATTGCAAGGGTTTCGTGATACGATTTTTGATTGTAGTCTAATTGATGTTCGGTTGATGGGGTATCAGTTCACTTGGAGTGGGAACTGGCATGCACATGTATTGATCGAAGAACGTCTAGATCGTGCCATGGGCAATTCCGCATGGCATGAAAAATTTCCAGACGCTACTCTACATAATCTGATGGCTCCAATTTCCGATCATACATCGATAATCCTAGATACGTCTCCTAGGAACCGAGTTCAACCTCGGTGTTGCTTCCGCTTTGAAAATAAATGGATCGACAAACCTGATTTGGCTAATGTGGTCATGCGGAGTTGGGGTGGTTTCCGAGATTTTGATATATTGTGTCATCTTAAGGCAACATCAGAAGTCCTTGGGGATTAGGGCAAACAGGTCAACACAGCATGGCATAGGAATAAGGAGGATTTAGAAGCTGAAATTCTTAATTGGTTAACACATGGAGGAGCCAATAAATATGATCGATCGTGTCATGCGAAAGTTGAACTTGCAAAATTGTTGGTTAAGGAAGAGCAATACTGGAAGCAGAGGTCGAAGGCTAGTTGGTTGTTGGGGGAGGGGGACTTGAATACAAAGTTTTTTCATCAGATGGCTTCGTCACGGAAGAAAAGGAAGCGTATTGTTGGACTAGAGAACGATAGGGCTGAATGGGTTGAATCACATGAGGGAGTGGAGCAAATTGTTTCGTCATACTTCACACACTTGTTTCAAGCTACCGAAAGCCTTAATGACAATGATAGCGTAATGAACACGGTGAATCGTTCTATTAATGTTGATGCCAACAATATGTTGCTAGAGGATTTTGATCCAGAAGAGTTTCGGGTTGATGTTTCCCAGATGCACAAGGACAAGTCTCCGGGTCCAGATGGGTTCAATTCGGGTTTTTATAAAAAAAAATGGGGACGTTGTTGGCCCGAATATTGTAGCTTCTTGTATTCATTGGTTGGACACGGTTTCGTTTCCTGCTGAGTTGAACAATACTACAGTGGTCTTGATTTCCAATTGTGATAATCCGAAAACGGTGTGTGAGTTGAGACCTATCTCGCTTTGTAATGTTATTTATAAAATTGTTTCGAATGTTTTATGCAATTGTTTGAAGAAAGTCATCCCTGAATTAGTGGATGAATCACAATCTGCATTTGTGAGTGGATGTCTGATTCAAGATAATGTGTTAATTGCTTTTGAAACAATCCATTCTATGAGAAACCGTAGGCGTAGCAAGAAGGGTCATGTTGCGTTGAAGATTGATATTTCTAAAGCCTATGATAGAGTCGATTGACATTTTTTGGAGAGTATTCTGAGACGGATGGGTTTTCATAATAAATGGGTACAATGGATGCAAATGTGTGTTCAATCAGTGTCTTACTTGTTTGTTGTGAATGATAGGGTGGTTGGTCCGATTGTACCGGAAAGGGGGCTCGGACAGAGTGATCCTCTGTCACCATACCTGTTTATCCTTTGTGCTGAAGGATTGTCTAGTCTTTTGAGAAACAAAAATAGTCGGGGGAATTTGCATGGGTGTCGGGTTAGTAGAAGAGCTCATTCGATTTCCCATCTCCTTTTTGCTGATGACAGTCTGTTATTTTGTGAATGTTCATGATAGGAGTGTCAAACATTAAAAAACACTCTTGATCTTTATGAATGCGCATCTGGGCAAGCAATTAACAATGTTAAATCGGGGATTTTCTTTAGTACCAATATTGGTATGGACGTACGGGATGAGTTAAAAGTTATTCTTGGGGTTTTCTCTCCTCTTAATATTGGGCGTTATCTTGGGCTCCCATCACTGATTGGAAGAGATAAATCGGTTATTTTTGGGTATATTCGGGAGAGGCTTTGGGCAAAGTTGCAGCAGTGGATTATCTAAGGCGGGTAAGGAGGTACTTATAAAAGCAGCGGCTCAGGCGATTCCCATTTAATGTATGAGTACGTTTTTGTTACCTTCGGGGTTAGTGGATGAGTTGTATAAGATGTTAAACTCTTTCTGGCGGGGACATGGCTCGGACACGAAAAAAGGAGTTAAGTGGGAGAAATGGAAGAAGTTGTGTGTTCATAAGTGTGATGGAGGGATGGATTTTCGTAATCTCCATTTATTCAATTTGGCTATGCTAGGGAAGTTGGGATGGAGGATTCAGATGTCGCCTAATCCACTTATTAGTCGAATTTTGAAGGCTAAGTATTTTTCACATACGGATTTTTTTCATTCACAGTTGGGTCATAATCCAAGTTATACTTGAAAGAGCATCTTTGATGCTCGTGACTTGGTTAGAATGGGCACTAGGTGAAAAGTGGGGAATGGAGAATCGATTTACATATGGAGGGACTCATCGTTGGCAATTTTGTTATTAATTCGCCACCGGTACCAACTTTCGATGACATGTTGGTGAAATATTTCTTTGTTCCTGGTACGAGAAGCTGGGATATGGAGGTAATAAATGAATTTTTTTCGACAGGTGATAGGAGTCGTATACTTCGAACGATTTCGGCTCCTGGTGAGGTTGAAGATTCACAAATCTGGCACTTTAGTGCTTTTGGGATTTATTCTGTTAAATCAGCCTATCACTTGGCTTTGAAGATCATCTATGACAGGTGGGATTATGGAATGTCGAAATGGAAGGCCCTTTGGAACCGAAAAATCCCACCTCATATTCGGTCTTTTTAATGGCGGTTGTGTAGGAGGTTTCTAGCTGTAAAGTCGAAGATAGGCATGTGGTATCTAGGAACGGGATCACTTTGTTCGGTCTGTGGAGAGGCGGGAATGGTGGAATAAATATGGCACCTTTTCATAGATTGAAAGTTGGCAAGGCAATGTTGGTGTGTTGCTGGGATTTGGCGTAAAATGGATGAGTTGTGCTATGATGTACACATGAGGAGTTCTTTCTGCGGGTTCTCCACGAATTCGAGGTTGATGAAGTCGATAAAATTATGAGCATTACATGGTCCCTGTGGAGAAATCATAATAACGTTGTGTGGAGAGGGGAACATTCAAATCTGGCTCAGATTGTTCATTATGCACGAGTGGGTGTTGAAGAGTGGAAGTTAGTGAGGGTGTGGGGCACGTTGAAGTCGATGGCTCCAGATTGTAATAAAAGGCATATTCCACCGGAGGGGTTTGTGACTATTAGTGTAGATGCAGGGTTCTTTGCTACTGAGTATAGTACAGGAATAGGGATGGTTTTGAGTGATGGAACGAGCAAATTTGTTTCTTCTCGATCCATGAAAAGAGATGGCATTATGAGAGTTGCAGATGGAGAGGCTTGGGGAGTAGTGGAAGCTTTGAAATGGGCGGTTATGATAGATCTTCAACATGTGATTGTAGAGATGAATGCAAAATGTGTTAGTGACGCTTTTAATTCTTCGAACCTGGACATGTCCTCGTTTGGGGATTATATTAAGAGTGAGAAGTCCATTTGTTCGGGACGTAGAGGTTTTATCGTGAAATGGGTTAGTCGAAATGCCAATAAAATGACATATAATTTTACAAGGATTTCTTGTCAGTTTGAGAGTCCTTATTATTGGGATGAGCTTCCAAATCATGTGGATGTCCTTACTGATATTTGCAATGTCTGCAAATAACCTTGTCTTTGTTTCGAAAAAAAAAAAAGAATTACATAAGTTTGATAATTCGTATAATTTGTATTAATCATGAATAATTATATAATGATAAAGACACTTCTTGATGTATTATTAATTATTGACAAAAACTCATATGAGATGATCTCATGCATGAGACGGGTTACAACTTAGCACAAATTACATCCATCCATCCCAAAGTGTTAAAGCGTCAAAGTTCAACTTATGCTCAGTCTCACACCGTGAAACCGTCTAATGTAAGTGTGCCTCTTATTTTTATCAATATCGGTATTTGGAAGTATTTTTTATATTAATGCAGAATTTTATGTAAACCAGTTCCATCATATATATAATTAATTTGTACTTTGTGTGTATTTTAAAATAATATTAGTTGTTTCATTAAAATATAGTATTAGTTTATCAAAATTAGTTGTTTAATTTGAAAAGCAATAATTATACTAGAATGTCAGTGATAGTTATGAATCAATTGTATGATAAAATTATTTGAGAATTTTTTTGTACAATATTAGTTTAAATTATACGGAGTTGAAAGTTCATGGATCATGCGGGATTCGAAATGGGCAAAGCGATCTTTTTCTAAAAATGTGTGCAAAGTCAAAAGACAAAGTATGTTGTGTTCTTACAGTAACACAAATTTATATTTATAGTAATACATATTCGTCCTAATAAATAACATAGACTTGTGAGCGAGTTTCATGTTCAGTCTTGGCACTAATTTAAAAAAAAAAAAGACCCATCTCAACTTGCAAAAGATCCAATAATCTTAAATTTACTGAGCAGGGTAAGGCGGATATGGAAATATTTGTATGGATCTAACATCTAAGATCCATATGTATATAAAAGTTTGTCAAACTATTTTATATGAGATCAATTTTTTTTATTAATTAAGGATCAATATTATTATTATTTTATTGATTATCGGAATTATTATTATTTTTATCACGGCTTATAAATTTTATTGTATGGAACCTTCCACCTAATTAGATTGACACACATAAAATATACTCCCTCTATTTTACAATAAGGGTAATTTTAATTATTTTGGTTTGTTAAAATTAAAAAGAATATGTATTGACATATTTATCCTTATTTAACTAATATTTTTTTTACTAAATTTCATGATTTTTACTTATCATAAAAATATCTCTTTCACAAATCTCAATAATTATGAGTATTTTCTCAAATTAAAATAAGAGCAAATTGAAAAGATAATAGAAAAAATTAAAAAGACATTTAATATTGGACAAATAATAAAATCTAAAAAGACACTTATTATAAAATGATGGGAGTATTATTTGTAGAAGATCAAATATCCCAATCAGCTTAATTACATACACTGTGTATTATAATATCATATATATACATCACTTGATCATAAATTGTTTTGTATGCAATCTTCTTCCTAACTCATATAATACATATACATACATCACTTAATCATAAATACTTTTGTATTGAATCTTCTTCCTAACTCATATATGAGTTGGTCTCCTATGCATCAAATTTATGTTATGAACTTGAATTATTGACATATTTCACTCATTTTCAATACATTTTAAAAAATTGTTAACCTTTATTTATACTATATTCTAAGTAGGGTTAAATGTTATGAATAAAAAACAAGGTTCATGAAACAAATCTACACAACATTTTATCCTCGTATATTTGCACATAAGGTTACTACAAGTCAGATTCAATCAGATTATTTTATTTCCTTGGCTTTACCAACAACTAGGCCGCCAGTTTAATACTATTACTATTAAAAATGTAACTAAGATCACCCTCACAAAAAAATATAAATATTAAAATGAAAGGATCTAGTCAGATGTTTCAATATAGAAAGGGATAGACCATAGATTCATTACCTAATAAATAATTAAACCTTGTATTTTTCCCCTCAAAATGTACGTCAAACAATTGGCAATGAAAACGGGAATAGCGATGTATCCGTTGCAAATGACACGTTCAATTTGTTCCAAAAACAGATTACAATATAGAAAATCAATATGCATGAATTTAATTTCTTTTGCATATGCCATACGAGTATATCTATAAAGATATATGAGAATAATATATATGAAACTTGGCTTTTCAAAATTATAGACTGTATATATTTATTGAAGAGAAAAAAATGCCTCCACATATGGTGCATGTGTTCATAACACAAATTTACGATCATGTGTGTTGGAATTTGTGTAAAATAAAGAAGTTTTATTTTATCTCACATCGGATTGTATCAAAAGTTGGAGGACTTCCTAATCCTATAAGAAGTCATATTCTGTCCAACATCGAATTGTGAAAAAAGGTAAAAGGCTTCCTAATGTTATTTAAGAAGCTCAGGTCTTTTTGATACAAGTGCATCAGTCGATTTCGGTTTTGAGCTTATTAATTTAAGCCTAATTTGGTTAGGAAATATTTATATTTCCATTTAAGTTGTATATTGTTGTCGGTTCTAAATAATATACGAGATCATCTCTTCTGCCCATGGACGTAGCTAACAAATTGTTAGTGAACCAAGTAGAATTTCGGTGTCAGTTTATTTATTGTTTTTATATCTTTCTCGCATCAGTTATAACAAACTGGTATCTAGAGCCTTGTTAAAGGTTTTCGTAATTTGGCGAGAAAGATGAGGGTGGGATAAACGTGAAAATCGACAAATTCACGGGGAAGAACAATTTCAGTTTATGGCAGATCAAGATGCGTCCCTTGTTGAAACAACAAGGACTGTGGGCACCGTTGATGAAAAAGGCGGTGGATTTGGAAGAAGCTGAGATGGCCACTCTGGAGGGGAAGGCACACTCATCAATCATGTTGTGTCTCGCAGATGACATCATTACCGAAGTCGCAGAGGAGGAAACTGCGGTTGGTCTATGGTTGAAGTTGGAGAATATGTATATAACGAAGTCGCTAACCAATAAGTTGTTGTTGAAACAACGTCTGTTCAGTTTGCGTATGCATGAAGGTCAGCCACTTCGTGAACATCTAGATTAATTGAATACAATTCTATTAGAATTGTGTAATATTGATGTTATAGTTGATGATGAGGATGTTGTTTTAATTATGTTGGTTTCTCTACCTTTGTCGTATGAGAATTTTGTGCAGTCTTTCATTGTTGGGAAAGACATTGTGTCTTTGGAAGAGGTCAGATCATCTTTGCATACTAGAGAGTTGCGACATAGGGCGAGTGGTGGAAGTTCGGATAATCAAGCCGCTGGACTAGTAGCTAGTGGGAACAATAGACCTGGAAAATCGGTGAAGAAGAAATTCAAGAAGCCTAGGTCTAAGGGTCCTAAACCAGACGATATCTGTAACTATTGCAAAGAGCCAGGTCTTTGGAAAAATGACTGTCCGAAGAAGAAAAATAAAGAGGAAAGCAAAGCAGGTACTGCAACTGTTGCTGAAGGAGATGACATCAACTCCGAGGAGGATGTAGTCCTAAATGCTAATGGACAAACACATCACATTGATGTGTGGGTTCTTGATTTCGGGGAATCTTATCATATATGTCCACACAAAGAGTGGTTTACAACTTACGAGCAAGTGGATGAAGACAATATTTCTATGGCCAACAGTTCAGTTTGCAGGGCGGTTGGAATAGGCTCAATTCAATTACAGACACATGATGGTAAATTTTGCACATTGAACGATGTTAGGCATGTTCCACAAATGACGAAGAATCTGATATCACTTAGTCTTCTAGACAGTAAGGGTTTCAGTTTCAGAGGTGAAAGTAGAGTTTTGTATGTCTACAAGGGTTCTAACGTGGTTCTGAAAGGTGTGAAGCGAGGAACTTTGTATTTTTTACAAGGTTCAACGCTATCTGACTCTGTTGTTGTTGCATAATCGGAAGTTCACAAAGACTACTTGACTAAGTTATGGCACATGAGACTTGCCCACATGGGTGAACGAGGGATGCACATTCTATCGAAAGAGGATTTTCTTGGTGGCCACAAAGTCACTGGTCTTGGTTTCTGTGAGCACTGTGTCTTTGGGAAGCTTCATCGCAGCAAGTTTTCCAAGGCAATTCATAGAACAAAAGGCACACTTGATTATATTCATTCTGATTGTTGGGGTCCTTCTCGTGTTGAATCTTTAGGAGGCAATAGATACTTCGTGTCTATGATTGATGACTACTCAAGAATGACTTGGGTAATTATGATGAAGCATAAAAGTGAAGCTTTCAAGAGTTTCAAGCAATGGAAGGAGCTGGTGGAAAATCAAACAGGGAAGAAAATCAAAAGGTTGTGAACTGATAATGGTCTGGAATTATGTTCTTCTGATTTCAATGAGTTCTGCAAGAACGAAGGGATCGCAAGATATCATACGGTACGGGATACACCACAACAAAATGGTGTAGCAAAACACAAGAATCAGACACTTCTGGAGAGAGCTCGATGCATACTCTCTAATGCTGGATTAACCCAAAGATTTTGGGCAGAAGCGGTCAACACAACATGTTACCTGATAAATCGTGCACCTCACACAAGTATCAATCTCAAAACACCCTATGAGGTGTGGTCTGGTAAGTCTGCAAATTACTCTAATTTGATAGCTTTTGGTGTACTGTTTATTATCATGTGTTGGGAAATGAATTTAATAAAAAGTGATTTTGATTAGATCCCAAAACCCCTGAGTATGACATGTTCAGGATAATCTTGATAGATGAGTCAGGATTCAGTTTTAGAGTGTTCGGATATTATCTCGCACTATGTATAGTCGCCAGATATAGAAGAAGTTAGTTTACTGAGACTCAAGAAGAAATCGAGATATCAAGACTCAAGAGATATCGAGAACTCAAGGCTCGAGAAGAACCTCAAGCCTCGAGAGAACTCAAGACTCGAGAGAACTCAAGACTCAGAGAATCAAGACTCGAGAGAACTCAAGACTCAGAGAAATATCAAGGCACAAGAATTACTAAAGACCCAAGAATGTCTTGAATGCTCAAGATATCCCGAATGTTCCGAGGCAATCGGTTTAGGAATATAGCCGTTGGAATCCAAATTGACGTGGACCAACGAGAGGAAGACAACCACTGAAAAAAGTTGCAGCAGAACTTACGAAGAATATTATGGATTTGAATGTGATTCTCTCCAACGGTAACATTCAAATCCACACTATAAATACAAGTTCTTCCTTCATTATCGTGAGGTGGATGCATGGAGATTATGCACAAAATGCTACAAAGCCAAAGAGCGTTATAGTCAAAGCATTCCCACCCTAGAACACACAAGTCTCAGATATATAAAAATATTTCAAAGAGTGTTCTAGAACCCAACCTAAGCAACCCACGATGTATCATAAGCTTAGAGAGATTTTCCCAACCTTAAGATTGAGGCTAAACCTTTGTAAGGAAAATCTCACCATAGTTGGAGACAACACCAAACCCAAACCCAAGAAGTGAAGTGAGGTAGTTGTTAGGCAAACCCGAGTGAGGGTGATAAGTCCCGAAGAGTGTGAACTCATTAAACATCTAAGAGTTTGAGTTAGTAAACTACGAGGTAGTCGAAAAGCTCGTGGTCGGGTTGAGTAAGTAAACTACGTGGAGTAGTCGTAAAGCTCGGGCGAAGTTGAGTAAGTAAACTACACGGGTAGTCGTAAAAGCTCGAAGTTGATAGTGAATTTCTCTGAAGAGTCAGGGAGAGTGGATGTAGGACTGGTTGTCCAAACCACTATATATTGCTGTGTTGTTTACTGCTTTATGTTTATACTTGTCATATGCATCTAGTTATAAGCAAAACACAACACATGAGCTCCAAAGAGAAAAGAAAAAATTGGAAACACTCTGCCCTCACCCCTGTTTTATATGCACCGAAGTCAAACGTTTTGCTTCCGCACGCGCAAAATAGGTTTTCCCATCGGGACCAACATCATGTAAATGAGGATAAATTGGAGCCAAGGGCGAAGAAATGAGTTTTTGTGGGCTATGGAAACGGTGTTAAAGGGTATAGAATCTGGTCTCCATCAGAAAGCAAAGTCATACTTAGAAGAAATGTTATTTTTTATGAGAATTCTATGTTTAACCCCATTGTGAAGTCTATCATTGTATCAAAAAATAATAGTGTTGACAAACAGGTGGAGTAGAGTGAGTCACAAAAGGAAGATGGAGAACAACACTCACATTATGACACCGAGCTGAAAGATGCATCACCACCAGAATCTCAATCATCTGAGACAAGACCATACAGTATAGCTCTTGATCGAGCTAGAAGGATTGGAGTTGAGGCTCCAAAGCGATATAGGTTTGAGGATATGGTGTGTTATGCATTGTAGGTTGCTAAAGAGGTGGATTCTCATGAGTCATCCACCTAAAAAGAAGTTGTTACATGTACAGAGTCTACCCAATGGCTTGCTGCCATGGGAGATGAGATGGAGTCACTTCACAAGAATATGACTTGGGAGTTAGTCAAGAAGCCTCCGGAGAGAAAGATTATTACATGCAAGAGGGTCTTCAAGAAGAATGAAGGAATATCACCTGCTAAGGGTATCAAGTATAAGGCAAAATTAGTTGCTAGGGGGTTCCATCAGAAAGAGGGAGTAGACTGTGATGAGATTTTCTCACATGTGGTCAGACATACTTCTATTAGAGTGTTAATTCAAATTGTAGCACATCAGGACCTGGAACATGAACAACTCGATGTGAAGACAGCTTTTCTACATGGAGAGTTGGATAAAGAGATATACATGACCTAGCCAGATGGTTTCCAAGTTCCCGGGAAAGAAGAGTACGTTTGCAAGTTAAAAAAGTCCTTATATGGGCTAAAGCAGACTCCAAGGCAGTGGTACAAGAGATTTGATGGTTATATGACACATCTTGGCTACAACAGGAGTCTATATGATAGTTGTGTGTATCACAACAAGCTGGAAAATTATTCATTTATCTACTTGGTCTTATATGTTGATGATATGCTGATAGCTGCAAAGAACAAATCAGATATTTAGAAGCTAAAAGGTCTTCTCAGTGCTAAATTTGAGTTGAAGGATTTGGGTGTTGCCCAGAAAATCTTGGAAATGGAGATTCATAGGGATAGAAGTCGGAAGAAGCTTTCCTTTCTCAGAAGGATTATATTCAGAAGATATTATTAAGGTTTGGTATGCCTACAGCAAAACCTATTGATACTCCAAGTACTGTAAATATTCATTTGTCTATTGCTTTCGCTCCTAAATCTGCTGAGGAGAAGGAGTACATGCTCGGATTCCCTATGCTAGTGCAGTAGGGAGTTTGATGTATGATATGGTTTGTACCAGACCTGATATTGCACATGTTGTTAGTGTTGTCAGCAGGTTTATGGCTCAACCTGAAAAGTGAACATTGGTAGGCTGTGAAGAGGATATTTCGGTACCTTAGAGGTACATTTGATGTCGGTCTCATTTATGGAGGTGATACTAATTGTTTAGTTTCAGGCTATTGTGATTCTGATTATGCGGGAGATGTTGACAGTAGAAGGTCTATGACCGGTTATGCTTTTACTCTTGGTGGTTCTGTTGTAAGTTGGAAGGCAACTTTGCAGCCTACAGTTACTTTGTCTACTATAGAGGCAGAGTATATAGCCTTGACTGAAGCAGTCAAAGAGGGAATCTGGTTGAAATGGTTGGTTAGTGATCTTGGTCTACATCATGATTATGCAACTGTATTTTGTGACAGTCTGAGTGCAATATGTTTAGCCAAGGATCAAGTTCATCATGAGAGAACGAAACATATTGATGTCAGGTATCATTTTCTAAGAAGTGAGAAGAGAGTTAAGGTAAAGAAAATTGGGACTGCTGATAACCCAGCTGATATGTTCACCAAGCCGGTTCCAAATAACAAGTTACAACACTGTTTGAACTTGTTAAGTATTACATGTTGTTAGTTGCCCTGTCTTGGGGGTAAATCTGTGTACGAGAAGTTGCTCGTGCATCTGGCACTTTTATGGTGCATCTGGTACATCTGTTGATCTGTGAGAGGATTCAAGACAAGGTGGAGACAATGAAGTTTTCTATTATTTTATCAAGGTGGCGATTTGTTGGAATTGTGTAAAATAAAGAAATTTTGTTTTATCCCACATCGGATTGTATCAAAAGTTGGAGGACTTCCTAATTCTATAAGAAGTCATATTTTGTCCCACATCGGATTGTGGAAAAAGGTGAAGGACTTCCTAATATTATTTAAGAAGTTCAGGTCTCTTTGATACAAGTGCATCAGTCAGTTTCGATTTTGGGCTTATTAATTTAGGCTTAGTCATTTAGGTGCATCAGTCAGTTTTGGATTTGGGCTTATTAATTTAGGCCCAATTTGGTTAGGAATATTTATATTTCCATTTGAGTTGTATATTATTGTCGGTTCTGAATAATATACGAGATCATATCTTATGCCCGTGGACGTAGCTAACAAATTGTTAGTGAACCACGTAAAATTTCGGTGTCGGTTTATTTATTATTTTTATATCTTTAATTTCTTGCATCAGTTATAATAATGTGTATGCTCATCGCTTGCTCGTCTTTTGTTGGTGATGGTATATTTTCTAAACTTTCTCGTACTTTTGTAATTTTTACAAGAAAAGATAATAAAAGAGACTTTTGTTTTAAAAAAAAAAAAACTCTCAATTTTGTCTAATGTAAAAAATTAAATACTATAACACTTGACAAAATAATTTCTCTTTTTCTCTCTCATTTTGTAGCCAATTACCTTTTCAAAAGAAAGTAGCCAATTACTTGGTGGTAGGGAAGAGTGTTATTAATGTACATTATGTGAGTGGGTCTTCCTGAATGTTGAAACCTTTGTGACAATTTTTTTTTTTTGGTTACTGTTGGGATGATGTTGAAAAGTTGACTACTTACTGAAACTTTTTAGTTAAGAGTTAATAGTAAACATATAAATTTAATAAATTAATTACGACTATTAAAATTAAATTTAATAATACTACACATCATTTTTTTATTAGTTGCAATCTGATCATGGAGAATTTCCCGACATGTTAATATAGCACTGGAACTTTAAAAGTAAATATTACAAACAAATCCAAGATCTTTTGATATTTTTGCGTTTTACTACAATCTCATAATTTTTTGCTAAGTTAACAGAAAATTATCTCATGATCCGATATGAAAAATGAAAAGATGTATGGAATTCTTAAAATTAAAAGTTGATTAAATTTATGAAATATTTTAAAACTTAAGTGCATTGAAATTTGTAACTTACTTGAACTTGTACTAATTTAAACCGAACAAATAATCTGAAGCTATTTGAGCCTAAAATCTTTTAGGATTGGTATAAATTTTATATATTATGATCAAATATTTTAAGTTCTCTTTTTTTTTATAACTTCGGGATCGGTTGAGTCAGTTCAGGACCGATTAATTCAAAAAATCGAAACTCATCGTCCACTTATACCTAATAATCCAACATCAAATATTTTAAGTTCTCTACCTATATCAAAGGAGAAATGATTGGTAAAAAGTTAATAATTTTGGTTGAGTCAGTACGGAAATGAGATGACAAATTAAGGGCTACAACTACAACATGAAAATTATAGTACCTAATCCAATGAGATATTTATTGATTATGATTTTGACGGGTTGCTCTCGTCTATTCTCTATGGACCTATCTTAAATTCTTAATATGTCAATTGTAAATATATCATTATTAATATGGTGCCTAAATTTGAATCAGGATAGTCATAGAACATGCAACCTTTACTCATATCATTTATGAGTCATGAGACCGTCTCATAGTTAAATAGGGCAAAATTTGGGCATTGACGCTTTTAACACATTATGATGAGTGTATGTTGATTTATGCTGTAAATTATACATCGTCTTATGCATGAGACCGTCTTATACGAGTTTTTGTCATCATTTATATATGCCATTCTCAACATACAATACGTCTCATCTTATCTGTTTTTTTTTTAAGCCGTAATAATGTTTAGCTCATATTATTACGAACACAAGAAGAACAAATAGAGTTTTGAAGGTCATCCACATATAGAGATTATATCTGTTGTTTTTAGATTACCAAAAAGAAGTGTAATTTTTATTTTTAAATTTGCTCGTAATATTAATTTTGCAGTAGATTTTCTCTTTTTGAAAGTAATTATTTTACAAAACTATTAGTCTCTTCTGCTCTCATAACATGAAATACAGAAAGTATCTTTATTTTTATGAAATTGAGTCTTGGACTCTTGGGAGTTTCTTTTCTCGTTACTCTTTTATAAAATGAAATTGAGAACAGAATTTACTATAAGGAATAAATGAATCAAGAGTAATAAAATCGGATAGGTCATAGTAATAAAATTAAGATTAATAAATGAATCAAGACTAAACATGTTTAAACTTTAAAGTATGATAGCGTGCACTCTTCCATTCTGTTCTCAATTTCTACAATATTAAAAGTATTATTTTAAAATTTCGACTACACGCTATCATACTTGTTGCCCACTGCACAATTCCCTCTTATTTAATCATACATTATAAATTAATGTTCAAACACCCACTACACCTCCCAAAATAAAAATAATAACCTATTTATCTCCAAGAAAAATGACTAAATATGATCTCAATGTTGGTATTGATCATGAGGACTATGATACTAGAAGATGCATGACAAAAAACTTGTATAGACATAGTTCATGCTATAAATCTTATTTTTAATTCATGATATTTGATCCTACTCAGGGTATAATACGAGTCAAGTTTAGTGATTTAAAAAAAATGTGTTAAAAATGAGTAAAATTGGTCAAATAAATCAAGTTCATAGCATAAACTTGGTTCATGAGACATCAACTCAAGATGCATATGTTTACACAAATGAATTGGCTTTAGACGTCATATTCTTTTGTCTTTCCTTTTTAGTGTTGATTTATTAAAGTAATTAAAAAAAGAAGAGCTGTTCCGAGAGCTTTCAAATAAATATCATTCCAAATTTATGAAAAGGAAAAAAGAAAAAGTTATATGTGGGCACCAATTAGTTGAGCCCATTAGGCTTTATCCAGACAAGATGAGCATATGTTTTTGGGTAAAGATTCACAAAAGATTTTCCAGATGACCAAAAAGATAAGCAGCATTTTCATAGTTGAATCGTCCAGTTGTAATCAAACCGATCTTAAAATCGATCAAATCAATTTAAATCCAGTCTATGCAACGACACACACAGTGCATGTTACAGCGTAACTAAATTGCGTATTTCAGTATAACATGTTGCATGTTTCAAAAATACACCTGAGTTGTACGGTTCACCCTATGCATATGAAAGCTTGGGAAACTTTACCACAATCAAGATAGTAAGGAGCAGAAACAACAGGAAGAAACGTAATTCAAAAAACTACTGATCTCCAATTTTAACATACAATAAAGTCGTGATATTTACACAAAAGTCGCATTAATCCAAGAGCACACCTTCACTAGAATATTGGCTTCATATATTGGATAAAAGAAGCTTAGTATTCCTTGATGAGCAACAACATAGATTCTGAACCAGAAAGAATAATAATTCATCTGCTTAACAGAAAGATACGTGCTGCATCTCGTAAAACTAAAATATCAGATTCATTGATAAATCGGATAGAACGGAATGGAGATGGTTTTTCTTCAGTTTTCTTCGTCGACGATTGATTCCCCTGCATTGCCACCAATTAAATGTCTTTACATATTTCTTGATACAACGTTTATCAGAGTCATAAAAGCTCCATGATTTGCCATGAATGAAGCAAAACAATGAAGGGAAATAGAAACATGAACAAGAAATAGAAAGTGTAACACTTAGGTGCACCAGTTGCACCGAACAACTAATGTTGTTCACTGAAAACAGCTAATACTGATCAACTATTATCTTTAGTAGAACAACTAATACCATTTGAAATTGGACTTTAATTGCAGGGTCCAATTAGTGCATAGAAGTATTTGCCAAATAGAAAACGTGAAAGTCCAATGCAGAGACTAAGCTTGTACTCACCAATATTGGTTGTGCAGCACGAATGAATCGGTTTGTACTCTTTTGCCCTCATCATTCCGATTCCAATGGTAAAAAGCATGAGTTTTGTTTTTTATCTCTAATGTAGAATGTCCATAGCTGGCTTCACGGAAAGCAGAATAATCTGGTTGGGGATCTCTAAATCTGCAGACACATTGATGCTGCTTTAGTGAAACAACAAATGCAACACAAAATTTACAAGTATTGCAGGTTTTACCTTAAAGCAAGACCCTCTTGGTTTCCTCCATCCCCAACAGTTATGTATACAGGTGCTGATTTGTCAGGTACAGGATAGGAAGCACCACTTGATACGTTGTACTTTATGTTTGAGATACGGTACTGAAATAAGAAAAGAATTCGTTAACGTAACCTCCAATTCCCATGTGAAATTGATTAACATTTGGATAAAGAGACGAACCGATCTTTCATAAGCATGGACATGACCAGCAAAGATGACATCAACTTTATACTGACAAAACCAGCTCTCGAACACAACTCTCATGCTTTCTCCCTCCATGAAATGAGCATCATTGCTATTGTATATTGGGGCATGCATCAAGACAATAAGCCATGGAGTCTTCTCTCTATCAACCCTTTTTAACTCTTGTGCAAGCCACTTCCACTGAGGTGTATATTTTACTGCAATGATGTAAGGAGTGATGAGAAAATCCCTTACCAAAAAAAAAAAGTGCAGTAATGAGAAAATTTAAGCAAGATAAAATTTAAAAGCAAAAACATAAGAGCCTAATTGTGAAATTATCAATAGAAGAAGATACAAATCTTCAGTTATGCTAATAAGCAGTATTGGGATGATCATCTTCCTTTGTTCTGTATTGTAACAAAGGAAGTACTAAAGATAATGGAGACACTAATCAATTAGAAGTTATAACTAAGCATATTTGCAGTATTATTTAATGCACAAGGCCTATAACTAGTAAATAAAGAGTTTCTTAATAAACAGGAACAAGGAAGGCAGATGAATTGTGTGTGTAGGTGCCTAGGGAATGGGGATATGCCTGTCTCTGGTTAACAACTGCGATTACTATATCAAAGACAATCAAGATCTATATCAAGATTCATCAGTACGGTATATCCTTATAAGGTATTCTATAATAGTGACATCTCTGTATTACCTAGTTCACTTGTGTTGGAACCGACAGAAACTAAAAAATAGTTCATCAAATGGATAAAGGCTATAATAACTTCTAACAAAATCTGTGGTTCATTTAGCCAATTTACAGAATAATAATACCTTAATAATAGAAATTAACTTTGTGAATATTACTAAACGCCCTACAGCATCACCAAAAATGAAGGCCACGAGACCACAAGCAAATGTGGAAATAGTGAATTACCAAATGGAGAGTAGCTGGACAGGACAATTATGTGAGCAGATGCCCGTCTCACAGAATACCACATAGGACTACTGCTTTGACAAGCATGATGAGGTGTAGGGTATCTCTGAAGATAATTTCTGAAAGGAGTAACCTCCCCCTGAACATTAGGAATATAAGCAGTTATGAGCAGGAAATATAGAATATTGCTAAATGCAGTAGAAATAAAGCAGGGAAACTTTTCCAGTATTTTTTTTTTTTGATTCGGGCAAATGGTGACTCGAACCCATGACCTCACGGTATAGTTAGTGGTGCTCTAACCACTTGAGTTATTCCACTTCGTCACTTTTCCAGTATTTGTATTAATAAATACAACAGTTTACGCACACAAATTGAAGAAGTTGATCCCCCTCCCCCCCCCACAAAAAAAAATAAAAAAAAAAGAGGTTCATTAAAAAAAATTGCTGCAAGTGTTACTCATATTAGACCATATATCCATCAAAAAGTAAACATCCTATAAAGGGGAATACATGATCAGACATCATAAAACAACTTGAATCAAGAAAGTAAAGAATAAGTGAAGTTATCAAAGCTGACCATTGAAAAGCTTAAAATAAATACTATTCAAAAAAATTCTCGACATGTTTTACCATGTATGGAAAGTACTCTATTTCGTGATTTCCAGCTGACCAGATCCATGGACGATATGCTGCAATACGTTCAACAAAACGACCCCATGAATCCCAGTGGACACCAACATCATGATACTTATATCTGTCAGCATAAGAGAGATCTCCCACAAATAAGATAGTCTCTGCACCAGTCTGCATACAATGCTCAATAGTTGATAAGGAATTATATGTTTGACCAAGATCACCTGTCATAGACAATTGATACAACTCAGAAAAAGGATTGGAGGGGATTAATTAATAAAACAACTTTAAATAAAATAACCACATGATATGTTGATTGTCGTGACGCATAAGTTATATAGAAGTAGAAACAGCAGTAAATCCGACTAACATTGCATATTTCTGCTCCATTTATATGAGCTTTGACACAATTATTTAACCATGATATTTCCTTAAATAGATTCAATTTCATGTTGTTTGCTGTCTTGTATGTTCATAGAAGGTTAAAAGTTAAAACTTACTATGGACCTCAAAAATCTCTCACACACAAAGAGAATTCAGAATCATATCTCTGCTATTTTAAATTACTAGTTGATTACATTTACATGATAAATATGAATCACAATCAACCAGATATTAAGCAACAGATTTGTTCTTTTGGCTGTAGCCTGTGTTTTGACAAAACAGCAAAAGTAAATGTCTAACCATAGAAAAACACTCATAACAACTATAGACATCACAGTTTGGGATTATCCGACCAAACAGAATTCAATACTAAGTAAATAGAATTGATTTATAATAACTGTTGTTATTCACCTAGAAGAAGTTGGACATTACTTTCATCTACTTCCAGATTTCAAAAACACTCATTACCAAATCATATATCCCCAAAAACAACCAAAAGAAAAACAAATGTAGCTGAGATGTTTGCAGTTCCGCTCTTATCACATACTGAAATGCATTGATGTTAACTGCCCATTATTTCTCAAGAAAGGCATCAACTGTATTAAACATGCAGATGGAAGAAACACTGACCAATTATTCCAAATTTGTAGGGAGCATCTGGATCAATTGGTGGTGGAGTTTGAAACCAAAAGCTTCTTGAAGAATCACCATCGCCAATCTCATAGTAATACTTGGTATCATACTGAAAAAGCAAAGACCTATCTTTATAAGGAAACAGACTATTAACATGAGTAATTAGGCTCTGGTTCCCAGTGACTTTTTTTTTAAGGCATGTATGATATGTCAATTTAGGATACAGATGTCAAATCGTTTCTAAATTTGGATTGAGAAGCATGCTTCATGGTCAAATTGCAGAATTTTAAAAAAATTACGACTGCAACTCACAACCGAGTATATAAGTTACCTGAAGACCATCAACTAGGCATTGGTGAATATATCCAGATTTATAGTTGTAAAAGGTATAGTTTTGGACTGTCCCTTCAGCAGTAAAATCATAGTTTCCTTCTGATAACCCATATCGAACTTTGTTGGATCCTGGTTCATCAGGTGTAACCCATGAAACGATCACGGCCTTCCCATCATAGTCACCCTGTGTGATGTGCACCTGAAAAGCAATAAGTGTTGTCAGAATATGATACAAACATTTCAGGAGAGAGAATGGGGGGGAATGCATTTGATTAACTCCCCCAATAATTTCTAGCAATTATATGTCAAACCGATCATTAGCATGTGATCTGAAGTTGCAAAATGATTAAAAGGTATACTAACTGATAAAGGCACATGATGAATCATAAATAAACCCAAAGTCACCTTGAAAGTGTGTGATCATATAGTTTTTAACACTAGTCTCTACTTTTAAGTGAGAAAATGATGTGATCAAGGAACATGAAAGCTTACTTGCTGGGGCGCATTGTGACCTTAAGGCACTGCAAAAACTTCATTGTCCAAAGGTATATCAACTGAGGGCCACTCATTACGAACAAAGTCACTAGTCACACCAGCATTCCCAATGCTTATGCAGCTCAACAGAACTGATGACAAAAGCAGTAGTTCAACCAGCATCGAGCACCTTTGCTTAAACCTAAGTATGATTTTAGTTATATATACAGTAAATCAAAAATCAAAGGCTAGAAAAACACTAATAAAACCAATCAAGCCCCAATCAAAGACCTACAATCATATAACCATAACCTAGCTGTAAGTTGTAATATACCCTCAACAAGCATAACGATTCTCAAATCATATAACCTTTGATCAAATAAAAAGTTCGAATCAATAATCTACCGTAAAACCTCGCACTCGGTCTCACACACTTAACATTGCCATATCATCAATCAGAGACTCGAGCTTATTAAAGTCCAAAATTCAGAAATTTCAACTGAATTTAGAATCTGTACTCAGCAATTCAATCAGATTCACTAACATATACCTCTAGATGTAAGCTTCTTGCTTCTACATAAGTAACAGATCCGTTCACAACAACAAAGTTTTTTATTTTTTTAAAAAAACATTCTGATCGCAAGCTTTTAAATGAAGACACAATAATCATCGATTCATTCTGTATAGATTCATCGATTATATGAATGGGAACGAACTCTTACCTGATATTGGAAGCAAGGGAAGGCTGTTTTTGGTGCTGTGAATAAAAAGGAATGTATTTATAATTTATCCAATGTGCTGTGATTTGAGCCGTTAAGGTACATGTATCATGATGATTGATGAGGCGTAGGTTTAAGTGAATATTCCGAGATGCGGCGCAGGTTAGAACGCGTGGTGCGAGAGAGGCGCAGGTTATGAGTTATGCTTGCGACCGGAGTTTTGAATTAGCAGCCGAGAAACTTACACGAATACAATACAAGAGCCATTCGTACAAAATGGGCTCCCATAAATCATTTGACAGAATTTTCTATTCAAATAAAATCATGTAGCAATAATATTTTTAACAAAAAACAATTTGTAAATAATACGATTACGATCTCTGTAATTGGTTGTGTTTTTTCGAAAAATGATTTAAACTGATTTTCGTAGAAAATAAAAAAAGGATAATGTTTCAAACACAGGTTTTTTAATCGTTATTTTGAAAGTATTAGTTGAATAGTTTTTAGGATTTTTCTACTGTCAGGAACGACTTTGCCCTTCATGACGTTAGATGTCCAATAAAAAATTATCACATTATTTAACTTTGTCATGGGCAATCCTGTTTCGCCATAAGACAAAATAATTAGTTTTTTTAAATGATAAAATTACTAAAATGTTCTTATAACATTTTTTTTATTAAAAAAAATACAGTATTCATAAATTTAAAAATTTTAGTCCACGATCCCGAACTCGGCCTATGCGCGACCCTCCCCAACCTCTCCGCGCGACTCGGGTTGAGTTCGGGTCCGGATTAGGTCTAAGTATGGGTTCGGATAAGATCTGGATCCTGGGTTTGGGTCTGAGTCCTAGTCAGGGTTTGGGTCCAGGTCAGATTTGGGTGCGGGTTCGGTGCGGGTCCAGGTTCGATCTGCGTTCGGATCAGGGTCTGGTACAGTTCGGTCCTGATCCGGGGTCTGACTCGGATCTGGATCCGGGTCTGGTCTGAGTCCTGGTCCAAGTCAGATTCAGGTCCGGTGCGGCTCGGGTCTGATCCGGGTCAGGGTTCGGTTCTGAGTTTGGGTCTGGGTTTGGGTTTGATCCGGGTCTTGGTCCGGGTCAGGGTCTGGGTCCAGTTCTGGATTTGGGTCCGAGTTAGAGTGGGTCAGATCCGAGTCCGGGATTATTTTGTCATTTTATAAATATTAATTTAATTTATAAGTAAGGCAATGCAGTGAGATTGCAGAACGCATTAGTGCAAGGTGCAATCATTTGAAATTAAAATTACGTTGATCCAACGATAATCAAAAGGTTTTCTGACGTTAGGAATGGCGAAGCCCATTTCTTATAGTAGAAGATCCCTAATTTTTATTATTAAAAATCAAACTTTAAATTATTTTATGATTACTTCTCACACATTAGTGATCTATCAACCAATTGAAAATCATCTATACATGTTGCTTATGTTATTTAATAAAGAGGACAAACGGTCTCATGGTTAAACGGGATATAAATTTGGCATTAGCGTTTTAACTTTTTAAGAGGGTAAGTGTGATTTGTGTTATGTTGTACCTCTTCTCATGCATGAGACCGTCTCATTCTCATATGAGTTTTTATCTTTAATAAATGATTAATAAAATTTTCATGCATAGTGATTGGTTCTTGTTGTTTTCATCAGTATCAAGGAATACTATTATTTCCCTTTTATCTTCATTATCTTTTCTTTTACCCTTTGTATTTTATTTACTTATTATTTTTTGGCCCTGCACTTTCTATTATATCCCTGTGTTCTGCATTTTGTTTTAGTTTTTGTCCCCCGCACTTTCGTTGTTGTTATCATTGCTCCATATATCTTTTCTTTAAATCAAGGGGGTTAAATAATATATCACGTAGCTAACAAATTAGAGGTGTCATTTAAATTGCCGAAATAATATAAAGTACCAAACTTGAAATCATGCACAGGGGGAATGAAGACATGACACTCCAGAAGTGGAGATTAGAATTGAGAGAATTTCGTCTCATCTAAAAGCTCGAGCTTTTTAGAGAGGGTCGGCAATAATCTATTTATTTAATTTCCCTCAACACTCTTTCTCACTCGTGGGCCGAATCATTGTCTCTGCTCTCTGGAAATGAGGTCTAACAGAGTGGACAATTTTAAATGGGTGGAGTGCTTCCACGGGAATCGAACCCACAACCTGAGCTCTGATACCATGAGAGAACTCCGTCTCATCTAAAAGCTCGAGCTTTTAGAGAGTGTCGGGAATAATATATTTATTTAATTTCCCTCAAGAATTTCCATGTTGGTTAATGGTTATGGAGCTGATCGATTGCTTCACGTCCCAATTTTTTGGCGATTCAAATTTTGGCCCAGTTCGGGTATAAATATTCATCTTATTCATTGTATTTCTTATCACCAAAAATATTAATAAATCTCTTAGTTTGATAATACCCAAGATGTAGCCATTCATGACAAATTTGATCAATAAATTTGTGTTCTTTAATTTCGTTCCTATCAATTTCTCTATAATTGCAATTAAAATCCTAACATTTCACGAGGGAAAGACAAAAAAAAAAAAAAAAATACCACAACAAAGTAAGGCAAAGTACAAGATTCACTATGTTTAACAAACTGAGGCAAAGCAACCTATGCTAAAAAAAATTGATCCCTATGCATGCTTACATGATCCCTATGCTTAAACTTGTAAATTAAACTTTTTGAGTGCACTACAATTGTCAACAAAATGTGGCAATATTTGTTAAATTAGCTAACATATTCTTGTGCAAACTTTGAACTATATAACTTCATTTAAAATATGAAAATTTTATAAACAAATTCTTGAACTCTTTTCACACACACACACATATATATATATATATATAATTGTAAAATATTATGAACGTATTTACAATTACACTTCTAACATATGGACAAATTAATTTTAGTACTCTCCTAAAAGTATATCCAATTTGTTGGGAGGAATAAAAATGAGAATGGATATGATAAGGTGAGAAAGTGGCCCAAAATAAGCACTTTTACAATTCCATTACTTCACACCAAGCAATTAAGCAACAACTTATTGAAAGAAAAAAAATTAAACACTAATTTGTCAACCTGTTGCAATGCAACAAAGAACCCTAAACCTATGTGTTGTCTTCTTTTTCTTCCCCACGTCTAAACTAATTAACATGCCAAACACGCCCTTAGGTGCAACAAAGAATAGACAATTCTTCATGAAGTAAACTGTACATAACTTAATTTCTAGCAGATTAAACTGGAGAAGGAAGATGTCAACAAGTAAGGGACGTTTGGCAAAAGGCTTCTCTGGCATGCAAGGCCATGAATGTCCCTCACAATGTCGAAAACTGCATTTGGTTGCGCCAGTTGCACTGCATTCTCCGACATTCTCCTCAGCTCGTCTCTCTTCGTGCTGAACCATTCTGCCACGATTCTTGCAGTTTCCTTGGGGCTTCGTGTGAACACGCCTGCCCCATTTTCGACTACGTATGGAACATTGCCTTTCTCCTGTTTTTGTCAAATTATAGTTTCTCATGCTAAAAGTCTTTAAAAGATAGCCTATTTTATTAACTTGTAATATGGCAAAGGTTGCAAGAAAAGAATTGATTAGCATATGTTTAGGTTCACTTACTTGTCCAGGAATGTAATCATTTAGTATGATTGGAAGGCCACTTATCAATGCTTCTGCTATTGTGCCAGGACCAGCCTACAAAATCCAACAATATCTTATAAATATTGATCTTATAATTAATTATAGAGTTGGAAAGTTTAAGATCCAATAACTTGTCTATTGTCAATTTTTGGTAAAAAATTGTTAACTTATCTAATTAATTAGTCACAATTAATATTAAAAGTTGTCCAATTTTAGCCACAAAATTGCTGAAAAATTGAAAATGATGTCGTTTTATGGCACATGAATATCACATGAGGATAAAATTTGGAGTCAAATGGGACCGTAGACAAGTTATAACACCAAAATTGAACATCCACGTGACATGAAACGACACCATTTTTAATTTTTCGGCGATTTCGAGTTATAATCGGACAACAAAATTGAATATTGGGTCTAGATCGACTGAACAGACATAACAGCAGACAAGTTATGAGACCAAAAAAACTTTTTAACTCATTAATTATACTTCAATGTTGATGATTTTAGAGAGATGATTTGCATACTTTTGTGATAATGCAATCACAGGCTCCCATCCATTTCTGCATCTGCTTCTCAAATCCTCTGATCTAAAATTGAGCCAAACTTTTGATTACATAACAATCATCAAGTACATAGATGTTTGTTTTTAACTCAGAAATTCTCAAAGAAAACAATGCAGCTTACCTTGACAGGGATTTTCCAGTCAAGCGATTGCAACGTGGAGGCCAGCGTTTCGTTACGGCCACAAATGATAATCAGTTGTCCTATCGGCTTATTAAGTTGTTTATCAAACAGAGATTCACCTAAAGACTTGGCTGTTTTCTTCACAGGCCCCATGCCTTCTCCACCTCCCATCAGAACAACAGCTGGTAATTGTGGATCCATTTCAAGTTCCACCCTTAATTCATCCTACAAATAAGAGCAGTCCAACATTTGTGTTTACGGAAGGCAAATAGTATATAATGCAAGATTAAGTAGTATTAGTTGTTTTAGCATTTTTCACCGAGCAATATTGGTTGTTTGTGCATCAGTTACATGGTGCAACAAGTGAAAATGGCGCCCACCTTACAGAGTCCTTCTTGGACAAAAGAAGGTCGAACAGGCAAGCCAAAAACGCGAATTTGAGATTCTTTAAGACGGTCTTGCAACGCCCTCTTCGCGACCTCCTCCGAGGGACAATACAGTCTATTCACAGAGGGATGGAACCTTTTAACAATATAACAAGCAATCCAACATTAGCATGTGAAATATGCAGCATAAGGTGTGTTCACAAAGTCTACAAAGTAGCCAAAATCACTTCATCACAAAAGTTACACAGAAAAGTGATTCTGCAAACAACACCCTAAGGCTAAGAGCTCGTGAAAAATTGAAGACACAAATCGCGTATCACCATGTACGATGACAAGTGTTGAGGTCAGTGATGACGGTAACGAAAATGACTTTGTTGTGCAGGTTTTGCCATTTGAGGACACACAAAGGAATATGCTGCATTAGAGGATGAACACTGATAATTACGTCCGGCTTGTACTCCATTAGACCAGCTTCAACCTCCCTTCATTCAATATATATGAAATTAGTTACCAAATTTATTATTCATTAAATAATTGGAGAAACGACATACTTGGCGTAAAAGGCAGCAATGGCTGCAAGATAGACGGAGTGAATCCATTTAGGCGACGTGCTATGAAATGCCAGATTCCAGAGCTGAACGTGCTTCACCATGAACTTGTACTGCCCTTCCATGTCATTCAACGGCCACCCTGTGTACTCTTTCCACACATCCTTCACAAAAATCTAGTAAAAAAGAATGAGGAACTAAGCTTAATTCTGTTTTTTTCCCATAAATATGCAATTCTTAAAACTCATTATATATAAAACTCACCCTATATTCATCACCATACTCAAGGTGGAATGCATCCTTGATGGCCTCGGCGGAAGCACGGTGGCCGCCGCCAGTATCACTCATGAGAATGAGCACATTTTTGGTCCTCTGTGACCCAATCTGTTCCATCTCCATCGTCCCATCTTCGTCTCCGTATTCATTGTTGTATCTGCATCTCTTTTCATCACTCTTACCACCAAATGAGTACACCCCAACTCTTTCAAACACCTTCTTCATCGATTCCCTAGGCGACCTCGCTTTCACCACCATCTCTAATCTATGTATATACACCAATAATAAATCAAATTGTACATCAATCAAATTGACCTTTAATGACATAAATCATGTCATTGTAGACTTTGATATATATCATTAAAGATTGTTTCTTGTTTTTCTGTCGTTAAAGACCTTTAGCTAGAGAAAACTATCATCACTACATGAAAATCGACCTTTAATGACAATAATCTTATCATTAAAGCTTCAGTAGCCAAAATCTTGTCATTAAAGATTGCTTAATGTTATTAAAGACTTTTAGCTAAAGAAACGATAATGTCAGGATTCCTGTCATTAAAGGAAAAGTGAATCTTGAATGTTTCTCCCCTAAGATAGTACTATAGAAAAACAGAGGACAGAATAAAAACTTGAACAGAAAATGTGGGTATAACGAGAATTTAAAAGAAAAATGGAACAAGGTATGAAAAAAGGGAGAATTATATGAAGATGTACCTTAATGCAACCAAAGAAGCGAAGAATTAATGTGAAGAAATAAGAGTGAGTTGGTGAATAGGTTGTTATTTCTTGTGCAGATGTTTAAACAAGAGGAGAGGGGGGGTGCCATATTTGATGCTGGAATTATGCGAAAAAGGAGAAATTTGAAAGGCGTTTAGAGCCGTCAGATTAGCATCTTGAAACTTGTGGGAGAATGTTCGAAATGGAAGATTCGAATAAACTTGCTAAGCTAAAACGATATTGTGGGGTTAATGGAGTGACTTACTATTTACGAATTATGACATGAATGAATAGGTTATGTTTTGACTTTGACATTGTTTCAATCCCAGGTGGATTTCATGAATTTCTTATTCATGTTTTAGCACAGTGCGGTCATTTAATAAGGCCAACAAATCAAACAATTCATGTCCAGAAATATATCAAAATTTTAGGAGCCCATTTTTTTATACCATATATAGATATCAACACTTAAAATGAGAAGATATCTTAATCAAATAAATATTGAAATTAGTATAATTGAAAAGGACTAAATTCTATCAGAGAATCAAGATTCTAATTTAAATAATAACAAAAGAAATATAAGAGAATCAAGATCCTAAATTAAATAATACTCCCTACGTCCTGTTTTTGTTTGGCCATCTCACATTTGGCTTGTGTTTTAGCAAGCGAATTATTATTTTATTTTTTTTATCGGACAAAGTTAGATGTTAGATGTTAGTAGTTAGTACACCAAGCACCCAAATACTCCACGAAATCGTCAATCCATCTTATAACTCTCATAACTCTAAATTCGTTCCCAGAGGGAATCAAACATGGGTCTTCCACTCAAATGAGGAGCCCAGTGGTCAGGTGGGCTAAACCACCTGGTTAGAGGGAGTTGTTTATTAGTATATGAAATGATAAAGTAATTTTTAAGGATGCGTATGATAGATGAGGGGTAGGACTATCATACCCCACTTTAAAAATCTCTTTATCATTTCAAATACTAGTAAACAACTCGCTCGCTAAAACACGAGCCAAATAGTAAATGGACAATCTAAATCAGAACGGAGGTAGTAATAAAAAGGATAAATAGGATTAGAAAGAAGATGGAAGACGCTGAAAAAAAATTAGGAATAAAAAGAAAAGAATGAAAAAAATTTATTGAGAGTGTGAGTAAAATATATATTATGCTTTTTTTTCCAAGGAGGACTTTTTAATTTGATTTCTTCTTTTAAGTCTCGAGTTCAAAGGCCTAGGATCAATTGTTCACCATCGAACATGTAATTTTGAGTTTATTGTTATTATATTTGTAATTAGTTGATATAATAACTTCGAGCATGTTTTATGTTGATTGAAGACTGATTATGGATTAAGAATTTGGAATCCTAACAATTGCTTATTATTTTATTTATGACTTCAATTTTTTTAAAAAAGTTTTGTTGATGAATTAGATATGAATTGTTTGTTTAATTATTTATTTTTATCCAAAGTTGAAGCTCATTAAAACTTACCTTCGATCAACCATGTCACGGGAAAGATTGAATGAGTTACCTATGCTATCACGAGAAAGGAATTATTGAAGAACTTGATTATTCTGACCTGATAATACATTTGCCGCAAAAACTGTTTGGCGGGTTGTATTTATGTAATTTTTTGGGACATAATTGTTATATTATTTTAAGTGTAATAATATATTTTGTAATTTTACATTATTATTCTTTAAAAATTATTTTAATTATGTTATTTTTGAGTTCGTAAGAATGTGAAGGGGGTTGTTACGAGACCAGAGGGAAACGGGAAGAATGGTGAGTTGGGAACGAAGGGAGAGTTAGACTTGGGGTTTTCGGACACAGTGGGGAAGAGAGGCTGCGATTACATATGCCTGAATAAGGAGGAAGAAGCTTCAAAATGTAGGGTTTCGGAGTTGGGCTCGCTGAATAAGGAGGAAGAATTACTTAATGTTGGAGTTGGGCCAAGCACTATTGGGCCTGGAAGATATAAATGTATGAAATGAATTTAAATGGGCGGAACATTTCTTTGGGCCAAAAATTAATCCAGTTGAGGGTTAATTATTATCTACAGCCCATTATCTTTGTTATTTCTAAATTCAGTATTTAATTTCCCTAAAATTACCACTTTGTGAGTGGTCCCAAATGTTTGTTATTTGCTGGCCTGGGGCCGAGGGTTTCAGTATGAAAAATATCATTTCAGTCTATCTTTCTCTCTCTTCTAACTAATCTCTCTCTCTCTCTCTCACTTGTTCTTCATATTATATCTTTCTCAGTACATCTTCAAGTAAACCCAGAAAATCATATACAAAAATTTACATTTATTTCAGAAAATATACAAAACTGTAACATTTGGTATTCCAGAGCCAAATTTGATCATGGCCGAGGGAACGCGCTTCAAGGACCTGCAAGAATCACACAAAAAGCTAGAATTATTAATTCAAACAGAAGCTATGAAGCTGGAAGCAGTAGGGGGAAGCTAACAGACAATATGGAAGGTTTAACAACTAAGATGGAGGAGAAATTTGATCTTATGACTAACACTTTGGCAGCTATGCAGTTATAATTGTTGAATATGGAAAAAGGCAAGGGTCACAATGAAAGGCCTTCTATTTTGGGGAGTCCTAACTATGGATCTGGTGGTGGAGGGCCTAAATATGGACCTGCTAGTGGAGGGCCTACCTTTGGATCTGCTGTTGGGGGATCATCTTATCAGTATCAGGAATCTCCAAGGAAGTTAACTGATGGTACCCAATTTCACAACCCAGTACCTAAGATTGAATTCCCTAGGTTTGATGGCTCTAAACCTAGGTTGTAGGTACTGAAATCCAATGGGTATTTTAAACTTATGCCCAATATGACTGATCAACAGAAAATAACTTTGGCTACTATCCATTTTGAGGGTAAAGCAGCACTATGGGTTCAGATTTTCAATCAGAGAAATGTGGAATTAACTTGGGCACAATTTTTTGGTTATTCTCTCAACTAGATTTGAGGAGATTAAGGACTCTAAAGTGATTTCTGAGTTTAACAAACTCAAACAAACTGGTAGCTATGAAGATTATGTTGATAAGTATGAGGAACTGAAAGCTTGTATGCTGGTAGTTACTGGGATGTATTCTCAGAAACTTACTTTGTGGCAAGTTTCATTGGAGGACTTAATGAAGAGCTACAAGCAACAATAGCCATGTTTGAACCTACCACACTTCAACATCTATTAAATTGGGCGGGGAAGCAAGATCGAAATCTTCTTTGACTAACTAGAAAACTTAAGCCCTATTCAAGGGTTTCTAATCCTAACCCTAACCCTAACCCTAACTCTAACTCTAATTTTATGCGATTGGAAAGAAGGGTGATGCTCTTTGGGGCCATACCAGTAAAAGGAAACCACATTTCAAGGTCTTATCTCCCTCTGAGATGGCAACCGGAGGGAGAAGGGGTTATGTTACAATTGTGATGAACCTTTTGTTCATGAGCACAAATGCAAACAGAGAATTTCATACATGATTATGGCAGAAGAAGAGGAAGATACTCAATCCTTCCCTTCTCCTACCACTGGAGGGGAAGAACATGTTGTTTACGGGGCTGATATCATGGAAGAGGTCCAGATGTCACTAAATGCTCTAAGTGGTGAAGATGGAGTTACTACTATGAGGCTTTTTGGGGAGTTTGAACACCACAAACTCCACATTCTCATAGACTTCGGGCACCACCGAGTTTTATACAAAAGGCTACAGCTAAAATGCTCAAATGCCCTTTGAGTGATGTTAAACCAATACTAGTGAAGGTTGCTAATGGAAAAAGATTGGTCAGCTCGCAACAAGTGAACCCTTTCACTTGGAACATGCAGGGTCATCAATTCACCTACCCACTGAGGCTGTTGGAGAATGAGGGTTGTGACCTGATCCTAGGAGGGGATTGGTTAAAGTCTTGCACACCTATTGAGCTTGACTATGAAAAGATGACTTTCACAGTCAGCTTGCTAGGGAAGAGGGTGAAACTACAAGCACTTACTTCATCAGCTGAATGTAAGTTGATTTCTGATGTGGGCTTATATCAGATGATCAACATAGAAGCCTTTAAGGAAGTTAATGAGATGTACTTAATTACATCAGCACCACCTACCCACAATGAAGATGATCCTGAGTTACTTAAGCTACTACTAACTTACAAGGATATCTTTGAGGAACCAGTGGAATTACCACCAGGAAGGGGGGTGGAACACCAGATTATACTCAAACCAATGAGCATTCCTAAACAGCAGTACCCGTATAGAACTTCTCACACCCATAAGGAGGAAATTGAAAAGATTGTAAAGGATTTGCTGACTGCAGGAGTAATTCAACATAGTAAGAGCCCTTTTGCTTCACCTGTGATTTTGGTGAAGAAAAAGGATGACACCTGGAGGCTATGTGTGGATTACAGGTACCTTAATGAGCTCACAATCAAGCACAACTACCCTATTCCTATCATTGATGAGTTACTAGATGAGCTTAATGGTGCTAAGATCTTTTCAAAGATAGATTTGAGGTCAGGGTACTTTCAAATCCTAATGAAGGAAGAGCATAGGCAATTGACTGCTTTCAGGACCCATAATGGTCACTATGAATTCCTAGCGATGCCATTTGGGTTGTGCAATGCACCTGCTATATTTCAATCACTAATGAATCAAGTGTTCAGGGACCACTTGAGAAAATTTGTGTTGGTCTTTTTTTATGACATCCTCATTTATAGCACGGGGAAGCACAACATTTAATTCACTTGGAAGTAGTCTTACAACTTTTGAGGGCCAATAAGTTGTTTGCTAAGAGGAGCAAATGTAGTTTTGGCCAGACTAGTGTGGAGTATTTGGGCCATATAATTTCTAAGGATGGAGTTGCCACTGATCCAGGAAAGATTGAGTGTATGGTTCAGTGGCCAAAACCACAAACCATAAAACAATTAAGGGGTTTCTTGGGCCTAACAGGGTACTACAGGAAGTTTGTTAATGGATATGGTTTCATCAGCAAACCACTCACTTCTTTACTCAAGAAGGACAATTTCAAATGGAACTCTGAGGCAGACCTAGCTTTTCACAAATTGAAGGAAGCTATGGTGAGTGTCCCAGTGCTAGCATTACCTGATTTCACAAAGAATTTTTTGGTGAAAACTGATGCTAGTGGGAAGGGAATTGGAGCTGTACTCATGCAAGAAGGAAAGCCCATTGATTACATGAGTAAGTCCTTGTGTCCAAGGAATCAAGCACTCTCTGTCTATGAGAGAGAGTTTTTGGCAGTACTAATGGCCATTGAGAAGTGGAAACACTATTTGCAAGGTCAGAAATTAACTATAAAAACTGACCAGCAATCCCTTAAACACCTTCTGGACCAAAAGGTGGTAACTCCACTACAACAGAGGTGGATTACTAAGTTGTTGGGCCTTGATTATGAGATATTGTATAAAAAGGGACGTGAGAACAGTGCAGCTGATGCACTATCCAGAAGGGAGAACAGTTGTTCTGCTATAACTACAATGGTCCCAACCTGGTTGGATCAGGTCCTGCTAAGTTACACTGACATTGAGGAAATCATCAAAGCCAAAGGTACTGATCCTAATACTTACCCTCTATTTCAGTTCACTAATGCTATTTTGAGATATAAAAAGAGGCTGGTTGTGGGTAGCAGTCAAGGATTAAGAGATTTAATCCTTTCTGAGATGCACTCCACACCCTATGGAGGGAATTCTGGGGTTACAGGTACTTATCAGAGGCTTAAGAGGATGTTTTTCTGGCCTAATATGAAAGATGATGTGTTAATATGGGTCAAAAGGTGTGAAGTGTGTGCCAAAAATAAGTCAAGCCCAGGTTTATACCCTGGCCTCCTACAACCCTTGCCCATTCCAGAGCAAGCATGGTCACATATCTCTATGGATTTCATAGAGGGGCTTCCTAACTCTTGGGGAAAGAATGTGATATGGGTGATAGTGGACAGATTCACTAAATATTCACATTTCATAACCCTATCTCATCCATATACTGCTACTTCTTTAGCTAAGGTGTTTTTGGATGTTGTTTATAAGCTGCATGGGTTACCAGCTAGTATAGTGAGTGACAGGGACAAAATAGGAACTATTTAAGTTGGTGGGAACTCAATTACACCTAAGTTCATCTTATCACCCCCAATCAGATGGACAGACTGAGAGGGTGAATCAATGTCTGGAGCAGTACTTGAGGTGTTTAGTAAGTGACAATCCTAAGCAGTGGTTGAAGTGGCTATCTTTGGCAGAGTACTGGTACAACACAAATTATCATTCAAGTCTGAAGATGACACCTTTTGAGGCTCTCTACGGGTATACTCCTACGGGTTTTATGTTGGGATTATACTGAAAAGTATGCTTTTTACTTTGTATAATCGAAACTGAATTTTCGGACTTATTTACTGAAATAAATTGTTTATCACTGATGCTTTAAATATGATTGAATGTTATATATATTTACTGCATAACTGTTCAATAATTCGTATGTGTTACACTGTAGTTAATTTAGTGATACCCGATCACAGAAGATTAAATTAACAGTCCCTTGTAACTAGAAGTACGCCATTCACGACCTAGATGGAAATGAACAACCATCGCGAAAGGTTGAGGTGTAAGGCTCAGATTGGTTTGTCTTGACCAAGAGATTACACTAGTGCATGACTGATGCACTGAATAGGACCTACATGAGGATAAATTCTTCAGAACTGAACAAGGAAGAATTAGACCTCAGTGGTTCGTTGTTTCTTAACCTTCGTCCCTTAAATAGGATCACGTGGGATTGGTAACTATTGCTTTGACTTATCATGGGTAGCGAATCAGAGAGATTCAATACTTTTTATCTTGGGCAATATTATTGGTCACATGTGATTGCTAAGATTTAATACGAAGAATCGTGTGCAAGTACGCTTGCTTGATTTGCCCCCTTGGGAGGTTCATAAGTTTTATCATACCAAATCTTGCAAGTGGAATTAGTTTCCGGTATGGATAATAATGTTGAACCGTTCCTCGACCAAGGACAAAAAATATTAATTAACGAAAAGCTATTTCAGTGGCTTGAATTAATTAATGGGCTAGATAATCTTAAACACGGGAAATAATGACCGGGAGCCATATTGACTGTAATATGGGTTAAGATGGATAGTGCAATATTAATTATGTAGTGGGATTAATTAATATTTATGGGCTTGAATTATATTGTGGCTCAATATTAGATATTCAAGATCCATTAGAAGGTCCAATCTTAATTCTCCTAAAGGCCCCCTGAGTAGCCCAACATATAGTCCAATAACTGAAAAGGTGATTAAAATAAAATAAACATTGTTGCTTGATATTTCCTCTATTTTTTCGAAAATTATGGATAAAAGGGGGAGAAAGATTTTCTTTGAATTTTGTTATGGAATGAAGATATGTATTCTTGGAATACAAGATTATCTCATTAAATTCAAGAAATCTCCCACTTGGTTATTTCATAATAGAATTTCGAAAATTTTGAAAATATAGTGAGCAAGAAAGATTTTCTTGATTTTCTTGAAAAGATATTATGGAAGATATGTATTTCTTGAAATACAAGAGTATCTCATAAATTCAAGAAGATTCAAATCTTGGATTCTTGCACACATCAATTTTCGAAAATACCATATCTTGAGGAGGTGGGATTTTTTGTGGAATATTTTAATTATGGGAAAAAGAATATATGGGATATATTCAAGATTTCTTGGTGACCAAGAAAAGTCTTTTCCCACATTGGAAAAACACAAAAATTTCGTTCACCCCTCTCCTATAAATAGGGGATGATTAGTTCATTCCCAAGTACAATTCCATGTGCTGGAAATATTAGCAAATCCACGAAAGTGGTGCAACAAAGTTTATTTTTTCCTTTTGTTAATTGTTCGCGAGTATCCTTCCAATTTGATTGTCGAGCAAGGGCTAAGGAATACTTGGGAAGTCCTTTTGGTTAGTCCGTCCACCAAAGCCACTTTGCCATCCCGGAGAATGCGTTCACGTAAACCCATAGATTCCGCATGCGTAGGTTTTACGTGGTTTTTTATATGCATGATATGTTGTTACAATTATTATTTGAATTAATATAGGATTAATTCATGCTAGTAATAATTAATGAATTAAATTTGTATTTAAATATTCACCCCGAATAGATCTGTGCGAATCATTCCCCAACATTTTACTTATGGGCCATATTTGGATTCAACTAATGAGGAGGTTACAGATCTGCTCACACACAGACAACACATTATACAGCAAGTCAAGGCAAATCTAATCAAAGCACAAAACCACATGAAGGTATAAGCAGACAAGCACAGACAAGAGAGGTTTTTTGAGGTAGGAGACCAAGTTTTTCTCAAACTTCAACCCTTTCAGCAGAATTCCATTCAATACCGAAAGAATTTGAAGTTGTCATCAAAATACTTTGGCCCCTATACTATCCTGCAAAGGGTGGGGAGTGTAGCTTACAAACTAGATCTACCAATTGGGTCAAAGATTCATCCCGTCTTCCATGTTTCTTTACTCAAAAAACACATAGGGGTTAAGTATGTACCTTCACAAAGTCTTCCAGATGTTGATAGCAACGGCCTCTTCGCGATCCAAATTATTGTGTCACGGTTGACGTCGATACACGGAAAAGCGGAAAGGAGATGATCGAGTTAAATGTCTATTGGGTTCTAGAAGATTGGAGAATCGATTAGGTGGGAAGATACCGCTTTTGTTCTCGCGAAATTTTCCTTCAATCCATCCTTGGGGACAAGGATCTTTTCGTTGGAGGGAGTATTGTTCTGAGACCGAGGGAAACGGGAAGAATGGTGAGTTGGGAACGAAGGGAGAGTTAGACTTGGGGTTTTCGGACACAGTGGGGAAGAGAGGTTGCGATTACATATGTCTGAATAAGGAGGAAGAAGCTTCTAAAGGTAGGGTTTCGGAGTTGGGCTCGCTGAATAAGGAGGAAGAATTACTTAATGTTGGAGTTGGGCCAAAACTATTTATTGGGCTGGAAGATATAAAGAGAAGGAAATGAATTAAAAATGGGTGGAACAACTTTGGGCGAAAATTAATCCAGTTGAGAGTTAATTATTATCTACAACCCATTATCTTTGTTATTTCTAAATTCAGTATTTAATTTCCCTAAAATTACCACTTTGTGAGTGGTCCCAAATGTTTGTTATTTGTTGGCCTGGGGCCGAGGGTTTCAGTATGAAAAATATCATTTCAGTCTATATTTCTCTCTCTTCTAACTAATCTCTCTCTCTCTCTCTCACTTGTTCTTCATATTATATCTTTCTCAGTACATCTTCAAGTAAACCCAGAAAATCATATACAAAAATTTACATTTATTTCAGAAAATATACAAAACTGTAACAGGGGCCTCGTTTTATAGTTCGATTCAGGCCTCAATATTTCTAGGACCACCCTGCATATACATAAAATAATACAGTTATAATATGAGAGGGTAGTTGAACAATTGCAGGAAATATGTATGCGAATTGCAGGAATAATAATCTTTTTAGGACATTAGTTTATAGGGGTAACATTTTTTATGGATGCACATTCAGGACAATAACTTTTACGTTGGGTCTAATTTAATTTGGGCAAAAAAATTTGCTTGACTCTAAAATGCATGTCCAATTTAGTCCAAATTATGTCGTGGGAGGTTTTTTTTAATAAATATTTTTTATAAAAATAATAGTAATTATATTTGATTTCTGAGTTAGTCAGACCTTTTGAATCTTAAAAATTTTAAGATTCGCTAAAATTGGAATTTTTTTTTTTAGTCTTATTTAATTGTACTCTAAATTATACTCCATTAAACTACTTTTAAAAATAAAGCTTAGTAATTATTTGGCATATTCTGAATTTTATTTGGTAAAAATTAGTCGACTTTTGGTAAATTTTATTAAGGGGGTGTTTGGTTCACGGGACTGGATTGATTAGGTGTGATAGGATTAAGTGGGATTGAGTAAGATTGGATTTGTTGAATCAAGATATGCATTTGGATTGTAGGATTAGATTGAGAGATTAGATGGGATATCTATTGAAATGTCATAAATACCCTTAAATTGAATTGAAACAAATACACTTCATTCGTGTGAATCTATTCAAACAATAGAAGGACAAATTTGTAATATTGCATTTGAGATATGCTCTATCCCACCTTTCACATAGGATTGACATATCCCTCCATGGAGGAATTTTGTACATTTTCTACCCGAGCTTGAAGTAGATCATGGGCCCTCATCCTGCAAACCAAACGGTAGATTAGTTGGGATTAAAATCCTAATCATGGCCTATCCCGATCAATCCCGCGAACCAAACGGGGCATAATAGAATCTTTTATCAAAGTAATTAATGAAACTGGATCATTCACCGTGGGAAAGGCCCGATTAATGGACATGTTCATGCAGGCCCTTGATTTTGGGCTACTGGAAAAGCTGGGCTATAATGGACCTGGATATGTGTTGAATTCATCAAGTAATTAATTCCAAATCACTCTTTTAGCAAATTAGAAATGTCTGGAACTCTGGATACAGTGATACACTGCTAATATATCTAATTTAAATATTTAACTGAAAATAAATAGAAATCAATGTAACAGTGTTCCATTTTCCGGTCTTGAAACTACCACCTCATGCAACGTACTTATAAAATCGTCAATTTATACATAATTTGTATTAAAACAGTGAAATATAAGATGAACATATATTCAAAGGGATTTACATAGGTATTTAAAATTATAACTTAATTTAATTTCTATTCAATTTTTCTGAATATCAAACGGAGGTGCACATTAAGTTGCATTAAAATCTTGAAATTTAAACGTTTCAATTTTAATTAGATTTTATAATGATCTAAAAAAATATAACCTATGTATAGCTTCTATCCTGTGATTTGAATTTAATTTATCTAAAGTTGTAAGTGTTAAATTCGAACATGTTATAATATTTGATTAAATTTTCATGTTTAGGTTTATAAATTATAGTATTTGTTTGGCTTACAAATCAACGATAGCCTGTTTAGCCTAATATTTATAATTTAATACAATGAGTTGGTCTCACATGAATCAGGTTCATGCTATGAATTTAGATTATTTGACAAATTTCATTCATTTATAACACATTTTTCTAACCCACTAAACTTGACCCGTATTATATCCTAGTAGATTCAAATGTCATAAATTAAAAATAAGATTCATAGCATGAACTAGGTTAATACAAGTTTTTGTCTAATACAAGAGTTGGTCTCATGTGCTAGCACTACTACACATTTGAGCTTGGAGATCTCCACTTGGAGCCCTTTTAGAAAGAGTTCTCCAAAATCGCCCTTGGAGAGCGGTTTTTATTAAAAAAAATTAAAAAAATTAAAGAGCGGTTCGAAACCGCTCTCCAAGAGAGAGTGGTTCAGAACCGCTCTGCAAATGAGCCAAGAATGCGGTTTTTAACCTCTATGCAAGTGATGAGATTGGAATGTGGTTCGGAACCGCTCTGCAAGAGATAGCGGTTCCGAACCTCTCTCTAAGGGGCTTTTTGCCCTACATCCAGCAGGCGCCCCCAATCGTTTTTTTCATTTCTGTATCAGTTGCTTCTCGTATCTCCTCCCCCCCCGCATATCTGTCGCCCCAGCCATTAATTTCGTCGCCCTCCTCCTCCTCTCTCGTCGTCTCCGTCGACCAACTACTCGAGCTTGTTCGTCGCTCTCCTCCTCCTCTCTTGGTAAATGCCCCCTTCTCCTCCTCTCTTGGCCGCTCCTCACCTTTACCCCTTCCTCCCTCTCACCTCCCTCCCAGCCCCTCCTCCCCCCGCCGCCGCCATCGCCTAGCTCCACTCAGCGTCATATATATATATATATATATATATATATATATATATATGTTGTGTGTATATATATTAGTGTATATATGTTATATATATATATATATATGTTAGTGTATATATATATATATATTAATTAATGCATGTGTATATGTATATATATGTTAGAAATTTTGCTCTTGTTTTGTTCTTGTATATGTATAGAATATTTGCTTGAATTGCTCTTGAATAGAGAAATTTGGACTTGTATATATATATGTTAGAAATTTTGCTCTTGTATATGTATAGAATATTTGCTTGAATTGCTCTTGAATAGAGAAATTTGGACTTGTATATAGAGAAACTTAGCTTATATAGAGAAATATTTGGAATTGCTTGAATAGAGAAATTTGGACTTGAATTGGTAAATAGAAACTTAGCTTGTCTAAATAGAATTAAACTTAATTAACTTGTCTAACCTTGTTTGTATATATGCTTGAATAGAGAAATTTGGACTTGTATATAGAGAAACTTAGCTTGTCTAACTTAGCTTATATAGAGAAATATTTGGAATTACTTGAATAGGGAAATTTGGACTTGAATTGGTAAATAGAAACTTAATTAACTTGTCTAACCTTGTTTGTATATATGCTTGAATAGAGAAATTTGGACTTGTATATATGCTTGAATAGAGAAATTTGAAATATGGAATTTAAATTTTGACATATGAAATTTTGATTGAATTGCATTTGTAGAATATATGACGCAAATAAAATGTCATTTATAGATTGGTGAATCCAATGCAAAGAAATATTAGTATATAAATGATAGAAGAAAAGATTTGAACAAAAATGATATGAAAAGTTGTGTCGGTAATGGTTGGATATATAGGTTGCATTGAAGAAAATAAAAATAGAGAATAGGTAAGAACGTAGGTTTCGAAAGTTTTAAACTCATCTCATTTGCAATTATATTGTCTTTACTATAAATAGGCATCTATTTTTCTATATGGATCGAAAGTGGGTTCGAGCAGATCGATTATCAGATGAATATAGGAATGGGGTGGAAGAATTTTGTAATCATGCAATTAGACACTGCACCGACCCTCGGTACATTCCATGTCCGTGTTGGAAATGTATGAATGGAAAAACCGTTAGTGGTCGAGAAAGTCTGTTTGACCACTTGATGATTCACGGTATTGATAAAACATATACCGTTTGGACATATCATGGTGAGAGAAGAGATGGATGTAGCTCAAGCAACCTAGAAACCCGACTTTAGGTTTGAAGATCGATGGATCACGGATATTTTTCGATGATGTACCGATTGTTGATACATCGAGTGGGGATGACGATGATCTGTGAGATCACCCTTATATGTCAGAGAAGTTAAGGATTCTGCTGGATTACCACTGTGGCCCGGGTGTAAGAAGGCAACAAAACTGTCAGCTGTGTTGATATTGTTCAACCTAAAAGCAGCTCACTAGTTGTCCGATGAGTGCTTTACAAGTATGCTGGAAACAGTTAGTGGTCTACTGCCTGATGGAAATGTACTGCCCAAGAGAGCATATGATGCTAAACAAATGCTCAAGTCCATCCGGTTAACACATCAGAAAATTCATGCTTGTCCGGGTGATTGTATCTTATTTCGAAAGGAGTATGCAGACCTCGATGAATGTCCCAAGTGTGGGTTAAAGCAATATAAGAAAAATAAATCTCCCGCGAAGGTGATGTGGTACTTTCCAATAATACCAAGATTCAGGAGAATGTATAGTAGCGATGTGGATGCTAGAAATTTAACTTGGCATCATGATGATAGGATCAAAGATGGAATGCTAAGACACCCTGCTGATTCACCCCAGTGGAAGACATTCGATGACGACACTTGCGTCTTGCACTCTCAACTGATGGAATGAATCCGTTCGGTATCCAAAGTACCAACCACAGTACATGGCCAGTGATTCTGTTAGTTTATAATCTTTCACCCGAGTTGTGCATGAAGCGCACTTACATGATGTTGTCTATGTTGATATCAGGACCCAAACAACCTGGTAACGACATAGATGTATATCTGGCTCCTTTGATTGAGGACTTGAAGCTCCTGTGGGATGAGGGTGTCGATGTGTATAATGCTTGTAGAAAGGATAATTTCAAGTTGAAGGCCATGTTGTTTGGAACTATCAATGACTTTCCCGCTTACGGGAATCTATCTGGATATAGTGTGAAGGGGGCCGATGCATGTCCTTGTTGTACCAAGAAGACACATCACATTCGATTGAGTCATTGTAGGAAGACAGATTATATGGGACATAGGAGGTGGTTGGACCCAACACATAAGTACAGAACAATGGCCGATGCATTCGATGGCACAATCGAGACAGGTGAAGCACCACGTTTATTATCAGGTTATGATGTATTGAATGAGATGAAGAATATCGACACACAGTACGGAAAGATCTTCGCAAAGAGTGTCCCCACTAGCGGTTGGAAGAAGGAATCAATTTTCTTTCAATTTCCCTATTGGAAAGAGTTGTATGTTAGACACTTCATTGATCTAGTGCACGTTGAGAAGAATGTTTGTGCCAGCTTGCTCAACACTTTCCTAGCTGATAAGAAGTCCAAGGATGGTTACAATGCAAGAATGGATATGATTGATATGGGAATAAGAGCAGAATTAAAACCTGTACCTAGAGAAAGGGGTCAACCGTACTTACCTCCTGCTGCACACACCTTGTCCAAGAATGAGAGAAAATAGTTACTTCGGACGCTAAAGGATGTGAAAGTTCCAAAGGGTTATTCGTCCAACCTACAGAGACCTGTATCAGATGATGGCGTGAGACTGATGAATCTGAAATCACATGACTATCATGTCATCATGGAAACTTTCTTGCCCATTGCAATACGTTCTATCTTGCCTGAAAATGTGCGCATAACCATAACAAAGTTATGTTGGTTCTTCAAGGCAATGAGTAGCAAGGTGATTGCTTGGTTTTCAAAGACAGATTGTGGGGACGCTCTGTGAGCTTGAGATGTATTTCCCTCCATCATTTTTTGATATAATAGTTCACCTAACCGTTCATTTGGTACACGAGACAATGATGTGTGGCCCTGCTCGTATGCGATGGATGTATGGTGTAGAGAGATATATGAAAGTGCTCAAAGGATATGTGATGAATATGTCAAGGCCGGAGGGATGCATTGCAGAACGCTATTTAGTAGAAGAAGCAGTCGAGTACTGGTCTGAATTCATTCCGAATGTCGATGCAATTGGACTTCCAATTACTCTGTACACCAATAGGATGGATGGTGAAGGCCTTACCGTTGGTCAATCTGTAAGTGTTAGTATGGAGGAACTAACACGGATGCACTTGTGCGTACTTCACAACACGGTCGACGTGCTTCCGTTTATTGACCTGCACATCCAAGCACTTGTTGAGACATTTCCCACCAGAAATAGATCATGGATTGAAGTTGAGCACAATCGCACGTTTGTTGACTGGTTCAATGGTTATGTAGCAAATATGTATCACGGGATAAAGAATCAGTGAATGAAAGAGTTAAGTAGTTATCTAGAATGCCTGATAGACATGTGTATTCGTACAAGTGTTATCTTATTAACGGATACACATTTTATACCAGAGATCATGATGCCACAAGTACAATGCATAATAGTGGGGTGTCCATTACTGCAACTGCAGGGGATCAATCGAATACTACTTACTTTGGACAGATTGTCAACATTTGGGAACTCGACTATGTTGTTCACCGACAACCAATCTTCGAGTGCAGTTGGGTGAGGATCCCTAACGGGGTCCAAGTTGAAAGATCTGGGTTCGTACACGTTGATTTAAAGAATGTGGGATACATAAATGACCTTACATAATGGCCAGTTAAGCTCAACAAATTTTCTATGTCCCCGACCCAATTAATAAGAAATGGTCCATCGTGGTTTTGTCAAATAAATTTAACACTAGTTACCAAATTAGCGACCACGTCGATGAAGATGTTGACACTATCGATGATCCTTTTCAGAACTTCACTCATTCTGTACCCTCTTTCGATGATCTTGCAAATTCACGCCCGTACCAGAGAATAATTGTGGATGTGGATGAATATGATAATCCGGATCTTGTTAACATTCATGGTCATGAACGAGAAAAGTCAACCAAAAAAGAAAAAAGAAAAACAAGTGCTAAAAAGAAATGTACGACTTCATTGATTGTGTTTGCTTCTGCTTTATTAAATGTTGTTATTTCTTCTGCTTACTTAAATATTGTTTGTTTTTTGTTTATTAAATGTTGTTTTTCTGTTTTACAGGATCATGTCTTATCTGACATATCCGGGAGATGATGGTGATGATTATGATGGTGATCATGGTGGAGATTATGATGGAGATCATGGTGATGATGATCGACATCATACTGATGATTTGGATCAGGGTGACACTTCTGCTCCCACCACTAGCAGCTCTGGGGATAAGCGTAGCAGATGTATAGTCACGATGTCTTCTGTTAAAAGGGCTCGTAGCAAGGGGAAACAAGTGCAGGTAATTTTATTAGAATTGAACAGTTGAAAGTGTAATTATATGATTGATCGTTGAATCTAATTAAATAATATGTTATTGCAGCTATCATTCAATGAATATGGGCAGGCAATCGGTAAACAGAGTGAGACGTTGTCTTTCTACCTTGGAGTTGCAGTTAGGCGCATAATCCCTATTGTGCTGCCATCTAAGGACTGGCGTAGCGACAAAATCACTTCTTTGAAAGAAAGATTATGGGATGAACTTTCGGTATGTTAATTATATATATGGTTATTAAAAGTTGTTGTATGATTACTAAATTTACTACATTGATATGTTATATGCGCACAGAGTACATTTCTCGGCCTTGATCATTCAAAGAAGAAGCAAATATTGTCGCAAGCTGGAGTATTGGCCAAGAATTTTTGGGCTTGGCTGAGAAGTCAAGCACGAAATCCGGATACTGGTCTTTACTCGGCTAGTCCGCCCAAGGCCTATCAGAATTGCCCGTCGGTGGTCCCATACTGGGAAGAGTTTGTGCGATGATCTATGGCTGATGAGTTCCAGGTAAAATTGATAAATATCATTTAATGTCCTATGCTTTTCAGTGTTTATCGTATTTCTATTAAACTGTAGCTACTAAGCGAGAAAAATTACAAAAAAGTCAAATTGATGGAGGCGCGATATCGTGGCTCGAACAAAGGGTATGCACTCATAAGAAAAATTTTGGTAAGATCAAAATCCTAACATTTTATTTTTTTTATATATTTACTTTTAATATATCTAATAAGGGGACACGTTAATGACTATCGTAGAAAGAAGAAAAAAATAAAGTTGGGGAGAGTCAGCATGTTGTTACCCGTTTCGAGTTATTTCAAACTACCAGAAATGCTCGAGACGGGAATATTCCCGATTCCAGTGCACAATGTATAATCGAAGAAGAGGTAAGTTATGCATTAATTTGTCTTTGAATTACAAACTATTATTTCTAAATAAATGATTAAATAATAATCTTTTGTAATTCAGGAGCGTTTATCTCAGACCATGACGCCCGAAGACATCCGCTTTGTCGGTACCGATGATCTACTTGGACGGGCTTTAGGTCGTCAGGAGCATCCCGGCCGCTTACGGAGTGTTGGATATGACGTCACGAAGTCATCATTGGCCATGTTACCTGGTCTTCAAGCCATGAATATGGTGGGTATACTTTCGGAACAGGTTGCCCAGTTGGCTAAAGAGTTGGAACAGATGAGGTCTGAGAGACGCTCACATCACGGAATGTCCTCTAGTGGAGCAAGCTGTGAAAATAGTGTCGTTGATGCTATGTTTTCGGCTAATGCTAGGGACGATTTTATTGAGGCACTTCGAAACGACGTCCCACAGGTATCAGATGTGTATCACATTTATTTTAATTAAAGACTAGTATATATATTAAAATTTTCTAACTAAATATCTTATTCGAACAGTCACCGACCTCATGCTACCTTTATTTGGAGAATCCTACTCGGTTGGTGGCTACAGGAATGTTGCTCAATAACTCCGATGGAGTTATTCATGGTAGTCCCATCACTCCTGGTTTCGTGAGGGTCACACTCGAAGTACCCACAATCGGAGAAGAGGATTCACCGGTGCCTAAACCAATTGATGAAGCTGTCACCGTCGGAATAGCGGTCGGGCACTTCACCGAATGGCCGATCAACTTGGTATCTCTGACCATGAAGGTAAATTTAATATATGTTATTAAAGTTCATTATCTTATTTGTTGTTCTAAATAATGTTGCAAATTGATTGTAGAAACTTTCGACACCACAAAAGCCTAAACAGAAATCAAAGGGTGTCGCAGCCACTCAGAGGGAGACAACGACCAGAGACTCCACTATTGGTGATCGCAGACTTGGTTATCCCTTGGCTGGAGACTTAGATCACGACTACACCGTACATAATACGGTGCAAGTGATAGTGGAGTCCTCTGACTTCGATATGATCACAGTTCCTATGAATGCTTACTTCCATCGGAATTCTATTGAAGAATACATCACTTGGGAGCATGTGATTGAAGTCGTGAATGATCAGTGGTTGAGTGCAACGACCATAGCCTTATACCTCAGGTATGTGTTTACTAATTAAATCTCAGTATTTACTTTCTATATAGTTTACGTTTCAAATTAAATATTAATTAGTGTATATATATTGGTTAAAGATATTTGGGAGAGGTATATCTCTCCAGAGATCCTCGAGCATGTGGAATGTATTCCTTGGTCTGCCCCCAAGTGTCTTGCTCAATGGGAGATAGGGCAACGACCATGGAGTGGTTAGTTTCTCATATGCTGAGTTATACCGATAGAGATCATCTCATTTTTTGGCCAACAAATGTAGGGTGAGTACAATAAACATTTCATTAATATTTATATTCATAATATATATGATATTTGCACATATGCTAAATTTACTGTTAATTTTAATATTCTTAATATAATATAGGAATCATTGGGTGTTGGTCGTCATAAATATGATCACATTAAATGTGTATTTTATTGATCCAAATTTCGAATGGGTTGGCTTCAAATCGACTTTGATCTTACTTCCATTACATGGGCGTAAGTTCATTTTTAATATTATAATATAATGATTTGTTTTACTTATTAAAATTATGCATATTTAATCTAACTTTATTTTTTAATTCTAATAATAATAGTGTGATGACCCAATATCGGGATCGCGCTTCCTAATCAAGGCTCAAGAGCTAAATTCAATAAAGTAAAATTTGGAATAATGTTAAGGTAAATATAATTTATTAAATTATCAAATTAATATAAAATAATTATAATTGTAATATTGATTATATTGCTAATCAATAGGTAATGCTTAGAAAGCAACGAGATAGTGATCACTTGTGGACATTTTGTGTCTTTGTTATATTGAAGATATAATCTGTGACTTCTCAAACCGCGATTCCTATCAACGTAAGTCAATTTATCGATTTATTTAAATTATTATTAATTGAATAAAAATTCATAGTATATATCTAAATATATTGATTAATTGATCGTTGTTTGCAGTTTGTCTATGATCGTCCGCTCAAGTCTTACTCCAAACAAAGAATGATCAAATGGAGAATGGATTGGGCGAATACCTTTTACAATCGATTCTTGTATAATTATAGATAGATTGGGATAACTTTTGATAGCATATTACTTATATATATATATATATATATATATATATATATATATATATATATATATATTGTATTGATATGCATGTTTTAATTTGTTGTATTTGGACGATTAATATTTATTTCATGATGTGTATGCATTAATTTATTTGATGTTTTGGTATTGGACAATTAATTATCGAGTGGTGTAAAATTTGGTTTTTAGTTTTGGTTTTGGTTTTATATAAACAGGATTTTAAAAATATAAATTAAATTAAATATATATATATATATTGGACAGCGGTTAAAAACCGTTGTCCAAGTGTATTTATATATATATATAAAAATTAAAATAAAAAAGGGGTTAGGCGGCGATTTGTGAACCCATTGTCCAAGAATGAATATACTTGGGCAATGATTTAAAAACCGTTATCTTAACTTATAGGCTTGGAATGCGGTTAACAACCGCTTTCTTTCTTAAAAATCTGATTAAAAACCGCTCTCCAAGTGCAATATCTTGGAGAGCGTTTTTTTATCGATTATCCAACTTGGAGAGGCATTACTTGGAGAGCTGTTATAACCATTCTCCAAGCTCATTTTTAACAGCTCTCCAAGCCCAAGTCTGTATTAGTGTAGGATTGAGGTTGCACACCCCAAATAAATTAGTCCAAACGGCATCTAATCAAAATAAGTGGATCATATGTGTATATTGTTGGGGAATGATTCGCACAGATCTATTCGGGGTGAATATTTAAATACAAATTTAATTCATTAATTATTACTAGCATGAATTAATCCTATATTAATTCAAATAATAATTACACCAACATATCATGCATATAAAAAGCCACGTAAAACATACGCATGCGGAATCTACGGGTTTACGTGAACGTACCTCTCGGGATGGCAGTGGCTTTGGTCGGACGGACTAACCAAAAGGACTTCCCAAGTATTCCCTTAGCCCTTGCTCGACAATCCGGTGGAAGGATACTCGCGAACAATTAACAAAAGGAAAAAATAAACTTTGTTGCACCACTTTCGTGGATTTGCTAATATTTCCAGCACATGGAATTGTACATGGGAATGAACTAATCATCCCCTATTTATATGAGAGGAGGGGGACGAAATTTTTGTTATTTTTCAATGTGGGATAAGTCTTTTCTTGGTCACCAAGAAATCTTGAATATATCCCATATATTCTCTTTCCCATAATTAAAATATTCCACAAAAATCCCACCTCCTCATATATGGATTATTTTCGAAAATATAGTGCAAGAGACCAAGATTTGGATCTTATTGAATTTATGAGATACTCTTGTATTTCAAGAAATACATATCTTCCATAATATCTTTTCAAGAAAATCAAGAAAATCTTTCTTGCCCTCTATTTTTTCAAAAAATTTAAAATATCACTATGTATAACCAAGTGGGAGATTTCTTGAATTTAATGAGATAATCTTGTATTCCAAGAATACATATCTTCATTCCATAACAAAATTCAAAAGAAAATCTTTCTCCTCTTTTATCCATAATTTTTAAAAAAAATTTGAGAGAAATATAAGCAACAATATTTATTTTATTTTAATCACCTTTTCGGTTATTGGACTATTTGTTGGGCTACTCGAGGGGGCCTTTAGGAGAATTAAGATTGGACCTTCTAATGGACCTTGAATATCTAATATTGAGCCACAATATAATTCAAGTCCATAAATATTAATTAATCCCACTACATAATTAATATTATACTATCCATCTTAACCCATATTACAAATAATATGGCTCCGGTCATTATTTCCGTGTTTAAGATTATCTAGCCCATTAATTAATTCAAGCCACCTGAAATAGCTTTTCATTAATTAATATCTTTTGTCCTTGGTTAGAAACGGTTCAACATTATTATCCATACTTAAAACTAATTCCACTTGCAAGATTTGGTATGATAAAACTTATGAACCTCCCCAAGGGCAAATCAAACAAGCGTGCTTACACGATTCTTCTTCATTTAAATCTTAGCAATCACATGTGACCAATAATATTGCCCAAGATAAAAAGTATTGAATCTCTCTATTCGCTACCCATGATAAGTCAAAGCAATAGTTACCAATCCCACGTGATCCTATTTAAGGGGCGAAGGTTAAGAAACAACGAACCAATCGAGGTCTAATTCTTCCTTGTTCGATTCTCAAGAATTTATCCTCCTCATGGGTCCTATTCAACAAGATCATGCACTAGTGTAATCTCTTGGTCAAGACAAACCAATCCCGAGCCTTACACCTCAACCTTTCGCGATGGTCGTTCATTTCCATCTAGGTCGTGAATGGCGTACTTTTTTTAGTTACAAGGACTTTATTAATTTAATCTTACGTGATCGGGTATCACTAAATTAACTCTGATGTAACACGTCACGAATTATTGAAACGTTATCGCGAAAATATATATAACATTCAATCATATTTAAAGCATCGGTGATAAACAATTTATTTCAAAGAAATAAGTCCGAAAATTGGTTTTCGATTATACAAAGTAAAAAGCATACTTTTCAGTATAATCCCAACAATCTCCCACTTATACTCAAAGTCTGCTTTTAAGTATACTACAACACGTCTCGAGTAGTCCGTGACATCTAATGTCACCTACACGAACCTAATAATTTCTCCCACTTATACTCATAAGCAGTTAGCGCGGTCTTGACACCCATTCCACTCACATGTCTCTCGAATGTATTAAGAGGCAGACGCTTTGTGAATGGATCTGCTAGGTTGTCCTTAGACGCCATCTTTGCCACATCTATATCTCCTCTCTTAACGATTTCTCGTATAAGATGTCTTTCCTTTAATGTGTTTGTTTGACTCGTGGACTCTTGGTTCTCTTGAATTTGCAACCGCCTCTAGCGGATATTGCTTTAACAAATTGAGAACACCATCCAAGTCCACTAAGAAGATCTAGAGCCCAATCGGTTCTTTCAACGCTTCACAAACAACTACTTACCCGACTTCCATGGTTGAGTCGTTGATGCATTTACGCTTCACACACTCGTCCATCGATGGCTACACTTCCCAAATGGAAACACACTAACCGAGGCGGATAATTTACGAATCTAAATCGATTGGAAATCCGAACCGTGGTAGGCCGATGGGGATTGGAGTATCGATGATAAATCAACATTCTATCCCGAGTTCTTTTCGGATACTTGAATGTTTTTAAGCGTAAATCGATTAAGCTTTCCACTGGGTTACTCGATATCTTGCTACCATGCCTACGGCAAAAGCATATATCCGGTCTCGTACATACATTGCATACATAAGGTTTCCTGGTAGAAGCACAAGGAATGCCTTTCATGTCATCTATCTCCTTTTGCGTCTTAGGGGACATTTTCTTGGATAGATGGATTCCAAGTCTGAAAGGTACGAATCCTTTCTTGGAATCTTGCATGCTGAATAGTTTTAAAACCAGTGTCAATGTATGAATACTTGCGATAACCCGATCATCCTTTTCTTGCGATCTCGAGTAATCTTGATCCCAAGGATGTGTCCGGCTTTCCCTAAGTCTTTCATATCAAACTGTTTTGAAACCATGCCCTTACGTCTGATCACACCTTCACATCGTTCCCGATGATCACAATGTTATCTACGTATAGTACTAAGAATACCAATGCAGTTCCGATACGCTTTTTATACACACAACTTTCAAACTCGTTTTGATCAAACCCATAAGACTTTATTACATGATCAAAACTTTGGTTCCAAGCTCTGGATGCCTGTTTGAATCCGTAAATGGACTTCTTGAGCTTACAAACAAGATGTTCTTGGCCTGTTTCAATGAAACCTTGGGGTTGTTGCATATAGATCTCCTTATCAAGACTTCCGTCAAGGAAAGCTGTCTTGACATCTATTTGCCAGATTTCAAAGTCGAAAATGCGCAGCAATCGACAAGAGAATACGGATGGACTTAAGCATGACTACGGGCGAAAAAGTTTCCTCATAATCGATCCCTTTCTTTTCTGAGTATAACCTTTCGCCATTAGTCTTGCTTTAAAGGTTTCAACCTTCACGTCCAGTCCTCTTTTCCTCTTATATACCCACTTGTATCTAATGGGTCTGACCCCATTAAGTTGTTTGACTAGCTCCCACACTCTATTATGAAACATAGAACCCATTTTGGTTTTCATTGCTGTTTGCCAAGAATCTGCATCCTTATCTTAGAATGCCTCGTCATATGTTCATGGGTCTGATTCCGGGAATCAAGTCCGAGGACTCTCCTATTCCCATGAATCTCTCGGGCTGTCTAACAACCCTCCCACTATGACTAGGCTTCGGTTGTGAAAACGTATTGTTTGGTATATCATCTAGTACAGTTGGCACTGAGGTTTGCCCTCTAAGCTCATTTAAGGTAATCTCACTTCTGGGTTTTCTTTGGTTCATATAGTTTTCTTCCAAAATCTAAAGTGGGTGCGGATGTCCACCTTTTGATCTTCGGAACTATAGAACATACACCCTTTTGTTCCCTCGGGGTATCCTACAAAACAACCTTAATTCTGATCGAGGATCCAATTTATTTGTTTTTTGTCCAACTCGTATCTTGGGACACCCCAAAGTTCTCATGTGTCTCATACTAGGCTTGCGCCCGGTCCACAATCCTTTGGGAGTTTTGGGAACCGATTTGGACAGCACCAAGTTCAGAATGTAAGTCGCTGTTGTCCAAGGTATGACCCCAGAACGACTCGGGAAGATCCGTATAACTCATCATTGATCTAACCATTTCCAAAAGAATTATGTTTCTTTGCTCTGCAACCCCGTTTTGGTGAGGGGTTAAAGGTGCGAGTCTTTGGATACAATCCTTCATCGATAAGCGGTTCAAAAACTCATCGCTGAGGTATTCGCCTCTACGATCAGATCGTAGAGACTTGATACGTTTTTCCATATGATTCTCTGCTTGATCCTTAAATTCTTTGGAATTTCTCAAAGGTCTCAGATTCATGCTTCATAAGGAAAATGTACCTTGAGTAATTATCAATAAAATTACTCATAACCTCCTCTTGCTTTGGTTAACATTGAACTACGTACATCTATGTGAACGATCTCTAACACTTCTTTAGCCCCATTCCCCTTGGCTCCAAATGCCATCTTGGTCATATTACCCTCCAAACATGATTCGCGAGGTTGGAATCGATTCAACTTGGAGACGCCTCCAAGTGAACCATCTTTCACCAACCTTTGGATCCTCTTTGGATTTATATGACCTAATCTTAGATGCCAAAAAGTGTCTCGTTCACGTCGATGAACGTTTTTTTTTCTCGAAAGCTTGATTGATGTGTTATAGGATACATTTAAGTGAGTGGTGTGCACGATTAATTGTATAAAGATTTTCCATCAATGTCCCCGTAATCAGATACACTCATCATTTAAAAAATGATGTCATTCTTATTAGAAGAAACTTAGTGTCCTTTAATCGAATTTTAGAAACCGAAAAGTGAATTCTTTCTAAAACGGGAACATAAAGATAATCTCAAAAAAACTTTATCTTCAAAAGATAGGTGCACTTCTCTCCTTTTAATTAATCGCTACTCACGTAGCATTGCAATGTCTGCTACTTGCGTAGTATTGCAATAATCATTACTATCGTAGCATTGCAATATCCGCCACTTACGTAACATTGCAATGTCTTCTACTTTAAATAACGTTGCCCGGTGTGATGAGGATCTCACTCCCACTTAAGTTGCGGATCATTTAGAACCCGTGAAACCAACATGATTAGTGGATCTCGTATCAACAACCCACGAATGAGAAGTATCGCCCATAAACAAGTTTCAACAACTAGTGTGTGAGAATTACCTTTCTTTCGTCCCCTTTTTGGGGTTGGAACAGCAAAACCTCCATTATTCTCTCTCACCGCAGTTTAAGCACTTCCTCTTTTGGATTTTCCTTGACTCAACAAGCATTCCTCATCTTACCATTGCCCTTGGCAACGATTGAGTTTTATTGCTTATGGCCTTTGGTCCTCTTCTTTATCTTGCCTACCCTTGGCCTAGAAGATGAAGGCGGACCACTTCAAAATCAAAGCTTGAGTTTGGTGCCTTATCATCATTTCTCGCCGAGTCCAAAAGTTTGCAACAAATTAGTAATGCGAGGCCAAAATGCTTAAAAACTTTTACAGGCGGAGAGAATGAAGTACCAAATTCATCCGAGTCTCCGGATCATAATCTGCTCTTCGAATCTCAAGTTTGTTCGGATGAGCCATCTATTTTGAGGACGTAATCCCTTACGGGTTTTTCTCCACCACCATTTTCAAATGATTTACATCTCTCGAGGTGATCTGACGAGTCCCGCATGTTTTGACTCGTCAGTTGGCTTATCTGACTCTTGTGTGTCAAAATCCACTTGTGCTTTTGTGTAGTTAGGACAATTATAATTTTCCAATCAATATAGTTTCCATACATATTGTATTGACTTTAAGTATAATAACAGTGGATTAAAAGGTAACGACATGCTGAACTGAAATAAACAACTATATGCAATAGCATAAGCATATCACAAGATTCGATCACATGCCATCATATTTAAAATCTCAAAAAAATATGAACAATGTATCAGCCAACATCTCAAAACAGTTTAAATAAGCCACGTTGGGTGGGTCATTATTTAAACACATTCAAGCGGTTACAAACAAAACGATTTACAAACCCTTAATATCCAGTTAATAGTTGGCTCCCACTTGACCAATATAAAATTGACAGGGACTCCGGAGAAGTATATGCATATCAATTTTATACCTAAGTAATAACCATGATTAAATACAGGATTACTATTTCGCTTTGATCGAGCCTCGTTGGGAGGGTCATCGTCGCCACTAGTAATAACCCACAATCATCCGTTTGGAATTCATTCATGTGAAACCTATCTTTTGACCGTCCCGTTGGGGGAATTTCTCCAAAAGAATTCACAAATAAATAAATCATGGAGGTCAAAATTAATTCAATTTTATTATCCGGAATAAAATTGTCAATTAATTATTTAAAACATACTTAGTAATTTTGAAGTTGAGATTTTCAATTTGGCAACCCTCATGCAAACACATTTAAACAAATTAAATAAAGCATAAGATAGCACAAATTAAATCAAGCAAAAACAGAAAAATAAACATATTGGGCACAAATTATCCAATTGTCATGGTCTGATTTTTCTTGGCTTGATCTTGAAGAAACACGTCTCGAATTTCTCCCACTTGATCGTCTCGAACTCACGTCCTAAAACGCCACGCCAGTAGCTCGTAAGGATCTGCTTACTTGTCAAAGCCCGTCCACTAATTGAACAACGCGTCCGTCTTGGCGCGTATGCATCGCCATGCAGCGCCGGTGTCGCCCGCTTCCGGCGCGATATCGCCGCGCCGAGTAAGCCCAGGTATCGCCCGATGTCGCGTCGCCCGTCACACTTGTCGTCGTCATAGCCAGCACTAAGCGATTCACTTCTTTCTAGCGCCCGCGTCACTTTGCCGATCCGGCTCACGTAGCGCGGTCACAGCGTCTTGGCCTAGCGCCTTGCCCGTCTTGTGGCTGATCCTGTAGCGGCTGTTACCGGCCTGCGCCTAACGCCGCGTCGCGTTACTTTCTGGCGTCAGCGTCGCGTCGTCTTCCGCAACGCGATTTATGACGACGCCTTGCTACGCCGGTTACGGATTTAGTCCTTTAATTCTTCGTCTCGTCCTCCGTTTTTCGATCCTAAGCAATTTATTTACAAAAATAAATAAACCTAGATCTAGACTAGTCTATTACATTGATCAAATCAAACAAATCCTAGTCTACTCGTGGATTTTCTCCGAGGCAAAAACAAATCCGAATCGAATCGAATTAAAAAAAACCACGATTTATATGCATGCAAAATAAAACATTAAAATCCATGACAATTGGATACCTACAAAAAAGCAGATCTAACAGTTCTACTATCCAATTTCAAATTTAATGTCCACAATTAAATTACAATTTAAAAATTGAGCAAAACGTTGTGGCTCGATACGATTGTTGGGGAATGATTCGCATTGATCTATTCGGGGTGAATATTTAAATACAAATTTAATTCATTAATTATTACTAGCATGAATTAATCCTATATTAATTCAAATAATAATTGCACCAACATATCATGCATATAAAAAGCCACGTAAAACCTACGCATGCGGAATCTACGGGTTTACGTGAACGTACCTCTCGGGATAAGCGATGGCTTTTTGGTCGGACGGACTAACCAAAAGGACTTTCCAAGTATTCCCTTAGCCCTTGCTTCGACAATCCGGTGGAAGGATACTTTCGCGAACAATTAACAAAAGGAAAAAATAAACTTTGTTGCACCACTTTTCGTGGATTTGCTAATATTTTAAAGACATGGAATTGTACATGGGAATGAACTAATCATCCCTTTTATATGAGAGGAGGGGGACGAAATTTTTGTTATTTTTCAATGTGGGATAAGTCTTTTCTTGGTCACCAAGAAATCTTGAATATATCCCATATATTCTCTTTCCCATAATTAAAATATTCCACAAAAATCCCACCTCCTCATATATGGATTATTTTCGAAAATATAGTGCAAGAGACCAAGATTTGGATCTTCTTGAATTTATGAGATACTCTTGTATTTCAAGAAATACATATCTTCCATAATATATTTTCAAGAAAATCAAGAAAATCTTTCTTGCCCTATTTTTCCAAAAAATTCGAAAATATCACTATGTATAACCAAGTGGGAGATTTCTTGAATTTAATGAGATAATCTTGTATTCCAAGAATACATATCTTCATTCCATAACAAAATTCAAAGAAAATCTTTCTCCCTCTTTTATCCATAATTTTCGAAAATTTGAGAGGAAATATAAGCAACAATATTTATTTTATTTTAATCACCTTTTTCAGGTTATTGGACTATTTGTTGGGCTACTTTCGGGGGCCTTTAGGAGAATTAAGATTGGACCTTCTAATGGACCTTGAATATCTAATATTGAGCCACAATATAATTCAAGCCCATAAATATTAATTAATCCCACTACATAATTAATATTGTACTATCCATCTTAACCCATATTACGGTCGATATGGCTCCGGTCATTATTTCCCGTGTTTTAAGATTATCTAGTCCATTAATTAATTCAAGCCACCCAAATAGCTTTCCGTTAATTAATATCTTTTGTCCTTGGTCGAGAACGGTTCAACATTATTATCCATCACCTAAACTAATTCCACTTGCAAGATTTGGTATGATAAAACTTATGAACCTCCCAAACCGCAAATCAAGCAAAGCGTACTTTCACACACGATTCTTCGTATTAAATCTTAGCAATCACATGTGACCAATAATATTGCCCAAGATAAAAAGTATTGAATCTCTCTCCGATTAAGCTACCCATGATAAGTCAAAGCAATAGTTACCAATCCCACGTGATCCTATTTAAGGGGACGAAGGTTAAGAAACAACGAACCACCGAGGTCTAATTCTTCCTTGTTCGATTCAAGAATTTATCCTCCTGTGGAGGTCCTATTCAACAGATCGGTCATGACTTTAGTGTAATCTCTTGGTCAAGACAAACCAATCTGAGCCTTTACACCTCAACCTTTCGCGATGGTTGTTCATTTCCATCTAGGTCGTGAATGGCGTACTTTTTTAGTTACAAGGATTTTGTTAATTTAATCTTACGTGATCGGGTATCACTAAATTAACTACTGATGTAACACGTCTTAATTATTGAAACGTTATGCGATAAATATATATAACATTCAATCATATTTAAAGCATCAGTGATAAACAATTTATTTTAGTAAATAAGTCTGAAAATTCAGTTTCGATTATACAAAGTAAAAAGCATACTTTTCAGTATAATCCCAACATATACATTTGCACCGTATATTTATAATGCATTTTAATTTTATACAATTTATTTTACTGAAAGATACAGTTTATTTATTTTAAATCGTGCAAATATTTTTTCATATTAATAGTTGCACAGTTCTGTGTATGCTAAATATTTTATGCATCCAGGTGCATCATGCACTCTTAGACTCATAGTGCATTTTAGAATCATACAACTGTTATACTGATAGAAAGATGCAACTTATTTACACAAAATCGTGCAACTATTAATATGAAAAACTAGTTGCACGGTATTAGGAAACTATATACAAATGAATTAATTATTCACCTCTATACAAGCTTGAGCTTTTTAGATGAGACTGGATCCTTACATGGTATCAGAGTCTCCAGGCTCACGCCCTCGTCCTGGGTTCAAATTCCATACACTTATTGGGCCTTCTATTCCTCCCAATGATGGAGTTGACAGCCCAGAGGATAACTCAGCCCACAAGTGAGGGAAAGTATTAGGGAACTATATACAACTGAATTAATTCATCACCTCTTTACAAGCTTGAGTTTTTAGATGAGACGAGATTCTTACATGGTATCAGAGCCTTTAGGCTCACGCCCTCGTCCTGAGTTCAAACCTCACTGATAGCAAAAACTCTACTCACATTTTATTATACACTTGTTGGACATCCTCTTCCTCCCAATGATGGAGTTGACAGCCCAAAGGATAACCCAGCCCACAAGTGAGGGAGAGTATTGTTGAAAACAACACGAAATTAAAAGTGTGTTTATAAAAGTGAGCTCAAATGAGCTGATTTGTACATTAAATAGGCTCAGTGAGCCGCTAACTGACCGCACGTGGTCAATTAGACCACGCACATGCGTTCTCACTAATCTAACTAATCCTGTTACACGTGTTCTACATATGCACGGTTTGTTATCTACACTTGCAGTACAAGTATTAGTGCTCAGCCTAAAAGGTATCAGTTCACAAACTAAACAGTATTACAATGAAAAGACTAGTAACTTCATACGCTCCGGCACAAAGTGGACCTCCCATGACGCCAAGACCGAGAGACGGCTGCAGGAGACAAAAATGCGCAGGAGATAATGCCTTAGTGAGGAGATCAGCAGGTTGATCTTCAGTTGGCACATATCGAACATCCAATGCACGATTTTGGACCTTTTTGCGTAAGAAGTGAACGTCAACTTCAACATTTTTAGTTCTAAAGTGAAAGGCAGGACTGAAAGCAAGTGTGATGGCCCCTGGATTGTCACACCAAAGGACCGAAGGAGAATGCAGCGGAATACGGAGATCACGGAAGAGCATTCGAATCCAGAGAATATCAGTGGCAGCAAGGGCAAGGGCCCGGTACTCAGCCTCTGTGCTGCTCCAAGCAACAACGCTTTGCTTCTTGGATCACCAAAATATCAGGTTCGGACCGAGCTTGATATAATAACCAGATGTAACGCGGCGATCATCAAGATTTGTCGCGTAATCCGCATCAGCAAAGCCCTCAACCCTGAAATCGGATATAGGAGAAAATAATAAACCATGTGTTAGTGTACCTTTGATATGTTGGGGTTATACGTGAAAGTATGCTTTTATTTTTTATAACCTTTTATTAAACACTTATTTACTGAAATAAATTATTTATCATTGTTGCTTTAAATATGATTGAATGTTATATATATTTATTGCGAACCCATCCCGATAGATCCTGGCATAACGTATCCCAACATGATATACCGAAGGACCTGCTTACAAGCCGACCAATGGTTATGTGTGGGTTCATGTAGAAATTGAGAAAGTTTATTGACAGCAAAAGAGATGTCAAGTCGAGTGAGAGTGAGGTATTGAAGAGTGCCAATGACACTCCGGAAGAGAGAAGGATCATGAAATGAAGGGCTTTCTTTGAGTGAGAGTTTAAGGCCGGGACAAATGGGAGTAGGGCAAGGATTTCTATCAAGTAAGCCCGTTTTGGATAGAAGATCCTTAGCATACTTAGCCTGAGTGAGAGTAATAGCAGAAGGTTGAACAAGGGCCTCAATACCTAGAAAATAGTTCACAAGACCGAGATGCTTAAGGGAGAATTTGTGATTGAAAGCAGTGATCAGATAGAGAACAACATAGTTATCACTTCCAGGGTAAGGATGTTATCCACATATACTAAGAGGAGTAGAGTATGTTGATGAGTATGCATATAAAACAAGCAATGATCGGCTGAAGAATGAGTAAAACCGTAGTGAACCAGAAACCCCTTCAACTTATCATACAAGGCTTTTGGTCCTTGTTTCAACCCATATAGAGTTTTCTCCAACTTACACACATGAGAAGGATGAACTGGATCCACAAACCCCTCAGGTTGCTTAATATACACTACTTCCTTCAACTCTCCATGGAGAAAGGCATTGTTGATGTCCACCTGCTGAATTGGCCACTTCTTAGACACAGCTAGAGTGAAGAGGATTCTTAGGGTTAGTGGCTTGATTACTGGACTGAAAGTGTTGAAGTAATCAACCCCAGTTGTTTGCTGAAAACCCCTAGCCAGCAGTCTAGCTTTGAACCTTTCCACTGAACCATCTTTGTGATACTTGACTCTAAACAGCCATTTAGAAGTAATGAGATTCATGTCAGGGTTGCAAGGGACCAATCTCCAAGTCCTGTTGCTAATAAGAGCATCATACTCATTCTTCATGGCTTGTCTCCATTCAGGCACAACCTGTTGGGGAATAAGTTGCACAGATCTATTCGGGGTGAATATTTAAATACAAATTTAATTCTTATAATTATTACTAGCATGAATTAATCCTATATTAATTCAAATAATAATCCAACAACATATCATGCATATAATTAATTCACGTAAATCCTACGCATGCGGAATTCTACGAGTTTACGTGAACGTACCTCTTGGGATGGCAATGATCTGGCTGATTAGACTAACCAAAAGAACTTCTCAAGTATTCCCTTAATCCTTGTTCGACTATCCGGTGGTAGGACACTTGTGAACAATTAACAAAAGGAAAATAAATTATGTTGCACCACCTTTGTGGATTTACTAATTTTTCCAGCACATGGAATTGTGCTTGGGAATGAAAGAATCATCCCCTATTTATAGAGCATAAGTGGTCGAAAATATTGGGCAAAAAATAATGTGGGAAAATCTTTTCTTGATCTCCAAGAAATCTTGAATATATCTCCTATATTATTTTTTCCATAATTATAATATTCCACAAAATCCCATCTACTCTTTGTTATGGATAAATTTCGAAAATTATAGGCAAGATTCCAAGATTTGGATCTTCTTGAATTTATGAGATATTCTTGTATTTCAAGAAACACATATCTTCCATAATATATTTTCAAGAAAATCTTTCTTGCCCTTAATTATCCAAAATTTTCGAAATTTCCCTATGGATAACCAAGTGGGAGATTTCTTGAATTTAATGAGATAATCTTGTATTCCAAGAATACATATCTTCATTCCATAACAAAATTCAAAGAAAACCTTTCTCCCCTTTTATCCATAAATTTCAAAATTTATGAGGAAAAATAAGCAACAATATTTATTTTATTTTAAACACCTTTTTCAGTTATTGGACTATATGTTGGGCTACTCAGGGGGCCTTTAGGAGAATTAAGATTGGACCTTCCAATGGATCTTGAATTATCAATATTGAGCCACAATATTATTCAAGCCCATAAATATTAATTAATCCCACTACATAATTAATATTACACTATCCATCTTAACCCATATTACAGTCAATATGGCTCCCGGTTATTATTTCCCGTGTTTAAGATTATCTAGCCCATTAATTAATTCAAGCCACCTGAATAGCTTTCCATTAATTAATATCTTTTGTCCTTGGTCAAGAACGGTTCAACATTATTATCCATACCTAAAACTAATTCCACTTGCAAGATTTGGTATGATAAAACATGAACCTCCCAAGGGGCAAATCAAACAAAGCGTACTTGCACGATTCTCGTATTAAATCTTAGCAATCACACGTGACCAATAATATTGCCCAAGATAAAAAAGTATTGAATCTCGTTGATTCTCTACCCATGATAAGTCAAAGCAATAGTTACCAATCACACGTAATCTATTTAAGGAGCGAAGATTAAGAAATAACGAACCACCGAGGTCTAATTCTTCCTTGTTCGATTCAAGAATTTTGTCCTCCCCAGAGGTCCTATTCATCTGCACCGATCATGCACTAGTGTAATCTCTTGGTCAAGACAAGTCAATCCCGAGCCTTACACTTCAACCTTTCACGATGGATTGTTCATTTCCATCTCGATGCGTGAATGGCGTACTTTTTAGTTACAAGGGGACCGTTAATTTAATCTTACGTGATCCGGTATCACTAAATTAACTACAATGTAACACGTCTAATTATTGAACAGTTATCGCGAAGAAATATATGTAACATTCGATAATATTTAAAGCATCAGTGATAAACAATTTATTTCAGTAAATAAGTCCGAAATTCAGTTTTGATTATACAAAGTAAAAAGCATACTTTCCAGTATAATCCCAACACAACCAAGGTCTGTGAAACATTATCAGGCTCAGGGATGGGTGATGTGATGATAGCAATAAAGAGCTGAGGTTTCGATATGCCAGACTTAGATCTAGTTTGCATAGAGTGAGCATTATGATGAGTAGCAGGGATTGGAGGAGATGGAGAAGGAACTGTTGGGGTAATACGTGAAAGTATGCTTTTACTTTGTATAACCTATGTATTAAACACTTATTTACTGAAATAATTTGTTTATCATTGTTGCTTTAAATATGATTGAATGTTATATATATTTATTGCAAACCGTTCGTAGCACGCGTTACATTGTAGTTAATGTGGTGATACCAGATCCGGAAGAAGATCACGTTAATGTTCCTTTGTAAACGAGTGCATGTTTCACAACTTAGATAGATCCGAACAATCTATTGGTAGAAGTTGATGTGTAAGGCTCGGATTGGCTTGTCTTGACCAAGAGATTACACTAGTGCATTCGATCTTATTTGAAGCGGACCTACTGAGAGGATAAATTCATTCAAGACCGACTTAAGGGATGAAGAGTTAGACCTCGATGGTTGTTGATTTCTTAATCTCTCGTCACTTAATAAAGGACCGTGTGTGTGATTAGTAGTTATTCTTTGACTTATAAATGAGAAGAGAATCATTGCGACTTTCGATACCACTATATCTTGGGCAATAATATTAATTGCACGACGATTGCTAAATTAATACAAAGAATCGTATGCTTGCAATGTCTTGCTTGATTGGTCCCTTGGTGGGCGGAACCTTTATCACGCCAAATCTTGCGAAGTGGAATTAATTTTCCCGATATGGATAATAAAAGTTCGGTTGTCGCTTACTCCAAGGATAAAGATATTAATTAATATAAACCTTTTCAGTGGCTTAATTAATTAATGGACTAAATAATCTTAAACACGGGAAATAATAACCGGGAGCCATATTACCGTAATATGGGTTAAGTTGGATAGTGCGATATTAATTATATAGTGGTATTAATTAATATTAATTGGCTGAATTATATTGTGGCTCAATATTGGAATTCGTGTTTCATTGGAAGGTCCATCTTAATTCTCCTAAAGGCCCCTCAAGTAGCCCAATTATAGTCCAATAAATAAAAGGTGCTTAAAATAAAATAAATTATTGTTGCAATATTTTTTCAATATTTTCAAAAATAATTAAAGAAAGAGGGAGAAGATTTTTCTTGAAAAAATTTTATGGAAATGAGATAATGTATTACAATATTATCCCATAAATTAAAGAAAACTCCCACTTGGCTTCTTTAAGTGAACATTTTCGAAAAAGGCATAAGAGAAAGGGAGGAAAGATTTTCTTGATTTTCTTGGGAAGATTTTATGGAGAAAGATATGTATTCTTGGAATACAAGAATATCTCATAAATTCAAGAAAGATCCAATCTTGCAAATCTTCTTGAAATTTTCGAAAATATAGGCTAAATAAGGATGTGAGATTTTTGTGGAAAAATACACATGGAAAGAAGAATATATTGGATATATTCAAGATTTCTTGGAGATCAAGAAAAGATCTTTCCTAGCCCTAATTGTCTTGAAATTTTCGAACACCCCTTCACTTATAAATAGGGGATGAATTTTTCATTCCCAACTAGTGCTGCATGTGTTGGAAATATTATAAATCCACAAAGGTGGTGCAACAATATTTTTATTTTCCTTTGTTTTATAAATCGTTCATTTGAGAACCTTCCACCGGGGTTATTGGACGAGGACTATGGAGTACTTGAGAAGGACTTTTGGTGGGTATCCAGATACTTGATCATGTCTATCTCAGATCGTCTCTCCAACGGGTACGTTTACGTAAACTCCTAGAAATTCCGCATGCTAGGATCTTTTACGTGAAATATTATTTGCATGTTGTTGTTGGATTAATTATTATTTGAATTCACTTAGGTAAATTCATGATAGTAATAATTGTTAATTTAAATTTGTGTTTATGAGGTCATCCCGATAGATCCTGTCATATGTTATCCCAACAGGAACTTCAGAGTGCGAGGACTCAGAAGAAGAAGTAGATGATATAGACATGGGAATAGGGGATTGATGAGGGAGTTGTTGTGAGGAAGAGGTGACAGGTGAGTGGAAACTCACCGAGGGATGATGGGGAGTAGAGTTGTCAGATGTATGTGGAAAGTGGGGAGGATGAGTAACTGAGGGAGGGGCAACAGTTGGTGGAGATGTTGGAGGAAAAAGAGTGAGGTAGGGAAATTCAGATTCATTGAAAGCTACAGAGGAAGAGACATACACCCTTCCAGAGGGATGGAGACACAAGTAGCCTCTATGAGATGAACTGTAGCCAATGAAAATACACTTAGTGGATCTGAACTGGAGCTTAGAGTTATTGTAGGGCCTCAAGAAGGGAAAACAGGCACAGCCAAATACTCTAAGGTCACTGTAGTGGGGTGATTAATGAAACAGGAGAGAGTGAGGAGAGATGTTATGAGTGACAGGAGAGGGCAATATATTGATGAGATGTACAGCAGTAGTAAATGCACACCACCAGAAAGACATGGGAAGATGACTCTGAGCAAGCATAGTCAAGCCCAACTTAATGATATGCTGATGTTTTCTCTCAACAAGACCATTCTGCTGATGGGTATGAGGACAAGAGTGTCCCATCCTAATGCCAGTATCAGTGCACAACTTTCTGAGAGCCACAAACTCTCCCCCCATATCACATTGAAACATCTTAACTTTCAGTTGAAATTGTCTCTCCACCCGAGTTACAAACTGATTTACAACACCAACAACATCAGATTTAAGTACTAATGGAAACAACCATGTGAACCTATTAAATCATCAACAATAGCCAGATAGTATCTGTACCCTTCAGTAGAAAGAACAGAAGCAGAACCCCAAACATCCCTATGCAACAATTCAAGTGGTGCTTTAGTAGTGTGAATAGCAAATACAAAAGTCTTCTAATGCATTTTGCTTAACTTACATTCCTCACAAAATGAACCAAGCTTTATTACAGCAGAAATATTCATAGTGTTCAAAAAAGATTTCAAAGCAGCATCACAAGGATGGCCTAGCCTACTATGGCAAAGCTTGAATTGAGAATCAACAGAATGTGAGACAGAATTACATTCAAAAGAAGTAGGAACACTAGCTTTATTCTTCCACTGACCAATGTCCAGTTGGTAAAGGCCATTCCTAAGCACCCCTCTCATGAGTATCTTGCTTGATTTCACATCCTTAATCAAACAACCATCAACATGAAATTCAATAACAGCTGCATTATCTTTGAGAAATTGTGAAATACTAAGTAAGTTCTTAGTGATAGCAGGCACATGCAGCACATTTCGAAGCACAACAGGCAAATAAGGATTTGAGCTAGGCAAAGTAAGAGCACCAACATGCTTAATAGGAATAGAGTCTCCATTACCAACAGTGAGATGAGACTAACCTTGATAAAGAGAGGACATCTGTAAGTTGCCAAACTGAGAAGTGATGTGGTGAGTAGCTCCACTATCAACAAACCACTCAGATCCTGAATTAGAATGAGAGGTAGAAGCATCAGAAGGATGAGAGTAAGAATGAGAGTGAGTGTACTCATAAGTAGGTGGTGGAGCTGTGTGAGCCAAGTGTGCCTGAAATTGTGGTGGAGCACTGGGCTGAGAAGTGCCAGAATGAGAACTGCCAGGAGATGAGTAGGACTGATTTTGAAATTCCAATCCATGAAAGGAAGTGTCAGATCTCTTGAAGCACTTAGCTGCAATGTGGTTGTTTTTGCCACATAACTGACATATAACCTTCGGCTTGGAGTTGAACCGAGGTTTTCCTTTAAACTTTCCAGATCCAGTACCCTTGCCATCCTTGGTAGAAACATTTGCCATCAGATTGTTTGAACTTGATGAGCCTCCAGGAAGTGAAGAGGCTGAGTGAGAGCCAAACGTACTAGTCATATGAAGAAGACGCATCTCATGATGATGCAAAATGGATTGCAACTCTGCCAAAGATGGAAGCTCACTGCGCGTGGTCAGATTCACCACCACCGTATCAAAGTCCGAACCTAAACCACCGAGAATGTACAACACCAAGTCATCATCACTTAAGATGTGACCAGCAGCCTGCAAACCATCAGCCAGAATACGCATCTAGAGCACAAACTCATCGATCGACAGATTGTCTTCTTCAGAGTTTGTAATTGAAATCGCAAGCTCATCGCACGCGCCTTGGATTGAGATTGGAAAAAATCATCAAACACCTTCCATACCTTAAAAGCATTCGAGCAGCGACTAACATAACCGAGCATCGACTCAGCGATCAAGCTAAACATCCAGCTCAATAAGAACTGATCTCGACGATTCCAGAAGATATCACAATCTTCACTGGAATCCGCCGTCGGAACAGAGTCCGCAGTGCAAAGAAGCACATCCTCATAGCCATGAGCCTTAACTGTGGCAAGGATCTGAGATCGCCAGGACGAATAGTTCGATCGATCAAGACGAATATGAAGATTAATGAATGTAGGAAGTTTGGATTTGGAAAGAGATTGAGTAGGATCCATAAGAAATATCAACAGAGAGGACGATGAAGATACAAAGGACGGATGAAGATATGAAGGAAGGAATATGAAGAATCAAAGAGAGAATATGAAGATTCAAAGAGAGAATATGAAGAACCACACAGAAACCGTTTGAATCGACTAGTAATCGACTCAGCTCAGGATACGATGTTGAAAAACAACACGAAATTAAAAGTGTAGGCTCAGTGAGCCGCTAACTGACCGCACGTGGTCAGTTAGACCACGCACATGAGTTCTCACTAATCTAACTGATCCTGTTACACGTGCTCTACATATGCACGGTTTGTTATCTACAATTGCAGTACAAGTATTGGTGCTCAGCCTAAAAGGTATCAGTTCACAAACTAAACAGTATATACAAATGAGTTTTGCTGTCAGCGGGTTTTGAACCCAGGATTTATGGCGTGAGCGGAGGCCCGATCCATCGTAGTTAATCCCGCCTCATCTAAAAAGTTCGAAACATGAAAAGGTGAAGAATTAATTCATTTGTATATAGTTCCCTAATACACGGTTCAAGGTAAACAAATCTCATCTTTCAGTATAATAAATTATATAGTTTTAAAATACACTATAAATGCACAGTATATTTGGATGCACATGATATCAATCGAAATTCATTGAAAGTGTTTTTGTAATACTTAATTCATTCAATATCATGATAAAAAAACAAAATTAAAAAGCAAATGGACAGCATAGGAAAACAATTTTAAGCTTTTGATCGTAGCTGGATCAGTTAATAGAGAATGGGACCCTGTTTGCCTGCACAAGTGGATTCGGTCCCCATGTGATTTATGGCTGTCTGGATTCTACTACCCATTTTTAACTTAAGTCTTAAAAACTTGTTGGAATTTATCAAGTTAATTTAATTTGCCAGCCACAAATGAGAATCCAAAAAAATTATATTGCACAGCTGTTTTGCTTATTTTATTTAATTGCATATACTTATTTAACGGTAACGAAATTATATAATAACAACTATTCCAGATTTGGATTACCAAATAAATTCTGCGATTTGAATAAATCGTCATATGAATCTCGTGATTTGCACATATTATGATTATCTTTAGAGGTTTGCTTTGTCTCCCTAGTTTGGAGTAATATCATACAAATGACGTGGTTCGTTTAACAAATTTGGACAAAATAAGGTTAATTGTGGTTTACAGTACTTAAAAACTTGGTGTTCATTTGGTAATAACTTAGAGAAATCTCGAAAAGGATATCTTTGACTAAGTCTTTTATGTATTCATATGCACCGTACATTCACTGAATATTTTAAAACCATCCAACTTTTTATATTGCAAGATACCACTTGTTTATACTAAATCATGCAACTATTAATATGAAGAAATAATTGTACGGTTTAGTGTAAACAAATTGAATCTTTTAGTATAATAAATTGCATGGTTCTAAAATGCACTAATTGGATGCACATGAAACCCACACATCTTTAATTTATTCAAAAAAAATTTTGACAAAAACTCATATGAGACGTTCTAATGCATAAAAAAAAAGTGTACAACTTAGCATAAATCACATCCACTCCTTCTAAAGTGTTAAAGTGTAAATGTCCAACTTATACCCCGTCTCACCGTGAGACGGTCTCATGCAAGTTTGTCTCTTTTTTCTTTTCTTTTTTTGATCAAGCAAAAAAATTGTATTAATTGAGATACAAGCTGGGATGGATCTAGGGGGGGAGGTCGCTCCTTATTGGGATTGAATTTTTTTGTAATATATATATATATAAAAAATTTAACATTTATGTTTTAAAATCGTTAAATTTTGTCATTTCGTCCCTGTTGGAATTCTAAAATTTCGTCGTCCTTACTCAATGAAAAATTTTGTTCCCCTTGAAACGAAATCTTGAATCCGTCCCTGGATACAAGGGTACTCCACCCCATACATCAGTCAAATCTAATACAAAGATATTCTAACTACCTCACCTAATACAAGCATACATATTTAATTTATTCAATTTATTGTCTAGTTCGTTAAGTAAATTGAATAATCAATAATTTTATGAAAAATTGCATGAATTAATTAGACATGTACAAGTTACCCATAGCACAACTTACTTTTTACATGATAAAGGTATCACTTTCTCAAGTAAATTGCAATTATAATAGAACAATATTACTTTTTACATGATAAAGTATCACTTTCTCAAATAAATTACAATTATAATAAAAACTTGCTTCTCCAATTAGTTAAGGGAAAATTACTAGAAACTACACATTTTTACACCCTATCTCTAATAACTACAACAATATATTACTATTACTATAAACTACAAAAGTAGTCTAAATTAGACATATATACCCTTAAGCCTCCTAAACTCAATTCGGCCCACAGCATATATTTTAATTATTTGATTTAATCGTCTAAATCAAATCCTTTCTTTCAAATTCAAATCCATTCAATCTCTCAAATCTCTCGTCTCTCTCTCCTCTCAAACCGTCTCATCTTTCACAAAATCAAAACTTATGCATCTCTCACACAATCCATCCCAGATCCACGACAATAGAAGGAAAAAAAAACCAAGATACAAGTGCAATGGGGCGACGAAAACTGCGTTCGATTGAAGGTTGTGGGCGCAGCTGCGACGCGGCGGCTACAAGGGCGGTGCTCCTTTGAATCAGAAACCCTAGATCTATGAAGCTCACACAATTCGCAGGAAATGGTGTTACATGGTGGTCATTTGATAAAGAGTGATGAAGGAAATTGAAAGTAATGCACTTTTTTAGTCTCTTTTATACATTTAAGTGTGGGTGTGTTGGATGAAACAATATCTATAAGGAATAGATGCCCCTGTTTTGGTATCTGCAGATTCCGAAGGTTTGGTTGTTCAATTTTTTACGTGGAATATGGGTTTGGTTTAGTTTAAATGAGTTTAGTTTTATTTGGGTAGATGAAACCGACAACAAAATCTTTCCTTGAGCAATTTTTGAAAGTGTCATATTAAGGAGTTTGGTTTGGATGTGGATTTTTGAATGCGTGTTTGGTTTGAATGTGAATTTTGGTTTGGTTTGAATGTGAATTTATTAATATGGGTTTGGTTTGAATTTGGTTTTTGGTTTGGTTTGGTATGAATGTGGATTTTGATTTTGGTTTGAATGTGTATTGTTAATTTTTTGGATGCTTTTTTATTTTGAACAGGCTTGAAAAACGAATAGTTTTTCCTGAACATGTTCAGTTTCTTAAGTTAGATGACGATTTGCTGGTTCGAATCTCTGATGCAGCACTGCCTTCAAGGACCTCTCGATCTGTTCTAATTTTTAAGTTAGATGGAAATAGAATTAGATGCAAAATGTGTGGTATTTTTTCTGCACAAAACAGTAAAAAATATGTGTTTGTTCAGTTTTTTTCTGCACAGAACAATAAATATTGTGTGTTTGTTCAGTTTTTTGTTCTACACATGTTCAATTGTGATTTTTTGAACAAGATCAAGAACAAGAACTACAGAAGTTATGTGTGCAAAAATATATCATAGATTGTGTAAAAATGTAATATTTTTCGTTTAAAATCTTGTTTCAAAATGAATTTTGAATTTTGGGAGTGAATTTGGAGTGGGTGGGTGGTGAAGATGATTATGTTTTCTGAAATATTGCTGCAAATGCGTGATTTCTGCAAATGTGCGGTATTTTTCTGCACAAAACAGTAAAAAATATGCATTTGTTCAGTTTTTTTCTGCACAACATTTCACTGCACATGTTCAGTGCAATATTGATTTGTTCAGTTTTATTACTGAACATGTTCAGTACAATATTGGTTTGTTCAATTTTATTACTGAACATGTTTAGTTTATTATTGAACAAATTCATTATACTGTTGTACATGTTCAAATGAAATATGAACATATTAAGCAGTAACATTGCACTTGTTCAGATCCTGTATTTTTGCATTGAACATACATGTTCAGTTTGTTATCACATACATGAATTCAATGGAATATTACAACCCAAAAAAGTATGACAATCTAAAAAACTATAAAATGTCTTATAAGAGAGGTTTTTTTACCACAAAATATACACAACAATATCAACAAAAAAAATATTATTCTGAACCTTACAATCCTGCATTTTTCGCGTATTATATTGTATCGGCATCCACAAAAATAAAAGACAATTACATCAACAACAAATGCTACTACTATATAGTCAAAAAATTACAAAACAAGCCAATATTGTTCAGTTTATTATTGAACATATTACTTATAATACTGAACATGTTCAGTTTATTATTGAACATATTACTTATAATACTGAACAAGTTCAGTTTATTATTGCACAAATTACTTATAATACTGAACATGTTCAGTTTAGTTCTAAAAATGTTCAGGTTAAAATCAAGCATGTTCAGTTTTTTATGTTTTTGCTCTTATTAGAACATGTATTTTTTACTTCTCGATTTGTTATCACATATTTTTTGACTTGTTCCACAAATTCAATAGTCTTTTACAACCCATGTGCAGTAAAAAACTAAAAAATACAAAATATTTGATAAGAGATGTTTTTTACCATAAAATATGCACAATAATATCAACCACAAAAATATTAGTCCGAAATTGTATCTGCGTAGGAATTTAATCCCAAATTTGTAATCAATCTCTCCTCAACGGCCACATGTCACCGACTTCCGACATATTTCGTCGCTCAAATCGTTTGTCATATCCGACATAGCCACCACAACTTGATAGATCGGATCCACCGCCCTTTTTAAGTGCCTCTAATCGATCATCGCCGCCCTTTGTGGCTTCGCTGTCTTGCCTATAAATTTGACTTATTACAGTGCGGTGAGATAGGGAGAGTGGATTACTGAGAATCCTAAAAAATCAATTATCCCGAATATATTACAAGAATTATGTTACCTTTTACGCTGCCATCTTCAGTTGAGTTCGTCAAAACAGAGCCCACAATTTTTCTGAACAAAAACATTGCACGCATAAAACATTGTAAATGACACATTTCCAAAAAATACACACACAAACTGTTTTATTAACAATAGTTCAAAATCCAAAATACACACAAATAAAATGTTCACAGACAAACTAGACACCTTTCCTAAAAAAACACACATAAATTTCTGAACAAAAAATTTCTGAACAGTAGTTCACAGGACAACAAACCCACATAAAATCTGAACATGTTCAAATCATAACTGAACAACAGTTAATTACAATTTTCTGAACAAAAACATTGCACACATACATTAATCACACTTTTCTGAACAATAGTTCAAAGTCCAAAGTACACACAAACAAATTGTCCCCCCAAACAAACTAGACATTTTTTCAGATAAAAAATTTTCTGAACACATCCATATATTGAACATGAAAAGTTCAAAGTCATACCCAAATAAAATTTCTGAACAGTAGTTCACAGGACAACAAACCCAAATAAAATCTGAACATGTTCAAATCAGAACTGAACAACAGTTAATTACAATTTTCTGAACAAAAACATTGCACACATAAATTAATCACACTTTTATGAACAAACTGTGTACGAACAATAGTTCAAAGTCCAAAGTACATACAAACAAACTGTCCCCCCAAACAAACTAGACATTTTTTCAGACAAAAAATTTTCTGAACACATCCATATATTGAACATGAAAAGTTCAAAGTCATACATTCACAAAATTGCACCCTTGTGGACCGAATACGAGAACCTTAAAACACACACACATAGACTAATTAAGGGAAGCCAGATTTTCAAAAAAAAAATCAGATTTATGAACAAACACAAGACGAAATCGTACCTTTGCCTTTCCGTTTTCTTGTTGAACCAACAAATACAAAGAACAAAAAAATCAAGTTACTTTGAGTATTAATCCTCAAAAATAAAAAAATTCCAACCTTCAACAACTTCATGCATCCTTTTACGTTTGGAATTCTTCTTTTTCCCTCTTTCTATCACTTTTGAACCTTCCATTGGTTTTTGAGAGTTCCTAACAAAATACAAGAAGAAACAACATTCTGAGATCATTCAAGCATTTTAACAAACACTTGGAGTGCACAAAAAAAGAAGGTACCAAAAATTTTGTCTCAACAAAAAAAGTAGGAGCATGAATCGATTTTTTATGAACAATGCTAATGTTAACCAGTTTAAGGACAAGAACAAGACCAAGATCAAGAACAAACTACATATATATCTCTGCATGCACAAAAAACAATCGAAAAATTGAAAAAATTGAAAAAAAAATATGAAAAATATAGCAAGAATAGGTGAGTGAAAAATCGATCCACCCTTTTTATGCACAAGTGTGTGAAAATCTAGCAAGAACACTCCAACAAATTACCTTTTCAGAACTCAAGATTTGTGAAGACAATTTTGATTTTTCAATTTTTTTCAAATGGGGAAGGAGAGAAAATTGTTGTTGCAGAGAGAAAAGTGAAATGAGATGATGGAAAAATGGAAAAGTAAGATGAGACGGTGGATATAGATGGTTGCACGGTTTGGGGGGCGAAAGTGGGTGGGGGTAGTTTGTAGAAAGGGTAAGAATAGTAGTTTGTAGGTTTTAATAAAATGGTGAATAATATTTATAGTTTTTAGAAATAACACTAAGAAAAATGTAGGTATTAGTAATCCACCCATTAATTAACAATATTAATGGGAGAGGGAGAGAGCAACACGAGATGTGGGATGTTAATAAGAGTGATGTTAAAGAATTAGTAGGCCAAAAATGGGCCCCACTCAACAGCTATGATTTCATGCTCTTAACCAAGTCACTTTGTCCCTTCCTCAACATCACTAGTAAGTAGTAATTGAATATGACTACACAACAAATCATGCAGTTACTCCTAAATTACACATTTTTGTTAAATGCACCATGCATTTCATAGTATATTTCGGTGCAACAAATTGTATATATAATTTCAAAATAAACTATGAAATGTACGGTGCATATGACATTTATATTTATTTATTTGGTTGTACTAAGTAGAAACCCTCTCAACTCATGGATACTCCTATTCTCGGCTTATATATTAATTAATTACAAATTTCTTTAAGACAAAATTTACATGCAATATTGCATATTATGATTTATGTGAAATTTGGTACAATTTAACCTAAATTTTATTTTTTTTAATTCGCGGGTCAAGCCCGCTTCTCCAATCTTTTGGATTTCTTCTTCCTCGCAACAGACGTCGCGGTCGAATAAAATCTCGTTGATTTTCATAGCGTCGCGTTCTAGGATTTTTGTTTTCCAGTTTTTTCTTTTCTTTTTTTTTTCTCTTCCTTAGTCAAATTCTTCCATATTCTTCTCGTTTTCTTCAATTTTCTCATCCTTGTTAATTTACAGGTCCTTCCATTCCTTTTCTTCTAGGTTTTCTAATGCAATTTTTCAAATCCTTCTGCACTCTTCTCACGTTATTCTTTAAATCTGTAATTTTGAACTGAGATTCGTGTTTGTACTGGTTTTCGTTCATGTGGTAACACATTTTTCTTCATAGGGTAACACTTTTTTGTTCATATAGTAACACATATTTTTTTAGTAATATTATGGCACATTGTATAATATCTTTTGTAATACTATGTGAATACTGAATACTCATGTGTTACCATATGAACATCAATGTGTTACCTGTGACCCATGTGTTACCTTATGAATATTCATGTGTTACGGTGTGTTTTAAAATGTGTTACGTAAGATATGAAGTTTTTTCATTATAACAATATAGTACCATTTACTTATCCATTCAGTAACACATGGAGAATTATAATGTATTTTTTTTAATAATAATGTAATTTTTATTTCACGTAGTAATATATTTCGTTTGTTTAAGTATCACACTTTTTTCATGTTATAATACATAGATGTAGTAACACATAAAAACTTGACAAAAAAAAACATTACCCATTCAGTAACACATGGAGAATGATAATGTATTTTTTTTAATAATAATGTAATTTTTATTTCACGTAGTAATACATTTCGTTTCTATGCTTATCACACATTTTTCATGTAGTAATATATAAATGTAGTAACACACAAAAAACTTGACAAAAATAAAAAAATATTTCAAATCATGTGATCAATAAAAATTAAATAGCGATCAAATACATTAACAATAAACTTCAAACCATTAAGCTACAATACAAATTTGATAAAATATCCTTCTATAAATATACAAGCATTCAAGAAATTTATTCAACTTAAAGCCCACAGCCTTTGCCCGTCTTCTACGACCCGCACCCAACCCACGAGTCTTTTTATTAAGTTATCTAATTTATGATGTATGGCATATATTCATAATATGTAATATTTCATAAGAGAGTACTCTGTTTATTTAAATAACTATTCCCTCTTAGAATGCCATGTTGTATAGAATGACATCCATGTGATCATCTTACTAGAAATTTTGTGCAAACATGATTTCATGTTTCTAAATTTAGCAATAAGAATTAAAATAAGAATACTAGAATGCGCAAGTTCTACCAATTTTTTTTGAACATATTTTTGTACATTAGTTGTAACATGTGATTTTGATGCACTAGCTAAATAGATCTCTTACAAGGGGGAAAAAACGAAAGAAGAATCTTTTCCAAAGGAACCAATTTTCATAGAAAAAACGGTTAAAAAAACACTAGATTATATAAAAAAAAATGAGGCACGCTTGCATGAGACAGTTTTCCGGTGAGACGAGACATAATATGGAAATTAACGCTTTAACACTTTGAGAAAAGTATGTATTAATTTGTGTTAAATTGTATCTCATCTCGTACATGGTATATTAAAAAGTATCAATATTTTTCAATAATACTTTCACACACTTATATAAAATATTTAACAATCTGGCTTAGATAAAGGGATAAGCGGAAGTAACGGAAGGAATGTGGTTTTGTTCATACATAATTTTCAATATTATACATGTGTTATTGAATTGGGCAAACATATATTATTTTTCCTTACAGTAATATATATTTTGCATTTGTAGGTATACAAATTTGAGAGCGAATTTTTTATTTTGCCTTTGCGTGATTTTTTTTTTTTTGGAAAATTTATTTGATCCGGTTCACCCATAAGAATTCGTAAAATTTCGGTCTCTTTCTCAAATTTGATAATATTTCATTACAGTGTCCAGTGACGGACCCAGAAATTTTACCGAGGGGGGCCCAATTTATAACATAGTGTAGCTAAATGCACTTTAGAATTTTTATATATTTTCGAAAATTATTTGGACTAAACATCTTTATATTAACAGAGTCGAATACATTTATATGTATATTGAAAATGTGAATTATACATATTCTTTCTCTATTTTGTTACCCCTTTCTCACCTAAAAATCAACATTTTATTTATAGAGTGTTGATTTTTACAAGGATTAGTAATAGTGGTGTACATTGAACATGATGCACATAATACTTTGTTTAAAGGAGATAGACATTCGTATGAGATGGTTTTATACATGATATATGATATAATCTATAACACAAATAATACTCATCCTTCCAAAATATTAGAGCGTTAATACACAATTTATGCTTTGTCTTACTATGAGACTATCTCATACAGATGTATCTTAATTATAAATGTATATATATATATATATAAGAAATTCAAGTGGGGTCAGGGGGGCCCCCTGACCCCAAGGTAGGTCCGTCACTGACAGTGTCCCTCTAATAATACTTTTCATTATAACCTTTATTCTTGTCATCTCCTGCTATGATGACTATTAATATAAGAATAAAAGTAAAGTAATAATTGCACCAATTGTACCGTACGACTAATACGTGTAAATGTTTTTCATATATTATTTATTGTCATTATAGGTTCAACATATTTATTGGCATTATACGTGTCCATGTGACATGCATGGATAAATATAAAATTGGAATAAGGCAAAAGAAGATGAATCTCAAATACTCTTTTAACACATGGACAATAAAAAACGAGGGATTATATCAGCAAATGAATTAGAAAATTTACTCTATATAAAAATCAGCCTATATAATTAAAATTTAGGGATTATTTAGTAATTTATTCAAATTAATAGGTTCTTCTGATAATTATCATTTTTTGAGTTAGGCATCAAATTTTAATATTATTTACAGAAGAAAAAAAAATGCAACTATCCTTCTTTTTCTTAATTAATTAATGATTTAGTAACTCTTCACGTGTATTTTTAAATATTAATTTGAAATTATTATGTGATAATCCGAAATATAAAGAGTAAAGGAGAAATATTATGAAGTGATTATACTAAATTATTGATTTTCTAAAAAGAAAAAATGGACGAATATTTTGGAATTAGACTCTAATTAGAAAATGGGCTAAAAAAATCATTTAAATTTCCAACATTGGCAATAATATTATAGCCATTTTAGGACCCGTTTGGCATGACTAGTGAATAGTAATAATAACGGATATCACTGAGAGGTCAATCATTATAGATTTTTTTTTTGACAGGTAATCACTATAGATTATTGATTGCATTGATATTGCTTGATTAAAAAATCAACTCTGGGTATCATCTTAGGAGGGTAGAGTGAATAATTACATGAGTGAAATTAAGTAATTGAAGTAGGAGGTAATCAATTACATATTTTTATTCTCATTACGAGTGTATCAAAGTTGTCAAATATTATTAATGAAAATAATTTTTATTACCCCCAGCCAAACAAACTCTTACTACAATTTTGCCTATTGAGAGTTGAAACAGCCCATTTTTTTTGTGAAACCGGAAAAGAAACAAACTTGTTTCATGTTATGGGATAGGATGTCCTGATCGGTTCAACTCCCCTGTTTCATTTTTCGTATTACATTGGTATTTCATCCTTCTGGATCTTTAACATATAAACTCAGTGTATGGTGGTTCGTTGGATATTTTTTATTATTCCACGTATCATTCATTCATATTATAATATATGAGTGGGTCTCTTGTGCATCAAGTGCACCATACACTCATATATATATGAGCGATCCATTTATAAAAAACGGGTCAGCCTCTTCAATTCATAAGATATTCTGTCAAAAACATCATCAATAACGGATTCGGCCCAGTGGCTAAAGTCTTCGCTCCCTGGCGTTGGGTGCAGGGATCGACTTCAACTTCTAACATTTTGCAATTTTTTTTTTTTTGGGCTACAATATAAATTAAGATATTAAAGTGTGAAACTATTTCAATATCGTTATAACCTAGTGGTTAGGTATTCATTTTCAAGCTACAGGTTTTGGGTTCAATTCCCAACTTTGTTTTTTTTTTATGGGCCTACTTCTTTGTTATATTTTATTCAATTTTCTTTCAAAATAAATTAACTACTTATAACTTAGACGGACAACTATCTATAACCAAAATGTGTAACTACTTATAACATAAACGTGCTACTACCTATAATAAAAACGTGTAACTACTTTTGACATCAACGTGCTACTACCTATAGGCTCTAACAAAAAACGTGCAACTTATTATCACTGGAACGTGCAATTACCTATAGTAGAATCGTGCAACTTACTATCACAAAAAACGTGCAACTGCTTAAAAAAGAATCGCGCAACTACTTATACCAAAACGTGTGACTGCTTATAATTAAAACGTGCAACTACCTATAATAGAATCGTGCAACTACCTATAACATAAGCGTGCAACTTCCTATAAGAAAAACGTGCAACTGCCTATAACAGAAACATGCGACTACCTATAAGAAAAACGTGCAACTAATTATAACAAAAACGTGCAACTACCTATCTCCAAAACATGTAACTATTTATAATTGAAACGTGCAACTACCTGTAAAAAAACATGCAACTAATTATAACAAAAACGTGCAACTTACTCACGTTTCAGTGATAGTAAGTTGCACGATTCTACCATACAGCTAGAAAACATATAAATGTGCAACTACTTAAAATAGAATCGTGCAACTACATATAACCAAAACGTGTGATTACTTATAATTGAAATGTGCAACTACCTGTAACAAAAGCATGCAACTTACTATACCTAAAAGTGCAGCTTTATATAACCAAAACGTGCAACTTATAACAAAGAAGAAAGGGGTCATCAAAACTTTTCCCCCTTTGTTCAAATTCATCAACATAATCTACAAACTCCCATCGTTCAATCTTGAATAGAAAACCAAGAACCCAGCCACCATTCTCGCAACAACTTACCACAAAATGTTCTGTCGTCGGTTTCATTCTGCCGGTGATGTTTTGTTTCACTGATCTTTGTTACGTAGTTGGATGAATTGTTTTCATTTCTACTCTCTCCTTTTCCGTCTAACGGCGGTTATCGAGATTTCTATGTCATCCTACAGCGACAAACCTTTGTCTATGCGATTTTTAATTTCACGGTGGTTTCACGGCGGATTTGGGGGTTTCCCCCTTTTTGCGTCACAATTTGCGTCTGAAAATTCACGATGTTCTATGGCGGATTGGGGTTTGAGTTCTTGTTATTTCGTTGAATTTGGGCTTCATTTCTTTCCTTTTTTTCGAATTGGTTAATATGGTGTTTCTTCTATTCAAATTCAAGGTGTTCCATTTTGATGTACCTGTTTCTCTTTGGCATTTAGGATCTGAGACCCTTGTCAGTAGGGAGAGAGTTTGATGAAAATGGAAATATATATGAGATCCGAAATTAATGAGTTGGGTAGGGTAGGGGCGAGTGCACGGATCCTAAATTCGTGCATCAGTTGCATATGAGATCTTGCCTATAAAATATAAAGTGGAATACTAATTATGGAATATGCGATCTCATTCATGTTCCAATAATACAAGAACAAATCGAAATTATTAGTAGTAAAAGTTATTCTTAAGTATTACTAATCGAAAAAATCTAATTAATACCACTTATGAAAAAAAAATCTTTTGCTAAATTTAACATGTTTTATTTTTCCAAAAATATATACCCAATTTAAATACTACTCCCTATTTTTCAATAAACAATAGTGTATATCGTTTAGGATTAATAATGATCTAAAATGGTTATTTAGAAATACACAATATGTTTGCAAAATGGGGAAAATACACACACAAGGTATATGGGAAAAGTTATTAATAGGCATAATTTTTTTATGCAAACCACTAATAAGTACAAATAAAATTACATATATAGCAAAAGTTGTATACGAAAGTATAAATATATTTACATATATATAATTATTTAATATTCATTAGTAAGTTACTATCCTAAAATGTACCTATTAGTAAGTCTCCGCTATACACACAACTGACACAAGTCATTGTTAAATAAAAGTAAAAAATAAAATTTGGAATCATGACTACGCTTTCATATATATACTTATCTTCTTATGGAATGAGTCCTACCAAGAGAAGAAATAGACAAGGCAAGAGCTACGAGCCTCACTAAAATCATAAATTTGGGCGATATTATCCATAACGAGATACATAAAGGAAAAGAATAAAAACAATTGGTTTGTTGAGAATATTTTTACAACTTCTTTTATGTGGCTAAAGTGGGAGATTCCGATAAGAATATCCTTTTAGATAATATTCGGTCCTAAAATTATGCTTCAAATGTACACATATTCCCAAATGTGCGTTTGCTTTGCTTAAAGCATTGGATACCCCCTTTGTCAAGGCTAATTAATTATGCATGTCCATGCACATTTATTTTCATATCATTATATTATTGTATTTTATATTCATAATTTATTATATTAAAACGTTTTCATATTTATTGAGGTTTAGTGTAAAACATAATATTGACAACTACCATTACTAATGAAATAATATATGTGATTGATAGTCGAAAGAGTTATCATTGAAAGTGTTTTACAAATAGTATTATTTAATTAATTTTCTTATATAAATAATGAATTTAATTTCAATTAAAATATTGTGTGGAGTACTAGTGTTCGTCAAATTAATTCTTTTTAATCGAATCGCAAGTGTAGCACTGTTTACAACTATTTTACACTCCAATATAATGTGGGTATATTAATAAAGTCATACCCAATTAATAAGGATTAAGGACTAGTTGAACTAACAATATTAGTACTAGTTTTAATTTTATTTAAACGTCTGAGCTTTGTACGTGAATCGATTATCTAAGATATTACTCCCTCCGTCCCAATTATATAGATTTGTTTGATTTTACACACAAATTAAGAAATTGTATTGAAAAAATAAATTAAACAAGTAAAATTTATATTATATCCCTACTTAACGATTAGGGGAGAGCAAAAATATGTCAAAACTGAAAAACATAACTGAACAAAACCTAAATATTAAATTCGATACGATTTTCAATTAAATATTTCGGTTTCGGTTTTAAAATATAAGAATTTTGATTTTCGATTTCCGGTTCGATTTTAAGGATTTAAAATTTTGGTAAAATCGAAAACCGAGATTATACTTACACTATTTTTTATTTATTAATTACTTAATATATAAATATTAATATCCTGAAATAAATCAGTTAATAAGTAGTAATTGTACAAATAATAATACCCATTATTACCACACATTCCATTATCCATTCTCAGTTGCCCATTACAAATGACAATCACCCTACGTTTAATTTATGGTTATGAATGATGAACTTTTGGTTATGAATTATTTTTTGTGTTATGAACTTATGACATGTCTTTATATTGTGAGCATATTTAATGAGTTTGACATATTGTTCATGCATAATGTTTTTGCTTTGTTAGTTGTTACAGCTTAAGAACACGAGCAATTTGTTAGCACCTTGCGAATTATGAGTTTCGGTTTTTTCGGTTCAAAACCGAACCGAACCGAATTTTTTTGATTCGGTTTGTGTTCGATTCCCACTACAATTCAGTTTCGGTTCAGTTTTATATTTTTTAAACATTATAATTTTTAGTTTTTGCAATTTAATTTGGTTCGTAGACCGAATCGATCGATGCTCACCCCTATTAATGATTGTTATAGTTTCCAACATAATTAATGCATAATGTTATATTAGTAATTTAATTAGAAAAAAATTAATTTATATGAAAATAAACCTATATATTTGGAACATTTTTAAAAAGAGAACAAATCTATATAATTGGAACGAAGGGAGTAATTACCACAACTTGTATTAAACGATTTATTATAATTAATGGTTAAATCAAGAAGTTGAACAATCGATAATATTTACTTATGTTTTACTCCAAGTTCTAAACAAGTGCATGCAAATAATTCGTTGGGTACATTCAAAGAATCTTTGGTCGCAAATAATTCGTTGGGAAATATTTATGATTTGGTATGCTCAAGTTGTTGGAGTAACATTACCCATAACGTGAGGTTATAAGTTTGAGTCATTATTTATTTAATAAAAAAAATCAAACAAATTCCATTATTAATTAGCTATATTGTTATGTTTTGTATATATACAATCAAGTGCACCGTGCACTTATAATGTATTTTAGAACAATGCAACTTATTATATTAAAAGATGCAACTTGTCTACAATGAATCGTGCAACTATTAATATGAAAAAATAGTTGCACGATTCAATATAAATAAGTTGCATATTTCAAATAATAGCAAGTTGCATTTGTGGTGTGCAGTCTTACTTGGATCTTTATGCTCTAGTTATATATATGTATAGTTTGGTCACAAATATTTTTCGTACATGAATTTCTCACCGATTATAATATTGCCGAAAACTTGGTCACGCAATTACTCATTAATCGAATATATTTCATCTTTGATAAAAACTCATATGAGACGGTCTCATGTATGTGACGGGGTACAACTTAGCACAAATCACACTCATCCCTCCCAAAATGTTAACACGTCAATGCCTAATTTATATCTCATTTCATTGTGAGACTGTCTCATGTAAATGTGTCTCTTTTTTTTTATATTTAAAAAAAAATGCTATTGAAGTAGAAGGAATGTTTTAGAGTAATTTTTTTTTTTTTAAATTATTAGATGTTTTAAATAATTTTCACATATTTTCCGTCTTTTACCCCTCTCCATGAATCCAAAAATAATTCTCATAAGTTTAAACCTACCTTCTTTTTCCTATATTGATGTAGCAAATCTCTCCTCATATAAATTAAATTATCTTTTTCTAGTGAAGATATACTTGTCATTAAATACTCATTCTTAAATTTACCAATAAATTTTAAAATATCGCTTATTAAGGTAGCAGAATATATGGGATCCATCGATGGGATTATGTGTCAAAATATTAAAAATAAAATTATATCAACAAAATTAAAATATCATAGCTCCTCTTATATCTTGGCAAAAATTTGTATGCAATTGATATGTTGGAATAGATAGGAAATTGAATGATCATTTCTTAATCTATTCCAAATACATTGATTGGTATGTATTTTTGGAAAGAATCATAATTCCATTAGGAATGATCATTCCAAAAAGAGTAAGTCTCCCATGAACCAGATTCATGCATGAACTTAGATTACTTGACCCATTAAACTCATTTTCAACACATTTTTCTAAACCACTAAACTTGACTCGTATTATACTCTGGGTAGGGTCAAATGCCATGAATTAAAAATCAAGTTCATAGCATGAACCAGGTTCATACAAGTTTTTGTCTTCCAAAAATAAAGGAATTGTGATTCCTTACATACCCCATAGGTTTATGTATTCCACATTTTGAGGAAATAATTTTTTTTCCACAAAAAATATTATCATTCATTTCATAATACAGTATTACCTTCTACCCAACAACTGTTGGGATTATACTGAAAAGTATGCTTTTACTTTGTATAATCGAAACTGAATTTTCAGACTTATTTACTGAAATAAATTGTTTATCACTGATGCTTTAAATATGATTGAATGTTATATATTTACTGCATAATTGTTCAATAATTCGTACGTGTTACACTGTAGTTAATTTAGTGATACCCGATCACAGAAGATTAAATTAACAGTCCCTTGTAACTATAAGTACGCCATTCACGACCTAGATGGAAATGAACAACCATCGCGAAAGGTTGAGGTGTAAAGCTCAGATTGGTTTGTCTTGACCAAGAGATTACACTAGTGCATGACTGATGCGCTGAATAGGACCTACATGAGGATAAATTCTTCAGAACTGAATAAGGAAGAATTAGACCTCAGTGGTTCGTTGTTTCTTAACCTTCGTCCCTTAAATAGGATCACGTGGGATCGTTAACTATTGCTTTGACTTATCATGGGTAGCGAATCAGAGAGAGATTCAATATTTTTTATCTTGGGCAATATTATTGGTCACATGTGATTGCTAAGATTTAATACGAAGAATCGTGTGCAAGTACGCTTGCTTGATTTGCCCCCTTGGGAGGTTCATAAGTTTTATCATACAAAATCTTGCAAGTGGAATTAGTTTCTGGTATGGATAATAATGTTGAACCGTTCCTCGACCAAGGACAAAAGATATTAATTAACGGAAAGCTATTTCAGTGGCTTGAATTAATTAATGGGCTAGATAATCTTAAACACGGGAAATAATGACCGGGAGCCATATTGACTGTAATATGGGTTAAGATGGATAGTGCAATATTAATTATGTAGTGGGATTAATTAATATTTATGGGCTTGAATTATATTGTGGCTCAATATTAGATATTCAAGATCCATTAGAAGGTCCAATCTTAATTCTCCTAAAGGCCCTCTGAGTAGCCCAACAAATAGTCCAATAACTGAAAATGTGATTAAAATAAAATAAATATTGTTGCTTATATTTCCTCTCAAATTTTCGAAAATTATGGATAAAAGAGGGAGAAAGATTTTCTTTGAATTTTGTTATGGAATGAAGATATGTATTCTTGGAATACAAGATTATCTCATTAAATTCAAGAAATCTCCCATTTGGTTATTCATAGTGAGATTTTCGAAACTTTTGGAAAATAGAGGGCAAGAAAGATTTTCTTGATTTTCTTGAAAATATATTATGGAAGATATGTATTTCTTCAAATACAAGAATATCTCATAAATTCAAGAAGATCCAAATCTTGGATTCTTGCACTATATTTTCGAAAAATATGCCATAATAGAGGAGGTGGGATTTTTGTGGAATATTTTAATTATGGGAAAAAAGAATATATGATATATTCAAGATTTCTTGGTGACCAGAAAAGTCTTTTTCCCCACATTGAAAATTCACTAAAATTTCGTTCACCCTCTCTCCTATAAATAGGGGATGATTAGTTCATTCTCAAGGACAATTCCATGTGCTGGAAATATTAGCAAATCCACATAAGTGGTGCAACAAAGTTTATTTTTTCCTTTTTGTTAATTGTTCATGAAAGTATCCTTCCAAATTGTCGAAAGCAAGGGCTAAGGAATACTTGGGAAGTCCTTTTGGTTAGTCCGTCAACCGAAGTCACCGCCATCCCAAGAGGTACGCGTTCACGTAAACCCGTAGATTCCGCGTCGTAGGTTTTACTTGGCTTTTTATATGCATGATATTACATTTGCAATTATTATTTGAATTAATATAGGATTAATTCATGCTAGTAATAATTAATGAATTAAATTTGTATTTAAATATTCACCCCGAATAGATCTTTAACTCATTCCCCAACAATCGCATCGAGCCACGCTTTGGCTCAATTTTTAAATTGTAATTTAATTAAATGACATTAAATTTGAAATTAAATTAATTTTTCCAATATATTTTAATTTTTATTTTTGTATTATATAAAAATTTAAATTATCTTTTCTGTTTAAATGTCATTTGTTTGATTTAATAATAGACATAAATTTTTTATTTATTTTTGTAAATAAATTTTGTCTTTTCTCCTATATAAATTCTCCTATTTAAAATTAAATGAACTAAAGGAGAAATTCGACAGTGTTTCTTCAAGATCAAGCCAAGAAAAAAATCAAACCATGACAATTGGATAATTTGTGCCCAATATGTTTATTTTTATTTTTTGCTTGATTTGTTTGTCTTATCTTATGCTTTATTTAATTTGTTTAAATGTGTTTGCATGAGGTTGCCAAATTGAAAAATCTCAACTTCAAAATTACTAAGTATGTTTTAAATAATTAATTGACAATTTTATTCCTGGATAATAAAATTGAATTAATTTTGACCTCCATGATTTATTTATTTGTGAATTCTTTTGGAGAAATTCCCCCCACGACGTTAAAAGATAGGTTTCACATGAATGAATTCCAAACGGATGATTGTGGGTTATTACTAGTGGCGACGATGACCCTCCCCACGAGGCTCGATCAAAGCGAAATAGTAATCATGTATTTAATCATGGTTATTACTTAGGTATAAAATTGATATGCATATACTTCCCAAGTCCCCGATTTTATATTGGTCAAGTAGAGCCAACTATTAATCTGGATATTAAAGGTTTGTAAATCGTTTTGTTTGTAACTTTCTTAATGTGTTTAAATAATGACCCACCCCACGCGTGGCTTATTTAAACTGTTTTTGAGATGTTGGTGATGCGTGTTCATATTTTTTTGAGATTTTAATATGATGCATGTGATCAAACCTTGCGATATATTTGTGCTTATGCATATTATTGTTTATTTCAGTTCATCATGTCGCAACCTTTTAATCCACTGTTATATACACTCAAAGAACACCAATTATCTGGAGAAAACTATAATGTTTGGAAACGAAATATGATGCATGTCCTACTTTATTGGATTCTTGATGTACCCAAGCCACGTAAACTTCATGATGAATCAATCGATGCGGCAAGACATGAGTATAATATTTGGGAGCAAAGTTAATGAACCCATGAAACGTGTAATCTTGACTTCACTTCTAATGATTTGAAACACGTTCATGAAGGTGTTGAGTCTGGAACTGCGAAATTATACAAAGTCTTGAAGAAATGTTTTCAACAAAAGACCGCATGATCGATCGGTTTAAAAACGGCGACTTGGCTAAATTTGAAAATGGTTGAGGAACACTTTAGCATGTTCTCGAGTCAAGAACCATTTTAAAACCGCTTATCTCGGAACTAAGTATTTGTTGGGATTATCTTTTGAAAGTATGCTTTTACTTTGTATAATCGAAACTGAATTTTCGATTTATTTAAAATAAATTATTTATCAATGATGCTTTAAATATGATTGAATGTTATATATATTTATTTTGATAACTGTTCAATAATTAAACGTGTTACATCAGAAGTTAATTTAGTGATACCGATCACGAAGATTAAATTAATATCCCTTGTAACTAAAAAAGTACGCCATTCACGACCTAGATGGAAATGAACAACCATCGCGAAAGGTTGAGGTGTAAGGCTCGATTGGTTTGTCTTGACCAATAGATTACACTAGTGCATGAGTGATCTTAAAAAGGACCTCTGAGGAGGATAAATTCTTCCGAACCGAACAAGGAAGAATTAGACCTCGGTGGTTCGTTGTTTCTTAACCTTCGTCCCCTTAAATAGGATCACGTGGGATTGGTAACTATTGCTTTGACTTATCATGGGTAGCGAATCGCGAGAGATTCAATACTTTTTATCTTGGGCAATATTATTGGTCACATGTGATTGCTAAGATTTAATACGAAACAAATACGCTTGTTGATTTGCCCCTTGGGAGGTTCATAAGTTTTATCATACCAAATCTTGCAAGTGGAATTAGTTTCCTGTATGGATAATAATGTTGAACCGTTCCTCGACCAAGGACAAAAGATATTAATTATCGGAAAGCTATTTCAATGAATTAATTAATGGGCTAGATAATCTTAAACACGGAAAATAATGACCGAGCCCATATTGATAATATGGGTTAAGATGGATAGTCTTGAATATTAATTATGTAGTGGGATTAATTAATATTTATGGGCTTGAATTATATTGTGGCTCAATATTAGATATTCAAGATCCATTAGAAGGTCCAATCTTAATTCTCCTAAAGGCCCCCGAGTAGCCCAACAAATAGTCCAATAACCTAAAAGGTGATTAAAATAAAATAAATATTGTTGCTTATATTTTATCTCAAATTTTCGAAAATTATGGATAAAAAGAGGAAAAGATTTTCTTTGAATTTTGTTATGGAATGAAGATATGTATTCTTGGAATACAAGATTATCTCATTAAATTCAAGAAATCTCCCACTTGGTTATTCATAGTGAGATTTTCGAAACTTTTGGAAAATAGAGGGCAAGAAAGATTTTCTTGATTTTCTTGAAAATATATTATGGAAGATATGTATTTCTTCAAATACAAGAATATCTCATAAATTCAAGAAGATCCAAATCTTGGAATCTTGTACTTAATATTTTTAAAAATCTCCATAAAATAGAGGAGGTGGATTTTTGTGGAATATTTTAATTATGGGAAAAAGAATATATGAGATATATTCAAGATTTCTTTTTTGACCGGAAAAGTCTTTTCCCACATTGAAAAAACACAAAAATTTGGTTCACCCCTCTCCTATAAATAGGGGATGATTAGTTCATTCCCAAGTACAATTCCATGTGCTGGAAATATTAGCAAATCCACATAAGTGGTGCAACAAAGTTTATTTTTTTCCTTTTGTTAATTGTTCAATCCTTCCACCGGATTGTCGAGCAAGGGCTAAGGAATACTTGGGAAGTCCTTTTGGTTAGTCCGTCCGACCAAAGCCACTTTGCCATCCCGAAGAATACGTTCACGTAAACCCGTAGATTCCGCGTCGTAGGTTTTACGTGGCTTTTATATGCATGATATGTTGTTGCAATTATTATTTGAATTAATATAGGATTAATTCATGCTAGTAATAATTAATGAATTAAATTTGTATTTAAATATTCACCCCGAATAGATCTGTGCAACTCATTCCCCAACATCGGTATCGAGCCCAATTTTTTGCTCAATTTTAAATTGTAATTTAATTAAGTGACATTAAATTTGAAATTGATAGTAGAACCGCTAGATCTTTTATGTGCATCCAAATTTTAATGTTTTATTTTGCATTATAAACCGTTTTTTAATTCGATATTTGTTTTTGCCTCGTGAGAAAATCCAATAATTGATTTGGATCAATGTAAAATAGATAGTTTATTTATTTTTTGTAAATAAATTGAAATATGAAGAATTAAAGCAAATCTAAAATAATTAATAAAATAAATTTTTATTTTTTTTTAATTATAAATTATTTCGATAAAAACCGAAATATGTTCCGAAAAAGGCCGGCGGGATCTTGGTGCAAAGGCTGCAAAATCCTATGATATTTCGAGGCGAATATTTTTTTTTAGATTAGTGGGAGAAATTCGAGACGTGTTTCTTCAAGATCAAGTCAAGAAAAAATCAAACCATAATAATTTGTTCCCAATATGTTTATTTTTTACTGCTTTTGCTTGATTTTATTTGTGCTATCTTATGCTTTATTTAATTTGTTTAAATGTGTTTTGAGGGTTGCCAAATTGAAAAATCTCAACTTCAAAATTACTAAGTATGTTTAAATAATTAATTGACAATTTTATTCCTGATAATAAAATTGAATTAATTTTGACCTCCATGATTTATTTATTTGTGAATTCTTTTGGAGAAATTCCCTTTACCCGGTCAAAGATAGATTTCACATGAATGAATTCCAAACGGATGATTGTGGGTTATTACTAGTGGCGGCGATGACCCTCCCCACGAGGCTCGATCAAAGCGAAATAGTAATCCCAATTTAATCATGGTTATTACTTAGGTATAAAATTGATATGCATATACTTCCCCAAGTCCCCTGTCGAATTTTATATTGGTCATGATGAGCTTTATTAATCCCGATATTAAAGGTTTATGTAATCGTTTGTTTGTAACAATGTGTTTAAATAATGACCCACCCCACATGGCTTATTTAAACCGTTTTGAGATGTTGGTGATGCATGTTCATATTTTTTTTTGAGATTTTAAATATGATGAATGTGATCGAACCTTGTGATATACTTGTCTTTAAAGATATAGTTGTTTATTTTTTAAAATGTCGTTACCTTTTAATCCACTTTGTTATTATACTTAATGTCAATACAATATGTATGGAAACTATATTGATTGAAAAATTATAATTGTCTAATCGCACAAAAAGCACAAGTGGATTTTGACACAAAAAATCGATGAGCCAACCGACGAGTCAAAACATCGGGACTCGTCGAGATCACCTTGGAGAGATGTCGTCGGCTGAAAATGGTGGAGGAAAAACCCGTAATGGATTACGTCCTCAAAATAGATGGCCCATCCGAACAAACTTGAGATTCTCGAAAAGTATTACGATCTGGAGACTCGGATGAATTTGGTACTTCATTCTCTTAAAAGGTTTTTGAGCATTTTGGCCTCGCTAGCTAATTTGTTGTAAACTTTTGGACTCGTGAAAATGATGATAAGGCACCAAACTCAAGCTTTGACGGCAAGTGGTCCGTCTTCATCTTCTAGGCCAAGGGTAGGCAAGATAAAGAAGAGGACCAAAGGCCATAAGCAATAAAACTCAATTACAAGCGAAGGGCAATGGTAAGACGAGGAATGCTTGTTGGTCGAGGAAAATCCAAAAGAGGAAGTTTAAGGCTGCGGTAAAGAGAGGACAATGGAGGTTTTTGCTGTTTCCAACCCCAAAAGGGACGGAAAGAAAGGTAATTCTCACACACTAGTTGTTGAAACTTGTTTAGCGGTATATTTCTCATTCGTGGGTGGTTGATACGAGATCCATTAATCATGTTGGCTTCATGGGTTCTAAATGATCCCAAGAACGTGGTGGGAGTGAGATCCTCATCACACCGGGCAACGTTTTAAAGTAGAAGACATTGCAATGCTACGTAAGTGGCGGATATTTGCAATGCTACTAGTAACGATTATTGCAATACTATGCAAGTAGCAACATTGCAATGCTTTACATGAGTAGCGATTAAAAGCGATGGGAGAAGTGCACATATCTTTTGAAGATAAAAAGTTTTTTGAGATTATCTTTGTGTTCCCGGTTTTAGAAAGAATTCACTTTCGGTTTCTAAAATTCGATTAAAGGACACTAAGTTTCTTCTAATAAAGAATGACATCATTTTTGAAATGATGAGTGTATATCTCATATGGGACATTGATGGAAAATCTCTATACAATTAATTGTGCACACCACTCACGAAATGTATCCTATAACACATCAATCAATTTCGAGAAAAGAAAACGTTCATCGACGCGTGAACGAGACACTTTTTGACACTTCTTTGACATCTAAGATTAGGGTCATATAAATCCAAAGAGGATCCAAAGGTTGGTGAGACACGGTTCACTAGGGTTTTCTCCAAGTTGAACCGATTCCAACCTTCATGTTTGGAGAGTAATATGACCAAGAGGGCATTTGGAGCCAAGGGAATAGGGCCAAAAGAAGTGTTAGAAATCGTTTACAGAAAAAGCGTAGTTCAATGTCAACCAAAGCGAAGAGGAGGTTATGAGTAATTTTATTGATGATTACTCAAGGTACATTTTCCTTATGAAGTATGAATCGAGACCTTTGAGAAATTCTAAGAATTTAAGGCTCAAAACAGAGAATCATATGGAAAAACGATCAAGTCTCTACTGATCTACGATCGTGGAGGTGAATACCTCGGCGATGAGTTTTTGAACTACTTATCCGATGAAGGGATTGTATCCCAGCTCACCAACCCGAACCCTCAACAAAATGGGGTTTTCGGAAATAACAACACTCTTTTTTGGAAATGGTTAGATCAATAATGAGTTATACGGATCTTCCCGAGTCGCTTACGGGTCATGCCTTGAAAAACAACGACTTACATTCTCAACTTGGTGCTATCCAAATCGGTTCCCGAACCCCAAAGAATTGTGGACCTACGCAAGTCTAGTATGAGACACATGAGAACTTTGGGGTGTCCGCCTACGTGTTGGACAAGGAAACCCAGAAATTGGATCCTCGATCGTAATTAAGGTAGGATACCCCGAGGAACAAAAGGGTGAATGTTCTATAGTTCAAGATCAAAAAGGTGGATATCCGTACCCAACTTTAGATTTTGGAAGAAAAACTATAGAACCAAAGAAAACCCAGAAGTGAGATTACCTTAAATGAGCTTAGAGGGTAAACCTCAGTGCCAACTGTACTAGATGATATACCAAACGATACATTTTCACAACCGGAGCCTAGTCATAGTGGGAGGGTTGTTAGACAGCCCGAGAGATTCATGGGAATAGGAGAGTCCTCGGACTTGATTCCCGGAATCAGACCCATGGACATATGACGAGGCACTCCAAGATAAGGATCTTGATTCTTGGCAAAACAAAGAATGAAAGCCGATATGGGTTCTATGTTTCATAATAGAGTGTGGGAGCTAGTCGAACCACTTAATGGGGTCAAACCCATTGGATGCAAGTGGGTATATAAGAGGAAAAAAAAGGACCGGACGGGAAGGTTGAAACCTTTAAAGCAAGACTAATGGCGAAAGGTTATACTCAGAAAGAAATGGATCGATTATGAGGAAACTTTTTCGCCCGTAGCCATGCTTAAGTCCATCCGTATTCTCTCATCGATTGTTGCAAGATTTCGACTTTGAAGTCTGGCGGATAGATGTCAAGATCCTTTTCCTTAACTAAGTCTTGATAAAGAGATCTATATGCAACAACCCCATGTTTTCATTGAAACAGGGCCAAGAACACCCTAGTTTGTAAAAGCTCAAGAGGTCCATTTACGGACTCAAACAGCATCCAGAGCTTGGAACCAAAGTTTTGATCATGTAATAAAGTCTTATGGGTTTGATCAAAAGCGAGTTTGAAAGTTAATAAAAAGCGTGATCGGAATCTGCATTGGTATTCTTAGTACTATACGTAGATGACATTGTGATCATCGGGAACGATGTGAAGGTGTGGTCGACGTAAGGGCATGGCGTTTCAAAAACAGTTTGATATGAAAGACTTAGGAAAGCGGGACACATCCTTGGGATCAAGATTACTCAAGATCACAAGAAAAGGATGATCGGGTTGTCGCAAGTATTCATACATTGACAAAAACGATTCAAATAAGATTCCAAGAAATGATTAAATACCTTTTCGGGCTTGGAATCCATCTATCCAAGAAAATGTCCCCTAAGACGCAAAAGGAGATAGATGACATGAAAGGCATTCCTTGTGCTTTGTACCAGAAAACCTTATGTATGCAATCTTTTAATGACCGGATATATGCTTTGTCATAGGCATGGTATGGTAGATAAATAACCGAGGAAAGTTTAATCGATGATAGCAGTTAAAACATTACGAAAGTGTTCACGAAAAGAACTCGGGATAGAATCTTTGATTTATCGATCGATACTCCAATCCCCATCGGCTACACGGACTCGGATTTCCAATCGATATAGATTCGAAATTATCCGCCTCGCCAGTGTGTTTTCATTTGGGAAGTGTAGCCATCAAATGGGCGAGTGTGAAGCAAAAATGCATCAACGACTCAACCATGGGACTCGGGTAAGTAGCCAGTGAAGCGGTGAAAAGAACCCATTGGGCTCTAGATCTTCTTAGTGGACTTGGATGGTGTTACGAATTTGACTAGCAATATCTGCTAAAGCGCTTGCAAAATTCAAGAGAACCAAGAGTCCACGAAAAAAGTCTTTGTCACATTAAAGGAAAGACGTCTTATAAATGAAATCGTTAAGAGAGGAGATGTAGATGTGGCAAAGATAGCGTCCGAGGATGAAACTGGCAGCGATCCATTCACAAAGTGTCTGCGCCTCTGAATACATTCGAGAGATATGTGAGTGGAATGGGTGTCAAGACCGTTGCTAATCTGCTTTTGAGTATAAGTGGGAGAAATTATTAGGTTAAGGTGACATTAGATGTCACGGACTACTCGAGACGTGTTGTAATATACTTAAAAGCGGACTTTGAGTATAAGTGGGAGATTGTTGGGATTATCTTGAAAAGTATGCTTTTACTTTGTATAATCAAAACTAATTTTCTTATTTATTGAAATAAATTATTTATCACGATGCTTTAAATATGATTGAATGTTATATATATTTCTTGCATAATCTGTTCAATAATTAAATGACGTGTTACATCAAGTTAATTTAGTGATACCGGATCACGTAAGATTAAATTAAATATATAAAAAAAAATCGCCATTCACGACCTAGATGGAAATGAACAACCATCGCGAAAGGTTGAGGTGTAAGGCTCATTGGTTTGTCTTGACCAAGAGATTACACTAGTGCATGATCGATCTTGTTGAAAAGGACCCTCTGAGGAGGATAAATTCTTCCGAATCAACAAGGAAGAATTAGAACCTCGGTGGTTCGTTGTTTCTTAACCTTCGTCCCTTAAATAGGATCACGTGGGATTGGTAACTATTGCTTTGACTTATCATGGGTAGCGAATCAGAGAGAGATTCAATACTTTTTATCTTGGGCAATATTATTGGTCACATGTGATTGCTAAGATTTAATACGAAGAATCGTGTGCAAAAGCACGCTTGCTTGATTTGCCCTTGGGAGGTTCATAAGTTTTATCATACCAAATCTTGCAAGTGGAATTAGTTTCCGGTATGGATAATAATGTTGAACCGTTCCTCGACCAAGGACAAAAGATATTAATTATCGGAAAAGCTATTTCAAAGGCTTGAATTAATTAATGGGCTAGATAATCTTAAACACGGAAATAATGACCGGAGCCATATTGACTATAATATGGGTTAAGATGGATAGTCAATATTAATTATGTAGTGGGATTAATTAATATTTATGGGCTTGAATTATATTGTGGCTCAATATTAGATATTCAAGATCCATTAGAAGGTCCAATCTTAATTCTCCTAAAGGCCCCCTGAGTAGCCCAACAAATAGTCCAATAACTGAAAAGGTGATTAAAATAAAATAAATATTGTTGCTTATATTTTCTCTCAAATTTTGAAAAATTATGGATAAAAAGAGGAGAAAGATTTTCTTTGAATTTTGTTATGGAATGAAGATATGTATTCTTGGAATACAAGATTATCTCATTAAATTCAAGAAATCTCCCAATTCATAGTGAGATTTTCAAACTTTTGGAAAATAGAGGGCAAGAAAAAGATTTTCTTGATTTTCTTGAAAATATATTATGGAAGATATGTATTTCTTCAAATACAAGAATATCTCATAAATTCAAGAAGATCCAAATCTTGGATTCTTGCACTATATTTTCGAAAATTATGCCATAATAGAGGAGGTGGGATTTTTGTGGAATATTTTAATTATGGGAAAAAGAATATATGGGATATATTCAAGATTTCTTAGTGACCAAATCTTTTTCCCACATTGAAAAAACACAAAAATTTCGTTCACCCTCTCCTATAAATAGGGATGATTAGTTCATTCCCAAGTACAATTCCATGTCTTTGGAATATTAGCAAATCCACATAAGTGGTGCAACAAAGTTTATTTTTTCCTTTTGTTAATTGTTCGCGAGTATCCTTCCACCGGATTGTCGAGCAAGGGCTAAGGGAATACTTGGGAAGTCCTTTTGGTTAGTCCGTCCGACCAAAGCCACTGCCATCCCGAGAATGCGTTCACGTAAACCCGTAGATTCCGCATGCGTAGGTTTTACGTGGCTTTTATATGCATGATATGTTGTTGCAATTATTATTTGAATTAATATAGGATTAATTCATGCTAGTAATAATTAATGAATTAAATTTGTATTTAAATATTCACCCCGAATAGATCTGTGCAACTCATTCCCCAACAGTATTGTGATGAGGCCTAAATCGAATTTCTGTTGCTTACTCTGCCAAGGAGCTTCGATGAATTTAATTGTGGTTTTGTGATGAGTGATCACATGTTTACCATGGATGATCTTCAAGAAGCCTTGGAGAAAGTGGAGAAGCATTTAGGAAAGAAAGACGAGGCATTGGTGATCAAAAACCTTTTCTCGAGATCTAGGCCATTGGAAGGCAAGTCTCAAGAAAAGGAAAATGATCAGAACCAATGCAAACTCATCATTAAGAAAAGTGAGAAAAAGATGGTTAGTTGGTTGGGTGTCAAGAAAGAACCAAAAGGAACATGTTTCAATTGCGGGGAGAAAGGACATTGGAGGTCAGCCTGTTCCAATCCCAAAAGGAAAGGAAAGAAAGGTAATCCTCACTCACTAGTTGTTGAAACTTGTTTAGCGGCGTATGCCTCCCATTTATGGGTGGTGGATCACGGGATCCACCGATCATGTTTGTTTCACGTTCTGAGGGTTCAAAAAGGACCCGATAAACTAAGTGGGAAGTGAGATCCTCATCACAATCGGGCGTCTTCTTGGCAAATTTGAAGCGATGGGAGAAGTGCACTGTCTTTTGAAGACAAATTTTAAGAGATGTTCAGACGCGTTCGAGTTTTAGAAAGAATTTGATTTCAGTTTCTAAACTTTTTCATGATGGATATTCGGTTACTTTTTAATAAAGTTGTTACCATTTCTCTTTATGATAAATTTATCCGTCATGGAACGTTGGCGAATAATCTCTATACAATAAAATGTGCACACCACTCAAGAAATGCATCCTATAACACATCAACTATTTCCGAAAAAGTTCATCGTTCATCGACGTGAACGAGACACTTTTTTGGCATCTAAGATTGGGTCATATAAATCCAAAGAGGATCCAAAGGTTGGTGAAAGACGGTTCACTAGAACTTCTCCAAGTTGAACCGTTTCCAACCTGCGAATCATGTTTGGAGGGTAAAATGACCAAGAGGGCATTTGGAGCCAAGGAATAGGGCCAAAAGTGTTAGAGATCGTTCACACGATGTATGTGGTCCAATGTCAACCAAAGCAAGAGGAGGTTATGAGTATTTACGCACTTTCATTGATGATTACTCAAGGTACGGTTATATTTTCCTTATAAAGCATAAATCTGAGACCTTTGAGAAATTCAAAGAATTTAAGGCTCAAGCAGAGAATCATAGGGAAAAATGAATCAAGTCTCTACGATCTGATCGTGGAGGCGAATACCTTGATGAGTTTTTGAACTACTTATCCGATGAAGGGATTGTATCCCACTCATTTATTAACCCCTCAACAAAAGCGGGGTTGCAGAGCGAAGAAAAGCAACTCTATTGAAATGGTTAGATCAATGATGAGTTATCGCGGATCTTCCCAAGTCGATTCCGGGTCATGCCTTGAAATTTACATTCGAACTTGGTGCCATCCAAATCGGTTCCCAAAACTCCCAAAGAATTGTGGACCCATAGTATGAGACACATGAAGATTAGGGGGTGTCCGCCCTCGTGTTGGATAAGGAAGCCAGAAATTGGATCCTCGATCGTAATTAAGGTTGTTTGTAGGATACCCCGAGGAACAAAAGGGTGTATGTTCTATGGTCCTCAAGATCAAAAAGGTGGTCATAAGCACCCACTTTAGATTTTTGGAAGAAGACTATATGAACCAAAGAAAACCCGTGAGATTACCTTAAATGAGCTTAGAGGGCAAACCTCATTGCCAATATTTTTCAACCGGAGCCTCGATTGGGAGGGTTGTTAGACAACGACCGAGAGATTCATGGGAATAGGAGAGTCCTTTGACTTGATTCCTGACAAGACGAATCGAACCCATGGACATATGACGAGGCACTCCAAGATAAGGATCTGAGATTCTTGGCAAAACAAAGAATGAAAAAAATGGGTTCTATGTTTCATAATAGATGTGGGCTAGTTTAACCACTTAATTTTCAAACCCATTTGATGCAAGTGGGTATATAAGAGGAAAAGAGGACCCGGACGGGAAGGTTGAAACCTTTAAAGCAAGACTAGTGGCGAAAAGGTTATACTCGATCGATTATGAGGAAACTTTTTTTTACCATGCTTAAGTCCATCTCAGATTCTCTTATCGATTCTTTGCATTTTAACTTTGAAATCTGGCAAATGGATGTCAAAGATGGCTTTCCTTAACGGAAGTCTTGACGAAGAGATCTATATGCAACAACCCCAAGGTTTCATTGAAACAAAAAAAGAACATCTTGTTTGTAAGCTCAAGAAGTCCATTTACTGGACTCAAACAGCATCCGTGAGCTTGGAACCAATGTTTTGATCATGTTATAAAGTCTTATGGGTTTTATCAAAATGAGTTTGAAAGTTGTGTGTATAAAAAAGCGTGTCTGCATTGGTATTCTTAGTACTATCGTAGATGACCTTTCATCGGGAACGATGTGAAGGTGTTATCGGGACGTAAGGGCATGGCTTTCAAAAAATATGAAGGACTTAGGGAAGCCACGTCCTTGGGATCAAGATCACCGAGATCGCAAAAAAAGGATGTTAGGCTTATCGCAAGCTTCATACATAGACACCGTCTTGAAACGTTTGATTGCAAGATTCCAAAAAGGATTCGTACCTTTCGGGCATGGAATCCATCTATCCAAAAAATGTCCCCTAAGACGAAAGAGAGATAGATGACATGAAAGTCATTCCTTATGTTTTATCTTATGTATGCAATGTTTGTATGCGAGACCGGATATACTCTTTTTTTGGTAGGCATGGTGGCAAGATATCAAAAGTAACCCCCCAAAAAAGAGCATTGAATGACAGCTAAAAAACATTACAAGTATCTGAAACTTAGAATGTTGGTTTATCGGTCGAGAAGTCCAATCCCATTGGTTACAAGGACTCGGATTTCCAATTTCGAAAAATCTACCTCCTGAGTGTGTGTTTTGCATGGGGGAGGAGCAACATGGAGAAGTGTCAGGAGAAATGCATCGCAGTTGATTCTACCATGGAAGCCCGAATATGTAGGCAAAGGCAAAAAAGCGGTTTAGCTCAAGCACTTCCTTGTGGACTTAGATGTGGTTCTAATTTGCCCAAAGAATCATCATTTCTTTGTGACAATCTTTGCAAATTCAAAAACCAAGAGCCCACAAAAAGCCAAACAAAACACATTGAAAGGAAATACCATCTTATACGAGTCATCGTTAAGAGAGGAGATATAGATGTGGCAAAAGATAGCGTCGAGGACAAAAGCCTAGCGAAAAAGTCCGCCTCTGAATACATTTGAGAGACATGTGGAAGGAATGGGTGTCAAGACCAAGTTGCCAAACTGCTTTGAGTATAAGTGGGAGAAATTATTAGGTTCGTGTAGGTGACATTAGATGTCACGGACTACTCGAGACGTGTTGTAGTATATTAAAAGCGGACTTTGAGTATAAGTGGGAGATTGTTGGGATTATAATTTGAAAAGTATGCTTTTACTTTGTATAATCGAAAATGAATTTTCGAGACTTATTTATGAAATAAATTGTTTATCAAAATATGATTGAATGTTATATATTTAAAATCGTTCAATAATTAAATACATGTTAATCTTAATTTAGTGATACCCGATCACGTAAGATTAAATTAACAAATCCGCTTGTAACTATAAGTCGCCATTCAATGACCTAGATGGAAATGAACAACCATCGCGAAAGGTTGAGGTGTAAAGGCTCAGATTGGTTTGTCTTGACCAAGAGATTACACTAGTATGATGATCAAATAGGACTTCCATGGAGGATAAATTCTTGGGCCTTAAGGAAGAATTAAACCTCGGTGGTTCGTTGTTTCTTAACCTTCGTCCTTAAATAGGATCACGTGGGATCGGTAATTATTGCTTTGACTTATCATGGGTAGCGAATCGGAGATTCAATACTTTTTATCTTGGGCAATATTATTGGTCGATGTGATTGCTAAGATTTAATTCGTCGCTTTTTTGATTGATTTGCCCCCCTCGAGGTTCATAAGTTTTATCATACCAAATCTTGCAAGTGGAATTAGTTTCCTAGATGGATAATAATGTTGAACCGTTTCTCGACCAAGGACAAAAGATATTAATTAACATATTTCAAGACTTGAATTAATTAATGGGCTAGATAATCTTAAACACGGAAAATAATGACCGGGAGCCATATTGACAATGGGTTAAGATGGATAGTCTGATATTAATTATGTAGTGGGATTAATTAATATTTATGGGCTTGAATTATATTGTGGCTCAATATTAGATATTCAAGATCCATTAGAAGGTCCAATCTTAATTCTCCTAAAGGCCCCCTTTAGCCCAACAAATAGTCCAATAACCGAAAAGGTGATTAAAATAAAATAAATATTGTTGCTTATATTTCTCTCAAATTTTTGAAAATTATGGATAAAAAGAGGAGAAAGATTTTCTTTGAATTTTGTTATGGAATGAAGATATGTATTCTTGGAATACAAGATTATCTCATTAAATTCAACAAATCTCCCACTTGGTTATTCATAGTGAGATTTTTCGAAACTTTTGGAAAATAGAGGCAAAAAAGATTTTCTTGATTTTCTTGAAAATATATTATGGAAGATATGTATTTCTTCAAATACAAGAATATCTCATAAATTCAAGAAGATCCAAATCTTGGATTCTTGCACTATATTTTCAAAAAATTATCTATTAGAGGAGGTGGGATTTTTGTGGAATATTTTAATTATGGGAAAAAAAGAATATATGGGATATATTCAAGATTTCTTGGTGACCAAGAAAAGTCTTTTCCCACATTGAAAAAACACAAAATTTCGTTCACCCCTCTCCTATAAATAGGGATGATTAGTTCATTCCCAAGTACAATTCCATGTCTTTGAAATATTAGCAAATCCACATAAGTGGTGCAACAAAAGTTTATTTTTTCCTTTTGTTAATTGTTCATGAGTATCCTTCCACCGGGATTGTCGAGCAAAAACTACAAAGTCCTTTTGGTTAGTCCGTCCAGACCGAAGTCACTTTGCCATCCCAAGAGAATACGTTCACGTAAACCCGTAGATTCCGCGTCGTGGGTTTTACGTGAACTTTTATATGCATGATATGTTGTTGCAATTATTATTTGAATTAATATAGGATTAATTCATGCTAGTAATAATTAATGAATTAAATTTGTATTTAAATATTCACCCCGAATAGATCTGTGCAACTCATTCCCCAACAACAACAACAATAAAAATAATAACCAACTCCGATAATAATAATAATAATAATCATATTAAATATAATAATATTAAAATATATAAATAACACTCTCTCCGTCTCATGAGAACTTAAACACTGAAAATGACACGCAAACCAAGTAAAATGAGTTTTAGTGGGTTTGAATGGAATAAAATAAGGGTGTTGTGAGTTTATTAATATTATGTTTGTTTTCATTTTGGAAATGTTCAAGTAATGTTGGGACGTCCAAATAAGACAAGTGTTCAAGTAATGTTGGGGCGGATGGAGTATAATTTTTTTTTAATTATAATACTATATCTCAAAAAATATAAATTAAATTGAATTCTTAATAATATTTTAATAAAAATAAAATAAAATATTATTATTTAATAATAAAATATTAAAAATATATATAACGTTATTAATAATTCATACTTTCAACAATAATTAAAAACATATTAATATACCTATACTATATGTTTACTAAAATTATATATTATTATAATAAACACAATAATAATATTATTTTTGTAATTATAAAAAATATTATTTTAAAAATAAATATTAAAAAGCTAAAAATAATAATATATTAAAAATATATATAATAATCAATAATAATATTAATATTAAAGTATAATTAATAATTAATAATAATAATTTTAAAACAGATTCATTCACCAATAATTATATTCATTCGTAAGTCATACCAATTATAAGAATGATCATTCCTATATCATTTTATTCAGGCCTTCATATTATTCATTAATTCATTTCATTCAGTCGCAATTACATTCTGCGCTTTAGGCTTACTCGACCTGGGCTTTTAAGTCCAGGTCTTTTATTTTGGATCAATTCAATTTTTTTTAAGGTTATATTTATAGGAAAAATAACTTATTTTATTGCAAAAAATATTCTAATACTATAAGACCAAAATATGATATATATATATATATATATAGGATAATTCTACATGGCAAGATTCTGTCTAGACAAAATATATTTTTTTATTATTTTTAATTATGATGAGTTGTTTAAATATCTAATGTGCCTTGATAAAAACTATCAACAATGTTCTCCATTCCCAAAATTAATGGTAATATATTAAACTAATTAAGGGTAGATAAATAATTATATAATATCATGTTTGAATTAATTTATTTTTTTAATCATTATGCTTTATCATTTATATATATATATATATATATATATATATATATATATATATATTATGGAACACCAGACAATAGTATCGATCCTTTGTTCATGTTGTAACACTCACAAAATTACATTAAGAAAATACTATCGCACCTTTGTTCATGTAGTAACACACTTTTGTTCATGTAATAACAAATTTTTAGTCATATAGTAATACACACAAAAATTATATTAAATAAATAGTACTACCTCCATCCCAAACTCGATTGCCACATTACTGTGTGCTCGAGTTTTAAGAAAAAGGGATAAAGTGTTATGGTAGAAAGAGTTGTTTATTAATATTTTATGTGATAAAGTGATGGGTAGTTGGAGTTAAAAAGAGTTGTTTATTAGTATTTATGTAATAAAGTGATAAAGTGAGTATTTCCATTTAAGAAAATTGGTAATCAAGTATGGGACGCCCGAAACGGAAATGTGGCAATCGAGTTTGGGACGGAAGTGAATATCTTTTTTTGTTCAAGCAGTAACACATCTTTGTTCATGTAGTAACAAGTTGTTAATCATGTAGTAACACACACAAAAATTACATTAAATAAATTGTATCTCTTTTTTGTTCAAGCAGTCACACTTTTTGTTTATATAGTAACATCATTTTAGCCATGCAGTAACACACAAAATTACATTACAAAAAAAAAAGCATCGCGTCTTTTGTTAATGTAGTAACAAACTTTTGTTAATATAGTAACACACAAAATTTACAATAAAAAAATAATATCACGTCTTTTGTTCATATAGTAACACATTTTTGTTTATGTAGTAATACACTTTTGTTCATCTAGTAATACCAAAAGAATAAAAATAAAAATAAAAGACAATAATATCAGATTTTTGTTCATGTGGTAATACAAAAAAAAATTAATATAATAACAGTGAAAATATTTGTTCTCAAGTGGATTTGGTTATGCTGTAACACAAAATTAAACCAAAAAAAAAAAAAGTAAAAAAATTAAATGAAAAATCTAATTGTGAAAATAATAAATAAAAAAATAATAAATAAAAATAATAGTGAAAATATTAAATAAAAACAGTAAAACTATTTATTTTCAAGTGAATTCGAACTTGAGGCCCTTTACCGGAACAAATAAAATTAAACTTAGACTACACTATAAAATTGATAAAAGTATTTCATTAAATATATATATCCATCCCAAAAATCCTGCCAACCTTTAGTCCACATGCCTGCCCGACCCGACAACGCGCTCAACCTGCGAGATTTCAATAAATTTGCAAAAAATATATCATATTTTACATATGATTTTTTGTGCAATATTTCACAAGAAATTCGTTCTATATTTTGACACTTGGGCAGCTAACATATTATCATGGATTGTGTCTCATGTGCATTCAGGTATACAGTGCACTCATAGTGTATTTTAAAATTGTGCAACTTGTTAATTTATTTATATTAAATTGTGCAACTATTTATTCATAATTGCATCTTTTAATATAAACAAATTATATTTTTTAATATCTCAAATGGTACAATTATAAAATACACTATTAGTGTATAGAGCACGGGTGCATTCAAGAATTGGCCATTATTTTGTGTCTAATTGTGAACTCTATATCATTTCCTTTATCTTTATGTGGTACAACTGGACAAATACAAGAACACAATATATGTAGTAAACAATTACAATTAGATATAAGATTTGAGTACAAATAATAATCAGATACAAAGTGCAGAAATTTAAACTAAAATACGATCGTACTTTAGTTCAAAATTTTCAAATTTTCTGCACTTTTGTACCTGATTGTAATATTTTGGGTGACTTTATAATGGAATGTATTTTTCCCTATATGCAGATCTCTCAGGTTGCGTTTGTTTTGGGATTTAAGTGTGCAAAACAAGTCAATGTTTTATAATCCAGAGATTTAAAATTCTTGATGAATAATAAATATATGTGTTTATTTTGAGATTTGAGTAGAGTTGAATTTAACTTTATGTCAAATCAATGTTTAATAATAATTGATATTGTATTATTATATTATATTGAGAAATGTAATAAAGTGTATGAAATGTGATGTATTGAGAATAATAATAATAATAGATTTTATTGGTATTTATAGATATGGATGAAATGTGGAATTTAAAAATCAGACTCTAATCTCAAACTCGTATGAGACGGGGAGCGCAACCATCCGTGTGAATTCCAAAACAAACGCAACCTCACTTTCCTAGATTTTTCGAGATTCAAGATTCAGGGGATGCTTGGATGGAGACTTTGAAACTGAGGAATTGGAATGTAATGAAAATAAGATGTTTGGTGTAGGGGTTTGATTCCATGAATAGTATTTTCATATAAAAAAAGTGAGGAATGAAAGTCATAGATCTATTTCTCTACTTTTTTAGATGAATGAAAGTTAAATCTTCACAAAACTCATAATTATTTTTTATTTCTTTATTGTATTTTTAGATCTTCAAATTAATAGCTATTATTAAGTTACATTTAGTAATTTATAATATATTTTTTTATTTCTAAAAATCATTTTATTTTAATTTCTATTACTAAAAATGTTATTTAAACCAAACAATTTATATGATAATGATAGTCATTCATGATTATCAACCAAACAACACAACAAATAAGATCATACTCATTAGCATTCCCACTACTATCAAAGTCATTTTCATTCCAATTCCTCGCGACAAACCAAGCGCCCCTCAATCAAGTTGTGTACCCTTTTCCCAAATTTCTATATATTTTAGGATGCTAATTATGTCTTATTATTTTCTTCTCTTCCTTTCCTTTCCTTTTATACTTCAGAATCTAACAAGTACCAACAATTACAAATTTACAACCTCATCCTTTTTAAATCAATCATTTAAAATAAAAATAAAAACAGTAAAATTACTTGTATTTGTCATTGTCAACATCAATTCCCCAAACTATGTTGAATTTTATTTGGTTTTATTTATTTTTTATATTAGACGAAATATAAGTATTATTTTACATAAGTATGTCTTTTAAAACTACAATTGACTAACGACTTCACTCGTTGAATCTCACTTCAAAATTAAATTTTGACCAAATTCCTATATATATATATATAGGAATTAAAAAATAATTATGATATCAACATAATTAAAAAATAAAAATCTGAATCTTATCTCGGAAACCTCGTCCAATAAATTAAAATCTGGTTGCCTCGATTATGATAGGTTACTTTCATGTCACCCCCTACTTGATATTTCTTGGAGAAGTTTCCTTCACATTGATTTCCCTTTTCCCTTTTCTTTTTTTGCTTATCACAAATTTGACGGCTATTTCTCAACGTTTTATTTTTCAAATTTGCAAATGATTTGACGTTTAAACAATAATTGGTCCGGTGGGTTCGCTTCATTTTTTTTTATTTTTTTTGCGTTAGGTGTTTGCACCAAAATCACCACTTTCCGTTAAATTGCAACAATTCGAATCATTCTAGTGTTAATTTATTTTACCTTTCAAAACAATAATAAACAATTTTAATAATTTAAAATATTTTAATAAGTTTGTTCACGCTACCGTCTACCATAATGAACTGACTTGTTATAGTATTGACTTGAGTTTTTGTACATTTTCTTGATAATAACTTGACAGGAAATTAGTTAATTATTACTTGACAAAACTTGTATACAATCATTATCATAATTATACCTTGTGTGGTGCTACCTACAAAAATATTGTAATCGTATTTTTTTAAAAAATTGTACATACTTAACTACCCCAAATTAAATTATGGTAATAAGATTAATGAATTTATGAAATTTATAGGATTTTTACAAGAAGGTAACAACTTGATTTATAAAATCTGTTTATAAAAATAAAAAATATTCCTTAAATAACTTTTTATCTTATAAAATATACCGATAATTTATAAAATGCTTATATATTTAATTTTAATCAATTTAATCACCAATTTTCAATTTGAAAAAAGGTATTAGAGTTTATATCTATTTATTCAAGATTGAGAATTATAAATTAAACGGTAAACAACCAATATCGTGTTTGAGTACAATCTTTATAACTCCTTTATCATTCTTTTTTTATTGTTATTTTAAATGAACAAATTTTATTTATAGGAGAGATAATGAATAACTTTCTTATTTATGTCGTCACGTGACACAATTTGATTGATCGATGCTGATTTGATCTTTCTTTGTTTCTCTCTTTCATTTTAACAAGATTTAAATTCTATCTAATTTTTTTTATTGAAGAATTTTTTTTATCCAATTTGATTTGATTGATTATTTTATATAAACCATATCTAATTTAATTGATTATTTTTCATCTTAACGAGAAAGAGTGCTTTTGTGTAAAAATATTCAAGACACTAAGATATGTCTGTCTACCACACAATTAAAGCAAAAAAAAAATTAAATGGGTCATGTGTTGTTGGAAGGCGGATCGATCGGATCAGGCGGAAGGCAAAAAGCGGGTTAAGCATCTGGTTATTTACGTATTACATTTTATGCAAGGATATTTTTATCAATAATTGTTGTAAATTAATGGTTACGGTTCTTTTTGTATTTTGGTATTTCAAATCAGATTTTATCGCAAATTCAATTTTATTTTTTTTCACATAATTTATAATTAACAAAAAAGTGAATGTTACTAATGAACAAAAACCAAGATAAGCAAGAAAAAAAATCTTGAAAAAAAAAATTTTTGTTACTAATGAACAAAAAAGAAAAGAAATACAAAAACAAAAAAAAAAAAAAGACATACAAAACAAAACTAAGTAAATTACAAATTTAAAATAACTGTATGAACAAAAGAGTGTTACAAAACCAAGAAATTACAAATTTAACAAAATATTGTTACCCTATGAGCAAAAAAAAAAAGAGTGTTCTTCGCATGAACAAAAACCAGTACAAACGCGAAAAAAATTTTCATTCTAAAATTACAGATTTACAAAAACAGCGTGAAAAGAGTTCAGAAACATTTAAAAAATTGCGCCAGAAAATCAAGAGGAAAACGAATGGAAGGACCTGCAAATTTGTCAGGATGAAAAAACTGAAAAAAATGGAGAATAATATGGAAGAATTTGAATAAGGAAGAGAAAGAAAAAAAAAAGAAGAACAAAAGAAGATAAGAAAAAAAAACAAGAAAAATCTGGAATCACGGCGAAGAAGAACGAAAAAAAGAAAAAAACGGGCAAATACGATCTCGAAATGACTTTGGGCCGACCAAAAAAAAAATAAATATCTCTTCTATTTGAAATTTGAATTCTTTTACGACTCAGATGTAATATTGAGTATGAATTTTTGTGCTTTGTAATAATTTTGTACAAGAATATAAGAGTAATTGATGATTGATTTCTTTACCATATATGGCCAAATTTAATTAAGTGGGGTGTGTATATCTACTTATTTTCCTACCTCGATGCGATATAAAATGATTTATTTTATCTTTTATTAATTTCACCCAACCCAGCTAACTGACAGCAAAAAATCCCTCCAAACTTCTCACACACACACACACACACAACCCAAACAAAACCCACCACATCCCCCTTTCATAAATTCTCCCCTCTCCTTCACCTCTTCACATTCTCCTTCCCCCCCATTCCCAATTTATCTCTCTTCACCTACAAGCCATGGCCTACGCCACCCTCCTCCCAGATCTCGTCACACAATTCGCAATCCCTATCTGCGCAATCGTCGGCATAGCCTTCGCCCTCGTGCAATGGCTGCTCGTCGCTAAAGTCAAGCTCACCATCGACAAATCTCACTCTGACGGCAAAAATGGCTTCACCGAGGCGCTAATCGAGGAGGAGGACGGCGTCAGCGACCATTCCATTGTTCAGAAGTGCGTCGAAATCCAGGCCGCCATTTCCGAAGGTGATTTTTTTTTGAGTTTGTGGATTTGGACTCTGTGAGACAGATTGAGACTTGTTTTTAGGGTTTAATTTTGTGGTTTTATTTTAGCTTTGGTTTATTCAATTTGTTCATTTTAATGGATTTATGTGTCTCTCTGTATGTGCGATTTTTAGAGGTCTAGATTTTTGCCCCTTTGTTGTCTTTATGCTGTTAGCTACATCGAAAAATTACCTAATGAGTTGATGAGTAAAGCTCTAAGAGTTTATTTCTCTGAAGTAACTATCGAAAGACGAAGCAGAATGAGGAATATAAATCACTAGAATTTGAATCGAATTTTGTGTTTTCCCGTCTGGTGTGATTTTTCTCTCTCTGGGTAGGTGTTCAATTAAGAAAATTCTGGTGTGTGTTTTTCTTTCTGCTAGGTGTTGGTAATGTGCGTTTGATTAAAAAATGCACTTGGTTCCTTTTTTGTCAATCCTGTGATGTGGGATCTCATAAAGATCTCTTATTTTCCCTTCCTTACTATTTTACATAGCTTTTGTCACTGCTTATTATTGTGATTTCATTATGGACACGTGTAGTAGACTTGCATTTTAGTCTTGGGTCCTCTTTAATTATTAGATTAATAATAGTTGAATTTAACTTGCACGCTATCTAACATACTTTAATTAGGTTGCTTTTACCTAGTTCATCTAATGGGTGCTGTATATAATATATACTAACAAATTCTGCTGTATGGTTTTCTCCCCCCTTATTCTTGTCGGTGGAGTGTTCCTATTTAGATCTTTTTAATCTTGTTCACATGTGATTATTTTCTCTTTAAGTTTCTTATTTTTTAAAATTTCTTTTGCTTCTAGCTGGTGAAATCCTTAAATCAGTGATAATGTAGAATGAAGGGTCCGTTCTTTGGGCCTACAATTGTAAGCTATAAAATATAGGGGAATTAATAAGCAGAGACATAAATTTGATCTAGTTAAGTTGATGGAGATCAAGTATTAATGAGCCTAATTATTTAGTAAATATGTTTATTTAGGCATGTAGAAATAAATGACCTTTTCAGTGATACAATCACCATCCTCAAACTGAATTTACTTCTAATATGTAAATACAATTAATTTTATTAAGGCAGTTTTTTTTATAAAAATATAATATGTAAGTTTAATTAATTTTCTACCTTTTTTGAAATAGAATCTATTATTAGGAGTTGGTTAAACTTCAAATCTTTAAATGTAATTGTTCTAAAAATTACTTGGAAATTTACTTTTTCAAAAGAAATAATTGGTTTAATGTTAATAGCTAATGCTTTGAAGCTTGTGGATGAAGATAAGTCGTAAAACATAAAAACTGATGATGAAAAAATATCTTTTGAGCTTAAAGTGGTACTGAAATTTCCTGGATGTGGCTTTGTATGAATTATATGATTTTGAATAGGTGCAATATGCTATTTGATATCTATCTGTGTGTAGTTAATGACTGCTGTAAATTTAAACTTTGCCTTCTTTTCTGGGTATTTTTTCCTGAAAATTGAGTTGGAAGAAGATTGATGCTAATTATGCTTTTGAAATAAAATGATTTTACTTGTTTGGAGTGAATTTACCTGAGTTTCTCCCCTCCAGAATTGTTCTGAGATCATTCTAATACCTAATAATTTTGTCACAGGTTCAACATCGTTTCTTTTCACCGAGTACCAATATGTTGGAGTCTTCATGGTTGCTTTTGCTATCTTAATTTTCGTCTTTCTTGGATCCGTGGAAGGCTTCAGCACAAAGCCACAAATTTGTACATATGACATCACCAGAATGTGCAAGCCTGCTCTTGCCACAGCTGCATTCAGCACCTTGTCCTTCGTTCTTGGTGCAGTCACTTCTGTGGTTTCAGGGTTTCTTGGAATGAAAATTGCCACCTATGCGAATGCACGAACTACTCTGGAGGCTAGGAAGGGTGTAGGACAAGCTTTCATCGTTGCATTTAGATCTGGGGCAGTTATGGGTTTCCTTCTTGCTGCAAACGGGCTTCTAGTGTTGTACATTACAATAAATCTCTTTAAGTTGTACTATGGTGATGACTGGGAAGGCCTGTTTGAAGCTATAACCGGTTATGGGCTTGGTGGATCTTCTATGGCTCTGTTTGGCAGAGTTGCTGGAGGCATTTACACGAAAGCTGCTGATGTGGGTGCAGATCTTGTAGGCAAGGTGGAAAGGAACATTCCAGAAGATGACCCCAGAAACCCTGCTGTAAGACGACACTGAAAAAAAGAAAATTCCCAAGTTTCTTAAGACATTTTATTTCCCTAATTTGATGGTTTTATTTTATAAATATTGCAGGTTATTGCTGACAATGTTGGTGATAATGTTGGGGATATTGCTGGAATGGGGTCTGATCTATTTGGCTCTTATGCTGAGTCTTCATGTGCGGCCCTCGTTGTTGCTTCCATCTCATCTTTTGGAATTAACCATGAATTCACTGCTATGTTATATCCTCTTTTAATCAGCTCGGTGGGAATCCTAGTTTGTTTGATAACTACCTTATTTGCAACCGATTTCTTTGAGGTCAAGACTGTTAAAGAAATTGAACCAGCACTGAAGAAGCAACTTGTTATCTCCACTGTATTAATGACTGTTGGAATAGCCTTAGTTAGCTGGGTCGCCCTTCCTTCCACCTTCACCATATTCAATTTTGGAGCTCAGAAAGATGTTAAGAGTTGGTGAGTTCAATATCTCTCTAGCTCTCATTCGCTATCTCAACAAAGTGTTGTTAATTGGGCTGTTAATAGAAATTTGAGTAAAACTCGGATGCACCAGTTGCACCCCCCTGCAATTGTTGCACAACTAATATTGACCAAGTAATACCTTTTTAGTAAAACCACTAATACCAATATACCATTTAAAAATGCAATTGGTGCATAAAAATATTTGCCTAGAACTAATTTATCTTCTTTATTCTCTGTTCCTCCTTGTCGGTTGGAAAATAAGTCCTAATTTTTACCCTTTCCCACTCTCTCTTTGCGGGACACTGGGACTTTTTTAATGAGGGTAGGGTAGTGATATATATTCCATTTTCTTGGTCTTCTTTTTCAAATTCTCAAACTGCAAATTACTCTTTTGATTGCAGGCAATTATTCCTATGTGTTGCTGTTGGGTTATGGGCTGGTCTAATCATCGGTTTTGTTACAGAGTACTACACGAGCAATGCTTATAGGTATCTTTTCAGAAAACAATATTTTATAATTCTCAATCTCTCTTCAATTTAAATGATTGGGATGACATTTTCCCTTCAATTTTCAGCCCAGTACAAGATGTTGCTGATTCCTGCCGTACAGGAGCAGCTACAAATGTCATTTTTGGCCTTGCATTAGGATACAAATCAGTTATAATTCCAATTTTTGCCATAGCGGTTAGCATTTTTGTTAGTTTTAGCTTTGCTGCAATGTATGGCATTGCAGTAGCTGCTCTTGGAATGCTGAGTACCATAGCCACTGGTTTGGCAATTGATGCATATGGACCAATCAGTGATAATGCTGGGGGTATTGCTGAGATGGCTGGCATGAGCCATAAAATTAGAGAGAGGACTGATGCTCTTGATGCTGCAGGAAATACCACTGCAGCTATAGGAAAGGTAATTATTGCTTCCACTCTATACCCCCCAATGAATTAACCTACTTCTGTAATTATGAATTTGCATGTTTTTAAGTATTGCAGGTATACATGCAAATTTGTTTCTTGTTTTCTTTGTATTTGTCTTTGCAAGTGCAGTTAGGTTTTGATTCATTTTTCCATTAAATTACGGCATCTTTTTTCTAACATTGAGTTAAGTTAAAATCAAGATACATGTTTCTTCCATTTGTTTCTTTTTTCCTACTTTCCAAATCAAACATACTAAGGATAGGCATTTACGCGAGTGTTTGTCCAAGTAGGGTGTTATCAACAGGTAGAGTTGGTTCATAATAGTGTATTGTTGGCCATATTTCCAGGGATTTGCAATTGGATCTGCTGCCCTCGTGTCTCTGGCCCTGTTTGGTGCATTTGTGAGCCGTGCAGCCATATCAACTGTGGACGTTCTAACTCCAAAAGTATTCATTGGCTTAATTGTTGGTGCTATGCTTCCTTACTGGTTCTCAGCCATGACGATGAAGAGTGTGGGCAAGGCAGCTCTGAAGATGGTTGAAGAAGTTCGTCGCCAATTTAACACCATTCCAGGTCTCATGGAAGGCACTACCAAGCCCGACTATGCAACTTGTGTCAAGATCTCTACTGATGCATCTATCAAGGAGATGATTCCCCCTGGTTGTCTTGTCATGCTTACACCTCTCATTGTCGGCACTTTCTTTGGCGTTGAAACACTCTCTGGCGTGCTTGCTGGATCTCTTGTCTCTGGTGTTCAAGTAATGCTTCTGACTTCTGCTTTTTTCGTATTTTTTATATGAAGGGCCCGAGATGCTTGCACTATTTAACATGGATTTAAAATGATATACTAGCATTGTCATAATTCTACCACGTGACTTGGTTCTTTAACCCTACTTGAGTCTTATGTTGTAAGCAAAGAGGTCGTTGCTCAAAACTGATGATACAGATACTATAGTCTACTGAATAGAACAACTTCCTTCGTACGGGGTGTTTGCAAACTCTATTAACAGTTTGTAGAATCACTTTTTTTCAAAAGCTGTGAGGAGTAGCTTTTGAAGACTTGGTTTCAAACTCTAGAGAACCCCAGAATCACTTTTTTTTTTCTTCAGAGCTGGTAGGCTCAGCTTTTTTGGAAAAAAATAAAATGTGATTTTGGGTATTCTATCTAGTTTGCAAACACCCCTGATAGTCTCTAATGAAAGCATAAAGATCATTCTGCCCTACAACTTCTTCCCCATACAATATACACCAGGCTGTCTTTAAAACTCAAATTTATCTTCTCTATCCCATTACCAAAGCCTTTTTCCAATTTCTCTAGCGCATATCATAAAAAAGGTAAGGATATTCCACCCAACCCAGACCATCAAGTCAGGACGACATAATTTGCAAAAAAATGTCTCTTTGGACTAGAGATACTGAAACTTATGTTGTGACTAAACTGTATTTTTTCTTCTTTCACAATTAACTCTATTATTAGGGGGTTCTGACCTCAATTTATATTTGCTACATGTTGCTCAAAAGATATATCTTGATATCCGCCATTTATGTCCTGCAGATAGCTATCTCTGCTTCCAACACCGGTGGTGCTTGGGACAATGCCAAGAAATACATCGAGGTATCATATGTTCAACATTTACTCTCTGCATTTGATGTTTTTTACACCCTGATAATCTCTATCCTAAATATTTACGACTGAATGATGTTGGATGATAGGCTGGTGCTTCCGAGCATGCACGGACTCTGGGTCCCAAAGGATCTGACGCACACAAGGCAGCCGTGATTGGGGACACTGTCGGGGATCCCCTCAAGGACACATCTGGACCATCGTTGAACATTCTGATCAAGCTGATGGCCGTTGAATCACTCGTCTTTGCTCCCTTCTTTGCTACCCACGGTGGCTTGCTCTTCAAGATTTTCTAAGGCATTGATGAAATGACCTCCTCCCCCATTTTGTAACGTTATGTGCCAAGTTTGAATTTCTCTTTGGCCTATAAATACATTTTTACCTACCTTTTATTATCTGGCGGAGAATTTTCCCATCATCTTGCTATCAGTTGAGACATAAATATCAACTATATTCTTTCACTTGGTAAATGTCTAAATGACCAATGTCACTTCGTTTTTGAGATGAAATTTATTTTTGCATTATTATACTTTTGACTCTTCCCATTCATCTTCAATACCTAAATTTATGCTAAGAACTTGTGTGAGAATGAGACTTTCTCATGGGAGATCTATTGTTAATTTATTACTCAACATATTTTCGTCTGTTGGTGTAGAAATAAAGACTATCCAATCCAAATCCAGCCTATTTAAATACTATGTGGTTCAATCTGTTTTTAAAAATACTCCAAGGTCTAAAACAACACATAAAAACCCTAAACTACCCTTTCCCCCATTAAATACCCAACCCCACTCATTCTAACCCTAATTCTCACTATCCAAAACGTCACCCCTCCCAACCCACCCTCTGCAGAATTCATTTGCCGCCCACACAGACGGCGTCCCCTTTGCTGCCGCCCCCACTCCTTCGCCTCCGACACCATCCTGCGCCTCAATTTATTACACATGCGGCGCCCTCTCCCCACACACACATAAAAAGACAAAAACTACAAACTACGGGCAAGCGAGAAGATCCACAGACCGCCACCACCAGATCCGCGCCAAGGCCGAACCACCGCTACCCCCACGTTTTTTTTTTCCTGAAATCTGGGTTGGGCTTGATACGCGATGTGCTGAGTTTAAGCATGTTCTGGGTTTTACTAATTTATCATTTCTTGATGTTTTATTTTTTATTTTTGCTATTCAACTTTGAGTGGTTAATTTGGATCGGTTTGATTGCTTTTTTTGTTGGATTTATCTGTTTGAATTTTAGATGAATTTGTTGATTTTTTGCAGCCATGGCGAAAATCTTCTAATGAATTTGTTGATGGTGGAAATCTTCAAATGAATTTGTTGATTATTTTGAGACGAAGGATGGTGGATCTAGATCTAATTTTTGGAGATAAAGATGATGGATTTGGAATCTGAAATTTGTTTGAGATGAAGCAAAAGATTTTTGTTTGAATTTTTGTTTGAATTTGAGTTGTAGATGTAGGATCTGGATTTGTTTGTGATTCTTTTTTGAATTTGGTTTGTAATGGAGATGCATAAGTTCATTAAAAAATGAACTTATGCATGTGCATGTTGAACTAGAAACAAAAATATGTAATTTTTTAGATTTGGGACAAAGATATGTAATTTTTTTGTTTTTTGGATATGTAAATTTATGTAATTTTCAATTTTGATATGAAAATTTTAAGATTTTAATCTCTTTTTTAAGGATTAAATTATTTAGATGTATTAAACTGTAACTGAAATGCACATATGCATGTTCCTATTTTTTTAATTTCATCAACTCCCTCAAGGGAAAGACAAGATTTTCATAAATAGGAGAAAAATGGTATTTTTGTCTTTCCAAGTATGATTTTGGACCTTTTAGTACTTAAAAAAAAATTCTTACACCTATTAGTACTTAAGACTCCTATTTTTGGACTGCAAAGTCACTCACTCAATTTATATATTGGCCTAATTGTGATTCAGAATTTTCAACTTTAAACTATGTCAAATAAGAAGTATATTTAAAAAAATGATAAATTCCCCATTAATCTTTGCTCTACAAAAATCACTTTCATTGTACACAAAAAAGGCCTAATTAATTTTGATTTATCAGGACGTATAGTTGAGGACAGATTAGCACTGCCTCAAATCAAAGATGCAGTGATCGATTCTTCCAAAAAATTATATTGAAGAGGTAGTTTATTATGACACTAATTCTTGTAGAGGCATGCTATTGCTATGTGTAAAAATCATACTCCCTCCCTCCCGCATTTATTTGGATATTTACTGTGGACATAGTATTTAATGTATGAATTGTTTATTAATATTTGAGGGGATAAAATGATTTTTAGTTGGTTAAAGTAGATGAGAGGATAAAGTGGATTTTAGTGTGTATAAAGTAATAAAATGTGGTGTAATTTTTCGAGATGTTGAGAGGATATAATTGTAAAAAAAAAGTTTGTTTTATTGTCATTTAAAGAATGTCTAAACAAGTATGGGACAGATGAAAACGAAAAATGTCCAAACAAGTATGAGACGTAGGGAGTATCATTTATAATAATAATAAATAATGAATGAATGAAAGATCATCTCAAAGAGCTAGTAAGCTCCATTATATTTGGCCGGGTACACGCAAGGAGGGATTCAATTTCGATACGAAGAAAACACGAGAGATATACTATTTAAAATAACATTGATTATAAGTTGGCAAGAGAAAAATACTATTTAAAAATACATTTAAATTGTACGATACATTTGACGCATATAAAACTTTGTCATTAGTTGAAAAAACGATTTTATCTATGCTAGTCTAAAGATATAGAAATAGTCAACTAGTTATTTCTTAGTCCAACTAATACTAGGACCTTAGGTCCTCAAAATACTTACTTGTTCATTTTGATACTTTTCTCTACATGTAAAACAGTTATTCTTCAATAAGAAATGTTGATTGATTCTTCTTGATCTTTTGATTCATTTCTTCATGTTCTTTGATTTACATCTCAATATGGTATTAGTTTGTGATTTGAATTCGTCGTTTTCGAATTCGATTGCAACGTTTTAGGTTAGGTTTTTTTTCTCGATCCTTCGATTTGTTTTTTTCTTCTTCCGTTGATTTCTGTTCTCTGGTCGATTTTTCTTCGATCGATTTGTTTCTGTTTTGGATTTTTCCAATATCTTCTTGTTTCGTGTATATCACGAGATTTATTCGGCGATTTTCGTCTTAATTTCTGATTTCTAGCTATGACGGTTAACGGTGAATCCCTAAATTCACTTGAAAATCCTCTATCCCCGCTGCATCTGCATCCTAATGATAATCCAGCAATTTCGATAGTCTTGGCGCCGTTGTATGGATCGAATTTCATATCCTGGAGTCACGCCGTCAAACGTGCCCTAAGTGTCAACAATAAGGCGCCGCTCATTGATGACTCTCTTTCGATTCCTGACGAAGCTGCGGTGTTGGGATTATACTGTAAATTATGCTTTTTACTTTGTATAATCAAAACTGAATTTCGGACTTATTTACTGAAATAAATTGTTTATCACTAATGCTTTAAATATTATCGAATGTTACATATATTTACTGCATAACTGTTCAATAAGTCGTACGTGTTACATTGTAGTTAATTTAGTGATACCAGATCACAGAAGATTAAATTAACAGTCCCTTGTAACTAAAAGTACACCATTCACGACCTAGATGGAAATGAACAACCCATCGTGAAAGGTTGAAGTGTAAGGCTCAGATTGGCTTGTCTTGACCAAGAGATTACACTAGTGCATGACTGATGCACTGAATAGGACCTACAAGAGGACAAATTCTTCAGAACTGAATAAGGAAAAATTAGACCTCAGTGGTTCGTTATTTCTTAATCTTCGTTCCTTAAATAGGATCACGTGTGATTGGTAACTATTGCTTTGACTTATCATGGGTAGAGAATCAACGAGATTCAATACTTTTTATCTTGGGCAATATTATTGGTCACATGTGATTGCTAAGATTTAATACGAAGAATCGTGTGCAAGTACGCTTGTTTGATTTGCCCCCTTGGGAGGTTCATAAGCTTTATCATACCAAATCTTGCAAGTGGAATTAGTTTCCGGTATGGATAATAATGTTGAACCGTTCCTTGACCAAGGACAAAAGATATTAATTAATGGAAAACTATTTCAGTGGCTTGAATTAATTAATGAGCTAGATAATCTTAAACATGAGAAATAATAACCGGGAGCCATATTGACTGTAATATGGGTTAAGATGGATAGTGCAATATTAATTATGTAGTGGGATTAATTAATATTTATGGGCTTGAATAATATTGTGGCTCAATATTGATAATTCAAGATCCATTGGAAGGTCCAATCTTAATTCTCCTAAAGGCCCCCTGAGTAGCCCAACATATAGTCCAATAACTGAAAAAGGTGTTTAAAATAAAATAAATATTGTTGCCTATATTTCCTTGTAAATTTTCGAAAATTATGGATAAGATGGGAGAAAGATTTTCTTTGAATTTTGTTATGGAATGAAGATATGTATTCTTGGAATACAAGATTATCTCATTAAATTCAAAGAATCTCCCACTTGGTTATTCATAAGAGAATTTTCGAAAATTTGAAAGATAAAGGACAAGAAAGATTTTCTTGAAAATATATTATGGAAGATATGTATTTCTTGAAATACAAGAATATCTCATAAATTCAAGAAGATCCAAATCTTGGAATCTTGCCTCATTATTTTCGAAATTATCCATAAAAATAGAGTAGGTGGGATTTTGTGGTATATTATAATTATGGGAAAAAGAATATAGGAGATATATTCAAGATTTCTTGGAGATCAAAAAAAGATTTTTCCACATTATTTTGCCCTAAAAATTCGACCACTTCTACTCTATAAATAGGGGATGATTCTTTCATTCCCAAGTACAATTCCATGTGCTGGAAAAATTAGTAAATCCACAAAGGTGGTGCAACATAATTTATTTTCCTTTTGTTAATTGTTCACAAGTGTCCTTCCACCGGATAGTCGAACAAGGACTAAGTGAATACTTGAGAAGTTCTTTTGGTTAGTCTAATCAGCCAGATCACTGCCATCCCAAGAGGTACGTTCACGTAAACTCGTAGAATTCCGCATGCGTAGGATTTACGTGAATTAATTATATGCATGATATGTTGTTGGATTATTATTTGAATTAATATATGATTAATTCATGCTAGTAATAATTATAAGAATTAAATTTGTATTTAAATATTCACCCCAAATAGATCTGTGCAACTTATTTCCCAACATGCGGATCGCGTCATCTATGGTGCTTGGGTACATGCTAATGACTTAGTTTTAACGTGAATTTTAAATTCAATTAAGCCTGATATAAAGAAAACTTTGGAGAATTTTACTTGTGCAAAGGATGTTTGGGATGAGTTGAGTGTGCGTTACACTCTGTCTGACGATATTCGTGTTTACGAGCTAGAAAAATTCTTAAGTTCGATTTCTAAGGGTAATCAGTCTTTAGTCTCCTATTTTAACCTGTTTAAGTCTCTATGGGACGAGTGGTTGGGTTTTCAGCCTATTTTGAAGTGTTCTTGTGGTGTGATGCACATTAGTGCTAGCCTGCTTATATGTTTTTGGTTCTACAATTTGAGTAATGGGACATTGCCATGAAAAATGAACTTGATGCTTTGGAAAGAACCAACACATTGTATTGTTTGTAAATGGGTTTACAAAGTCAAATATAAACCTGATGGCAGCATTGAAAGATACAAAGCTAGACTAGTTGCTAAAGATTATACACATGAGGAAGGCACTGACTATTTTGACACCTTCTCTCCTGTGGCCAAAATAACAACAATTAGAATTCCTCTTTCAATAGCTAAAGCAAAGAACTGGTGTATTCATCAATGTGATGTGAATAATGCCTTTTTCACATGGGGATTTAGATGAGGAAGTGTATATGCTTTCACCTCCTGGATATATTGCACCAAATAACACTATTTGCAGGTTGACAAAGAGCCTATATGGACTCAAACAGGCATCAAAACAATGGTTCACCAAGCTTTCTGATTCATTGCTGTCCATAGGCTTTGTTCAATCAAAAACAGATACTTCATTGTTTACAAAAACTTCTAATGGTCAGCTTACTATTCTCCTTTGTTATGTAGATAACATTATTTTAACTGGTACTTGTTTACAACATATTTTGGATGCTAAAACCTTTTTACATGACAAGTTTACCATTAAAGACCTTGGAGTTTTAAAATATATTTTGGGAATTGAAGTTGCAAGATCTGAAAAGGGTTTGTAACTATATCAAAGAAAGTATGTTTTAGATTTGTTAGTAGATTCTAGATACTTGGTAAACAAGCTTGCTCAACCCCCATGGATCCTAAACACAAATTCTCAGGTGATGATGTTCCTTTACTCTTTAATCCTTTTGATTATAGAAGAATAGTTGGTAAATTACTCTATCTTACCATAACAAGACCTGACATTGCTTATACTGTCCAAACATTGTCACAATATATGAGCAAGCCAAATGAAAGCCACTTACAGACTAGTTCATAGGCTTCTCAGATACCTTAAGTCCACTATTGGACAAAGACTTTTCTACTCTGCTAACAATAACTTTCAGTTGCAGGCCTACACTGACAGTGACTGGGCCAGATGTGAGCAAACTATGAAAAGCATAACAGGGTATGCCATCTACTTAGGAAACTCTCTCATTTCATGGAAATCCAAGAAGCAAAACACAGTGAGCAGGTCTTCCACTGAAGCAGAATATAGGGCAATGTGTTCAACAACTTGTGAAGAAACCTTTACATCCTTCAAGACTTGAAGATACCACATACTCAAGTTATCAACATGTTTACTGATAGTAGATCAGCCTATTGTATAACCCATAACCCAGTATTGCATGAGAAGAGCAAGCATATCCAAATTGACATCCATCTAACAAGGGAGAAGATTCAACAGGGCATCATCAAGCTTGTGCAGCTGCCAACTACAGAAAATCTTGCAGAGACACTGAGCAAACCTCTTGGTCCAACACAGTTCAACAACATCAAAGTCAAAATGAGAATTCTCAACATTCACTCCCATTTTGAGGGGGGATCTAAATATATTGAAATATTCAACTAGTTATTTCTTAGTCCAATTAATACTTCATACATGTATAACTAATACTCGTACCTCTACTCTTTCTCCATATGTATAAATAGGACCTTAAGTCCTCAGAATACTTACTTGTTCATTTTGATACTTTTCTCTACATGTAAAACGGTTATTCTTCAATAAGAAATGTTGATTGATTCTTCTTGATCTTTTGATTCATTTCTTCATGTTCTTCGATTTACATCTCAATAGCTAGATTGTCCAGTATCTCTTTTTACACCATATACACACGTGAGAGGCCTATACATTCTTTTACAGTTATTTTTTTTTATTCAACCAATAATATCAAGACACATGAATACTTGGCACTACACTGTTGTGTAGCATAGACAAAACCTTGAAAAACTTCATACTAAGTTTTACTTTTTATTTATTTTTAATCGATATCTTTTTTTCATACATGATTTTTCCAAAAAAAAGTATTCACCATGTCTAAAAAAAGATAAACTATTTTGATTTCTCACACAAATTAAAAAACATCTCGAAAAAACAAAATTTACTCCAATATTTTTATGCCCTTATTTAATGTTAATTACATATACTACCACCGTCCAAATTATATAAACTGATTGGGGTTTGCACATAGATTAAGATTTTTTTTTAAAAAAATTAGACAAGTAAAATTTCTATTATAATCCTATTTAATGATTGTTATAGTTCCTAATATAATTAATGCATAGGATTATATTAGTAAATTAATTAGGAAAAAATACTCTATATTGAGACAAGCCTATATATTTGGAACATTTATAAAAGGAAAATAAATCTATATAATTGAGACGGAGAGAGTATTTTTTTGGAAGGTATATTAACGACTTATCCTAAAATTTATCAAACAAGGGTGTTTTCGACAAAGTATACCATCTAAAAGGAAAGTAGAATATAATTTGAAGAGACACTCTTGCGTAAGACCGTCTCATACATGAGACGAGCTTCACACTCAACCCATATTATACATTATAACCTCTATAAATTAATACAGTTAGGACCAGAAAAAAATATTAATTTTAGAGAGGTATTAATTAATCGATAAATTAATAATTTATTAATTTAAAGAGATATTCTATATTCATTTAATTTAAATTAATTACATCATAATTCGTGAATTTAAATTCAATTATATAGAGATATTAATGAGTATTAAATGTTAGGAACTTGAATCATTTTTTTTTTTAATGTTTAAAATTCAATTGAGGATGAAACTCAAGATGATACGGTACAATTAGAGCAAAGTTCGCTAAAAGAAGCAATAAGCGAAGGATTTAAAAATCCTTTATAATTTCTTTTTCAGTATCAACTCTAACGCCACACCGTAGCTTTTAAGTCTTGTGAAAAAAAGAGAGAGAGATGAGATTCATTTTGATTTGAATTTCAATAGAAAATAATCAACACTAGAGTCATATTTTACTAAGTTGTCTTAGTTATCTTTGTAATTTTATAAGATTATTAATTTATGATGTTGATGGGACCCTTGTATTATATAGGGGTCTTATAAAAATTATTATCTTATTAATTTATCGAAATTATTAATTTACGCTTGGGGCCCAAGTCGGGAACGGAGAAAAATATTATTTTAGAGAGATTATTAATTTATCGAGTATTAATTTATAGAGGTTATATTGTACTAATCCTGCCCGTACTATGCTACCCTATAAAAATCCCCAATTTACCCTTAGTTACCTGACATGTGGTGTTAACAACAGTATACTCAGCGCAAAGGCAGGGCATCATGGGAGGTAGTGCGAATTCAAATTCTGGTAGAGATTTCAGTGGGATTTTCCCAAAATACTACCCCCAATGTATGCTTATTGATGCTTAGATGAAGTATGACATCATTATTGAGTTTAACAGCTTTGTTTGCTCGAAATGTTGCGTACTTGGAGCCGGTTTTGAATTTTGATACAATTCTTTGTTAATTGTTGCAATTTGTTGTTTATTGTTTCAATTTTTGTGAAGCTTTTCATTATGGTATATTTAATTTCAGTTCTAACTTCTTTTAGAACATCTAATTTCAAAATTTTAAATTAACCCTAATTATCTATGGTTATGAAGTGAAATCTTGATTAATTTTATTAGCAATTTCGAAATTGATCAACTTCACTGGGCATAAGTTCATTAATTACAAGAGTTATAGCTCTGAAAATATATATTGAGATTACTGGATTTTTTTTTTTTTTTTTTTTGCTTGAGCGTATGCTATCATCAATTTTTGGACCGAGTAAGAAATTCATCTCTAGTTTCTGCCCATTCTATTTGGTACATTTTATGCAACATTCTTGATAAACATGGCTTTGTGCTTAATACATTGTTGTATTTTTATGTTCTATGCAATAGCTAATGAGAGTATCACCTTAATTATCCATAAAACTTGATGGTTTTAGGATTTATTTGGATGTAAACACTCTAAATTTCTTTGAAAATCTGCACAAATGTGAACTTTCATGCATTTAATGGATTATGGCTATGCCACAATAATTTTAGTTATCACGACTCTTATTTAGCTGACTAGACGATGGGTTTAACATGCATCTCCTTGTTGGCAGTGACGGAGCCACGTTATTGGTTGGGGTGGCCATGGCCCTCCCCCAGATTTTTACTTCTTATAATACATATGCACACAGTATTTCATTTGTGAGGGTTGTCATGTTGGTTCATACTAGTGCAACTATGGTTCTTACTCTTCTAATAACTAAGTCTCGATTCCTACTTAGAGCATTTCATCATAAATTTTTTATTTAGTATTTCCTATTTTATAATTAATCTATTTAAATGGATGTTCTTTTAATAAACCAAGTCTTTAATCCTACTTTTTCTATTTAGTATTTCCTATTTTATAATTAATCTATTTAAATGGATGTTCTTTTAATAAACCAAGTCTTTAATCCTACTTTTTTATTTAGTATTTCCTATTTTATAATTAATCTATTTAAATGGATGTTCTTTTAATAAACCAAGTCTTTAATCCTACTGAGAACATTTCATCATCAATTTTTTTTAGTGTTCCCTATAGTATAATTAATCTATTTGAATGAATCATAATTTTTTTCTATTTAGTATTTCCTACATTATTATTAATCTATTTAAATGGATGTTCTTTTAATAAACCAAGTCTCTAATCCTACTGAGAACATTTCATCATCAATTTTTTATTTTTTTTAGTGTTCCCTATAGTATAATTAATCTATTTGAATGAATCATAATTTTTTTTATTTAGTATTTCCTATATTATAATTAATCTATTTAAATGGATGTTCTTTTAATAAACCAAGTCTCTAATCCTACTGAGAACATTTCATCATCAATTTTTTTTAGTGTTCCCTATAGTATAATTAATCTATTTGAATGAATCATAAATTTTTTTATTTAGTATTTCCTATATTATAATTAATCTATTTAAATGGATGTTCTTTTAATAAACCAAGTCTCTAATATTCCTACTGAGAACATGTCATCATCAATTTTTTTTTTAGTGTTCCCTATAGTATAATTAATCTATTTGAATGAATCATAAATTTTTTTATTTAGTATTTCCTATATTATAATTAATCTATTTAAATGGATGTTCTTTTAATAAACCAAGTCTCTAATCCTACTGAGAACATTTCATCATCAATTTTTTTTTTAGTGTTCCCTATAGTATAATTAATCTATTTAAATGAATGTTTTGCATGGATTATTTTTCTTTTACAAATACATGTGTTCTAAGATTTACCAAATTAATCATAGATTTATCAATGTTGTACACAAAAATTTTCACTGTTAAAAAATATAAAACTATTTTTTAAATAGTGATTTTTTTTGTGCATAATAATAATAGTGTTTATACATAACATTGATAGTTTTTATAAATAACAGTGATACTAAAAAAATTAAGTTTACGGTGAACTCGGATCCACAAAAATTTTTAATATATTAATTATTTCTTAAAGAAGTAATATCATTTATTTATAACTTTACAATAAATATTTACTATTCGTTTGTTAAAATTTGTCCCCCCTCATTCGATTCAATCCTGGCTCCGCCCCTGCTTGTTGGTACCAAGCTGAAAGATTCATCAAGTGCATCATCAAAGGATGAGCATACAAAATCTTCTACTGCAATTTTAGATCCCGCAAGTTTGATCACAAAGTACAAAAGACAGTGGATAAAGTGACATGTTCAGAAGAATGCAAACAAAAGAAATATTAATGTCTCACAACAAATGTGAGTTTGGTACAAAAACTCCTACTGCTATGTTTTAAAGTGATGAGTTTTTATGTACTGTAAGTATTTATTCAGGAGTGTTAAACATTCAATTAGGAGTATCAAATTTTTTTCCAAGAGTATCAAATTTGTTTAACATAGCATAACAAAGTTGTTACTATTTCAATGATATCATAATCTCATACCAAAACTAGTATCATGTTATTGAATTTATGTTTAAAGTAACAAATATTTGATTAGGAGCATCAAGAAACTCTTACAATGATACGAAATATTAGAGTATCAAGAATCTCAGAAGGAGTATTAAATATCTAGCCAGGAGTATCAGACCCTATTAAAATTTATCTATCGATGTTTTCTTTTGTGTACTGTAAGTATTACTAGGCTACCAATTTATAAATTAATATATTTTATCCAATAAAATTCACTTAAAAAACTGATGAAGTAATTTCTATATATTAAGATCAATGAGTACTAAATATATGCTCAGGAATACCAAATAGTCAAGAGTACTAAATATTCAGTCAGGGGTATTAAAATGGTCTCTTGCCAGTTACCAAGGCCCAAAACATCAAACACTGATCAAGAGTATCAAAAATATTTTTAAAAGTAACAAATATGTGGTCAGAAGTATCAATCATTTATGTTTATAAAAAAATGTACAATATAAGTGATTCATATTTAATACAAAAATGCAGCGTTTTCACATTTAAGTTTAAAGTATTAAATATTTAATTAAAAGTATCAAAAATCTATTATTAAGGTACATAATATCAAGAGTGTAAGAATTTTTGAAAATTATCAAAAAACTCTTCAACAGTATCAAATATCTAGTCAGGGGTATCAGAATTAAGTAAAATATTTATAAAAAAAAACATAAAGTATGGAATGTTTGGTCAGAAGTATGAAAAATGTAAAATCATAATATTATATCCAAAATTCATATAAACCTATATTATAAGTTTATAATTGCAAAATATAATATCAATTCCAAATAGACCCACATTCAACACTTGCTATAGAGTTCAACAGTTCTTGTTCTTTTCCATCTTTTTCTTTTTCTTAAGCTCCGCTTCTACTATTTTTTTATGTGCTTGCGGCTCTATTTAACATTTCCTTACATATCATATCTATTCTTGTTAAGTTCACTCATAACATGCGCACTAGTTCCTAACGCTCAACATACCACAGCTTTTAGTAACAAAAAAAAAAGGTTTTGAAAATGGAATAGATGTAAAGTAAAAAAAGGTTAAAAATTATTTATTAAAAAATTGAATGCATTTCCCGAATCAGGAGTTAAATATAATTGCCTTTAAAGAGCTTTAGTTCATTATTTTTTTCTCTCTTTTTTTCGCTGCAATTAAATTTGAAGTTTCAGTGTATGAATCAAGAGTATCACATATTATTTTAGAAGTATTCATATACAAATCAGGAGTATTGCATTTAAGTCCAGAAGTATTCATATATTTATAAAACAAGAGTATCAATATATTTATAAATCAGAAGTATCGCGTACAAGTTCATGAGTATCAAAGATAAAGATAATACACATAAAGAACATCAAAAGTATATTAAATAAATCAAGTATGAGATAGTAATAAAGTAATTAGATGAATAGGATTCCAGTAAAGTATACGTTTCTATGATAAGATACTCATCCTTTTAGAAGGGCACCAACACAAAATAATACAAGAATGATCTAACTACTATCAGTTAATGAATCGTGCATAAGAACTGAAATTGCAGAAATTTATGACCCAACAACACTTCTTTCAAGCAAAAATTACAAAGACATGTACATCACACTAAAATATATCTTCGAGGAAAAAAATACTGGTATACAAAATAGCTATGACTCTAGTGAAATATGTCTCCAATTCTACCATATAATGACTAAGTAATAAAAAGAACATTGCAAAAATAAAATAAGAAGTGTCGACGAAATTAGGGGGGAGAGATGGTGTCTGTGCGGCGAAGGCACGACGACTGTCAGAAACAACATAAATGGAATAAAGATGCAAGGCAGAATCGCGCGGTGGCGGACACAAAAACGTCGACGTAATTAGGGGAGAGAGACAACCATCCTCAATAGGAGGAGAGAGGAAGCACTATTCTGAAAACTGAAAAGCGCGTGATTTGTTGAGGGTTTATTGGGTATTTTAGTTTTTGGGTCAAGCGGTCAATCGTGCATTTGGTTAAATGGGCCAGGTAGGTGTATAATGGGTCATGTATGAAACCCGTCTAATGTATGAGACCGTCTAATACGAGTTTTTGTCTAATTTGAAACAAACAAAAAGGAAAAGTGGACTATTTATTTTAGACCGAAGGATTACCGTGTATTGTATGTATTTATTTTTCATGTTTAAGTCTTAATTATAAATTTAACAACAGTAGGTCTTGCGAGAAACCGACTCACAATAAATCTATATACTTATAATTTATAATTTAGAAATGACATTTTAATATTTTAAAAAATATAAGGTGTTAATTTATGCTCCTTTCTTCTTGCTATAAATTTTCTATTTTTTCTTTTTTGTTCGTCTCACTGTAAGATTTTTGACAAACACCTCCAAAATTTACATTCGTACACCTCACTCTTATTTATATTAATTATCACTCAATTGTCTACAAACTTTATTTTTAATTAATCACATCATTTTTACTGCATGTACTCCCTCGGTCCCAATATTTTTCTCAGATGTAAAGTGACACACAAATAAGAGAAAATAGAATAATAAATAGGAGTTTGATAGGTAATTTTATAAATTTTTATGTATAAAGTAGGAGATGGATTGATTGTGTAACATTGAACCCAAAAAATAATAAAATATTTTATGTAAATGTTTAAATATTGAGTGGGCCTCATGTGCACTCGGGTGCACCGTGTACTCATAGTGTATTTTAGAAGTGTGCAATTATACAAAACAGAAACGTGCAACTACTCCAAACAGAAGCATGCAACTACGTTCCCATATTAACAATTGCATTTTTTTATGTAAATAAGTTACAATTTTTAGCATAACAAGTTGCACGCTTCTAAAATGTACTATGAGTGCACGATGCACATGGGTGCATACAAAACCTAGCCTTAAATACTATGAGAGTGAGGTTTATAAAAAAATTCAATTTTTAAAATGTGAACAAAATATTGAAACGCACTCAAAAAATGTGAACAAAATCAGGACGGATGGAGTATTATTAATGACAAAGTATAGTGTGAACAAGTTTCACGGTAAAACTGGTTAAGGAGTGTGACTTACATTATTAAAGAATGTGACTTTTTACTGTAAAGTGTGTGACTTTTTACTATAAAGAGTATTACTCATAAAAGTGAAGGGTGTGACTTATATTATAGCAAAGAGTGTCATAGTAATAATTGAAGGGTGTGACTTATATTACTAAAGAGTGTGACTTATATTACTAAAGGGTGTGACTTATATTACTAAGACAAAGTCTAGTGTGCAAATTTGTATAGATGCAAAAACTTTAATTTTTAATCAAATTCTATAATTGATGAATGTAATACAAAATTGAGTGGTTCATGATTCACTCGGCCCGACTAGTTCATGGTTCACCCAGCTCAAATAGGTCATAATTTAGAGTTAATTATTTAGTGTTTAGGGAGTAGTTGGTTGATTTAGGACAATTTTATAGATTTTCATCTATATAAATTTGCACACTAGACCTACTCTATTACTAAAGGATGTGACTTATATTATTAAAGAGTATGTCTGTAAAAAAAAATCAATTTCACAGTGAACAAGTTTCACAAGATACCAACTCATTATTAATTCACCAGTCTTAATAAATTAATCCATGGGCAAAATTCTCTTTAATTTTAAAACTCTTTTTCTATTTTTTTTTAGCTTTAACTTTTCAATTTTCTTTTTTTCTTTTTCTTTTAACTTTAATTTCACTTTTTAATTTAATTTTTTTAAAGCTCTTTTTTTCTATTTTTTTTTAGCTTTAAATATTTTTTTTTTTTTTTATTTTTTTATAAGACATTTTTTTTTGGTGCTTTAATTTCAGGTTTTTGAAAGATTTTTTTTTTGATTTTTGATGTACCTTTTAACAAAGTCAATACGCTACAAATCCTCTGTTTCTTTCCGCCCCCTACCCAATTCCCAACCAAAAGAATTTGGTGGTTAAAATAAAATAGTTGAAATATGATTTACTTTATTTTTATTTAGAGGTTAAAAAACACCCTTAGAAGATTTTCTATTATTTTTTATTGATGATTGAGAAGATCAACTGTAATTTTATTGGAAAATAGAAATTGATGGAAAATTAATAGAGGTTAAGGATCCATGTGCTGAAAGACAAGAATCTTCTAGTTTGTGAACCATCGTTTTGATGTACCTATTTAACAAAGTCAATACGATACAAATCCTCTGTTTCTTTCCGCCCCCTACCCAATACCCAGAGGTTGCGCCGGCTGCCACCTCGTCTTTCCCCACACACCGTGTGTCCAGCTATGCACACAAACCTGTAGTACACCAATTCAGCTCTAAAACAAAGCGGCGCCGTTCATCAGCCATGATTTCATCACCATTACTCCGGCCCACTTTCGCCATTCGCCCGCCCGAACCCGCCGGAAAATCCGGCCTTCTCCACCGTCAATTCGACCCGTCGTTACGCATCTCGCCGATTCAGCGCCGCAATCAGCATTCCCACCGCTGCCGCCACTGCCTCCGCGTCCGCGCAATCGACGCCGCGCAGCCCTACGACTACGAATCCCGCCTGGTCTACCGTTTGACCTTATCCACGAAGCTCAAAATTGGAATTCTAGGGTTTGGAAACTTCGGCCAATTTCTCGCGGGGGCGTTCATCCGTCAAGGCCACAGGGTTTTCGCACACTCGCGATCGAATTACCTCTCCGTCGCCGAATCGATCGGCGCCACATTCTTCTCCGATCTCAACGACATGTGCGAACAACACCCCGATGTAATCCTAATTTGCACCTCCATAATTTCGACGGAATCCGTCCTCAAATCGATCCCCCTGCAGCGCCTGAGGCGCAACACCCTGTTTGTTGACGTTTTGTCCGTCAAGGAATTTCCCAAAAACATTTTTCTCCAAAATCTTCCCCCACATTTCGATATACTCTGTACTCACCCTATGTTTGGGCCCGAGAGTGGGAAGCACAGTTGGCAGAATCTGCCATTTGTGTTTGATAAAGTGAGAATTGGGGGTGAGGATTCAAGGGTTGAAAGGGTTGAGAATTTCTTGGATATTTTCAAGAAGGAAGGATGTAGAATGGTGGAGATGACATGTGAGGAGCATGATAAGTATGCAGCAGGATCTCAGTTCATCACACACACAATGGGGAGGGTTTTAGAGAAGTTGAGGTTGGAAAGTACCCCAATTAACACAAAAGGGTATGAGACTTTATTGGATTTGGTGGACAATACTTCCAGTGATAGTTTTGATTTGTATTATGGGCTTTTTATGTACAATGAGAATGCAATGGAGCAGCTGGAGAGGTTGGATTTGGCATTCGAGGCTTTGAAGAAGGAGCTGTTTGGGCATTTGCATGATATTTTGAGAAAGCAGGTGTTTGGGAAGTCGGAGGAGGGGGCTGTGAGGAGGCCCGTGCTGGCAAAGTTGCCCCCGCCTGGCTCGCCTCATTAGGACGAAAAGAGCGGTTTCTGGCATTAGGTATTTTTGTTTACAAAGGTCATTTCTTGATTCTATGATTCCTTAGGCTTAGTTGAGTTTCAATGATGAAAATTACTTGGTGAATGGATAGTGTGAGATGAATTTTGTTTTGCTTATCATTTCAACCAATGGATGGACTTGGTGGATTTGTTGTACCTGGTTAATTTAGAACATTCGGAAACTAGTAGTAATAAACTTTAAAGTTCTGAGGAAAAAAATCACACCTATATAGAAGTGGAACAATAGATTTTAAGCTCTTGTAGATTAATAAGAGCCTAATCATTTCATTGTTGAAGCCTCACTTTGACATACACCAATTATGTTTTTTGAACAAGTGAGCTTTGATGCTATGCAGGGGATAAAGTAAATGTATATACTAGATTGATGAAGCATGTTTATAGCACTAATTAGTGCAATTTCTATAGCAGTTTTGATGAATAATGAAGATTATAATGCTATTAAGGGGGTGTTTGCAACTTGTATTAGAGGGAGCAGAATCACTTTGTTTCAAAGCTGCCCCCTTACAGCGTTTGCTTTTCAAAAGTGATTCTCACTATTTGGTAGTGATTGAAAACACCACCTAAGTATATGTTCGAGTTATTCTTTGAGTGCTTTCAATCAAGGAAATTAAGAGCTATGTTGTGGCGTATGAATATCTGTAATTGTAAATGGAACACTAGTCCTCTCCTGTAATTTGTTTTATAGGCTGTTTTTTGTTTTCCCTAATTTGTTTTCCGATCTTTCTTACATGTAACATAGATAATGACTTGGAAACCTCATTTACATGGAAGATTACCTTCAATTTTCTGGTTTTCGCTGAAGTTTCATGGCAGAATCCTGTTTAATTTTAAGTGCCAGCAGATATTAGTTTATGTGGTCTTGTGCCATTTGGACAGTGACTCTATTTAGGGGTGTTTTCAAACTCAAGAATCATTTTTTAAAAGCTGCCCCCCTACAGCCTTGGATTTTGAGTAGTGCTTCTTAGTTGTGAGTAGAGACTTTTCACTCTTCAGGTAGATTTTGCAAAGCTTTTGTGAACCAGACTTGAATATTGTATAGAGATCGTCCCAGACTCCCTCTTATACGCAAGTATGGTGGCTGTAGTATAGATCTGCTCGTCTGTAGCTTTGATTACTTATCTGTCTTATTTAATGTTTGCAACGATCAACCATCCACATCAGTTTAAGCATAAAGAGCCGTCGACACTGGCTTCTATCTGGAACTGTGTGGTGAATATCTGATTTCTAGGAAAGGGGGAACTCTCTGTGAAATGATCACAAGATCTTTTCCTTCTTTTCTGGATCAAACCGAATCCTGACTAATATCAATCCAAGTCATTTCATGAATAAAATGTGACCGATTGACCTACTTTTATCTTCAACGAGCGGCCCTGGCACTCAATGTAGGTCAAAGCATCTAGTTAAGTGGAAAATTTTATTTCAGGAGGCTCTTTCTATCACGATGTCTGTTTTGATAAGCTAGAATTAGAAATTCACATCGAGCTTGTTTGCAAACTCTAAAAAGCAGTTGAAAAATACTTATTTTAAAAGTTGTTAAGACACAATTTTTTTAATAAATAAGTGCTTTTACTCATATAATAGAATTTGCAAACATATAAGCCAACTCGTTCTTGGCTCGTAAATCTGAATAAAAATATTTATATAAAAGAAATTTACATAGAGTAATTTTTGAAATTGGTTTAGCGTCGGCTTAGGATTATACTGTGCTTTATACTTACCAAATCATCCAAAGTAAACGGATAAAATGAACCTTTGTGTCTCATTCTATCCTAAACTTCTAAATTTACATGACTTATAGTTGGAATTTGTTAGTATATTTTACATGTACAACATTTGACAGTGCAATAAAATTCATACGAGTAAATAGTATATTTAAATTTACAACATATGATCCAAATTCGAGCTATTCACACTCTAATTATTTTCCAACACACACGACTTGATTAAAAATACAAAATAAGTAGTACATATCCTTCATGTGATTTTAAATTCTAAAAAATTCCTTTATGTTTTATATTTTAATATAAACAATCTCTCATGTTAAACTTGTTTAAAGTATGAATTTAATATCATCACACTTATAAATATCACTACCCATATAAATTAAGATTCATAGCATTTAATGTTATGATCTTAGTTTTTATATATAATGATATTAGTTAATAATTATTGTGGTATTAATTTATAAATGTAATAGTACAAATTTTATACTATGAACTATTTTAATTGAAACCTACTCTATTTATAAAGGATAAAAGCATTTTTGAGGATATAATTTTATTTGAGGGGCAACTTAATTTTTTTTAAGTATGTTAAATTAAATTTGGCCATGCCACAATGTTTAAAGAGAAAATTAAGCTGTGAAAATTGATAAAAAATGGAACAGATAATATAATTTTGAATTTATGTTCATTAATTTCTCAATTTTTTTATATTTAAAATAAAAGGCTTTGTGATTAAGTTGGAAATTTTTTAATTTAAATTCTTCAGTTTCATCTTCTGTCACCCGAGAAACAGAGTGAGAGTGGGGCGACATGCTGAGACGAAAACCTACAAAAATTGAAGTCAAAGTCGAAGACAAACAAGAACTCGAAGAACGCCGCCGCGCCGCCGCTGCATCGTCCTCCGCCCCCACCGCCACCTCCTCCTCTCTCCTTCGCCACTTCGATCGCTCTGCCCTCGATCCCTCCTCCAAGTCCCACCGCATCGGTCTGTCTTAAACACAATCCCCCAAATCAAGCAAAGACCAAAACCCTATCAATCAATCACCACGGGTAGTTTCAAGATTGGCTATGGAGATTGAAGTGAAGCTCCGATTGCCAAACAAAGCCGCCCATCAGAAGCTCACCTCTCTACTCTCTCCATTCCACATCGCCACTCACCACCAGCGCAACACGTTCTTCGACGGCGCCGCCGCCGAATTGAGCTCGAAAAGAGCCGTTCTCCGCGTCCGGTTCCACGACGAGATCCCCAAATGTTTCGTCACATTCAAGGCGAACGCCGTGCTCGCTAACGGCGTCAGCCGCGTTGAGGAAGACGAGGAGGAGATGGACCCTGAAATCGGAAAGGCGTGTCTGGAAAATCCCCAAAAGCTAATCGATGCCGATTCTAGGGTTTTGCGCAGGGTTAGGGAGGAATTTGGGGTCAAGGGGTTTACGAGTTTTGGGGGATTTAGGAATGTGAGGAATGTGTACAAGTGGAATGAGGTGAAATTGGAGGTGGATGAAGTTAATTATGATTTTGGGGATGTGTATGAGATTGAATGCGAGAGCGTGGAGCCTGAGCGAGTCAAGGGGATGATCACTGAGTTCTTGAAGAAAAATGGGATCGAGTACTCTGATTCTGTCATGTCCAAGTTTGCTATATTTCGTGCTGGAAAGTTGCCTTCTTAGTAAGTCGTTTTTGTTGCTCAAGTATTCTTCATTCATCATATTGATATCTTGGAGAATCATGGGGATGACTAAAGTCTTTTCTTGCTGTGTTTTCGTTCTTAATCAGTATATGCTAATGTTATCTTCCTAAGTTACATGGTTTTCTCCTTATATGGCTTCATTTTCTGAGTTTTTGTTGGAATTATGTGTCATTGTGTGCAATAAGGTTTTATATCATATGAAATTTTACTTCTTTGAAATCTGTGTAGTTTTGGTGGTTCCATAGTAGCTTTAGATGCTCACTGTATTTCTATGTGCTGTCTAAATGGTAAATCTTTTTTTCTTATTTTAGAAATAAAGAAATTTTCCATTTGATATGGTTATTAGGCTATCATTTGGACTTGTTTCAACTGTTTCACTTAGTGTTCTATGAGGATGAATTTTGAGAAGATGTATTGGAGAACGTGATGTATTTGGCATTTATGGTAAAATTTGTTGGGGAATTTGATGTAGGTTTGGTCCCAATAATGAATTGAGAATGAAAATGGATTAGTAAATGAAACCAAACATAGCCTTGAATCTTAAGGTTTCTACAAATAAATTTGATGTGTTTTTAACTCTTCTCGTGACTGAATGTAGCTTCCACTTCTAGGATAAAGGGATAAAACTTGTTTCACTGATCAAGCATTCTCTTTCATTACAGCTGTAGGATTTGAGCTGTTATAGGATATCTCTGTTTCAGACTATCAATGATTCCATTGGAAGACATTGTGAGTACCTGATCCCTTCACAATACACAGCTTAAAAACAAATGACCAAATGATGACTTTATTTACCTTCTTCTGCTTCTGTTGGGCTTCTTGTTCAATTTCTAGCCTTTGTAGTCAAGAATGTCTTAGTTTGGTATTCGTTCCTTGAAAAGTGGAGTATGTAGCTCTAAGTTGTTATTGCTTGGTCTGGTGTATAATGACCTTGCTAAAGTTGTCACTCAAGATCTTGCCAGAATATTATATTTACAGATATTATAAGTGTTGGGATTCCTGTAACGTTAGGATGAACACCAACAAAGATTAAACATTTTTATAAATTTATAAAGCAACCACAATAAAGCTTTGTTGGTATCAATATAACCAGTTAATAATATAATGAGACAATATGAATACATGAACTCTGTCAATATTGACTAGGATTGAGTTTGATATTATGCATCTTAAAAGTTTAAATTTGAGCAAGTAGGAAGAAATTTTTGTAGAAAAGAGAGTTCGTATGAACAAAGGAAATGCCACTCTATTCATTGCTCTTGCTAAGAAGACTTGTATGCATGCTTTCATGAAAATAGGAAAATCAAGCTTGTTCCTTTTTCCCCCAATTCTAATTCAAAATGGTCAATTACAACTCTCACATTTAATATGTAATTGCACTTGTATGTCATACAAAACTTTTGTTTCATATACCGTTGTCGTCAGATACTCCAGCACTTGGTTTATGCGGCTGTGGTTAGAACTAGAAATAATATGTAGTAATGGCTTTCTTAATCTCAAGATTAAAGTTATTCATACTCCAATATTGTTTCAGTTAATTTTATGCTTATGTTCAAGATATCTGATTCCTATGTTCGACTGATATGATCAGTGTTAATTCTAATATTGAATTCTCATGTAGTTCCTCTCCAATTTCACCTTTTATATTTCTTTCTTTATCCATTAATGATAAGCTTCCTTATCTTGTTTTAGGTGTTCTGGTTGGATGGCTCGACCATAAATAAAGGAGCTGGGAATCTTCAGTACTTGCAGTTGGCAATAACATCTTCCCATGGTTTATTTATGGTTTCAATGGCCAAGAGTGGGAACTTCATATATCCTTGTTTCTTTTTCCTCATTGTGTGAGGTGCATCTGGGAATGCCCCAGTTTCAATGTTGAGGTTAAATAAATTTTCCCTGTTGACTTTGAGGTGATTTCAGTATTATTAAATGAATGAAAGTGAACTATTTTGACACTTGAAGTTTCTGCTTGTGTCAAAATGCTACCATGTTCATCTTTTTTCAGTAAAAAAATAATTTTTCTTTCACAAAAACTCGTAGGATACGGTAGATGGGATACAACTTAGCACAATCAACATTCACCCCTTCCAAAGTGTTAAAACATCAATGCTTAAATTACAATTCGTCTTTCACCGTGAGACGTAGTGTGCCTCTTTATCTTTTAGTTGCTCAAAATTCTGAGTGCACAGCTGAAAATTTGCTACTCACATGTACACAACAACAAATATCACCTAATCTTAATCTGGATCTCACTCCATCATCAACAAGCATAAAAAATTTCCCAGAATTTATTTCAATATTTGGTACAGTCACACTATTGAACATCCAGAACTGTTGATTTTTAATAATTTTGAAGATGAGAAAACTAGAATGAGAATTGAGTGAAATATCATACGAATGATCATAGCAGGTGTTTAAAAAAGTGTTTTGACATCCCATTTGGAGGAACAGAAGTCATAATCTCAAATGCTATCAACACTTTCCTCTTTCCCTTTAACAATTAAGGGGGTGTTTTGAAACACTTAAAACAACTTCCAGAAGCACTTATTTTTAAAGTTTTCTCTCACAACTTTTGAAAATAAGTGCTTTTGGAAGTTGTTTTAAGTGTTTCAAAACACACCCTAATACTACAGTTTCACTTTCTCGGTTGGAGAAATGCATCTTTGGAAACAAGCAACTCTAGATCAGGGGCTCTTGGTATAGCCGAACGTGGAGGAAAGATCATTTATATAGATACGGACAAGATCCATTTACGGAAATATTGACATTCCATTAGTTATATATCAGTGTTTCAATAAATATACTTGTATGAAATAAAAAAAATCCCGGTTCAACGGGGTAAATGCATTAAAAGGGGCAAATTTCAGCATATGGTGCTACTACGAGTTGGTGGCGAACTTGCTTTAGAAAAACAATGTATTAATAGCATGTCTTTTTCATCCTTGTGCAAATTAATTTTATGGTATAGATGCTACGCTTATGACCTCCCTTCTATTAGGGCTAAAAATCAGACCAAGTTATTTGATCATTTGATGTTCAATTCAAGATCGTTCAGTAAAAACTCATTTGAGCTCGATCCATATATATATCAAATAAGTTTGAACATAAATATCTAGTACAGTTTAAATCTCGACTTGGGCTCGAGCTTGATAAGTAAAAAAGGACAAAGTAAATGCAAAAATGTTAAACTACTCGAGTCGACTCGTGTTTGGCTCGATTAAAGCTCATTCGAACTCGACTCGATTAATTATCAGACAAGCTCAAACATGAATTTCAAAGCTCGATAACATTTCAAACAAGTTTGAACTACAGTGCGTTCGGATTGGCTAGACTCAATTACAGTCCTACCCTCAATGCCTTACGATAATGATTTCTATTGCATTACGACCTTGACCACAATGATGCAGCCAATATAGATCAAATTATTTCATGAATTGGATTTCCCCGGACTGTTTACAACTCCACATGTGTGCTCAAGTAATCAAGTTAGAAGTTTTGTTCGAAATATTGTGTAAATGTACCACCACAATTGAAGCAGGGAAAAAATAGAAGGAAAACTTCCTTTTCCTTCTTGGTTGGAAACATAAAACAGAGAGACCAATAAGCCTATTATTTCAAAACACAGATCAAGAATGATCAAACAACTAGCATAAAATCCAGAATTCTCATGATACATTCAGTTCAAATGATGAAAATTCAAAAGGATAGTCAATTTCCTACTCTGTAAAAACACAAACAAGCTGGCTAAATACCCTCCCTCCTATCACACTCCACAAACTTCTAACACATCATCTACTTCACTTCCTCTTCTTAGCCGGTGGCTGATCCTCCTCGTCCTCGTCGTCCTCCTCTTCTTCGTCATCATCATCACCATCCTCGTCATCATCACCAGCATCATCATCATCATCATCATCGTCATCGCTACCCCCGTTTCCATTTGCCTCGGGATCCTCCTCGGGGTCCCCTTCTTCGTCATCATCGCCGCCTTCTTCATTACCCGAGAAGTCTTCATCGCCCGCATCATCATCATCACCATCATCGGCATCCTCATCATCGTCTTCGTCATCATCTTCTGTATCGCTTCCGTCTTTGTTTTCAGGGCCGGGTTTTTCTACTCTGTAAAGCTCCTCCATTGGAAACCTGCAAACAGAAATATCGTTACTTTTTTACTAAAGTCACAATTTTCACATGCAAATTTGAGAGAGTACAAAAGAAAGTACCGTTTCTCAGTCCAGTCTGGTAGCACATCATCATTCAGCAGGGATCCTGCCTGTTGACATCGTTTAAAAGTGCACGAGAGTGAATAAAGGCTTCCAATTCAAAGCATTTTGTATCAGCTAAAGGTAAAAAATTAACTGAGAGAACAAGAAGCAAACTGAATTGGACAAAAATTGGGGATACATAACCAGTATACCGAATATATACTACCAAGTTCAAATTTTATTAGTACTCTACAGCAATTCCAGACTTTTTACGTGTGAAGTAACAAGTCTATGCTTTAACAAAGATCAAGATGAACATTCCATAAGCAATTGTTCATAGTAAAAATCAAAGAGCTAATTAAAGGGGATGAAATACTGTAACAAGATTCCTACCCATCAAAAGAAATATAATATCTTTAAGCAAAAATACAAATAAGAACATCAAAACCATGATATATTTTTAAAAGACTCTTACTCCTCCCCCTTGCTTATACCCCGCAGCTTATGCCAGGAATAGGGCATTTGTAAAAATGCAATCTTTACAGAAAAACATAGCAATTTAGTCCACCCCTACAATTTTAGTACCTAAAGCATACCAAGTCAAGGAGCAAAAGTCTGCAAACCATACTATAGAAGTCGAGTTCTTCAAAAAAATCTCAGTTGACATCAACATCCTAATGATATAAGACATTTTATAACTTAAAATACTACTACAATAGGACGGAAACTCTAACCAAGATTTAAAAGCATCAAATCTGAAGTTTCCATTTCACAGTTTCTATATCATCAAGACAACACAAGCTCAAATGCAAACAGGGGCTTAACATTATAATTAACTACACAATGTAAGAGATTCAGTTCAAATTTCATCATAGACTTGACGACATATATAATAACAGGTAATCCACAAACCCTCAGCCATTATGCACAAATACAGCCTATAAACCCGAGAAATTACTAAGTTCACAAAGAAAAGGGGGCAAAAAACCATTCAACTGCAAATAACCAACACTCTAAGCAGCAAACCAGTCCACTCAAAAGTCAAAGGTAGAGCAAAATCTGAAAAACCCTCATTGAGAAAACTGAAATCTTGAACAGAATAAAAAGAAAAAACTTCAGCTTCAGAAAAATAAAACTATTCACCAGCATAAGAAGGAAATTGAGGGAATTTTGAGCAGCCAAAAGAGTGTTAGCCACCACAAATGAGGACAACATGAGCTGCTTCCTCAAATCATCACTCATATCACCGCTCAACTGAGTCACCTCCATTTGCCCACAAAAAAGCAAACCAACTAAAAATCTTGACTTGAAGAAAATAGAAAGAAGAGAGGGTTAAGAGAGAGAAACTAGAGGGGTTAGAGAGAAAGAGATTGTTGGGTAGGGTTGAATTCGGGCGAATGCGTCCAAAATAAAGGGTGGATACTGGATAGTGAAGGAAAATTGAAATTTGGTGAAAAATAAGAAGAAAAACCAATGCAATTTGACTAAGGTTTTTGTTTGGATGACTCTAGGGTTTTGTAGGTAAGAAGTGATATTTTGCATTTCTGCAGGGGGGAGACTGAATTTTTTTGAAATTGATTATGTGCGTTTTCGGATCTAGTGTCGGAGTAATTGGGGCGCGTCGTATTGGACCGTTGAGTGTCCACTCGTGTGTGTGCACGCGCTCTCTCGAGGTTGAAATATTTATTATTTGGTCATTCTTTCGCGGGGTTTAAACACGTTTTACGGAAAAAAGGTAGATTAAGTCATTTATGAATAATATAATTAAATGTGAGTAAAGTATAATGATAACTCGAGTAGTTAAGTGTATGTTGACTATCAAGATTACAAAAAATTGTGTCCGTGACGGCGTCTTAATCTATTTTTCCGTAAAAACATGTTTTATTTAAAGATATCTTTTTGGGACGGAGGGAGTATCTTGGATTCTTGTACGCATACAGATGCACCATACACTCATACAAATTTGATCATATGTTCGTAAGTGGGCACAAACTTATATGTTCATCGCTTATGTGACGCGCCACATAGACAAGGTCTCCACCATCATTTAATTAATTTCTTTAATTAATTAAATCTTCTCATTTATATATATTTCATACTTTACCCAATTTCGTTGATTATATTAATTTTTTTTACCCGACCTGGACTCAACCCGACCCGAGTGGTTCATGGTTCACCCGGCCCGAATGGTTCATGAGTTAGGGTTCATAGTTTAGGGTTTAGGTTTATATAATTAAAAAATTTTACACGACCCGAACCAAATCCGAACTGAACCCGAACCCGAACCCGACCCGAGTGGTTCATGGTTTAGGGTTCAGGTTTATATAATTAATGAGAAGATTGAATTAATTAAAGAAATTAATTATATGATGGTGGGACCTTGCATATGTGGCGCGCCACATAAGCAATGGACATATAAGTTTGTGTCCACCTGCGGGCATATGATCAAAATTCGTACACTCATAATGCATTTTATAATTATACAACTTGTTATTTTGAAAAATGCAATTTATTTATATTAAATCGTATAACTATTAATATGAAAAATAATAACATTGTTCAGTATAAATAAGTTGCATCTTTCAGCATAATAAGTTGTAAAATTTTAAAATGCATTATGAGTGCACGGTGCATCTGGGTGCACATGAGATTCACTCTTTTATTAGATGTTGAATTACATACCAAAACAAAAACAATTCTCCCTCCATCTCAGAAGATTTAACACAGTTGACTTTGACACGCGTTTTTGCAACGAGTTTTGTATTATTAATTGAAATGATAAATCTACTTTCAATGAGCGATATGATAGAAGATGAACTTATCTATCATACCCCTCCTTAAAAGTCACTTTATCATTTTAATTACTAATACAAAATTCACTCATAAAAATGTGTGTCAAAGTCAAACCGTGCTAAGTCTTTTGTGATGAAGGGAGTATTACAAAATCTATTTATTAAGGTAACACATTATATAGGATAAATAAATAATCGTGGATGATCTTAATATATTGGGGGACAAAAACTTGTATGCAATATTGCATACTAGTGTTATGTGCAATTGGGCTCTTTTTTTTTTCACGCGGGTCATAAGAAGCGGGTTAGAGCAGATTGACTTTCTTCATCTTCGCGGCGCTCATCACGAAATCTGTCAAATTTCTTCTTCTTCATCTTCTCTTCAGATTGTTGGTGGATCTCACGGGTTCTTCTTCCTCGTCCATGCCCTAATTTCTTGTCCAATTTAATTTTTTTCAATTCGCTCCGATTATTGGATGAAATTGGGTTGTTCAATTTGAATTTTGGAATGAATTCTGCGAGAATAAGAGAGAATATGTGTGTGATGTTTGGATTACACCTCAACACAAAGTGTGTGCTGAAATGCAGATCCTTCTGCACTCTTTTCACGCTGTTCTGTATATCTGTAATTTTAGACTGATGATTTTTTTCGCGTTTGTACTGGTTTTGTTCATGTAGTAACACTTTTTTGCTCATAGGGTAACACTCTTTTGTTCATGTAGTAACACATTAAGTTGTTATGTAAATCTGTAATTTTGGACTGAGAATTTCTTTTTCGTTTGTTCTGGTTTTGTTTATGCGTTTGTACTAGTTTTTTGTTCATGTAGTAACACTCTTTTGCTCATAGGGTAACACTCTTTTGTTCATATAGTAACACATCAAGTTGTTATGTAAATATGTAATTTTGGACTGAGAATTTATTTTCCGTTTGTTCTGGTTTTGTTTATGCGTTTGTACTAGTTTTTGTTCATGTAGTAACACTCTTTTGCTCATAGGGTAACACTCTTTTGTTCATGTAGTAACTCATCAAGTTGTTATGTAAACTCGAACCCACCGTCTCGCCACTCGCCCACCCCCGCGCCTGCTCACTCGACCATTCCCGCCCGACCCGACCACCGTCGTCTGACCCGTGAATTTTAGACAACTTTTGTCTTATTTATGTTGTATTGCACATAACACTAGTGTGCAATATTTCACACAAGACTTTCTCTTATTGTTACTATTACTCTTTGCATCTTTGTTTAATTATAGATTAGATTTTACGAAAGTTATCTCTAAATTTTTTTATCTTTATTTATAATAATTAAATCTCAAAATTTTTATGAAATATTCAAATCTTAATTTCTCTAGAAAATATATTTTCATCCCTATAAATAGAGGTCTCTTTTTGTGAAATCAAACACGTAGAAAAATATTATTTCATACTTTTCACAACTCATGGATTTTTTGCAATAATGATTAAAGTTATTTTGTTGCATGCATCTGCATCCACGACATGAATTAAGGTATGATTTATTTGTCTTTATTAAATATTTCGTATGAATAAATTGTCTATCTTTTGCATTACATGAAAGTCTGCATTACATGAAAGTGAATGACAAGTTTTATATAAGAAATTTTATAAAAGACCAGGGGCTTAAGAGAGGTCCGGGACTAAAGAGAGGTCCTCGGGGAACCCAGTATTGAAGAGAGATTCTTGGGGGAACCGCCGTGCACAAGAAAGAACACAGGACTGAAGAGAGGTCTTCGTGGAAGCAATTGATTATTTCGATGGAAAAGAATTTACATACATGAAAGATTTTACCTACATAAATTATTTGTGATTTTCACTTTATTTGTATGTTATATTTAATCTTGACAAGGTGGCCTCACTAAGCTAGTGGTTTTGCTCATACCATACATTTAACATTTTACAGATTAAGAAAGAGTGCGGTGAAGGGACGGTGGGTGTTATTTTCATGTCGATTTATTAGTATTAGTATTTAAATTTAAAATGTATTTTAAATTTTAGTCATATCTCAATGAGAAATTTTGAAATTTTAAAATGCATATTTATTTATATTATATTTTTTGCTGTAAACTGTTATAAAAATTTATGTATATTTAGCCTACGAAAAATCGGGATGTGACAACACAATATCTAGATTAATGAGGAATTAATCTTGAATAATCTTGGTGTATTTATTTCATGCCAGTCTGGATTTGTTTGGTGACGTTTCAGTATCGGCATATTTGATTAAGTCAACTTCTTATATTTAAATAGTTACAAAGGAATGTCAAATTAATTTTATATATTTATAAAAAATTAATAAAATAAATCATCTGCAAGGTTTGATTAAATTATAAAACGAGTTCTATTAATTTGAGTAACGTTAAGAAAATCCTTGATATGTGTGTGAAAAAATAAATTCAAATATTTAATTTCTATTTTGTTAATTTCAACCCATGTTAATTTTTTATTTAATATGTGTTATATCCTATTTGATTATATATAGAGAGAGAGTAATGATATATAACCAACTATCTGGTTTTTTATGGAACCAGATTAATGACGTGTCATGCCAACTATTCCCTAAACCATGAACCATAAACCCTAACCCTAAATCATGAACCATTCGGATTGGGTGAACCATGAACCCCTCGGGCCGGGTTTGGGTCCCGGCCGGGTAAAAAGAAAAATTGAATTGAACTGAAAAAATAAAACTAAACAGAAAAAAAATTACATTTTTTTTTTACCTTACCCGACCCAACTTCGGCGAATCGGGCCCGACATTTGAGTGGTTCATGGTTCACCCGACCCGAATGGTTCATGATTTAGGGTTTATGGTTCATGGTTTAGGGAATAGTTGACATGACACGTCATTAATCTGGTTCCATAAAAAACCAGATAGTTGGTTCTATATCATTACTCTCTCCCCCCCCTCTCTCTCTTATATATATATATATATATATATATACACACACACGATATACATTATAACCTCTATAAATTAATACAGTTGGGACAGGAAAAAATATTCATTTTAGAGAGGTATTAATTAATCGATAAATTAATAATTTATTAATTTAAAGAGGTATTCTATATTCATTTAATTTAAATTCATTACATCAGAATTCATGAATTTAAATTCAATTATATAGAGATATTAATGAGTATTAAATGTTAGGAACTTGAATCATCTTATTTAATGTTTAAAATTCACACGTATGTTCAATAAGAACTTGAATCATCTAATTATTTAATGTTTAAGATTCATATGTATGTTAAATAATAAATACTTATAAAAGAATTACTATATATATAGCAAAAAAATTGTAAAAATATACCAAAAAATATAATGAACGCCACACCAGAGCTTTTAAGTGCCGTGAGAAAAGTGAGAGATGAGATTCATTTTGATTTGAATTTCAATAGAAAACAATCAACACTAGAGTCATATTTTACTAAGTTGTCTTAGTTATCTTTGTAATTTTATGAGATTATTAATTTATGATGTTGATGGGACCCTTGTATTATATAGGGGTCTTAAAAAATTATTATCTTATTAATTTATCAAAATTATTAATTTACGCTTGGGGCCCAAGTCGGGACCGAAGAAAAATATTATTTTAGAGAGGTTATTAATTTATCGAGTATTAATTTATAGAGGTTATACTGTATTGATATTTATCTTGAATTAAGCTTCGTAAAGATGTATATATTCTGAAAAAAATGTCAGGTATAAGAGAGACTCTCTTGTGAAATATTGCACCAAATTATATGTGCAATATAACATATTTTTAGGCAAATTTATAAAAGGTCTGGGCGTCGGGCGGGTCGGGCTGGGCGGGCAAAGGCTGTGGGCTAGGCGGATTTTTAAAATTGATATATACGTTTAATGAAGTATTTTTAGCAATTTTGTAGTGTAGTCTAATGGTCATCTTGTTGGGGAATGAGTTGCACAGATCTATTCGGGGTGAATATTTAAATACAAATTTAATTCATTAATTATTACTAGCATGAATTAATCCTATATTAATTCAAATAATAATTGCAACAACATATCATGCATATAAAAAGCCACATAAAACCTCACGCACGCGAATCTACGGGTTTTACGTGAACGTACCTCTCGGGATAACGGTGACTTGGTTTTGACGGACTAACCAAAAGGACTTCCCAAGTATTCCTTAGCCCTTGCTCGACAATCCGGTGGAAGGATACTCGCGAACAATTAACAAAAGGAAAAAATAAACTTTGTTGCACCACTTTCGTTCACGCTTTCTTTTGTCGAAAATAGTTGATGTGTTATAGGATGCATTTAATCACGATTAATTGTATAGAGATTTTCCATCAATGTCCCGTAACATGTACACTCATCATTTCAAAAATGATGTCATTCTTATTAGAAGAAACTTAGTGTCCTTTAATAGAATTTTAGAAACCGAAAGTGAATTCTTTCTAAAATCGGGAACATAAAGATATTATCAAAAAACTTTATCTTCAAAAGATAGGTGCATTCTCCCATTTGCTTTATCGCTACTTTCGTGTAGCATTGCAATGTCTGCTACTTAAGTAGTATTGCAATAATCGTTACTATCGTAAGATTGCAATATCTCGCCATGCATTGCAATGTCTTCTACTTTAAATAACGTTGCCCGATGTGATGAGGATCTCACTCCCACTAAGTTCTTGGGATCATTTAGAACCCGTGAAGCCAACATGATTAGTGGATCTCGTATCAACCACCCACAAATGAGAAGTATACGCCACTAAACAAGTTTCAACAACTAGTGCGTGAGAATTACCTTTCTTTTAATTCCTTTTTTGGGGTTGGAACAGTAAAAACTCCATTGTCCTCTCTTACCGCATCTTAAGCACTTCCTCTTTGGATTTTTCTTGACACAACAAGCATTCCTCATCTTACCATTGCCCTTGGCAACAATTGAGTTTTATTGCTTATGGCCTTTGGTCCTCTTTCTTTATTTTGCCTACCCTTGGCCTAGAAAATGAAGACGAACCACTTGCCGTCAAAGCTTGAGTTTGGTGCCTCTTCATCATTTCTTAAGAGACCAAAAGCTTGCAACAAATTAAAGGCCAAAATGCTCAAAAAACTTTTTGGGCGTGTGAAGTACCAAATTCATCCGAGTCTCCAGATCATAATCTGCACCTGAATCTCAAGTTTGTTCGGATGGGCCATCTATTTTGAGGATTAAATCCCTTACGGGTTTGCCCTCTACACCATTTTCATAACATCATCTCGGAAGGTGATCCGACGAGTCCCGCATGTTTTGACTTCATCCCCGATTTTTTTTTGTGTCAAAAATCCACTTGTGCTTTTGTGCGATTCGGACAATTATAATTTTCCAATCAATATAGTTTCCATATTGTATTGACTTTAAGTATAATAACAAAGGGATTAAAAAGGTAACGACATCTTAATCAAATAAACAACTATATGCAATAAAGACAAGCATATCACAAGGTTCGATCACATGCATCATATTAAAATCTCAAAAAATATGAACATGCATCGCCCAACATCTTAAAACAGTTTTAAATAAGCCACGGGGTGGGTCATTATTTAAACACATTCAAGGAGTTACAAACAAGAACGATTTATAAACCTTTAATATCCGGACTAATAGTTGGCTCCCCAATTGACCAATATAAAATTGATGGAGGACTTGAAGTATATGCATATTAATTTTATACCTAAGTAATAACCATGATTAAATACAGATTACTATTTCGCTTTGATCGAGCCTCGTGGGGAGGGTCATCGTCCACCAAGTAATAACCCACAATCATCCGTTTGGAATTCATTCATGTGAAACCTATCTTTTGGCCTATTCTCTAGAAATTTCTCCAAAAGAATTCACAAATAAATAAATCATGGAGGTCAAAATTAATTCAATTTTATTATCCGAATAAAATTGTCAATTAATTATTTAAACATACTTAGTAATTTTTAAGGTGAGATTTTTCCATTTGGCAACCCTCATGCAAACACATTTAAACAAATTAAATAAAGCATAAGATAGCACAAATAAATCAAGCAAAACAAAAAATAAACATATTGGGCTCAAATGATCCAAAAAAATTTTTCTTGACTTGATTTGAAGAAACAAGTCTCGAATTTCTCCCATATCATCTCGAAAAAAATGCAATCTTTTGCCGATCTGGCCCACTTAGCCTAAAATTTAGGTGTCGGCGGCGTCAGCGACTCTCGGCGGTGTCGGCGTTCGCGCTTCGCCCTTTCGCCTGCCCAATCATTCATCGCCCGTCCATTTCGGCTTTGGAAGCGCGCACCTTGTTTTTTAAAATTGATTTCATCGGCTTTAATTCTTAAATCTCTTGGTTCGATCCGGTTACAATTTATTTACCAAAAATAAATAAACCTAGATCTAGACTAATATTACATTGATCAAATCAAACAAATCCTATTTTTAGGCAAAACAAATTCGAATTAAAAACCACGGTTTATATCAAAAAATAAACATTAAAATCAATGACAATTGGATACTTCAGATCTACTTGATTTCTACTATCCAATTTCAAATTTAATGTCCACGCAATTAAATTACAATTTAAAAAATTGAGTTAAAGCAGTGGCTCTCGATACGATTGTTGGGGAATGAGTTGCATGAGATCTATTCGGGTGAATATTTAAATACAAATTTAATTCATTAATTATTACTAACATGAATTAATCCTATATTAATTCAAATAATAATTGCAACAACATATCATGCATATAAAAAGCCACGTAAAACCTCACGAATCGCGAATCTCACGGGTTTACGTGAACGTATAAAGTGACTTCGGTCGGGATGGACTAACTAAAAGGACTTCCCAAGTATTTCCTTAGCCCTTGCTCAACAATCCGGTGGAAGGATACTCAAACAATTAACAAAAGGAAAAAATAAACTTTGTTGCACCACTTTCGTGGATTTGCTAATTTTTCCAGAGACATGGAATTGTACTTGTGAATGAACTATCATTCCCTATTTATAGGAGAGGGGGTGTCGAATTTTTAGTGAAATATCAATGTGGGAAAAAGACTTTTCTTGGTCACCAAGAAATCTTGAATATATCTCCTATATTCTTTTTCCCATAACTAAAATATTCCACAAATATTCCACCTCCTCATATATATGGATTTTTCGAAAATATGCCTTGCAAGATTCCAAGATTTGGAACTTCTTGAATTTATGAGATATTCTTGTATTTCAAGAAATAAATATCTTTCATAATATATTTTCAAGAAAATCAAGAAAATCTTTCTTGCCTATATTTTTCATCTTTTTTCGAAAATTTCATATGGATAAACCATGTGGGAGATTTCTTAAATTTAATGAGATAATCTTGTATTCCAAGAATACATATCTTCATTCCATAACAAAATTCAAAGAAAATCTTTCTCCCAACTTCATCCATAAATTTTGAAATAATTAGGAAAAATTAAGCAACAATATTTATTTTATTTTAATCACCTTTTTCGCTTATTGGACTATTTGTTGGGCTACTTTCGGGGGCCTTTAGGAGAATTAAGATTGGACCTTCTAATGGATCTTGAATATCTAATATTGAGCCACAATATAATTCAAGCCCATAAATATTAATTAATCCCACTACATAATTAATATTGCATCATCCATCTTAACCCATATTACAAATAATATGGCTCCCTTGGTCATTATTTCCCCGTGTTTAAGATTATCTAGCCCATTAATTAATTCAAGCCACCGAAATAGCTTTCCGTTAATTAATATCTTTTGTCCTTGGTCGAGAAACGGTTCAATATTATTATCCATACCGAAACTAATTCCACTTGCAAGATTTGGTATGATAAAACTTATGAACCTCCCAAAGGGGCAAATCAAACAAAGCGTGCTTTGCACAACGATTCTTCAGATTAAATCTTAGCAATCACATGTGACCAATAATATTGCCCAAGATAAAAAGAATTGAATCTCTCTCGTTCGCTACCCATGATAAGTCAAAGCAATAGTTACCAATCCCACGTGATCCTATTTAAGGGACGAAGGTTAAGAAACAAACGAACCACCGAGGTCTAATTCTTTTATTGTTCGGTTCGCCAAGCATTTATCCTCCTCAGAGGGTCCTATTCAAATAAGATCACCATGCACTAGTGTAATCTCTTGGTCAAGACAAACCAATCTGAGCCTTTACACCTCAACCTTCCGCGATGGTTGTTCATTTTCATCTAGGTCGTGAATGGCGTACTTTTTTAGTTACAAGGGACCATTAATTTAATCTTACGTGATCCGGTATCACTAAATTAACTACATCAGAAACACGCATTTAATTATTGAACAATTATGCAATAAATATATGTAACATTCAATCATATTTAAAGCATCGATGATAAACAATTTATTTCAAAAATAAGTCGAAAAATTCAGTTTCGATTATACAAAGTAAAAACATACTTTTCAAAGATAATCCCAACAATCTCCCACTTATACTCAAAGTCTTTTTTAAGTATACTACAACATGTCTCATGTAGTCCGTGACATCTAATGTCACCTACACGAACCTAATAATTTCTCCAACTTATACTCAAAGCAAATTAAGAATCTCTTGACACCCATTCCACTCACATGTCTCTCGAATGTATTCAGAGGAGACACTTTGTGAATGGATCTCGCTTAGGTTGTCCTCGACGCTTCTTTGCCACATCTATATCTCCTCTCTTAACGATTTCTCGTATAAGATGTCTTTTCCTTTAATGTGTTTGTTTGACTCGTGGACTCTTGGTTCTCTTGAATTTGCAATTGCCCTTAGCAGTGATTTTTTGCTAGACAAATTCGAACACCATCCAAGTTCACTAAGAAGATCTAGAGCCCAATCCGGTTCTTTTCATCGCTTCTGCGGCAACTACTTACCCGAGTTCCATGGTTGAGTCGATGATGGATTTACGCTTCACACTCGTCCCATTTGATGGCTACACTTCCCAAATGGAAACACACTAACCGAGGCGGATAATTTCGAATCAAATCGATTGGAAATCCGAGTCCGTGTAGGCCGATGGGGATTGGAGTATCGATCGATAAATCAACATTCTATCCCGAGTTCTTTTCGGACACACTTCGTAATGTTTTTAATCGTCGTCAATGCGCTTTCCATTGGTTACTTTGATATCTTTCTACCATGCCTACTGAAAAGCGCGATATCCGGGTCTCGCATACGACATTGCATACATAAGGTTTCCGACAATTTGAAGCACAAGGAATACCTTTCATGTCATCTATCTCCTTTTTGCGTCTTAGGGGACATTTTCTTGGATAGATGGACTCCAAGTCCGAAAAGGTAATAATCCTTTCTTGAATCTTGCATCTTTGAAGCGTTTTCAAGACGGTGTCTATGTATGAAACTTACGATAACCCGATCATCCTTTTCTTGCGATCTCGAGTGATCTTGATCCCAAGGATGTGTCCGGGTTTTCCCTAAGTCTTTCATATCAAACCTGTTTTTGAAAGCCATGCCCTTTACGTCCGATCACACCTTCAAATCTTTCCCGATGATCACAATGTTATCTACGTATAGTACTAAGAATACCAATGCAGTTCCGACACGCTTTTATACACACAACTTTCAAAATCATTTTGATCAAACCCATAAGACTTTATTACATGATCAAAACTTTGGTTCCAAGCTCGATGATGTGCTTTTGAGTCCGTAAATGGACCTCTTGAGCTTACAAACTAGGTGTTCTTGGCCCGTTTCAATGAAACCTTGGGGTTGTTGCATATAGATCTCTTAATCAAGACTCCAAGTTAAGGAAAGTCGTCTTGACATCTATTTGCTAGATTTCAAAGTTGAAATCTTGTGAATCGATAAGAGAATACAGAATGGACTTAAGCATGGCTACGGGCAATTTTTTTTTCCTCATAATCGATCCCTTTCTTTCTGAGTATAACCTTTCGCCATTAGTCTTGCTTCAAAGGTTTTAACCTTCACGTCCAATCCTCTTTTCCTCTTATATACCCACTTTCATCCAATGGGTTTGACCCCATTAAGTGGTTCGACTAGCTCCCACACTCAATTATGAAACATAGAACCCACTTCGGCTTTCATTGGTGTTTGCCAAGAATCAGATCTCCTTATCTTGGAGTGCCTCACACATGTCCATGGGTCCGATTCCGGAATCAAGTCCTAGGACTCTCCTATTCCCATGAATCTCTCGGGCTGTCTAACAACCCTCCCACTATGACTAGGCTCCGGTTGTGAAAGCGTATCGTTTGGTACATCATCTAGTATATTTGGCATTGATGTTTGCCCTCTAAGCTCATTTAAGGTAATCTCACTTCTGGGTTTGCTTTGGTTCGTATAGTCTTCTTTCAAAAATTTAAAGTGGGTGCTGATGACCACCTTTTGATCTTCGGGACTATAGAACGTACACCCTTTTGTTCCCTCGGGGTATCCTACAAACAGCCTTAATTCTGATCGAGGATCTAATTTACCGGCTTCCTTGTCCAACACGTAGGCCGGACACCCCCAAATTCTCATGTGTCTCATACTAGGCTTGCGCCCGGTCCACAATTCTTTGGGAGTTTTGGGAACCGATTTGGATAGCACCAAGTTCAGAATGTAAGTCGTTGCTTCCAAGGTATGACCCCAGAACGACTCGAGAAGATCCGCATAACTCATCATTGATCTAACCATTTCCAAAAGAATTATGTTACTTCGCTCTGCAACCCTTTTTTGTTGAGGGGTTCCAGGTGCAGTGAGCTGAGATATAATCCCTTCATCAGATAAGTAGTTCAAAAACACATCACTGAGGTATTCGCCTCCACGATCAGATCATAGAGACTTGATACGTTTTTCCCTATGATTCTCTGTTTGAGCCTTAAATTCTTAGAATTTCTCAAAGGTCTCATATTCATGCTTCATAAGGAAAATGTATCTTGAGTAATCATCAATAAAATTACTCATAACCTCCTCTTGCTTTGGTTGACATTGGACTACATACATCTGTGTGAACGATTTCTAACACTTCTTTACCCTTATTCCCCTTGGCTCCAAATGTCCTCTTGGTCATATTACCTTCCAAACATGATTCGCAGGTTGGAATCGATTCAACTTGGAGACGCTCCAGTGAACCATCTTTCACCAAACTTTGGATCCTCTTTGGATTTATATGACCTAATCTTAGATGCCAAAGAAGTATTTCGTTCACGCTTTCTTTTGTCGAAAATAGTTGATGTGTTATAGGATGCATTTCGTGAGTGGTGTGCACAGTTAATTGTATAGAGATTTTCCATCAATGTCCCGTAACATGTACACTCATCATTTCAAAAATGATGTCATTCTTATTAGAAGAAACTTAGTGTCCTTTAATAGAATTTTAGAAACTGAAAGTGAATTCTTTCTAAAACTGGGAACATAAAGATATTCTCAAAAAAACTTTATCTTCAAAAGATAGGTGCACTTCTCCATTTGCTTTAATCAAGCTACTGTGTAGCATTGCAATGTCTATTTACTTATGTAGTATTGCAATAATCGTTACTATCGTAAGATTGCAATATATGCCACTTCCGTAACATTGCAATGTCTTCTACTTTAAATAACGTTGCCCGGTGTGATGAGGATCTCACCCCACTAAGTTGCGGATCATTTAAAACCCGTGAAGCCAACATGATTAGTGGATCTCGTATCAACCACCCACGAATGAGAAGTATACGCCACTAAACAAGTTTCAACAACTAGTGCGTGAGAATTACCTTTCTTTTCGTCCCTTTTGGGGTTGGAACAGTCAAAACCTCCATTGTCCTCTCTTACCGCATCTTAAGCACTTCCTCTTTGGATTTTTCTTGACACAACAAGCATTCCTCATCTTACCATTGCCCTTGGCAACAGTTGAATTTTATTGCTTATGGCCTTTGGTCCTCTTCTTTATCTTGCCTACCCTTGGCCTAGAAAATGAAGACGGACCACTTGCCGTCAAAGCTTGAGTTTGGTGCATCTTCATCATTTCTCACCGAGACCAAAATCTTGCAACAAATTAGCTAGCGAGGCCAAAATGCTCAAAAACTTTTTTTAAGGCGAGTGAAGTATTAAATTCATCCGAGTCTCCGGATCATAACTGCGCTCGAATCTCAAGTTTGTTCGGGATGGGCCATCTATTTTGAGGACGTAATCCATTACGGGTTTGCCCTACACCATTTTCAAATGATGACATCTCTCTGAAGGTGATCCGACGAGTCCCGCGTGTTTTGACTCGTCCGGATGGCTCATCCGATTTTTTGTGTGTCAAAATCCACTTGTGCTTTTTGTGCGATTCGGACAATTATAATTTTCCAATCAATATAGTTTCCATATTGTATTGACTTTAAGTATAATAACAAAGGGATTAAAAAAGGTAACAACATCTTTGAATTGAAATAAACAACTATATGAAATAAAGACAAGCATATCACAAGGTTCGATCACATGCATCATATTAAAATCTCAAAAAAAAAAATATGAACATGCATCGACCCAACATCTCAAAAACAGTTTAAATAAGCCACGTGGGGTGGGTCATTATTTAAACACATTCAAGCGAGTTACAAACAAGAACGATTTACAAACCTTTAATATCCGGACTAATAGTTGGCTCCCCATTGACCAATATAAAATTAACGAGGGACTTCGGGGAAGATATGCACATCAATTTTATACCTAAGTAATAACCATGATTAAATACAGATTACTATTTCGCTTTGATCGAGCCTCGTGGGGAGGGTCATCGTCCGCCACTAGTAATAACCCACAATCATCCGCTTTGGAATTCATTCATGTGAAACCTATCTTTTGGACCGTCCCAGTAGAGGGGAATTTCTCCAAAAGAATTCACAAATAAATAAATCATGGAGGTCAAAAATTAATTCAATTTTATTATCCTAAATAAAATTGTCAATTAATTATTTAAACATACTTAGTAATTTTTAAGGTGAGATTTTTCCATTTGGCAACCCTCATGCAAACACATTTTAAACAAATTAAATAAAGCATAAGATAACACAAATAAATCAAGCAAAATAGAAAAATAAACATATTGGACACAAATTATCCAATTGTCATAGTTTGTTTTTTCTTGACTTGATCTTGAAGAAACACGCCTCGAATTTCTCCCACTGCTCGTCTAAACGCCACACCAAGTAGCTCGCAATTTAATGCACGCTCAAGATCCGCCGCCACTGCCTAGATAGACCTCTAAGACCGCTCGGCAAGATTGCCAAAGCGATTTCGCGACGCCCCTCAGGGTGCGCCGCGCCATTAAGCCTCCTCCAGTGTCACATACCAATCCGCCCCGGCCATCAAGGCACACCACAAGATCCGCCTGGCCCGGCTGGGTTCGAGCGCCAGACGCCAAGCGCTGCCCCCTTCTTCTCAAGACCATGGTCATAAAAGGTTTCCATAAGGCGGCTACAACATACCATCCCACGCCGGTTCTCGATTTTGCTTTAATTCTTCGTCTCTTCGTTCTTTATCCTGTTATAATTTATTTACCAAAAATAAATAAACCTATATCTAAACTAGTCTATTACATTGATCAAATCAAACAAATCCTAGTCTACTGTGATTTTCTCACGAGGCAAAACAAATCCGAATCTAATCAATTAAAAACCACGCTTTATATGCATGCAAAAATAAACATTAAAATCCATGACAATTGGATACCCGCAAAATAGATCTAATGTTCTACTATCCAATTTCAAATTTAATGTCCACGAATTAAATTACAATTTAAAAAATTGAGAGCAAACAACCGGCTTCGATACCATTGTTGGGGAATGAGTTGCCGCAGATCTATTCGGGGTGAATATTTAAATACAAATTTAATTCATTAATTATTACTAACATGAATTAATCCTATATTAATTCAAATAATAATTGCAACAAAATATCATGCATATAAAAAGCCACGTAAAACCTACGAATGCAGAATCTACGGGTTTACGTGAACGTACCTCTCGGGATGGCAGTGACTTCGGTCGGACGGACTAACTAAAAGGACTTCCCAAGTATTTCCTTAGCCCTTGCTCGACAATCCGGTGGAAGGATACTCGCGAACAATTAACAAAAAGGAAAAAATAAACTTTGTTGCACCACTTTCGTAGATTTGCTAATTTTTCCAGCACATGGAATTGTACTTGTGAATGAACTAATCATCCCCTATTTATAGGAGAGGGGGTGTCGAATTTTTTAGTGAAATATCAATGTGGGAAAAGACTTTTCTTGGTCACCAAGAAATCTTGAATATATCTCCTATATTCTTTTTCCCATAACTAAAATATTCCACAAAACTTCCACCTCCTCATATATATGGATTTTTCGAAAATATGCCTTGCAAGATTCCAAGATTTGGATCTTCTTGAATTTATGAGATATTCTTGTATTTCAAGAAATACATATCTTCCATAATATCTTTTCAAGAAAATCAAGAAAATATTTCTTGCCCTATATTTTCATCTTTTTCGAAAATTTCATATGGATAAACCATGTGGGAGATTTCTTAAATTTAATGAGATAATCTTGTATTCCAAGAATACATATCTTCATTCCATAACAAAATTCAAAGAAAATCTTTCTCCCAACTTCATCCATAAATTTCGAAATAATTAGGAAAAATTAAGCAACAATATTTATTTTATTTTAATCACTTTTTCAGTTATTGGACTATTTATTGGGCTACTCAGGGGGCCTTTAGGAGAATTAAGATTGGACCTTCTAATGGATCTTGAATATCTAATATTGAGCCACAATATAATTCAATCCCATAAATATTAATTAATCACATAATTAATATTGCATCATCCATCTTAACCCATATTACAGTCAATATGGATCCCGGTCATTATTTCCCGTGTTTAAGATTATCTAGCCCATTAATTAATTCAAGCCACTGAAATAGCTTTCCGTTAATTAATATCTTTTGTCCTTGGTCGAGGAACGGTTCAATATTATTATCCATACCGGAAACTAATTCCACTTGCAAGATTTGGTATGATAAAACTTATGAACCTCCCAAGGGGGCAAATCAAACAAGCGTACTTGCACACGATTCTTCGTATTAAATCTTAGCAATCACATGTGACCAATAATATTGCCCAAGATAAAAAATATTGAATCTCTCTGATTCGCTACCCATGATAAGTCAAAGCAATAGTTACCAATCCCACGTGATCCTATTTAAGGGACGAAGGTTAAGAAACAACGAACCACTGAGGTCTAATTCTTCCTTGTTCAGTTCTGAAGCATTTATCCTCCTGTAGGTCCTATTCAGCGCATCAGTCATGCACTAGTGTAATCTCTTGGTCAAGACAAACCAATCTGAGCCTTACACCTCAACCTTTCGCGATGGTTGTTCATTTCCATCTAGGTCGTGAATGACGTACTTTTAGTTACAAGGGACTGTTAATTTAATCTTCTGTGATCTGGTATCACTAAATTCACTACAGTGTAACACGTACGAATTATTGAACAGTTATGCAGTAAATATATGTAACATTCAATCATATTTAAAGCATCAGTGATAAACAATTTATTTCAGTAAATAAGTCAGAAAATTCAGTTTCGATTATACAAAGTAAAAAGCATACTTTTCAGTATAATCCCAACACATCTTTTACTTGTTGAGGCATAAGATCTCAAGTTCGAATCCATTTAAAAACAAATATTTTTATTATTTTTTATTTAATATTTTTACTATTTTTTTATTTAATTATTTTGTTGTTACTATATAAACAAAAGTGTATTATTACATGAACAAAAGTGTGGTTTTTATTTAATATTTTCACTTTTATTTTTTACTTACTGTTTTTTATTTAATTATTATGTTGTTACTATATGAACAAAAATGTATTACTACATGTTATACTGAAAAAATTTCACATCTTACATAACACGTATTAAAATATAATGTAACACATGAATGTAAACAAGGTAACACATTGGTGTTCGTATGATAAGACATGCGTATTCACATAGTATTATACAATTTTACATATTACTAAAAAAATATGTGTACTACAAGAATAAAAAAGTGTTGCTCTATGAAAAAAAAAATTACCACATGAATAAAAATCAGTACAAGCGCGAAAAAAAAAATCATCAGTCCAGAATTACAGATTTAAAAGAACAACATGATGTGTCACTACATGAACAAAAAAGTGTTACCCTATGAAGAAAAATGTGTTACCACATGAACAAAAAACAGTACAAGCGCAAAAAAAAAAAAACTCAAATCCAAAATTACAGATTTAAAGAAAAACGTGAGAAGAGTGCAGATTAGATCTGAAAATCTGCGTCAGAAAATCAAGAGAAAAAAGAACGGAAGAACCTGTAAATTTACAAGGATGAGAAAATTGAAGAAAGCGAGAAGAATATGCAAGAATTTGAATAAGGTGGAGAAAAAAAGAAAAATAAGAACAACAAAAGGAAAAACCTATAGACGCGATGTTGTGAGATCTGTTTGGTCGCGAGGAAGAAGAACCCTATCAGATTGGTCGCGATGAAGAAGAATACTGAAACACAAGATTTAAAGCGGACCCGAGCCCTTATTCACGAAAAAATTAAAAAATAATCAAATTTAAATTATAATTGCACATAATCATAATTTGCAATATTGCATACAAGTTTTTGTCCAGGTAGATAATATTAATTAACTGACATTATTTGAAGAGATTATTTTATAATAATGGATTTGGAATTAAAACCCATATGGATTTTTTTAGATTAAATTATTCTTTCGTAATATAATTTGAAAAAAAAAAAAATACAACTTGTTATTAGGTGAAATCAATTGAAGGTACAATTAGCCCAAATTAATTAGGTAATTCAAACCGAATTTTATTAAAATTAGTTGTATACCACGTGTGTTGCACGTTGTATGTAAGTAACCGATAAATACTTGCAATGACAACCTGATGCACTATCCTTGATCATTGTCGTATGTGGATTTCATTAAATTAAGTGTGCTTGCTTATTAAAAAGATTTAGCTTACATAATTGGGCATCAATTCAATCTATAATTCCTAAACCTAAGAAAATCAATGTGAAGATATATTGATTATTGGTAATATTACTAAAATTGGACAACAATAACTTCATGTGTAGTACATTAGATTCTCAGCACCAAGCATTCTGCAAATATAAGGGCTAGACATATGAAAAAATTCGGGAATGGATCACATCCTGTACAACAACATGTTGTTCACCAAAAACGGCATCGTTCTCTCCAACTTCTTATTTTCTGATTTGTATATTGTGCAATTTTCCTTTTTTATTTATTTTTATATTTTCAATCATATCCTCTTTTTCCTTCCAATTAATAACTGCGCTTTAATTTTCATAAAATGATCTAATATATATACTTTTGATGTACTGTTGAGATTAAACTTGGCAAACTATAGAGTGAACAAGTTTCATGGTACGAAATTTGTTTTTAATTTATGAGCATGTGAATCTATTCAGGTATGATACATATCAATTTTAGTGGGTTAGAAAAATTTGTTGTAAGTAATAATGATGTCAATGAAGAGTTAAATCTGATGGACAACATATAAGCTCTTCCTTTCCTTTAAAGAAAGTGTCACTGATTTGGAATTCCTCATCTTCAATTAATAAGAGACGGAGATTTGGAAAACTCGAGTCCTTCGATAGCTCGATTCTTTCTCCACCGCGGACACACCACAAAATACATCTAATTTAAAGAGGGCCTTAACGAGGGAAATAGGTTTAGGGAGGGCTTTAACGAGGGAAAAAATCCCTTGTTAAAGTGCTCTTCGGTAAAAATTTAACGAGGGGAAAAAAAACCCTCGGCAAATAACGAGGGTTTTGCCGAGGGACTGACACATGTCAGTTTACCGAGGGCTGACGCCCCCTCGCCAAGTTTCTGACACGAGGGCCCTCGCTAATGCCCTCTTCAAATTTAACAAGGGCCCTTCTACCAGAGGCAAATTAACGAGGGCAACGTGGCCCTCGCCAATTGGGCGAGCATTTTACCGAGGGAAAAAGGCCCTCGCGAATTAATTGCTAAGGGTTTCGAGCCCGAGCTGGAGGGGCTCCGAGCTCACCCACGAACCACTGGGCTAGACGAGTTGTTCGTTAGGATTATATTTTTAATTGTATAGGTATTATATATTGTGTTTTTATAAAAAAATTTCTTCTATCATTTATTTTAATTGTTTGTCATGCATATATATATATATATATATATATATGTTTTGATTAAGTTAAAATATTTATAATAAAATTGTGAAATAAATAATTTATATTCTTATGTATTATTTATTATTATGTATATATTTATATATATACTTTTATTAATTATTTTTATAAAAAAATTATTAATAAAATTTTAAATAATTAGTTTTATATTCTTATTAACTATTTATTATTATGAATACATTTATATATATATGTTTATATTAATTATTTTTATTAAAATATTTCCAAATAATAATTTTAATACTCCTTTTCACTAAAAAGTAATTCTAATACGTTTGAATTAAATTATTTTTAAAGGAAAAAATTTAAATAATCATATTTACGTTTGTAATATTTACTAACAAATATACATATTGATCATTATTTTTTAAATATTTTCAATAAAATTGCAAAATTATTACTTTTATATTAAATTTCAGTATTTAATATATAACACTTGTACATATATATATATATATATATACATGCACCTATAATAATTTTTTTTAAAAATAAAATTTTAAAGTATTCTCACAAACTAATAGTAGAAATTAATCAACAAATAAACATAAAACACACATACATGTGGCGTTCAAATATTCTAATTAAAACATATCAAAATATGTGGCGTTCAAAATTAACATACAACATAACAAAATTAATATTCAGTCAAATGTTTAATGCACACACACACAAATGTTTAATTCCTCACATGATCATCACCATCACCATCATCATCATTGTCATTTGCTGGGGGAAATTGATTAGGAGGAAACCAATTGGGATCAAATTTACCGACACTTCTCAACATTTCAGTGATTCCTTGAGTACTGCCGGAAGAGTCAACGGAACGGCGTCGAGCACGAGCAGTAGAACCACTGGGACCTACAGGAGCATTAGGACCTACAGGAGCACGAAATTGAGGGAATGGAGGAACAAAAAGACCAGGATGTGGTACGGGATCATAATAACCACCGGTCGGCTGGGGAAGCTGTGTAAAATTACCGGTCTGACTACCCCACTGTTGGGAACCACCGATTCCCTGCAACCCCTGCTGGGGAGTAACACCCATCTGCGGAGCACCGGTTCCTTGCGATACGATTGCTGGGGAGCAACGGTTGACTGCCACATCGAGAAAAACTGGCTCATCTGGTTCACTTGGTTTTGCATTTGTGACATATGGTCTATTTGCCTTTGCATTTGTGCTATCTGTCTGGCCATTTCCTCTCATTCTTTGTCTCTCCTTTCGAGTTCGCGCTCTGTGCGGCGCTCTTGATCAAACTGGGAGTAGCCGCCGGATAGAGGTGCCCACAGATGTCACGCTGGGCGATTGAATGCACCCCCAACTCCGACATTTGGCCCAAAACCCCTATATTTCCCCGTGAGTACGCCCACCGCTATGTATTGTGCGTCTTTGGCTTGTTTACTTTCGCCGTGCTAAATGCAAGATCCCGGGGAACTCGAGAATTGATCCGTGCCTCCACTTCTCTCACGACATACAAATATTTTGACATTTAAAATTAGATATACTATTAATTAACTAAGTTATATATTGAATAAATAACGTTATTTGAAACTTACACAAGTATGGCTTCCATCTCAGCATACGTGGAATCTTTATTGTGAAAATTATTCACGAGTTCCCATGCCGTTGGGAGGCGTCCATTTTTATGGTACTGACAATTTTGTATAGTTTTGTTAATTACTATTAATTATTATGATAAAGTAATAAAAATATCGATTTGTGGTGGTGCAAAAACTACTTACAAAGGCATACGAATAATCAATCGCTCCTTTTGATCCTCCATGATGCGTAGGTTTTTTGGAGGCCCGATTTTTGCGGCACTGCTAGCTTTTAGCTATGACTTCAGGTCGGATCCAGTAATCTTTCAATGCCCTCCACACATCATCATCCCATGGGGGCACCTTTCCCTTCTTACGGTGTATCGTCTTCTAGTTATTGAGAAGATCAACATACCGAATGCTAGCCCTCCGCATAAACAGATCTTTGATATGTCTTGTGTCCTCCCGGCTTTGATCCCAAGTGACATCTCTCTAATAAAAAAATGAACGTTAAACGTAGATCGGCGTATAAGTAACAATATAATGAACAAGCTACTTAAATTAATCAAATAAATGCATACCTGGAATGTCTTCCATAGGGATGGCAACGGGGCGGGTTTGGCCAAACCCGTAACCCGCCCCGCCAAGTTTTTTGGACCCACTTTACCCTCCCCGCCCCATGAACCCGGCGGGTTTAACCCGCCCCGCATATTTAATTTCCTTTTCCCTTTATTTTTTAATTCGTACTCCTAATTTCATACATGTCATTTTTAAATATATATCGTTCCTAAAAAATAAAACATAAACTAGAATCATCAAATTAAAACAAACAAAAAATACATAATATCATAATCAATCTCACATTAAAGAGAACACAAAAGGGACTACAGTTACTCATTATTCATTAATAAAATATACCTCATCAAAATAGACATTTTATTATACTGTTTTTTCTTAATATAGTATTGTTATCTTATTAAACTATTATTGTATTATTACTTAATACATTTAATATATATATATATCGAGTTACGGGGCGGGTTTGCCTAATACCATGACCCGCCCCGCGCATCCGACGGGTTTTCGTTTGACCGGGTTTTAACCCGTCCCGTTGTTGGGGAATTAATTACCCGGATCTATTCGGGATGAATATTTAAATACAAATTTAATTCTAACAATTATTACTAGCATGAATTAATCCTATATTAATTCAAATAATAATTCAACAACAAATCATGCATATAAACAGTTCACATAAATCCTACGCATGCGGAATTACTACGGGATTACGTGAACTAACCTCTTTGAGTGGCAATGGTCTCGTTGATAAAAACACACCAAAAAAGCCTTCCCAAGTATTCCCTAGTCCTTGCTCGTCAATCCGGTGGAAGAAAACTCGCGAACAATTAACAAAAGGGAAAATAAAATTTGTTGCACCACCTTTGTGGATTTACTAATTTTTCCAGCACATGGAATTGTACTTGGGAATGAAACACTCATCCCCTATTTATAGAGGGTGTTGGTCGAATTTTAGGGGGAAAATAATGTGGGAAAATCTTTTCTTGATCTCCAAGAAATCTTGAATATATCTCATATATTCTTTTCTCCATAATTAAAATATTCCACAAAAATCCCAACTCCTCTTGTTATGGGAATTTTCAAAAAAATAAGGATCAAGTTTCCAAGATTTGGATCTTCTTGAATTTATGAGATATACCTGTATTGCAAGAATACATATCTTCCATAATATATTTTCAAGAAAATCAAGAAAATCTTTCTTTCCCTCATTCTTTGAAATTTTTTGAAAATTTCACCATAAATAACCAAGTGGGAGATTTCTTGAATTTAATGAGATAATCTTGTATTTCAAGAATACATATCTTCATTCCATAACAAAATTCAAAGAAAATCTTTCTCCCTCTTTTATTTATTATTTTCGAATAAATAGGAAAAATAAGCAACAAAATTTATTTTATTTTTAAACACATTTTTCAGTTATTGGACTTTATCTTGGACTACTTGAGGGGCCTTTAGGAGAATTAAGATTGGACCTTCCAATAGATCTTGAATTATCAATATTGAGCCACAATATTATTCAAGCCCATAAATATTAATTAATCCCACTACATAATTAATATTGCACTATCCATCTTAACCCATATTACAGTTAATATGGCTCCCGATTATTATTTCCCGTGTTTAAGATTATCTAGCCCATTAATTAATTCAAGCCACTGAAATAGCTTTCCATTAATTAATATCTTTTATCCTTGATAAAGGAACGATTCAACATTATTATCCATACAGGAAACTAGTTCCACTTGCAAGATTTGGTATGATAAAACTTATGAACCTCCCAAGGGGGCAAATCGAACAAGCGTACTTGCACACGATTCTCCGTATTAAATCTTAGCAATCGCATGTGACCAATAATATTGCCCAAGATATAAAATATTGAATCTCGTTGATTCTCTACCCGTAATTAGTCAAAGCAATAGTTACTAACCACACACAATCCTATTTAAGGGACGAAGATTAAGAAATAACGAACCACTGAGGTCTAATTCTTCCTAGTTCAGTTCTGAAGAATTTGTCCTCCTGTAGGTCCTCTTCAGCACTAGTGTAATATCTTGGTCAAGACAAACCAATCCGAGCCTTACACTTCAACCTTTCACGATGAATTGTTCATTTTCATCTAGGTCGTGAATGGTGTACTTTTGGTTACAAGGAACTGTTAATTTAATCTTTTGTGATCTGGTATCACTAAATTAACTACAATGTAACACATACTATTTATTGAACAGTTATGCAGTAAATATATGTAACATTCGATGATATTTAAAGCATCAGTGATAAACAATTTATTTCAGTAAATAAGTCCGAAATTCAGTCTGATTATACAAAGTAAAAGCATACTTTCCAGTATAATCCCAACAATCTCCCACTTATACTCAAAGTCTGCTTTTAAGTATACTACAGCATGTCTCGTGTAGTTCCTAATACGTGACAACTAATGTCACCTACACGAACCTAATAATGTCTCCCACTTATACTCAAAGCAGATTGGCAACGATCTTGACACCCATTCCTTCCACATGTCTCTAGAATATATTCTGAGGCAGACCCTTTGTGAATGGATCTGCTAGGTTGTCTTCTGACGCGATCTTTGCCACCTCTATATCTCCTCTCTTAACAATTTCTCGTATAAGATGGTATTTTCTTTCAATGTGTTTGTTGGACTTGTGGGCTCTTGGTTCCCTTGAATTTGCAAATGCTCCGGCATTGTCACAATAAACAGTGATTGTGCTGGGCAAATTCGGAACTACATCCAAGTCCACTAGGAAGTTCTTGAGCCAAACCGCTTCTTTCGCTGCCTCGCAAGCAGCTACATATTCGGTTTCCATGTTAGAATCTGCGATGCATTTCTGCTTAACGCTTCTCCATGTCATGACTCCTCCCCCCATGCAAAACACACTACCGGAGGTAGATTTTCTGGAATCTAAGTCTGATTGGAAATCCGAGTCCGTGTAGCCGATGAGGATTAGACTATATGATTGATAAACCAACATTCTATCTCGAGTTCTTTTCAGATACTTCAGAATGTTTTTAACTGCCGTCCAATGTTCTTTCCCCGGGTTACTTTGATATCTTGCCACCATGCCAACGACAAAGTAGATATCCGGTCTCATGCACAGCATTGCATACATAAGGCTTCCGTCAGCCGAAACATAAGGAATGCCTTTCATGCCATCTATATCCTTTTGTGTCTTAGGGCACATTTCCTTGGATAGATGGATTCCATGCCTGAAAGGTACGAAACCTTTCTTGGAATCCTGCATGCTGAATCGTTTCAAGACAGTGTCTATGTATGAAGCTTGCGATAAGCCTATCATCATTTTCTTGTGATCTTGAGTGATCTTGATCCCAAGGATGTGCCCGGCTTCCCCTAAGTCCTTCATATCAAACTCTTTTGAAAGCCATGCCCTTACGTCTGATAACACCTTTACATCGTTCCCGATGAGCAGAATGTCGTCTACGTATAGTACTAAGAATACCAATGCAGTTCCGACATGCTTTTTGTACACACAACTTTCGAACTCATTTTGATCAAACCCATAAGACTTTATAACATGATCAAAACATTGGTTCCAAGCTCTGGATGCTTGTTTGAGTCCGTAAATGGACTTCATGAGCTTACAAACTAGGTGTTCTTGGCCCTTTTCAATGAAGCCTTGGGGTTGTTGCATATAGATTTCTTCATCAAGACTTCCGTTAAGGAAAGCTGTCTTGACATCCATTTGCCAGATTTTAAAATCGAGATGCGCAGCAATCGACAAGAGAATCCGGATGGACTTGAGCATTGCTACAGGTGAAAAGGTTTCCTCATAGTCGATCCCTTCTTTATGAGAATAACCTTTAGCCACAAGCCTTGCCTTGAAGGTTTCCACCTTCCCGTCCGATCCCCATTTTCTCTTGTATACCCACTTGCAACCAATGAGTTTGACCCCATTAAGTGGTTCGACTAGCTCCCACACTCTGTTATGATCCATAGAACCCATTTCGGCTTTCATTGCCTTTTTCCAAGAAACCGCATCCTTGTCTTGGATTGCCTCGTCATATGTCCATGGGTCTGATTCGTCTTGTCCGGGAATCAAGTCCGAGGACTCTCATATCCCCATGAATCTCTCGAGCTGTCTTACAACCCTCCCACTACGACGAGGTTCCGGTTGTGAAAGTGTGTCGTTTGGTATGTCATCTTGTACAGTTGGCAATGAGGTTAGCCCCCTTAGCTCATTTAAGGTAATCTCACTTCTGGGTCTTCTTTCGTTCATATAGTCTTCTTCCAAAAATCTAAAGTGGGTGCTTATTACCACCTTTTGATCTTCGGGACCATAGAACATACACCCTTTTGTTCCCTCGGGGTATCCTATAAACAACCTTAATTACGATCGATGATCCATTTTCAAATTTCCTTGTCCAACACGTGGGCGGACCCCAAATTCTCATGTGTCTCAAAACCGGGCTTGCGCCCGATCCACAATTCTTTGGGAGTTTTGGGAACCGATTTGGATGGCACCAAGTTCAGAATGTAAGCCGCTGTTTCCAAGGCATGACCCCAGAACAACTTGGGAAGATCTGCATAACTCATCATTGATCTAACCATTTCCGAAAGATTTATGTTTCTTCGCTCTGCAACCCCGTTTTGTTGAGGGGTTCCGGAAATACCGATACAATCCTTCATCGACAAGTAGTTCAAAACTCATCGGCCGAGGTACTTTCGCCTCCACGATCGGATCGTAGAGACTTGATACGTTTTTCCCTATGATTCTCTGCTTGAGCCTTAAATTCTTTGAATTTCTCAAAGGTCTCAGATTTATGCTTCATAAGGAAAATATAACCGTACCTCGAGTAGTCATCAATAAAAGTGATGAAATACTCGTAACCTCTTCTTGCTTTGGTTGACATTGGACCACATACGTCTGTGTGAACGATTTCTAACACTTCTTTGGCTCTAGTCCCCTTGGCTCCGAATGCCCTCTTGGTCATTTTACCCTCCAAACATGATTCGCAGGTTGGAATTGGTTTAACTTGGAGAGACTCCAGTGAACCGTCTTATACCAACCTTTGGATCCTCTTTGGATTAATATATCCCAATCTTAGATGCCATAGAAGTGTTTCGTTCACGTCTGATGAACGTTTTCTTTTATCGGAAACAGTTGATGTGTTATAGGATACATTTCGTGAGTGGTGTGCACAGTTAATTGTATAGAGATTACTTGACAACGTTTCATGATAGATAAATTTATCATAAAGAGAAATGGTAACAACTTTATCAAAAGTAACCGAATATCCATCAAGGTAAAGTTTAAAAAACCGAAATTAAATTCTTTCTAAAATTCGGAACGTAAAGAACATCTCTTAAAATTAAAACTCTATCTTCAGAAGACAGGTGCACTTCTCCCACTGCTTCAGCTGCCACTCTCGTAGCATCGCCCAGTGTGATGAGGATCTCACTCCCACTAAGTTGCCGGGTCCGCTTGAACCCCTGTAAAGTGAAACAAACATGATCACTGGATCCCGTATGCACCACCCATAAATGGGAGGCATACGCCGCTAAGCAAGTTTCAACAACTAGTGCGTGATAATTACCTTTCTTTCCATTCCTTTTGGGATTGGAACAGGCTGACCTCCAATGTCATTTTTCACCACACTTGAAGCACCTCCCCTTAGTTGGCTTGCTCACTCCTCCACCTCCCTTCACCTTTTCTTTGCCTTTGGCAACACTTGAGTTCACTTGCTTGTGGCTTTTGTCCTTTTTCTTGTTCTTACCACCCCTTGGCCTAGAATAAGAAGAAGGTCCATTTGCCACCAAGGCTTGGCTCTTTTGCCCCAATATCGCCTCTGCCGAGACCAAAGCTTGCAATAGATTAGGCATCGAGAACTTCTGATTATTCATCTGGTAGTTCAGCCTGAACTGTTCAAAACTTTTCGGCAGAGAATGGAGCACGAAATCGATTTGGGTCTCGATGTCGTATTCAGTGCCAAGTACCTCAAGTTTGTTAAGGTGAGCCATCATCTGGAGAACGTTCTACCTTACGGGCGTTCCCTCCACCATTTTCATAGAGAGCAAGTCCCTCATGGTGATCTGACGAGCCACACGGTTCTGATGTTGAAACATCGCTTTAAGACTAGTCATGATGTCTGCAGCAGTCTCAACGTTCTGGTGTTAGTGTTGCAACACATCTGACATTGAAGCCAAGATGGTACACTTTGCCATTTCGTTGGAACGCTCCCAGTCAGCATACTCTTTCTTAACCGATTTAGTTGACTCATCATTTGGCTTTTCTGGTTTTGGTGTAGTGAGAACCCATTAATGGCTTTGTGCAGTGAGGACAATAGTAAGTTTACGACTCCAATCAACGAAGTTTTCACCAGTAAGCAAATTTTCTTTAAGTATATTGAACAGTGGATTAAAAGGTTGAGACATGATGAACTGAAATAAATAATAATATGCATAAGCACAAATATATCACAAAATTCGATCACATGTTTCATATTAAAATCTCAATAAAATATGAACATGCATCAGCCAACATCTCAAAACAGTTTAAATAAGCCACGTGGGGTGGGTCATTATTTAAACACATTCAAGCAGGTTACAAACAAGAACAGTTACAAACCTTTAATATCCAGATTAATAGTTGGCTCCCACTTGACCAATATAAAATTGATAGGGACTTCGGGGAAGTATATGCATATCAATTTTATACCTAAGTAATTACCATGATTAAATATAGAATTATTATTTCGCTTTGAACGAGCCTCGTGGGGAGGGTCATCGTCGCCACTAGTAATAATCCACTATCATCCATTTGGAATTTATTCATGTGAAAGCTATCTTTTGACCGTCCCGTGGGGGGAATTTCTCCAAAAAAATCCACAAATAAATAAATCATGGAGGTCAAAATTAATTCAATTTTATTATCCGAAATAAAATTGTCAATTAATTGTTTAAACATACTTAGTAATTTTCGAAAGTGAGATTTTTCAAAACGTTTTCTCATGCATCGCAAATTTAAACACAATTTAAATAAGCATAAAATAATGCATAACATCAAAACAAAAAATTAAACATATTGGGCACATTTATCCAATTGTCATGGTTAATTTTTGTCATGTCATGATCTTGAGAAATCGTCTTCATAGCCTTCATCGTTCGTCTCGAAAACCTCCCACTTGATCGTCTTAAAAAAAATCGCCTTGTCAAGCCACGTCATCGACCATTTCGCGGGTCGGAGTGCCCGCCTAGCACTCCCCGGGCCGTGTCGAGTGGCGTTTGTCTTGTATGGCAAAGCGCCGGCGCCGACGTCGCCCTCAGCATGACCTCGGCTGTCGCTTTGACGTGTCTCAAGAATAGCGTCGCCCGCGTCGCTTCGGCCGACAAAGATCGCCCGCCAGCGTGCCTTCATTGCCCTAGGCTGATCCGCCTTTCGCTTTCGGCCCCTCGGCCGCCCCCCGCCCGCCAGCGTCCAGGCTCCGCGGCCTACGCCGCTTACGCCTGATTCCGGATCCCGTCTTTTAATTCTTAGTCTCCGCCTCCGTTTTCGATCCGATTACAATTTATTTACAAAAATAAATAAACCTAGATCTAGACTAGTCTATTATATTGATCAAATCAAACAAATTCTAATCTACTCGTGGATTTTTTCACGAGGCAAAACGAATTCGAACGAATCGAATTAAAAAATCACAATTTATATGCATAAATAAATAAACACATTAAATTCCATGACAATTGGATACCTGCAAAAAAGTCTAGCAATTCTACTATCCAATTTCAAATTTAATGAAAACGAATTAAATTACAATTTAAAATTCAGAGCCCGAAACCGAGGCTCTGATACCAGTTGTTGGGGAATTAATTGCCCGGATCTATTCGGGATGAATATTTAAATACAAATTTAATTCTAACAATTATTACTAGCATGAATTAATCCTATATTAATTCAAATAATAATTCAACAACAAATCATGCATATAAACAGTTCACATAAATCCTACGCATGCGGAATTACTACGGGATTACGTGAACTAACCTCTTGGAGTGACAATGGTCTCGTCGATAAAAACACACCAAAAAAGCCTTCCCAAGTATTCCCTAGTCCTTGCTCGTCAATCCGGTGGAAGGAAACTCGCGAACAATTAACAAAAGGGAAAATAAAATTTGTTGCACCACCTTTGTGGATTTACTAATTTTTCCAGCACATGGAATTGTACTTGAGAATGAAACACTCATCCCCTATTTATAGAGGGTGTTGGTCGAATTTTAGGGGAAAAATAATGTGGAAAAATATTTTCTTGATCTCCAAGAAATCTTGAATATATCTCATATATTCTTTTCTCCATAATTAAAATATTCCACAAAAATCCCAACTCCTCTTGTTATGGGATTTTTTGAAAAAATAAGGATCAAGTTTCCAAGATTTGGATCTTCTTGAATTTATGAGATATACCTGTATTGCAAGAATACATATCTTCCATAATATCTTTTCAAGAAAATCAAGAAAATCTCTTTCCCTTATTCTTTGAAAAATTTCAAAAATTTCACCATAAATAACCAAGTGGGAGATTTCTTGAATTTAATGAGATAATCTTGTATTCCAAGAATACATATCTTCGTTCCATAACAAAATTCAAAGAAAATCTTTCTCCCTCTTTTATTTATTATTTTCGAATAAATAGGAAAAATAAACAACAAAATTTATTTTATTTTTAAACACATTTTTCAGTTATTGGACTTTATCTTGGGCTAAGGAGAATTAAGATTGGACCTTCCAATGGATCTTGAATTATCAATATTGAGCCACAATATTATTCAAGCCCATAAATATTAATTAATCCCACTACATAATTAATATTGCACTATCCATCTTAACCCATATTACAGTTAATATGGCTCCCGGTTATTATTTCCCGTGTTTAAGATTATCTAGCCCATTAATTCATTCAAGCCACTGAAATAGCTTTCCATTAATTAATATCTTTTATCCTTGGTAAAGGAACAATTCAACATTATTATCCATACCGGAAACTAGTTCCACTTGCAAGATTTGGTATGATAAAACTTATGAACCTCCCAAGGGGGCAAATCGAACAAGCGTAATTACACACGATTCTCCGTATTAACTCTTAGCAATCGCATGTGACCAATAATATTTCCCAAGATATAAAGTATTAAATCTCGTTGATTCTCTACCCGTAATAAGTCAAAGCAATAGTTACTAACCAAACGCAATCCTATTTAAGGGACGAAGATTAAGAAATAACGAACAACTGAGGTCTAATTCTTCCTAGTTCAGTTCTGGAGAATTTGTCCTCCTGTAGGTCCTCTTCAGTGCACTAGACATGCACTAGTGTAATCTCTTGGTCAAGACAAACCAATCTGAGCCTTACACTTCAACCTTTCACGATGGATTGTTCATTTCCATCTAGGTCGTGAATGATGTTCTTTTGGTTACAAGGAACTATTAATTTAATCTTCTGTGATCTGGTATCACTAAATTAACTAAAATGTAACACATATTATTTATTGAACAATTATGCAGTAAATATATGTAACATTCGATGATATTTAAAGCATCAGTGATAAACAATTTATTTTCAGTAAATAAGTCCGAAATTCAGTCTGATTATACAAAGTAAAAACATACTTTCCAGTATAATCCCAACACCCGTAACCCGTTTGACCGGGTTTAACCCGCCCCATCCGGGGCGGATTCGTACCGGGTTCGGGTTAAAACCCGCCCCATTGCCATCCCTAGTCTTCCACCACCTGTTTTTCCGATTTTCAGAAACTAATGTCCACGTGTACCCGCCCAACTCCATATCTCGGGACATGATGTTCTTGATGATCCTCGAACATTTATTCTAGGGATACAACCTGTAAAATTAAAAGAGTGTTACACACGTATATATTATATGATATATAAATTAAAATATATAGTGGTATAACATACTTCTCATTCCACACTTGTATAGTTAATTGAATCTGTGGTGGATCATGATTTGCGAGTTCCTCTTCATTAATCTCCCGAGACCTAGATGAATCATCATCGCCACCTTTAGTTGATTCATCACGGTGGTCATCTTCAGTAGTACTTGTCGTCTCGACATCGGGTATCGGTGCCCGATTCTGCTTTCCCTCTTCATTATTTTCACGGGAATTCGACCCTGATCCACTGGATCTCCCGAATAGATGTCTACTGAGCGCCTTTCGTATACCTCTGCCACTGGTCATCTGTAACATTGATTAAAACAAGTACATACATCATCAATACGTTAATTATCCCATTACTAGTGGCGAAATCTATAAACGATTCGAGTCCATTATAGAATTCCGGAGATATATTGTCATTAATCGATCTAGGACCATACATCCAACATAAACGGATGGAATAATCCATATCAATTATCTGTTTAAAATATTTAGGAATTAATTAGTATTCAAAAGCCTAATTAATAATTAATATTTCCTAAAAATTTCGGCAGAGTATCGTCTTATTTTATTGTATTCCCCAATTAATCAAGATCCTACGTGCATTCATTTCTGACTTAATCAATTAAAATCAATCAAGCCGGAACGCACATGTTCTACAACAAGCAATAACCAACATTCATCAACATCAATCCCTCCACTCCAACACAATTAATATATTAAATAATACTAAATAATTAAACAACTAATTAATATTATATACACACAAATAAGATAAATTTAACTAATACTAAATTAAGATATAAACAATACTAATATACACATATATATTAGCTAGAAATTATGCTAAATATTACTAAATATGCAACTATCAAGTAAAATTAAGCTAAAATATACACTACAATAATTTTACACTAAACAACTACACAATTAAACTAAAATATAAAATTATCAATTATCAACCAAAATTAAAATATTACACTAAACAACTACACAATTATCAACCAAATTTAATTAAGCTAAATTAAATTTAAATTTAACCTAATACAACTAATACTAGCTAGATACATAAACAAATAATACGTACTAATTAAATTAATACACAATATACTAATACTAAATAATTAAATAACTAATACTTACCTCTCCAAAGCTTTCGTCTAGCTCCACTAGATCTCCTCTCCTCTAGCTCCTCTAAAATAATTAAATACTAAACAATATTAATTAAAACGATTGTACAATACTAAACAATTAAATAACTAAAACAACTAATACAATATTAAAATAATTAAACAACTAACAATTTTTTTAAAAAAACTTACCTGCCGCATCCTCTCCAAATCTCACGAGCAAACTTCCCTCTGCCGCCTCCTCTCCAAATTTGTAACAAAATGGGAAAAAATGGGAGATGTGGGATATATGTAACAAACCGAGGGCATTTAAGAGGGTAGTTGCCCTCGGGACGCGCACCTCGGGCAGTGGTGTCGCAGGCGTCAGAATTTTGTATTTACCGAGGGCGGTCAATACTCGTCAGAGCCCTCGGTAAATTTTGGAAGAGCTTTACCGAGGGCACGTGCCCTCGTTGACTTTTGCGAAGGTTTTACCGAGGGTGGCCGGCCCTCGTTGAGTGTGCCGAGGGTTCTTCCCTCGTGAATACCCTCATTAAGCTGATCCCTCTGTTAAACCCTTGTTAAATACCGAGGGTTCCTTTCCCCTCTCCAATCTCCCTCGTTAAATTGATGTTTTTTTTAGTGACAAAGGGAGATATGCATGTGGAGTTATATCCACATTTGATAAGACGCTCCTCGTTTGAAGCAATGTGAATGACCATAACCCTAACGATGATCATGCATTTTGACATATTCTTCATCGTGGCACTCCAATAGCAAGAAACGACTTTTGAGTTTGCCAACAAGTGACTTTGTTCTATTTCCAACTTCTTTCAAATCCTCAAGTCCTCTAAATAGGCGTAGCCCCACCAAATAATCAGTCAAATTCCCAAGACGAATCTCAAAATCTTCAGGAAATAGAGAGCACAACAAGAATATGGATTTGGCATTTGGACAACTCAAGTAATCATAGCTTAGTTTAAGGGGAGTATAATAAACACCTTCAAGAGCTTCCGACAAGTCTTCTGGGACGGAACACCTTAGTTGTTGCAAGACATCTTCCCAAACAGATGTTTCCTTCTCATGTTTCAGCGCCATAGCAACAACTACTAAGGCAAGTGGCAAACATTTACACTGATTTGCAATCTCTTGTGCTAAACTAGAAAACTGATTTTGGTCCACCGCACAACTACCCTGTTTTCCCGTAAACAAACACCATGCTTCTTCTTTAGTTAAGAGTTGCATTACAAGAACATTGGGTTCATCGGTATCCATACTCGTGAAAACGCTACTGACTCGAGATTTTATGAGAATCGCGCACCCACCTTTGCACGTAATTCCTAAATCCTCTAATTTGAGAGGTTCCCAAACATCGTCTAGAACTGCAAGGATTCTTTTTCCACCTGTAGTTAACCTGCTACCTAGTCGTCGTGCTCTACATGATAAACTTGTCTCCTTAAATTTTAAACCCAGCTGCTCAGCTAGATCACGTTGTATTCTCTCCATGTCTACAGGTTTATTAACCACTGCCATCATCGATTCATCAAATACATTCTCCTTAATCACCTTGTTCTTGATTTTGTGTGCCAATGTCGTCTTCCCTACGCCGCCCATCCCACTTAACCCCAACATCTTAACTTGTTCATCTTTCAAAAGTGTCATCAGATCTTCTTCAATTTTCATCCTTCACTCAAACTCAGTCGCTGATGTTATGTTTTCGGCTAATGCTAGGGACGATTTTATTGAGGCACTTCGAAACGACGTCCCGCAGGTATCAGATGTGTATCACATTTATTTTAATTAAAGACTAGTATATATATTAAAATTTTCTAACTAAATATCTTATTCGAACAGTCACCGACCCTCATGCTACCTTTATTTGGAGAATCCTACTCGGTTGGTGGCTACAGGAACGTTGCTCAATAACTCCGATGGAGTTATTCATGGTAGTCCCATCACTCCTGGTTTCGTGAGGGTCACACTCGAAGTACCCACAATCGGAGAAGATGATTCACCGGTGCCTAAACCAATTGATGAAGTTGTCACCATCGGAACAGCGGTCGGGCACTTCATCGAATGACCGATCAACTTGGTATCTCTGACCATGAAGGTAAATTTAATATATGTTATTAAAGTTCATTATCTTATTTGTCGTTCTAAATAATGTTGCAAATTGATTGTAGAAACTGTCGACACCACAAAAGCCTAAACAGAAATCAAAGGGTGTCGCAGCCAGTCAGAGGGAGACAACGACCAGAGACTCCACTATTGGTGATCGCAGACTTGGTTATCCCTTGCCTGGAGACTTAGATCACGACTACACCGTACATAATACGGTGCAAGTGATAGTGGAGTCCTCTGACTTCGATATGATCACAGTTCCTATGAATGCTTACTTTCATCGGAATTCTATTGAAGAATACATCGCTCGGGAGCATGTGATCGAAGTCGTGAACGACCAGTGGTTGAGTGCAACGAGCATAGCCTTATACCTCAGGTATGTGTTTACTAATTAATTCTCAGTATTTACTTTCTATATAGTTTACTTTTTAAATTAAATATTAATTAGCGTATATATGTTGGTTAAAGATATTTGGGTGAGGTATATCTCTCCAGAGATACTCGAGCATGTGGAATGTATTCCTTCGTCCCCCCCCAAGTGTCTTGCTCAATGGGAGATAGGGCAACGGCCATGGAGTGGTTAGTTTCTCATATGCTGAGTTATACTGACCGAGATCATCTCATTTTTTTGCCAACAAATGTGGGGTGAGTACAATAAACATTTCATTAAAATTTATATTCATAATATATATGATATTTGCACATATGCTAATTTTAATATTCTTAATATAATATAGGAATCATTGGGTGATGGTCGCCATAAATATGATCACATTAAATGTGTATTTTATGGATCCAGCTGCGAATGGGTTGGCTTCAAATCGACCTGATCTTACTTCGTACATGGAAGCGTAAGTTCATTTTTAATATTATAATATAATGTTTTATTTTACTTATTAAAATTATGCATATTTAATCTAACTTTATTTTTTAATTCTAATAATAATAGTGTGATGACCCAATATCGGAGTCGCATTCCTAATCAAGGCTCAAGAGCTAAATTCAATAAAGTGAGCTGGAATAATGTTAAGGTAAATATAATTTATTAAATTATCAAATTAATATAAAATAATTATAATTGTAATACGTGATTATATTGCTAACCAACAGGTACCGAGGCAACGAGATAGTGATCACTGTGGACATTTTGTGTGCTGTTATATTGAAGATATAATACACGCTTCTCAAACCGCGGTTCCTATCAACTTAAGTCAATTTATCTATTTATTTAAATTATTATTAATTGAATAAAAATTCATACTATATATCTAACTATATTGATTAATTGATCGTTGTTTGCAGTTTGTTTATGATCGTCCGGTCAAGTCTTACTCCAAACAAAGAATGACCAAATGAAAAATGGATTGGACAGGGTACCTTTACAATCGATTCTTGGATAATTATAGATAGATTGGGATAACTTTTGATAGCATATTACTTATATATATATATATTTGTATTGATATGCATGTTTAATTTGTTGTATTTGGACGATTAATATTTATTTCATGGTGTGTATGCATTAATTTATTAATTTATTTGATGTTTTGGTATTGGACAATTAATTATCGTGTGGTGTAAAATTTGGTTTTTAGTTTTGGTTTTGGTTTTATATAGACAGGATTTTAAAAATATAAATTAAATTAAAAATATATATATATATATATATTGGACAGCAGTTAAAAACCGTTGTCCAAATATATTTATATATATTTAAAAATAAAAAAAAGGGTTAGACAGCGGTTGTGAACCGCTGTCCAAGTGAATATACTTGGACAGCGGTTACAAACCGCTGTCTTAGCTTAATCGCTTGGAATGCGGTTGACAACCGCTTTCTTAGGGCAATGCGGTTAAAAACCGCTCTCCAAGTGCAATATCTTGGAGAGCGGTTTTTATCAGCTGTCCAAGCTTGGAGAGTTGTTACTTGGAGAGCTGTTATAACCGCTCTCCAAGCTCATTTATAACAGCTCTCCATGCCCAAATTTGTATTAGTGACACCAAAATAAGACGACCAGAATGAGAAACGAACAAGTCGAGCCTTGTGTTCACCTGGCGAAACATTTCGTACTTATAGATGCCCGCAACAAAGCAAGCGATGGGTACGGGGTCGCAACTAAATAAGATGACCCGATCAGAATAGTGATTGCGGCAAACATAAGACGATCACGAAAGAAAAAGGGGGTTGCACATAAGTTAACCAATCTGGTTGCAGCTAAATAAGACAACCAATCTGATTGCAACTAAATAAGACAATCGAAAAACCAAAGAAGTCAGGTTGAACACAAGGACATACAAAAAGTTCGATTCATTCAGAAGAAAACGACACTACCGGCCAAATTACAAAAAAGTCACTTGGGCTATTTATCTGAGGTCTCCGGTAGGGTAGTGTCGAGCACAACCTTGATAGCGAGCAGATCAAGAAAAGGGTTTACCAGGCAGGCGAGCATACGGGGCAACCATGGAAGTAGCCTATGTGCTCATCACCTCAGGCGAGCACGCACCATGCCATCAGGCGAACACACGAGAGATAAATAGTGTGCTCGCTCGGGAGCCAAGTGATTGTGCTCGCCTAGAAGGTGAGCACCGGGCGAGCACAAGAAGTGAAAGATCTAGAGCCCTGGACCGGTACACGGTCGACCATCAAGAGGCGAACATCCACCCAAATACAGAAGGCGAGCATGACTCGCTCAACACGAAGACAAGCCACCTGCTAAGCGGTAACCACCTGGATGACAAGCCGGATACTTCACACCGCCTTCTCGGCGACAATTATGCCCGCCTCCTCGGCGTGGCTACCGCCATTTCGGCGATGATTATGCCCGCCTCTTTGGAGCTGGCAATACCGCCATTTCGGCGATGGTTCTATCCGCCTCCTCGGCGCTGGCACTACCGCCATTTCGGCGATGATTCTGCCCGCCTCTTCGGCACTGGCAATACCACCTTTCCAGCGAATGAATTCGTTGGCCTTTACGGCGATGACCTGCCCGCCTTCTCGGCATCGGCTCCCTGCTACCTCGGTGATGTCCAATCCGCCGTTTTAGCAAAGTATTCTCCACCTTTTCGGCGAATGAGTTTGTCGGCCTATACGATGATGACCTGCCGCCTTCTCGGCATCAACTCCCCGCTACCTCGGCGATATCCAGTCCACCGTTTTAGCTAAGTATTCTCCGTCTTTCCGGCGAATGAGTTCGTCGGCCTTTACGGCAACGACCTTCCCGCCTTCTCGGCATCGGCTCCTCGCTACCTCGGCGATGTCCAGTCTGCCATTTTAGCGAAGTATTCTCCGCCTTTCTGATGAATGAGTTCGTTGGCCTTTACGGCGATGACCTGCCGCCTTCTCGGCATTGGCTCCCCGCTAACTCGGCGATGTCCAGTCCGCTGTTTTAGCAAAGTATTCTCCGCCTTCTCGGCGAATGAGATCGTCAGCCTTTACGGCGACGACCTGCCCGTCTTCTCGATGTCGACTCCCCTCTAACTTGGCGATGTCCAGTCCACCATTTTAGCAGAGTATTCTCCGCCTTCTCGGCGAATACCAAAGCATCGGTCTTCTGGCGACGACACGCCTCGCGCTTTGGATCCCCGCTTCGGCAATGTCGATCCATGCGTTTTTAGTGAAGTATTCTCCGCCTTCTCGGTGATGAGATCATCCACCTTTACGACATTGATTTGCCTGCCTTTTAGGCGCTGGCCTTTCGCTTCGGCGACGCGTATTCCGCCGAGCGAAGTGCTCCTCCCCATCCGGCAGCGAGATCGGCCTCCTTTCTGGCGTTGATCGCCGCCCACCTAAGCAGCGGCTTTCGCCCGGCGACTTCGTATTCCGCCGAGCGAAGTGCTCCTCACCATCCCGGCGACGAGATCGACCACCTTTATGGTGTTCATTCGCCTTTACAGCGTTGATCTGCTCACCTTTTAGGCGCTGGCCTTCCACTTCAGTGACGCGTATTCCGCCGAGCGAAGTGCTCCTCGCCATTCCGGAGATGAGATCGACCGCCCTTACGGCCTTCATCCGCCTTTATGGCGTTGATCTGCACGCCTTTTAGGCGCTGGCCTTCCGCTTCGGTGACGCATATTCCACCGAGCAAAGTGCTCCTCACCATCTCGGCAACGAGATCGACCGCCATTACGACGTTGATCTGCCTGCCTTTTAGAAGTTGGTCTTCCGCTTCGACGATGTGTATTCCACCGAGCAAAGTGCTCCTCGCCATCCTGGCGACGAGATCGACCGCCTTTACAGCGTTCATCCGCCTTTACGGCGTTGATCTGCCCACCTTTTAGGCGCTGGCCTTCCACTTTGCAACGCGTATTCCACCGAGAGAAGTGCTCCTCGCCATCCAGGCGACGAGATCGACCGCCTTTTAGGCACTGGCCTTCTGCTTCGGCGACGCATATTCCGCCAAGCGAAGTGCTCCTCACCATCCCGGCGACGTGATCGACCGCCTTTATGATGTTCATTCGCCTTTACGGCGTTGATCGGCCCGCCTTTTAGGCGCTGGCCTTCCGCTTCAGCGATGTATTCCGCAGAGCGAAGTGCTCCTCGCCATCCCGACGACGTGATTGATTGCCTTTACGGTGTTCCTCCACCTTTACAGCATTGATCTGCCCACCTTTTAGGCGATGGCTTTCCACTTTGGCGACGCGTATTCTGCCGAGCGAAGTGCTCATCGCCATCCCGGCGACGCTGGCCTTCCGCTTCGGCGATGCGTATTCGGCCGAGCGAAGTGCTCCTCGCCATCCCGGCGATGAAATCGACCGCCTTTACGACATTGATCTGCCCATCTTTTAGGCGCTGGCCTTCCGCTTTGGCGACATGTATTCCGCCGAGCGAAGTGCTCCATCCCGTCCGGTCCCGATGGCGTGATCGATTGCCTTTCGACGCTCATCCGCCTTCTGGCGTTGATTCGCCCTCGCCTTTTTAGCGCCTGGCGTCCGCCAAGGCGTGTATTCCACCGAGCGAAGTGCTCCTCACCATCCCGGTGACGAGATTGACCGTCTTTATGGTGTTCATCCGCCTTTACGACGTTAATCTGTCCGCATTTTAGGCGCTGGCTTTCCGCTTCGACGACGCGTATTCCGCCGAGCGAAGTGCTCCTTGCCATCTTGGCGACGTGATCGACCTCTTTTACGGCATTCATCCGCCTTTACGGCGTTGTTCTGCCCACCTTTTAGGCGCTGTCCTTCCGCTTCAGCGATGCATTTTCCGCCGAGTGAAGTGCTCCTCGCCATCTCGGTGACGAGATCGACCACCTTTACGGCGTTCATCCGCCGTTACGGCGTAGACTAGCCCGCTTTCTCGGCGTTGGCTCTTTGTTTCGGGGTGATCGGTTCGCCTCTATCGGCGTCAACCTGCTCGCCTTCATCGAAAGTCACAAACTGTTCGGCCAACAAAGGTCGACGACGAGCGCAACATTTACTCCTATAGATCGCACACAGCTAGTAAGATGATCTGGACAGGGGAAAGTCACAAACTATTCGGCCAACAAAGGTCGACGACGAGAGCAAAATTTACTCCTATAGATCGCACAGCTAGTAAGACGATCTGGACGGGGGAAAGTCGCGAACTGTTCGGCCGAAAGTGGTCGACGACGAGTGCAAAATCAGCTCTCTCTAGATCGCACAGCTAGTAAGATGATCTAGAGGGGGGAAAGTCGCAAATTGCTCGGCCGTAAGTGGTCGATTTATGAGCGAAAAATAAAAAGACTCGACATATTGAGGTTCATCTCAAGCACGAGCACGAAAAAAAACTTCATAATCCGGGCTCGACTCAAGCACGAAAGCATAGAAAAAGACTCATACTACGAGGCTCACCTTGAAGTACGAAAGACGGAAAAACTTCGTACATAGAGGCTCCTCGGCACGAAAGCACGTAAAAGACTCAGACAACGGGCTCGCCAAGCACGAAAGCATAAACAAGATCGATGATGAGAAAAGGTAAGATCCTCTACGCAGGGGCTCATTCTGAATGATCAAGATCTCATACGGTATCCGAGCAAGCTCGGAGGCAAACAATGTGACCGCAGATGCAGCAAAAGATACAAGCTTATCAAGACATGAAACAAGATCGAACTCTGAACAAAGTCAAAGCCCGATCTTGGGGGCTATTGTTGTCACCAGAATTATCACACGTTAGCAGGATGAATTATCACTCGTCATCAGGGCCCACAAAGACCTGAATTGACCCGACCCGACAAGAGGTCAAGAGTCACACAGAAGATGATTTGTCGTGCTTATGATTTGTCGTGCTTTACGCATATGTTTTGTCATGCTTTATGCACATGATTTGTTATGCTTATGATTTGTCGTGCTGGTCCTCTTTATATAAAGGACCTCACCCTTCATTGTAAACTGACTCTGGAATGTTTCCCTCATTCCTCTTATATACCAACAACCATATTTCAGGGAAGAACTACGGTTCTTCCCGCAGTGTTCTTGTTCGATTAATTATTTGTTTTGTGGTCAAATTCAACAAGCCACATCAGAAGCGATAAATATTTGACTATCAACAATTACCCAGACATATATTTAGGAGATATGACACTGAAAAATTAATTTAAAATTTAAAACTAAAAACCATTTACTATTTATCAACATAGATAAAAAGTTACACATAACACAAGCCGCATCCGTTTGGGCACTGTAACAATTATTATATCTACTTATAATATCATTTTATATAATATATAATATATATAATTATAGGCCCCTAAAATATCAAGAAAAATTTGGGCCTTACTTGACAAGAATCTCTACTAACGGGCTAAATTTTTATATGAATGAGCCATGTTTGTTTCGTGGCTATCCGGCCGAACTTTGGACTTTGCTATCTCAAACCCCCATTTGTTTTGAGATTTAAAGTAAGAATTTTGAAATTCTATTAATCTTATCCTACTTTATCACCTATCACTACTGTACGTTTTATTTTTTCAATACACTCACATCATCTTCTCGATCTACCATAACAAAAATACATTTTAACTATTCATCAAGATTTTGAAATTCAAGGACTTTAAAGTCTGAGATTTTCCATGCCCACTATAATCTCAAAACAAACGTACTTAAATAAAAATCCGTCTCACGAAATGGGATTCGTGTGATTTTGGGACCTCTATAAATTAATAACTTTGGGACCGGAGGATTTTATTAATTTATAGAGATATTATTATATCGATAAATTAATAATTTATTAATTTAAAGAGGTTTTAACGTATATGCACAGTTGACATTCAAAGTTCCAAATTCTTTGAATAATTTTAAGTATACATGCATAGTTATTGATGAAAATTAAGTTAAAATACAAATGTACTAGTAGAATTCCATGAATACAAACTCACGTGGAAGTTGGAATGACTTGTTTAAATTATTTGGTTTTGGAAAATACAAAAATATGGTTCATTGGACTAACATTTGTGCATTGAATCATGGATAGAAATCAGCACAATTTATTTATCCATTGGAATCTTGGTAAATCACACACAAAAATGGTCACTCATCTAAAAGGAATTCAAAAATCAACAATGACCAACTAACAACGAAAGATGTTATGTGAGTATTAGAGAGATCAACCTGGATGCACTCAAAATGATTGGGTGAAATGGGTTGAAAAATCTTTCAATTTGAAAGTTAGCCAAGCAACAATTTCGAACACTCTTAAGAGATCTGCAGAATTCCTATCATCTGACTTTGAGAAAGGTGGGTCGTCTAAGCTTCAGAAATCAACCAAGTATCCAGACCTTGAGAAGGTTGTTTATGAGTGGTTTCTCCAACATCAAGAGCGTGTGAATATAACCGGGGAGCTAATCTTAGAGAAGGCGAATGAGGCGCTTAAGCTTTTACATCCAGAGGATCCCGCAGATCATCGCCTTTCACAAGGTTGGCTTGAGAAATTCAAATCAAGGCATGGTATCAAATCATATCGCCATTTCGGAGAGAGTGGATCAGTCGACATGCATGATATGGAGAATAAATTGGAGTCCATTAGGGAAAAAATTGATCAATTTCCAAGGAAAGATGTTTTTAATATGGATGAAACTGGTTTGTTTTACAGGTTACAGACTGATCATTCACTTGCAACAAAGCAACTTGAAGGTAGAAAACAAGATAAGGAGAGGTTGCCAATTGTTATTTGTTGCAATGAAGATGGCTCTGAAAAAATTCATCTCTGGATTATTGGTAAGTATGCAAATTCCCGTTGTTTTAAGAATGTCAATATGTATAGCTTGAATTGTCAATACCGTGCCAACAAGAGAGCTTGGATGACTGGAGTGCTTTCCGAAGAATATGTTCGTTGGCTGGATGAACAAATGCATGGAAGAAAAATTCTTTTGGTAGTCGATAACTGTCCAGCTCATTCAAACAATATTCAAGGTTTACGAAACATCTAGTTATTTTTCCTACCCCCAAACATGACCTCAAAAATTCAACCATGTGATGCCGGCATAATAAGAGCCTTCAAAATGTATTACCGCAAAAGATTTTACCGTAAGATTTTGGAAGGCTATGAGTTAGACATACCATCTCCAAAAAAGATCAATGTTTTAGATGCTATCAATATGGCAGTGTCAACTTGGACCGAAAATGTTCATCAAGAAGCAATAGCAAATTGCTTTCGACACTGCAAAATTCGCTCGGAAAATCAAAGCGACTCAAGTGCAAATGATGCAACTCCTAGAGAAGACATTTGTGAGCTTGAGAATTTGATCACCGATATGCAATATCACCACAAAATGGATGTGAATCAATTGCTCGACTTTTCGGGTGAAAATTATCAATGTCACGAAGTTCAGGGTCTAGAAGAGATAGTGGCCGATGTCATTCATAATCCGGAAGACGATGAAGCAGAGGATGATTTAATAGCTTTGGAACCGGTCACTCTAAAAGAAACATTGCAAGCATCAACAACTCTTCATAACTTTTTGTTGCAGTACGAGAAGACAACGCCACAACTATTGAGAAGACAACTCTGAACAATGAACACATAACACATAACTCTATTAGTTTCGTCAGGACCAATATATATACACTGAGATTTCAAAAAAAATTATTATCTTATAATTTTATTGATTGAGTTCCAAATTTGTACTGGTCCCAACTTGAGACCGGACAAATTATTAATTTTAGCGAGGTTATTAATTTATCGAGTATTAATTTAACGAAGTTTTACTGTATCACTCGACGCACACTCTCTCAGATCCCTCTTGTCATTAATTATGAGATATTTTCACCAAAAACTTTCAAGTTATCCAATTAATTATATACATGGAATTCTTAAAATTCCAAATCAAATAAGAAAATTGTCCCAGAAAGGTACTCTATTAACGCGACAATAATATTCCACCTTATATGTCATCGTTTTCACGTGCGATAATTCACAAATTACATTAAGTAATAACAAATTTTTTTGCAAAAAACACTGTTGAACATAAGTAAATAAAATTATAGAATATATATTCCATATCTCGTTATACACTACGTTGTTAATGTAGAGAATTAATTAATACTTGTGCCTAACATCATATATATCTTCCAAACATGTAACCAAAAGAAGCTTAGAAAATCTTGAAGAAAACAATTTAAAAAAAATGGTGATTGTTAAGACATGGAAAAATGCAGTGATGTTTGTACAACTAGCAAGCTTCATCCTCATAGCCATGGTCACTTTCGGAACTCTTTGTCTAATGCACGACGATTACAACAACAATAATCTTAGGGAAGTAGATAATCAACAACTCCTTTTGAAAAAAATTGTTAGTAAAAATAGTCCAAATATTCCAAGATGCAACTTCTTTTTAGGTAAATGGGTTTACGACAATGTATCGTACCCGCTTTATAAAGAGGGAGAATGCTCTTTAATGGGTGATCAGTTTACTTCTTGTGAAAAATATGGGAGAAAAGATTTCAACTATCAGAATTGGAGATGGCAACCTCATCACTGCGACATTCCCAGGTTGTAAATATTGTTCCAAACATTATTTTCCGATTCTCTTCTTTTTGGAATTTCAAGTGTGTCTATTTTTTTTAATTAGAAAAAATGACTTATAATATCATTATAGCTATTCTTGATAAAAGTCTTTAATAATTTTTGGTAAAATATTAATACGTGCAATATTTTTGTAATGTGTTAAACTAATGCCCAAAGGATATTGAATTTTTTCCTAGTTGTTATTTTTGATGTTTCTGACTATGTATATATAGGTTTAACGGCATAGCTTTTTTTGGAGAAAATAAATGGGAAAAAGCTTGTATTTGTAGGGGATTCTTTGAGTAGAAATCAATGGGAGTCGATGCTTTGCCTAATTGAATCGTATCTTCCACCACCACCATCACTCCAACCAAGGAAACTGCAAGTGAAATCGAAAGGCAAATTGTACAAATTTCATTTCATTGTAAGACATATATACTTTTTTTTTCTTAATTTCTTTTGTGAAAATTAAACCACATGTGTATATAGTGAATTAATGTTTGAGAATTGATAATGTTTTATGAAATTTATGAAGGAATACAATGTGACAATTGGGTTCTATTGGGCACCACTTCTTGTGGAGTCTAATTGTGATGATCCGGAGCACCATCGAGCTATACACACTCGTATTATAAAACCAGAATCAATCGAAAAACATGGGAGACATTGGATTGATGCAGATATTCTTATATTCGATTCTTTTGCATGGTGGACGGCTCAGACAATGACAATCTTGTAAGTATTAATTAATTTCACATGTGTGTATATATATATATATATATATATATATATAATTAAATAATTAATTTATTGACAATTTGTGTACGTGTATCAGATGGGGATCATTCGAGAGCACTGATGCAATATACAAAGAAGTGAAGATGAATCTGCGCCGATATGAAATTGTTCTAAACTCTTGGTCAGAGTGGTTGGAAATACATATCAATCGAACAAAAACCAAGATGTTTTTCATGAGTCATTCACCTTTTCATTTTGGGTACATCTTTTTGGGCTCTTTTGATATTTAAATTCTTTACGTGATTATAAATTTACTAATTAATTTATTCGATGATCGTTGTAGAGATACATGGAGGAAAAAATACTTTTGCTACAACCAAACTGAGCCGATTTTGGACGAGACTTATTGGCCAACTTCTGTCCAGCGCAACCTGATGCAAGTGGTGGAATCTGTCATAGAAAAACTTGAACAAAGAGGAATAAAAGTTGAATACCTAAATATCACTCAATTATCAGGTTATAGAAAAGATGCACACCCATCAATTTTTAGAAACTTTACATCTAACATAAGTTTAAAAGAATTAATTAGAGACTCCAACAAATATTCAGATTGCATGCATTGATGTCTTCCAGGGGTGCCTGATGTTTGGAATCAAATTCTCTATTTTTATATTATGAATTCTTGATACCTAGTTTTATTTTTAGGTTGGGTAAGCCCTCAAGTTCAATATTTGTCCAAGGTTTTTTATATGTGATTCTTTTGTTGATTTGACAATTCACATTTTAGATCCAATTTTCAAGAATATTTTATTAAATATGTAATTTTTCCAGTAATTTTATTTAAAGTATCCTTACTTAGTTAAAGTTATGATCATAAAGCTCTATAAGAACGTGTCTCATTATTTGTATCTGAAAACTTCATCCCCTTACTATATATCAAAATCCAAAGATTTTGCTTCCCTCAAAGAAAATGCTAGACCTTGTTTGGGTAGATTTTTTTTTAAAAAATTGTGCAAACAGGTAACATTTTCTCTAATTTCTCGAACTTTTATGGCAAACTAATAGAATATGGAAGAATGAGATTTGGGAGCTCAGAGAAATTGGGATGATTTGTATCGTTATAACGGTCTAATTTTTTGCATCAATGTTCATATCTTTGCGCTTGATTTGAAAAAAAAAAAAAACTAGTTAACTCAACTCCCAAAAGATAGCTAGTTAAACTCATTTAGTACGAACTCTCGATATTGGTCTACGTTTTGTATTACATTGTTCATATCTTCGCACTTGATTCGAATGAAAAAAAAAACTAATTAATTAAAAATTTAATTGCGAAAAAAATCATGATTTTTTGAAAATTGCAATTTAATTTTAACCTTTGAATTTTGGTAAATAAAACTCAACTTTGACAATCTTTTGCAAATCGAGCTCACGGGCAGAACACCTTTTACCCATAAATGACGTGACATCCTAGCTGGTAAAGACTTACCATCTCATCATCTAGCTGACTAAAACTCTATTAATTTTTCTGAAAAAAACATTTGTTCACCTTTGTAAATAACTCCAAAATAAACGTGACGAGCTATACCGAATAAATTGTAGATGCAAAAAATGATATCAAAATCCTAGAACAAAACAAAAAAATCCAATTTGAATGAATCATAAATGATATCATTCTTCTCCAGTAAAAATGATATAAAAAATTGAGAAAAAAATCTAGGACTTGTCACCTTATAGAAAAGACATCACCAAAATCTTCTACCTGGATTCTCATTAGTCATGGACGTAAAATCAGATAGCCTCAAACCATGACCACAAAGCTTAGAAGCAACACTGTTGTACGAAAAAGATGGTAAATTGGGCTAATAACGGTATCTACTCGACATGAATGAATAACTTCAGTGAACGATCTCAGATGCGTTGAACAAGATGATATTTCAAATGGGTTGAACAAGATGAGATTTCAGAGGACTGAGATTTCAATTTGGGAGAAATTTCATTTTCGGGCTCAAGAACATTAGAAAATTATATTTGAGTTTAGGGTGTTAACAATTACATAATGGTTGATCAATCGGGTGTGAACGTCGTCATTTTTGGCCAGATAGATGATGAGATGATAAGTTTTTTTCACCTAGGATGCCACGTAATTTACGAGTAGGAGATGTTCTGCCCGTGAGTTGTATTTGCAAAAAAAAATTGTTAAAATTGGATGTTATTTACTAAAATTCAAAGATTAGATTGCAATTTTTGAATTTTTTTTTGCAATTAGGTCTTAATTAAACTAACAAAAGATTGTAAATTAAGCTTGTTTAACTTTTATTTATGTTTTCCTGTCAAAAAAAAAAACTTTTATTTATGTTTTTTTAATGTAATATTGTTATGTTACTTAGTTACTATAGTTTATCATAAGAAATAAAATAAATTATTGAACAATTTAATTAATGAATGTCTATTATAGCATAATGGTGAGTATTATGGTATTGTAAAAATTAGGAGAAAATTGAGAAGTGAACAATTTAATTAATGAATGTCTGTTTATAGTATAATGGTGAGTATTGGTATTGTTCACTTGAGATCTGTGTTCAATTTAGGTCTCAAATAGTTGACAAAAACATTGTTCTTTTTAATTTAGATATTTTTATAATTTAACAAAGATGAAAAAAAGGTAAAATAAAATTAAAAATATTATATTTTATTATAATTTGACAAAGATTCAATGAGGAAAAAATAGGGGGAAAAATTAGGAAAAAAAAAATTAGGAGAAAAATGAGAAGTGAAATTAAAGGAAAATAATTTTTTTCTTGAAAGACAATTAAAGAAAAATAAATTAGAAATATTGTATTTTAAATTTAGATATTTTATTATAATTTGAAAAAAATAAATAAAAAAGGGAAAAAGAAAGAAGTGAAATTAAAATAAAAAATATTATATTTTTAATTTCAATATTTTATTATTTGCAATAAAGAGGGGAGGGGGGGACCATCATAATATTAGAATTGCGAAACGCGCTAAATATAATTGAATTATTGTTGTCAATTTTAAATTGTTTTCACATATAAAAAATTTCACACAAGACTAACTCAATACATAATTATATACATTACATACATTGTGATTACGATAAAATATGGATTCGATAATGGAAACCATGGGCGGATCTAGGGGTGGGCTGATCGGGCTCAATCCCAATGTAACTCTTCTCCAAGTTCTTTGTATTATAGTATATATTATTATATGTAATTAATCTGGATCATTAAGTTTTTGACTCAGTCTATCTAAACTCAATGTGTTTCTAACTCAATTAAATTATTATTTTTGAAATAGAAAATACCAAAAAATCAACACAAATTTCAGTCGCAATCTTTTTTATTTATTAATTATGTACAATTCACATATTTAATTAATTAACTCAAAATATAAAATACCATTTAATCTAAACTCATTCATAAATTAATTTTTATGTCGTATTTTTTTCCTATTAATAGTTGCACAATTCATTATATACAAATTTTATATTTCAAAATAAACAAAGTTGCGTGATTCTAAAATACACTTTATGAGAGTGTCTGAAGTCTTGAAGTGGATACAAGATTTAGCCTTATTAAAATTATGTTTTCTAGTCCACCCCTCCATCAATTTCTAGATCCACCCCTGATGAGAACTATACATATAATCATAATTAAGTTGGACCGTCACTAGTACTTATAAAAAACTAAAAGATTTAGAAAGAGAAAAAAAAGTCGTAAATTCTCCTGTGAAATTTGTTCGTACTATGAAATTGATATAATTAAATTTATAAATTAATATTATACTTTTATAAATTAATATTTATAGCTTTAATGTTATAATATTAGTTTATATGTGTATTGATATTAGTTGATAAATGTTATAATATTAGTTTATAAGTATAATATAATGATATAAATTTTATAATATAATAAATTTCGCAGAAACATATTGCACGTTTCAAGGTAAACAAATTGTGTGTTTCCATACAATGAGTTGTATGTTTCAATGCACATGACCTAGCCAATGAAAATATGTGCAGGTGACTTGGCTTTCTCCGCCTTGAATATTTAATTTCCGAAAATAAATAATTTGAGTAAATTCCCAATCACAATTCCAATCCAGTCAACAGGCTAAACTCCCCTATGGGTATCTCCTTCCGTGAAAACACGGAGAATTGGTCAACATTTCTTGTATAAATTCAAATACATCTACATATACGAACAGATTTAATATATAAATTAATATTATAATATTAATAATATTCTAGATATACGAACACGCCATTGTTGATCGTCAATTCGTATCCTCCCGATCTCCGAGCGCGTCAACCATATCTTCAGAAAATTCGTAATTATGGCGTCGGAGATCGAAGTGGTGGAGGAGGTGGAATCGAGAGATCAGCGGCCGCAGGCCTATTCCAACGGCGGAGCCACGGCGGCGGTCGAGGATGAGAGCTTGATTAACAATGTCTACACGGCCGCTGCCTATGGAGATATGGAGAAGCTTCAGAGGCTTGTCGAGAGCGAGGGTTGCTCCGTTTCGCAGCCTGATGCCCTTGGCTACTACGCCCTTCAATGGGCGGCGCTTAATAATCGCATCGCCGCAGCTCAATATATAATTGAGGTATGGCGGATTTTTGTTGCTTTCTGTATCTGTGAGTTGAAATGTTTTTTTCCTTTTGTTTTCAATGTTTACCGACGGTGTTGAAATGGTATCTGGATTTGGGTGTACGTGCATCTAGAGTTATTGTATTCTGGATGTTTAGATTGTGGAGGAGGAGCTTTATTGTGGCTGAATGTAATTGTGAATATGGTAAGGATATTAGGAATTAAAAATCCACAAGTGATTAGATTGTAAAGGAAAGGAAAGGGGGCCTTTTCTGAGAAAATCCAGGCAGCTATATTCCAAGGTATTATTAATGATTTATCACTATAGAGAAATGGAGCCATGTCATTAAGTTTTAGGGTGATCATTAGGGATTCTTAGAGTGTTTAGGTGTACATTGCATTTAGTGTTGGCTGCTTTTAAAGGCAAAACTAGTTGGAGTATTTTCAAAAAAGAACAAAAAATCGCTAAAGGTTAATTTAGCCAACACCATATAGTGGGATAAAGGTTGTGTTTTGTTGTTGGTTTTATTCTGTGGAGTGTTGTGATCTTCTGACTATGTTGTGGTGCATTTTGACAGCATGGATGTGATATTAATGCTCGCGACCTTACTGGGCAAACAGCTCTGCATTGGAGTGCAGTGAGGGGTGCGATCCAAGTTGCTGAACTTCTGTTACAGGAGGGTGCTCGGGTCAGTGCAGCTGATTATATTGGCTATCAGGTTAGTTTTATGCCTTCCCTGCAAATAATGATTCACTTTTGTATTATGTTAATTAGTTACAGAATTAGTAGTTAAACTATGGTCCCACAATTGGCATAACTTTCTACAGACAAACATTCCATTGCAATATATATATATATATATATATATATATATATATTTTGGAGTTTTAGACATGAATCTCCTTAAGGTTGTTTAAAATGGATATACTATACCAATTATGATAGCCGTTTTGTCACAGTTTCCCTTGAATCTTGTCTATATATTGAATTTTATTTGAGTTGTGTGGTTGTATGCTATTACTTCTATCATGAAATAGATGTTAAATTGCCACATGCTTCGTTTATGATTTGAACTATGCAATATTTTTTGGAAAAATCAGGGGTGGCAATCCCTAAGCTAGTGCTATAATACAACACAAACCCCACCCAAAGTTTTTTTAGAGAAACATGTACCCAACACAATACGTGCACGATTGACACAATTCTAACATGATCTTGCCAAATTGTCTTAAAATGTAGTTAGATTCATTTTTAAATAACTTGAAATCGATCTGATATCCATGACAACCCAAATTGCCACCCTTCAGTAAAATGCAATTTGTGAATTGCATTTTATGGAAAAAAAAAGGATAATAATCCCTAACCTAGTGCTACAACCCGAGGGAAACCCCTACACAACATTTTGAGAGAAATACAAAGCCAACATGACACAGACACGATCAACTCGACTTTTTCACAAATTTACCAAGTTTTCTTGAAATGTAGTTATCTTATGCTTCATTCATGCTTTTCTCCTGGGTGCCTTTTATTTCTGAAGTGAATGCTGTTTATTTAAATTATTTTCTTTTGCTGCCACAAATATGGTTCCATGTCATGAAGGTCTCCTATGTATTCAGTCTCACACTTTCTCTGATTGCAGGCAACACATATTGCAGCACAGTATGGACAGACAGCTTTCCTTTGTCATATTGTCACAAAGTGGAATGCTGATCCTGATGTTCCTGATAATGACGGAAGAAGCCCATTACACTGGTACTTGACAAATGTAATTTTGATTTTATATTATGCATATACATTGTTTCCTTTTTTTTAACTCTGCATCAAATGTAGACTTTCTTTGAGATTTTGTGGGACAACAGATTTTACTGGGTTGGCTAGTTACAGATTTGTAAAATGTAGTTTCTGTAGACCATTAAGGTCCTCTGTTCATTAGATCTTCTTGGCAGGATCCAACTTAACTCACAATTATAAATATAGGTTCTCAATTCTGCTGTGCTGATATATTGTCGAAATTTTACATTAGGTGTTGCTGTAAATTTATGCAGCTGCTTTTGCTTATTCTTTTAGAGCTCCAGTTAACATCGGTGTATAATGTAAACAATCAGAAGCTGGACCGTGTTGTCCATTGGAACTTTTGAGGGATCACCTGCATTGACTTCACTTAAGTGTAACTTGATATTCTTTAAACCATATCTAATGATAGAAACTATCATTAATGTTCCTATTTGTTATCTCAACTTAACGTTTAACCACGAATTTGTTCATTTTTAGTATTGTATCTTTGCCTGCTATCAGATAGTTCCAAGCTACGCGTTATGGGCGACTTCCAAAAGCTATTTTACTATCTCGCATACTCTATTCTTCAGTTTCGGAGTGAATTTTTCTTTTTAGGCATATATGATTTGTTCCCCCCTTTTCCGTTTTTGTTATTGTTTAACTAGTACTTTCATTTTCCTTGTCTGATTATTCCAAAACTTGATCTAATAACTTTGTAGTTTGTTAATTTATTGGTGATGGCTGTAGGGCTGCTTACAAGGGATTTTCTGACTGCATACGCCTTTTGCTATATCTAAATGCACACAGGGTGCGGCTAGACAAAGAAGGTTAGCTGAAATGCTCCACATGAGTCATTTATTGTGTTCCTTTTTTCATTACTAGTTTAATTCTGTTCTCTACATTGTCAAAAATATGTTCCAATGTCCTGCTACAGAGTTGCTAATGTGTATATCTGCCATATAGGTTGCACCCCTCTGCACTGGGCAGCCATTAGGGGTAATTTAGAAGCATGCACTGTTTTGGTGCGGTCAGGGAAGAAGGAAGATTTGATGGTAACAGATAATTCTGGACTTACACCAGCACAGCTCGCTGCTGATAAGAATCATAGACAAGTTGCATTTTTCCTTGTAGGTACTCCGTAAACTGTTCATTTAGAAATGATATTATAATAGACTAATAGTTAACTGCACAATAATGCCAAGTTAACATTGGAATGTGTGTTTCAATTGAAGCTTGGATTGTTAGCCATTAGGTAGTGCACTTTTGTAACTTAACTTCATCAGTTGCTCCTGCTATTCAATATTTAGTTTCTGAAATTCTTAATTGTCCTAGTCTGGTGGTCATCATGCTGTGCATCTTCTGTGTGGGGTTTTTTTTTTTTTTTCTGCACCCTTTCATTGTCTTTTTCACCACTATAAGCAGGCACATACAGTTAACGATTTTTTCGGGCTTAGTCTAGTTCCTTATTGCCTTTATTTTATAATCCTTTGGCCATGTGTTGTTTGCATCCGCTTATAAGATGAGTAAAGTTCTATATATAATAGTAATACTTACATTTTTTTAGATTGTTTGAATCTAGTGAATGCTGTTAAGAGCTCTGTCTGTATTGTTTGTGGTTGTATACTGAAAATAAATCAATTATCAATGTGCATATATTGGGAACAATATTGATAAATCAGTTGTTTGGAAAATGAGTAGGTAAATAAGTCTTCAACTCCTGGATTTGGTGGTGAGTCCTGAAGACAAGTATAATGATTTAATGGAACATTTTAACTGCGATTTCTTCTATGGTATCTTCTATTGTACAATGGTTCATATTAATTAGTTTTCAGGGCTGCTTTTATTGACACCCACTTCATTGCAAAAGTATGCCCATGAGTTGTACTTCCGTTTGTGATAATTGCAATGGTCTTTATTTGTTTACCCCCCCCCCCACCCCAATTTATCCTTAGTTTATTGAATTTCTTTAGTTAATTGCCCTTTCCTTTACGTGAAAATTGGATGTGCGCATAATTAGGGTTTTGGCCATTTTCTTCCAGTTTCAGTCAATCAATGTAAAATTTTGTTTGGATGTGATCTTCTGCATTTGCAGGGTAATGCCAGAAGGTTGCTTGACAAAAAATGGGATTCCAGCACCACTTTTGGCAAAATTTCAAAATTAGGGCTTGCCCCTATACTCTGGTGTATAATTTTCATCCTGATTGTCACATACATAAATTCAGTTGTGATAGGTATTAATCCTAACAATGATATCAATTAACCACTTCTATTCTGCACCTTCTGTTGTTCAACATTATAATTTATATAACTTGGTCATCGTTGCAGCTCCAAATCTGCCAAGGTTAACAGCTGGTCTTGGTCTTTTTGCGTGGATGGGTGTATTCTTGGCAACAATAGGTCTATTTCTCTTCTATAGATGTAGCAGGTAATTATAGATCTTTCACAATGCTTTATTCCTTTTATGGTGAGATTATCAAATTTAATTATCGTTTTCTTGGACCCAGAATAGATAGCTCTCATCAAGGACGGATGCACAATGGGGCCAAGGGGTTCACTGGCCCCCCCTGGCCCCACTTGAACTTTTATATATATATATATTTGTACTTAAAACACACCTACGTGAGACGGTCTCATAGTAAGACGGAGCATAAATTGTGTATTAACGCTCTAATATTTTGAAATGATGGGTGTTATTTGTGTTAGGTTGTATCATATCTCATGTATAAAACCATCTCATACGAGTGTTTGTCTCCTTTAGACAAAGTATTATGTGCATCATGTTCACCGTACACCACTATTACTAATAATTGTAAAAATCAACACTCTATAAATAAAATGTATTCACATGTAAATAGAGAAAGGGGCAGCGAAATAGAGAAAGAAATATGCATAATTCACATTTTAAATATACATATAAATGTATTCACTCCGCTAAAATACATATATTTAGTCCAAATAATTCTCGAAAATATATAAAAATTTGAAAGTGCATTTAGCCACTCTATGTTATAAATTGGGCCCCCCTCGGTGAAATTCCTGGGTCCGTCACTGGCTCTCATGGGTGTAGGTAGACATGAATTGCACCTTTGAAGATGTTATCACCTGAATTTTTTTTGCCTGGAATTCATTTTAATGAATTGAAGTTGACGGATAGACATCTGTAAATGTGTATCTGTAGCAGATCACAGTGCACATGTCGTGACACTTGCATTATCCTCTGGCAATTTATTTTTTATAGTGTAGATTTAATGTCACTCAAATACTGAATTACTATTGCAGCTAAACTTGCTCAAGAAATTTTCTTCTTTCTAACAGTTCTGTTAAAATGTTTCTGTATACTGGATTCATAATGAGCCTAACTTTTACTGGCCTTCACATTTGTAGCAAGGATCCTGGCTATATCACTGTGAATGTACATAACCGAGAAGACAGTGAAGATGATGTGAGTATTTATGCATGAAAACAAGTTTGGTCATTCAAACTTTCACGTGTTCCTTTTATCTTTATAGTTAAGTTGTAATAGGTTGGCTTTTTCACGTTCTTTTTCTCCAAGTATTTTGTTAATTGGTTTTCTGCAGGAGCCTTTGCTGAAGATTGACATAAATAATCCTGCTTTGGTCGCTGGAAATTGGTCTCAGCTTTGTGCAACTTGCAAGGTATTATTTCTCTCAGTCTTTCACTGTTGTTTACTCTGTTTAAGTGAACGAGTGACAGATCCCTGCTGACATTTGGAAAAAAAAATTAGGGCAGATAAAAGAAATTGTGTTGCTCTTATACCATGCCAAAATTGAATAAATCTGTTTGTCTTAACAAGTAAAGAGACCCCCATATACATAGGGAGTAGAAACTAAGCTACAATTTAATCCTACAAAGAGAACCTAGATATACAAGGAAACATAATTTTACAAGAAAAATATACATAAATTTTATAAAATTAACTTGTCTTGCTTCATTAGATTTATTGTTTTCTCTTTATCAGATTGTTCGGCCTCTTCGGGCAAAACATTGTTCCACCTGTGATCGGTGTGTTGAGCAATTTGACCATCATTGCCCATGGGTATCCAATTGCATTGGCAAGGTAATTTGGCATTTAATATTCTTCAGTTATTTTGTGCTGCTGTGATTCTTATTTTTGCAAGAATACTGCATTAACTTGTTGTTTTCCGCTAATGAATCAACTCAACCATTTATATATCATACTCTAAATTCTTTTTATCTTATGGACAGAAAAACAAGTTGGATTTTTTCTTGTTTCTTATTATGGAAGTTCTGGCAATGTTGATCACAGGATCAGTGGCTCTAACAAGTGAGATTACCTCATCTTTTACCCTTTGGCCTTTTAACACAAAACTCTTTAGGCATTGTTATGACTTATGAATAAGTTATATCTTTATTTATCATAAAAGAATTTTTATTGCAGGGGTGTTGACGGACCCATCGGCTCCATCTACCTTTGGTGCATGGTTGTTCCATGTTGGCAATCATCATGTTGGTGCTTTAGCCTTTTTAATTGCTGACTTTTTCATCTTTTCTAGCGTCGGAGTCTTGACTTGTCAACAGGCTTCTCAGGTATTATTCAACCTCTTCACCTTCTGTTTGTGTTCATTCCTTTATTAAAATTTGAAAATACACAACACCTTTGTTAGAGTAATTGGTTCTTGGTGGCTAGTGCCTAGATCCAAGTTCAATTGTTGCATGATTTCAAATGAGAAAGATTACTAATAAGTTCTCCAGCGTCTGTAATCATCAGGGTTTATATTATTTTTATGCCAGTAACGTTACCCATTCTTTTATTTTGGTCCAGACTGTTACCACATTTTGAAATTGGTTCTGTAAGTTTACCAAATTCAAAATTTTCTTCCAGTGACCGGCTACTTCTGGTAATCCAGCTGGTCACTGTGCACTTTTTTAAAATTTGTTTCGTCCACTAGGGATGAAAAAGTTGAATATGATAAACTTACAGAACCAATTTCAGAAAGTGGGAACAGCCTGGACCGTAATAAAAGATGGGTAGAGTTGTCGGCCTAAAAAAATTACTATATGTTCTGTAATGTTTGTTATTATTATTATTATTATTATTATTATTATTATTATTATTATTATTATTATTCTGTGTATTTATATGGCTGCATCAGATTGCTCGCAACATCACAACAAATGAAATGCTAAACATGATGCGGTATAGCTACCTAAGAAGACCAGGTGGTGGATTCCATAACCCTTATGATCACGGCTGCAAGAAGAACTGCTCCGATTTCCTGATAAATGGCGTCAATGAAGACATAGAGTTTGTCGAAGAATCTAGGGAATTGGAAGGAATCGGGATGGTGGATATGTCACAAAGTGCAAACCACGTGAATGGTGTAAGCCATTCTCATCAAGTAAATGGAAATGACCATTTAGTAATTGATGTGAATAAAAACTCCAACTCACCTCAAGGGCACGTGCATTCATCTCAATGCAGCCATAGCCATAGTCATAGTAAGAGTCAGAGTCAAAGTCAAAGTCAAAGCAATGTTCCTCTAGGTCTGGGGATCGGTTTGGGTCGAAATGCTTCTCGTCCTGCTGTTTTGTGATAAATCCCCTCGTGGTTTAATGTTTGCTAAAATGCCCTCCATACTTGTCTATAATCACGCGCTAGTCCTTTATATTTTTGTTATCATTTATTGGTAATTTTTCTTCTGTATGTTAATGTAGAATCTTTTTCTGTGTTGTAGCGTTGAGAATTGCTTTATTGTTGCTAAATGCATCCATACTGTCTATAATCACACGCGACTCCCTTCATATTTCTGTTTAATCATTTTTTTTTTTTGTATGTTAATGTGGAATCTTCTGTGTTGAAATTGAAAAAATTTCACCGCCGCCATCTTCGTTTTCTTTGCTTGCTCTAATTTAGTACAAGATTTGCAAGAATGTACAGAACATCAAAATTTATCTATAAATTCAACACATGATTCTTCCATTTAATTGGCCAGTATATTGGTATAGAAGGTTAAATATTCGTTGAAACGGATACCTCATAACTTGCTGCAACATTTTGGGTGTGTTATAGAAATTAGTGCATCTAGAAACTGTTTTTAGGGTTTCAAAACACACCCTTTATTAGGATAAAAAACTTAATCTACAATAGGGCACTTCCAAAGTTAAATTGCATGACAAAAACCCCGAGTTCACCGTGAATATCGATTTTTTTATATCACTGTTATATATATAAATTATCACTGTTATGCATAAAATTATTATTGTTATGTACAAAAATTATCACGGTTTAAAAAAATGTTTTATATTTTTAAACAGTAATTTTTTTTTTTATGCATTACAGTGATAATTTTTTTATACAAAATAATAATTCATGTATAGATCTTCTTCCCTTAGCAAATTGGATTGCATACCTACTTGATATAGAGAAAATAAATCATTGGGTGACGGTGACCGGGTGAGTCGTGAGAAAAGAGATAAAGTTCTTACGCAGTTAGAAAGAGAAGCCAACAACCAGGTGACTTAGCTCACTTGGACCATTCATTTGAGTGTGAGATCCAAATTTCATTTGAGTGTGAGATCCAAATTCGATTCTCTCTGAGAACGAATTGGAGTTAGGGAGTTATAATGTGGATTGACGATTTAGTAATAACTTTGTCCGATCAAAAAAAAAAAAAAAAAGCCAACAGAGGAAAAAGGTGAGCACAAAATCGAAAGAAACCAAAGGATTGGGTGTATTTTCCTTTTATATTTTTAATAATTTTTTGGTTATTAACCGTTGTGGAATCATGGCTGTTGATTTTTTTTTTAAAATAATTGTAGTTGATATAATTTAAATTGCAATCGTTGTCATAGTTTTACTTTTTATATTATTAATTTAAACTTCATTTTCATAATAATCGTCATTATAAAATTTTGAAATTTTGAAATAAATAATTATTAATTTTGAACTTTTAGATTTATGTTTAATCATTTTAATGTGATTGAATGAACTTATGAATAATGTTCGAAATTTAACTTTCAATTTAATTATATTATAATTATTGTTTTGTATTTAAATTAAAATTTAATTTTAATTTTATAATCCGTTAATGTCCATTCAGCTCACGGCATGTTAAGATTCGATCTCAACTATTAAAGGATTATTTTAAGTTGTTTAGCATGTGAACAATTTAGCTTGTGTTCCAATTTTAGGGTTAACCCATTAATATTTTAGTTTTTTATGATAGATAATATGGGAAACGGATCTGGTGCAGTACACACCCGTGCGGGTGTGTGTGATTCAATGGTGGGGAGGTGCACAACACCCTCCTGTACAGTAGGTAATCCCCTCCCGATAATATGTAATTTTTGTGGTCCCCATTAATTGGAGAGATGACCAGTTTAAAACAATGTTTTAAAAATTTGGTCCGATCGGCCGGTCGGACCGGTGAGCCGCTCGCCAGCGGTCCAATGGAGGTGTATAGAACCGCTATTGGACCGCCCCCTTCAAAACCGAAAAAATCGATGAAAATCGGGAACCGATTCCCGGTTTTCACTAAAAAACCAAAAAAAAATAAAATTGACCGTCGCCTTCAATGGCAATTTTCAACAGCAGCTGCTAATTTGACGCCGCTCGCTCGTCGCAGCCGGTCGCCCACGCTCATTGCTGATCTGCTCGAATTTGGGGCAGGATTTGTGGTAGTAGGTGGTGGTGAGGAAGGGGAGGCGGTCGGAAAATACAATAAACAATACAATATTACCACGTAATTCCTTTGTAAAAAAGTTTGCATGGTTTAAAAGAAGTAAAATAGTTTTTAACTTTTTAGATTTTGTTCGTTGTTGTGTAATCTTTAGGCGTAGATTGTTTTTTTTTTCTTTTTACTCCTCTCGTTTGTTTGGATTGAGATTGAATTCTTTTTTGGTTGGAGGAATTAATTTTAGGGTGTGGCTTTCATACCCCACAAATTTGCTTAGTATACCCACCTTTTATTTTTTTTTTAATAAAAACACCCTTAGTTAAAAATACTAATATACCTTTTTTATAATTAAAATTAATCATTAAATTTACTAAACACTCCCACCTCTTTTCACGCCAAATCAAAACATATGAACACCTTCATCTTTTTGGTTCGCAAAAAAAAAAAAACTAAACCTTGGAAAATTTTAAAATACCCCAACATGAAAGATGAAAAATAATCAGGAATTAAATTGATTCATAGAAATTAATTAATTTAAACTCAAATTCAGACATAATGATCCTCTGATTTACTTCTCTCTCAATGGAATTAACAACAGCAATGATGCAAAATAAATCATAATTTAATGTTTTTCTTGTTGCAGATCTTAATCTCTTGGTTTGATTCTTTCTTTGGGGGTTGTAGCTGTGATATGTGATTTGGGGGTGGAGAGGGGTGTATTGTCCTGCTGCAGTGCAACAAACAAGAGAACGTCGGGGTGGGGTTTAATAGAGTGGGTGTAAGCATTATATTAGGATAATAGTTGTAAACTTTTAGGGGTGTTCTAAAAAAAAGTTGAGAATCAAAAAAATATATAGTGGATTAAGTTCTTTATATTTTATATTTCAATAGTATTTACGTACAAATGTAACAATATATGCTGCAAGATAAATTTTGGGTTACTACTTTATTGATCTTTAGGTAGTCTATGCTGAAACTTGTTCATACACTACAAAAAAAAATGAAGAATTGTCTATCAAATTTTTTAATTGACTAAGAAATTTTCATATAAAAAATAATTTGATCCTTATTTTAAGGATGATCTATGACTTGTCTACCAACTTTTAGAATAACCTATAAAAAAATTACATGTACAAATAATTTTATAGGCAAATAAATTACCTACGAGTAAACTGCCTACACATTTGTAATTTCTATAGGCAAATAAATTACTTACACAAATAATTTTCTAAGCAACTTATATTTTCGTAGACAATTATATTAATAATTTAATTAACTTTTACTATTAATCAATTTTCTCATAATCGCTAATTTTAACCACTTTCAAAAGAATATTTGTTTGCAAACACCCCCTAGATCTTATAATATAAACAAGTCATTTTTACACTAATGAAGGACTTTTTGATCCACTTTCAGCTGTTCACATTCCATATCGCCACACTAAATATTTCAAAAACACATTCAAACACAAACACTAAAAAATACTCCCTCCATTCCAAACTCAATAAAACATTTGCCAAAAAGGTTCATAGTCATGGTACATAAAAAAAATAAAAAATGTCATTTAAACTGACCTCAAAACCAAATTACATGTAATGACCTTACAAGCAAGAAGGAAATGGAGATGATCCATATCCCAACGAACACTATGCATAACAGATCCTAAAAGGAAACAAACGTACACCAAAAAATCTATAAAGAATTGATACAAAAACAATCTGGTTCTAATGATAAACTGCTGAATTAGGGAGGTCATAAGAATGAAGCAGAAATGAAAAAAATGTTTTTCTGCTAATCCAAATTGCTCCCCTGAACTGTTAAATTTAAATGTAGTAAAACTGGTTGTTTTTCTGCTATAATTACACAACAAGATGCCGCACCAGAGCAACAAACCGACAAAAAAGCAATCGCTGAAGTAGACATTGATACAACATGGAAGCCTGCATTAAGAATATCATCTTAGTTTATCCAGTCAGATGCTAACAAAAGTAGGCGTAAATAGTAAATATTATGATGATAATATTAATATATAAAGGATTTCAGAAATCTGAGAATCAGTATCCTGAATCCTGATATGCATGTAGTCGTACAGAAATTTAAGAAAAACATTTTGAAAATCTAGGATGTACACATCATTTCGATTAGCAGACTTAAAGTGTCAACCTGAGCTTGATCTATAAAGCCAAACTTAAGATAACCATTACTCATCTACTTAACCATTTTTCGGAAAACATTAGAGGATTCCCAAAAATAATTCACATTAGGTTTATCGTAAATGCTATAAAATTGAAACTCCAAATATCCCACAGTAATTAATCAAAAGATATAAAATTTTGTTCTGTCCTGTAGCCAACTGAAAACTCACATTCAAGCAGAGCTAATATCAGGTGAAAAGCGAGTTCATATCACAGATAAACAAGATTGCCAATTTGGAAAAGAAAGACAACTGAGGGCATGCCAACTACTATCATCACTATTCGAAAAAGGTAAATACGTAAATATGTACACTCAGATTTCATCATGCAACGGTTGGGTAGTACGCCTCCTTTTCAGTTGTAAAAGATAACTTATGAGCAATGACTTGATGTCTTAAAGCTTTTAATTCAAATAATTTTGAGTATTTTACTCTTGTCTCTCAACTCTACGATGATCGCCCCCTTCAACTTGTTCAGAGTTGGATAATTGTTGATACGATAAAGATCATATTTCATAAGCATACAACTCCAGAAATTTAAATAAATACCCTTATCAAGGTTATTATTATCCAAGTGCCTTTTAGGAGACTAACATTGACATTTCATGAGTAAGATCTTCTTAGTCATCGTTCCCTCCTATTTTCTCAGGTAAGTAGATTTATATATAGTGAAATCATTTTCGTTACAGTTCCAGCACTTCAAAACTATACACTCTTTTAAACTAGGCATGAAGTTTCACATGGAAGTTGAAAAAGTGAAATTTTCTTTACGGTCCCATGCACCATAATTGATTATACTGTTTCTATAGTGCTCTTTTATCCTTATAGTTTATCAGCAACATATATAGATTTATATGCTTAGTGTTTTTTAGTCAAACTAGTGTTACTCTCATTAATTTCAGGAGGTTATCTTTGTACTATTCTTCTCGAAATCTTTACATCAACTTATGTATCTCATAATCTAACCCATCATCTAAAAGCATGAGAGGAATAAGAATACTTGGAAGGCAATAGGGCGGCATTTCAAGGAATTCTTTGGAATTTGTTTCGTTCATATATGTTTGAAGTGTAAACTATAAAGACCAATTTTTTGTGCTACAAGGCTATCGTTTTAAAACTCATCAAGCAAGTCATCGTCATATCATTGTGCAAAGCAACTTTTTCTTCTGAAACTTTGGATAAAACTAAAAGAAACTTTTTAGAAAAGATTATTAGCAAACTCCTACTCACCAATACATAAACGGAGCACCTATGCATGTTGGAGGGCATGATAAATTTTTGAAACTCGTCGTCTGAACAGTGGCTCTAATCGGAATGACTGGATGCTGCTTCGCCACTTTTTTGCTTCATCCATCTCGTTCCACGCCTGAACTATTTCATCAATGTTGAATCCTAAACCTGTAATCACATTAAAAAGGTCAAAATATTTCACGATTCATTTCATATATTTCAATTAAAAATCAGCACCATAATTCACCTTCTGATGCTGTATCATTTGAGCAATGATTCTTTATCATAACTGCAATATCAGTTGGAGAAGCACCAGCAAGTTCGAATTTTTCCACAGCAATCTCCAAACATTCATGCCACATGGGAAGCCCGAGTTTGAATTCCATAATCGATCTTTCATATAACATTGTACCCCACAGTACATGAATCTGGGTAAGAATATTTGCAGCACGTTCTGCAGCTTCATCTGCTGACACATGTTTAACGAGGCTATTCAGTTTCATTTTCTGTAACAGAGTTTCGATTTTATTCTGCTGAGTTAACTCGTTGGCTCGCTGTTTCTCAGCTTCCTCCCACATCTGCAATCCCTTCTCCATGTTTTCCTCAGCCCTGTTATAGAGCTGAAGAACTTCTGTATAAGGCCATGATTCCAAATCAACGTTCGTTCCAATCACATAATACCACGAGAGTTTCGCTTGCTCGAATTGTTTCTGCCCCAGAGCTAGGACAGATTCATAGAAATTCGGTTTAATGTTTAGAGATTCTTCGTATTTTTTTCCTGCATTTTCGTACTCCATCACAGCCCATTCGTACGCAGATTTGACCTGTGTAAGAACCGATTCTCGTGAAGAATCAGAATCTTCGGTAAAGTATACCCTCTTTCTTGCTCTGGACATATGGACATTACCCCAATTGAACAAGGCTAAAGCCGTCATTTCCTGGAATTTCTCCGTGGCCCCACAGAAAAGTTCTTGAGCTTCGTCACTAGTAACCGTCTCTTCCATAGCATCTAAAAACAGCTTCTTCCCGACTTCATGAAGATTAAGATAATCATCACTATCAAATCCAACATTGTTCTTAAATAATTGAGCAAACTGAATGATCCAATCATTGAGACAAATACGTCCATTTTCTTGGGTATTTTCTTTATGATCTTTTACAGCTTCATCATTTCTGATCTTATTAAAGAAAGGATCATGATCTGGTTCAACTTCAACGATATAAAGCTTCAACGAACCATTTTCTGCGGAAGACTCAGCTAACCTGAGTTCTTCTGTTTTGGTGATTGTAACTAAATCCCCTTCCTGATCCCTATACTTAACAAGAACACCCTTAGAGCTGGGAAACCGATCAGAAACAACTTCCCTCAATTTCAAAACTTCACAATTTTGAGGAATCTGGGCCCACCTTATATCTTCACCTAATACTAGTTTCAGACTTCTCATCTCGTCCTCTCTATTATTACATACTTTCTCTTCCTCCACCACCAATTTATCCTCCGCTTTCTTTTCCTCGATTCGATCCTCACCCTTCGTTATCACAACATCATCATCAACTTTTCTTTCTTCAACAGTTCTTTCCATTTCCTTCTCGTTTCTTTTTTTTTTTCGTGCCTTAGCTAAAGGAGGGGGCTCCAAATACTCAGGCAACAAAACCGGATCAATAACAACTTTATCCTCACTTAAACCTCGAATCTCAATTGTTTTATTCACCCTTTCTAAAATTTCAATAGCCATGAGATTATTCGGTTCCATTTTCAACACCGTTCCTACATCCCTAGCCGCCAAATCTAGCTTGTCCAAACCTTCATAACATCGAGCTCTCGTCAAAAGAGCCTTGCTGTGTTTTGGAGTGATCTCAAGAGCTAAATTACACTCATGGATAGCCTTGGGATACTCGGTAATACCCAATTTCATATAGCATGCTGCCATATTACTCCTAAGATACGAGACTTCTAGATGATTCCTAGGAAGCAATTTTATTGTTTTCTCGTATATTAACATGGCCCCTTCGTATTCCCTCGTTTGGAACAACTTATTACCCTCATCTTTCAACTCTTGTGCCATCAAAATGAACATAGCTGTGTCCTTATCATAAACTCTTGGAGTAGTTTCACTGGATCTTGCTTGTTTTTTATTCGATTCGCCTAATTTTTGCCCGAGCGACTTTTTGCTCTTACCACCGCGTTTCCCCATACTAATCCCCAAGATTGGAAACTACCAAAAGGCTGATATACAAAAACAGAGAATTCTAACAAAGTTTCTACACTATGACAACAAATCTGTTCTCAAATTGCTTCAAAACCCCTGTTATAAAAGTGTATTGAGCCAAGGATTATCAAATCAAATCTGAGATGAATAAAACCAGAATCTTTAAACCACTAACTCACAAGCTAAAAACCCCGATATTTATCCACAGAATAATCTTCCACAATCCCACAAAATACCAACCGAGAAAACACTAAGAAATTAAGAATATCAATTAAAAAATACAAGAAAACAGAATTAATGTAGATAAAGATGAAACCTTTATTCAGCTACAAGCAAATGGCGGATTGAGAAACTTATCTGGAAAGACTCATATCTTTATTCGAACCCTTAAAAATATTTTATTGGGTTCTTGAATTCGTAGAAAATCAAGAAATTTGTAGGGTTCTTGAATGGGATTATGTGGTTGTATTTTATGTAATCGAATGAAAAAAGACAACAGAAAAACACTTGCAACTTGCAATTCTTGTTAAAGAACAGAGAATAGGTTCGCTAGGTGAGGGCCACGTAAAAGGCACAAAAGGATTTTTTTTCCCATTAATTTAATTTAAAGTGGGATTTTCTTTTTAGTTGTTATTTTCTGGAGTATATTTTGGCAAATGTTCGAAGACAAGACAACATGAGGGTGGGGCCGGCTTACCGTGTATTCCAAGATTGTGGTGGACGTTATGTGTCGCAAACTGTCTTGTTTGATTTGACTATTATTTGTTAACTACCATTCTTATCAAAGTAGGTCTAGCGTGCAAATTTATATAGATAAAAATTTATAAAATTGTTCTAAATTAATCAACTACACTCTAAACATTAAATAATTAATTCTAAATTATGATCTATTTGAACTGTGTGAACCATGAACTAATTTGATCGAGTGAACCATGAACCACTTAATTTTATACTACATTCATCAATTATAAAATTTAATTAAAAATTAAAAATTTCTATTTATACAAATTTGCATAGTAAACTTTGTCTTCTTACAACCGTCTAACTTTGCTTTGTCCTTTCAGATTAATTTAATTGGAGTTTTAAATTGGAATTTACTAAAAAATGTGCTTATTACGAATTAGTCTGGAGAGTAGTCTAATTAAAAGGAACAGAAGATTTGATTAAATATTGATGTATAATGCTTGTGAGAATTCGTTTTAAAATGAGGGGTTATGTAAATTCTATGATTCAATTATTATTAAAAATCTTAACCTTGTCAATAAATGCAAAGATTCAATTATAGTGTAAATTGTGAAAAGTAAAACATGATAATATGTTTGAGAATTTATAACTAATGCATTTTAATCGTGGTCTGGGGTTTTTTTTTTTTTTTTTTTTTGTCGGCAAAAGGTGCAATTTATTAATGGGGCTCATATGGTACGAGGCAAAAAAGAAAATAATAATAATTACTATAGAGTAGTTAATTTTAAATCATCATAATCACAAAATTCTATCTTTACAGATTAGTAATGAGCATATGCTGAAGTTAATTAGGTCCCCACGGGTAACGTATGTGAACATTTTCATGAAATTTAAGACTACTTTATTTAACACAGTAATTTTTTAATATATCATAGGAGTAATAACACACAATCATATATAATCAAAGGCATAATATATGAACTCAAATAATATATTAGACTTTAGAACAACAAAGTAAGTGATAATTACAACCCAATGAATTATCAATAGATGAAATTATGATACTGTGCAATTGATAAAATTCAAGTGGGTGACTAATTAGAATTTTAAAAAAGAATGGATTAAAAAAAGTAGGATAACACTGATGACTCGTGCAATTCGAGGGAGTCGTGTCGCCCCACTCTTTCACGTTGAACTCGTAAACGTGAAGTCAAATTACTCAAAAGAATTCAAATTGGAGAGAATTTTACTTAGAATTCTCATTCTCAATTGATTTTGGATTTTTCCGTAGAAGAAATGTCTTCAAATACTAGTTTTTTTTTTTAAAACAAAATCAATGTTTGTTGAAATAAAAATGTAGAAACATTTGGTTTAAGATAAAGACAATTGATCCTTAAGATGCGAAAAGAGCAAATAAAGTTTTCGAAATCCAAAAGGCTTCCATCTTACAAACTGCATTATCTGGGAAAGGTGATTGTAATTAAGAAAAATACAAACCACAATTGAATGTTATACAATTAAGCAAAATACAAACCATAATTGGATGTTTATATACATTGCACGGACACTTGTGTGAGACCATTTTAACGGATGAGATCCATCATTTTCCATTTTGCATAAAAAGAATTACAATTTAAAATTGTTAAAAAAAATTAGTGTTTTGCACTAAAGATAATTTTGTATATATTTTATAAAATAAACTCTCATATAAAATTTGTGCATAATATAAAACATATATTATTACACTAATAAATTAATATTGATAACGTGTAATAATATAATATTAATTTATAAATACAGTGATATTAATTTATAAGTGTTGAGATATTAATTTATAAATATATTAATATAAATTTTATAGAATAAATAAGTTTTACCGAAAACTACATCTTATACATTATATTTGAAAAAGAAAAAAAATATATAGCGAGGGTAGTTGGTGGAATAAAATGTCCACCGCAAAAATGGTGACCACGTTATCAGAAGTGCAAAGCATGTGAAAAATGTAAACAACTGTGGTTGGACGCAGTACTCATATATTTCCAGCTATAGATTGCATGACTTGCAAGCAAACTAACATTTTATTATTGCTAAGTCTTGTATGTCAAGATGCATAGCTCGCTCATTTTGTATTTTAAAATTTTACAATTTGTTATATTGAAAGATGTAATTAGGAGTGGATGGTATGGCATACCGAAATTTTTTCTCGTCATACCGTTACCGTACCGAAAATTCGGTATATCGAAATTTCGACATACCGAAATTTTCGGTATATAATATTACATATTGATACCGTACCGATATTTCGGTACACCGAAATTTTCTATATTTTCATACCGTTATCGTACTGAAAATTTCGGTATACCGAAAATTTCGATAAAATCGATATTTTTCGGTACGGTAAGTGTGGTATACCTGTATTTTCGGTATTTCTTCCACCCCTAGATGTAACTGGTTTACATTGAACCGTGCAATTATTAATACGAAAAAATAATTGCACGGTTCAGTATAAATAAATTGTACCTTGTTAGAATATAGAGGCACGTAAACACGTAATACATGCGCAGCAAAATTAAATAGTTCACCAACAACGAACATATAATTGTATAATTAAATACGAGTAAACGTGAACGGAATTCTTACAGCAATTCGTACACGAATTCCTCAACTACAGTATCCACGTAACAGTTATTTACTAATTCACACATATCTGCCAGCATTGAATCCCCGAGATGGATTTGCTAGGAAAATTCTAACTTAAAGATTTTATGGAGAAAATATGAAGTCTTGTATTATAAATTCTCAAGGACTCATATATATAGGGGAGGTCCAGCTTAAATTTAAGCTAACCTGATTAGGAAAAAAAATCCCTAATCTTGTAAATTAAATCCCATAGATTTAATTCTCATATACATAAATCTCTACGGATTTGATTTTCATGTATATCAAATCTCTACGGATTTGATTTCCATATATATCAAATTCCATAATAATATTTCATGGCTAGGTCTTGTATGCACCCGGGTGTATCATGCACTCATAGTATATTTTAGAAGCGTGCAACTTGTTATGCTGAAAAGTGCGACTTATTTATACAGAAAAGTGCAACTGTTAATATGGAAACATAGTTGCATGCTTTTGTTTGGAATAGTTGCATGTTTATATTTTATATAGTTGCACACTTCTAAAATGCACTATGAGTGCATGGGAGACCCACTCATATTCCATGTATTATTATAGGGAATTATATTTAATTAAATTTAATTTAATTTAATAGTAATAATAATTAATTCTAAATATAATTATTATTATATTCTCTATAAATTAAATATTAATATCCAATATAATATTTAATCAACCAACTATAATTAGTAAACAACCGTTACTTGTTGTGTGATCCATAGGCCCTCATATATCGAGTGATTAGTCAAACTAACGATCTTAATTGAACCCTAGACAATAAACCAGACATTCTCAATATATGAGGTACGTTGCGAGGAAATGTGCAACTACCTGTAACTGAAATATGGGCTATTAAGATAACTTCCTTTCATTCGCGAATACTCGATTAAATCTTGAACATGATGAAGTGTCTATTCAAATAACTTAATCATATTATCTCTAATCACTAATTGATCACTTATGTCACACTTGGCCACAAAGTCAAGTTGACGTGCATCGTCGATGACTTTGATCCAATTATGATGAGAGGATGAATATTCTCTCTAAATCCACATTGAGGAATGAATCTTATTCTTAGCTCAACTGCCACGCACATGCATTTCGTGATGAACCCAATCCAAGTCATGTCTACCCATGGAAGGATGCAAGCGTCGATCATGGTCAAATTTCATCACTCCACACATGTCGTGCATATTGACCTCAAGTCAAAGGAGTATCGCATCGCTCCCACTAACCGAGACACCCATAGACACATATTGTGGAATTACATCAAACAGTTTCTCGGATGGGTATACCAATACCCTCTAAGGTATTTGTGCATCCATCATGAGATACCTATTGTCTCGTAGTAAGTGAGATCTTACTACACTCTCTAAGAGTATGATGCTGATCGCACATCAATCTCAATTGCATCATCAATATCTCATTCTTGATGATCCTTGATCGGAGCTATTTGAGAGTCGTGCTTAAGTCATCCGAGTTCTCACAATCTCAATGACATCAATGACTCATGGGAACACAAATAAGAATAAATGCAGACAATCAAACATAATATTCAAACAAGTGTAATGTCATACATTTAATATTAAATAAATAATAAGATTAAACCAATATTGAATATTATCTTAGTATTATGTCCTTATAATAGGATTGTCTTTAGGACACTAACACTAACCCACCTTTCAATATAATAAGTAATTGCACGATTTTAAAATGCACTATATATGAGTGCACGGTGCACCTGGATGCACATTAGACTCACTCTTATTATTCTATTTTTGCCCATTTTTCATTTTTTTAGATCTTAATTGTCTGATTCTCTTAGTCAAAACAAAAAATAGTTTAAGGGTCTTTCGAAACAAAGATTGATAGTTCAAGGGTCTTTGTTTAATCTTATTTCCAATTTTCACTAAGAAAAAAATCATTATCTATATCTCTATATTTATGCATCTTATTTGATCTTATTTCCAATTTTCAACTAAAAAAAATTATCTATATTTCTATATTTATGTTATATTCTAAATATATCATTTAAATTAATATTATTCACAATATATTTAAATCACTCTACTTTTTTTCAAGTAATTATAGTTTATACTCCCTCCGTCCCAAATCAGTTTTCACATTTGACTTTTATACGTATTTTTGCAAGCGAGTTTGTATTAGTAATTGAAACGATAAAATGACTTTTAAGGAGGGGTATGATACATGAGCCCCTCATCTATCATACTTCTCCTTAAAAATCACTTTATCATTTCAATTACTAATACAAAACTCGCTCGCAAAAACGCGTGTAAAAGTCAACTGTGAAAATTGATCTGGGATGGAGAGAGTATTATTTATGGTCCTCGAGGAATTGATAATTAAAGTTATTTTTCTATCGAAAGATTAATTATTTATTAATTAAAAATTATCTTTTATGTATTTTTCCCATTTAATTTTATCTTTTATAAAAATATATTATATATCTTAGTGATATAATTTATGTTTAATCTTTCCCATATATTTTATGATAAATAAGATATTTTTAAATTTGAAGGAATAATTTATGATAAATATAAAAAATATTTTGTTAAATTTATGTAAGAGTCTTTGTGAGGTTGTCTCATATATACATTAGACATAATTCCATTTTATCATTAATTTATAGCTCAGTTATACAAGTTTGAATAGGTCTCAAATGAAACTTGTTCACAGTGCAAATGGTTCCATATTTAGAGACATGATCCTTTAATTATAACTACCAATATTTTTTTTGTAATATAAGTCACACCCTTTAGTTATTACTACTAATATCCATGTTGTAATATAAGTCACACCCTTCAGTGTTATGAATAATACTCTTTATGTTGTAAAAAGACATACGTACCATTCAATTATCACAAATTTTTGTGTGAAACTTGTTCATTCTATACTTTGCCTACAAGTTTTTGTCTATATAATATATAAAATTTCAAATCTAAAATACAAATTCATTTTATTATTGAATTTAAATATGTACATTTTAGATGTCCCATATTACAAAATTTAAATAATATAATTATCAATACTATCATGCATAGCCAAGAACGAAGCCACATTAGGTTATACAAGTTTGAATAGGTCTCACGAGATACTTGTTCACAATGCAACTGGTTCCATATTTAGAGACATGATCCTTTAATTATTACTACCAATATTTTTTTGTATAATATAAGTCACACCCTTTAGTTATTACTACTAATATTCATGTTGTAATATAAGTCACACCCTTCAGTGTTATGAGTAATACTCTTTATGTTGTAAAAAGACATACGTACCATTCAATTATTACAAATTTTTATGTGAAACTTGTTCACTCTATACTTTGCCTACAAGTTTTTGTCTATATAATATATAAAATTTCAAATCTAAAATACGAATTCATTTTAATATTGAATTTACAATATGTACATTTTAGATGTCCCATATTACAAAATTTACATAATATAATTATCAATACTATCATGCATAGCCAAGAACGAAGCCACATTAGGTACAGGGGTGGCACTGGGCTGTTGGGGTTATACTGAAAAGTATGCTTTTACTTTGTATAACCAAATTGAATTTTTTATTTATTTACTGAAGTAAATTATTTATCACTGTTGCACTAAATATGAATGAATGTTATATATATTTATTGCATGTTCGATAAGAAAGTACGTATTACGTTGAAGTTAATTTGATGATACCAGATCACAAAAGATCAAATTAACAGTCCTCGTGATTAAGTACAAATTCACAACCCAGATGGAAATGAACAATCCATCATGAAAGGTTGAAGTGTAAGGCTCAGATTTACTTGTCTTGACCAAGAGAATTACACTAGTGCATGATGATCTTACCGAATAGGACCTCTGAGGAGGATAAATTCTTGATGCATGAATACAAAGAATTATACCTCAGTGGTGCGTTATTTCTTAATCTCCGTTCCATAAATAGGATCGTGTGAGATTAATAACTATTGCTTTGACTTATGATGGGAAGAGAATCATTGCGATTCGATACCTTATATCTTGGGGCAATAATATTAGTTACACGACGATCGCTAAGATTTAATACGAAGAATCGTGTGCAAGCACGTCTTGCTTGATTTGTCCCCTTGGTGGGCTCAGAATCTTTATCATACCAAATCTTGCAAGTGGAAATTTATTTCCGGTATGAATAATAATGTTGAGTTGGTTTTACTCCAAGGACAAAGATATTAATTAATATAAAGCTTGTTCAGTGGCTTAATTAATTAGTGGACTAAGGTAATCGTAAACACGGGAAATAATGACCGGGAGCCATATTATTGTGAAGTCGTAATGCGGGTTAAGATGAATAGTTCAATATTAATTTTATAGTGGAGTAAATTAATATTAATGGGCTTGAATAATATTTTGGCTAAATATTATAGTTTCATAGTCCATTGGAGGTCCAATCTTAATTCTCCTAAAGGTCCCTCAAATAGCCCAAATTAAAGTCCAATTAATGAAAAGGAGAAGAAAATATTATTGCCTATTTTTCCATAATTTTCTAAAATAATTAAAGGAATAAAGAGAAAAGATTTTCTTGATTTTCTTGGAAAGATTTTATGGAATATGTATTCTTGGAATACAAGGTTATCCCATAAATTCAAGAAAAGTCAAAGATCACATTTCTTCCCTATTTTAGTTGTAATTTTCGAAAACCCCTTAATATTAGGAGGTGGGATTTTTGTGAAATATTTTAATTATGGAGAAAAGAATATATTGGATATATTCAAGATTTCTTGGAGATCAAGAAAAAGATTTTTCCATCTTATTCCTAAGCCAAAATTTCGACCACCCTAGTATTATAAATATGGGATGAATTTTTCATCCCCAATGGCAATTCCATGTGTTGAAAAAAAATTAGAAATCCACAAAGGTGGTGGCAAAAATATTTTATTTTTCTCCTTTAAATTAAAATCGTTCGTTGAGAATCCTTCCACCGGATTACGTTTGTGGACGTGGGACATATTTGGGAAGACACTTTGGGTTGATCCATCGTCTCAACGGTTGTCTCTACGAGAGGTTAGTAATTACGTAACTCCTAGATTCCGCATGCTTAGGATTTACGTGGATTACTTGTACGCATGTTGCTTAATTGCTTGTTGAATTGATTTAGGATTAATTCATGCTAGTAATTAATTGAGTAATTTAAATATGTATTTAAATCCATCTCGAATAGATCCGGGCACCCCTTATTTCCCAACATGGCCCCCCCTGAACTTTTATGAAATTCTATATAGGTATTGTGATTATATAAGTTCTATTATATTCTTAATAAGTATTGTGATTAAAATTGGTTTGTGTCTCTTAATTAATGTCATTCTATCAATTGTAAATCAGACTTCAAATTTTGTTGACCACACTTATGTTTCTTTATTCTTTTTATTTTTTTAGTACAGATTATTTGGGGTAAAATATTGAAGTTTCTTTCTTCAATCATAAATCAGGTTTCGATCGCTTATGGTCACACATATTGTTGGAACAAAAAAAATAATATTAATATTTTAATTTTTAATGGGCTTTTTATAAATAATCTTTACTAAATCACTTTTGTTTTATTATTTAATTTATATACATAGAATTTTTCTTAGAGTATGAGATAAATAGTCACTACAAAAAAGACGGGGTTAAATGACGGTTTTAGCGACGGAAAAAACCGTCGCTAACGACATTAGCTACGGTTTTGGCGAAGGAAAAAAATCCATCGTTGAATCGAGGTCGCTAACGGTACCGACGATTTTTTTGTGACCGTCGCTGATTAGCGACGGATTTAGCGATGGTATTAGCGACATATATTTTTTTTAATCTTTTTTTAATTAATTTTTTTTATTATATCCGTCGCTAAAATGTGAATTTACGAAAAAAAAAATGGCTCACGGTGGTTCGAACCCGAGCCCAGGGGGCACCCAGGTGGGCACCGAACCAACCAAACCACAGACCATCTCGAACCCAACCACAAAGCATCTCATATATAAGCCACCAAGACCTAACACGGGATCTATGGGCGCCTGAGCGGGGATCAAACCGCTTGGGCACTTGCTTTCTCACTTAATGAAATTAATTCTATATGTCCTAAAAATCATTTTTTTTTATAATTTTTTTTAAAATCCCTTTTTTCAATTATCTAATTTAATAATTTAACCACATTTTAATATAATAATTATAATTTTTATTTATTTATAAATTTAAATTAAATTGTATTATATTAAAATTATATTTATTTATTTATTTTTAATTCGTTTTTTTTACACTTTAAAAAAATTATTTCTTTTGTTTAATTTAATTATCTAATAATCTTTAAAATACTAATTATATATAATTTTTTACTTTATAAATTATAAATAAATGATTATATTCTTTTAAAATTGTATATGCCCTAAAAATTCATTTTTTTTAAAAATAAATACTACTTTCTATTTAAACAAGTAATACTTTCTATTTAAACAAGTACTACTTTTCATTTAAACAGCAATACTTTCTATTTAAACAAGTAATACTTTTAATTTAAACAAATAATACTTTTCATTTAACCAAGTACTACTTTTCTATTTAACCCGATAAAAAAAACTACTTTTTTCTATTTAAACAAGTACTACTTTTCATTTAAACAAGTACTACTTTTCTATTTAAACAACTACTATTTTTCTGTTTAAACAAGTAATACTTTTCATTTAACAAGTAATACTTTTCATTTAACAAGTAATACCTTTCATTTAAATAAATAATACCTTTCATTTAAACAAGTACGACTTTTCTATTTAAACAAGTACTACTTTTCATTTAAGCAAGTGATATTATCTATTTAAACAAGTACTACTTTTCATTTAAACAAGTATTACTTTTCATTTTAACAAGTATTGCTTCTCATTTAAACAAGTAATACGTTTCATTTAAATAAATAATACATTTCATTTAAACAAGTTATACTTTTCATTTAAACAAGTACTACTTTTCTATTTAAACAAGTACTATTTTTCTATTTAAACAAGTAATACTTTTCATTTAACAAGTAATACTTTTCATTTAAACAAGTACTACTTTTCTATTTAAACAAGTATTGCTTTCTATTTAATCAAGTACTACTTTCTATTTAAACAAGTAATACTTTCTATTTAAACAAGTACTACTTTTTATTTAAACAAGTAATACTTTCTATTTAAACAAGTAATACTTTTCATTTAAACATGTACTACTTTTCATTTAAACAAGCACTACTTTTCATTTTAACAAGTAATACTTTTCATTTAAACAAGTAAAACCTTTCATTTAAACAAATAATATTTTTCATTTAAACAAGTACTACTTTTCATTTAAACAAGTACTACTTTTCTATTTAAACAAGTACTACTTTTCTATTTAAACAAGTAATACTTTTCATTTAACCAAGTACTACTTTTCTATTTAAACAAGTACTACTTTTCTATTTAAACAAGTAGTACTTTTCATTTAACCAAGTACTAATTTTCTATTTAAACAAGTACTACTTTTCTATTTAAACAAGTAATACTTATCTATTTAAACAAGTACTACTTTTCATTTAACAAGTAATACCTTTCATTTAAATAAATAATACCTTTCATTTAAACAAGTATGACTTTTCTATTTAAACAAGTACTACTTTTCATTTAAGCAAGTGATACTTTCTATTTAAACAAGTACTACTTTTTATTTAAACAAGTATTACTTTTCATTTTAACAAGTACTACTTCTCATTTAAACAAGTAATACGCTTCATTTAAATAAATAATATCTTTCATTTAACCAAGTACTACTTTTCATTTAAACAAGTACTACTTTCTATTTAAACAAGTACTATTTTTCTATTTAAACAAGTAATATTTTTCATTTAACAAGTAATACTTTTCATTTAAACAAGTACTCCCTCCGTCCACCAAAACTGTGCTCATTTCGTTTTGACATGTTGTACGGAAAGGTAAATTAAGTCTGTTGGGATATTTTAGTTTTGATTAATTATGCCAAAACATTATCAACTTGTATTTTTGAAGCTAATCTACAGATAACAAGTTGAGGGGGAACGAGAGAACAAATTGAGGGGGATCTCACGAAATCGCATTTAAGATGATAGATATCGACGAGGTCGCAGATTTAGGTCGACGAGATCGATGAGTAGGATGAGTTCCGAAATAAACCGATGAAATGAACAAGAAGAAACATGCTGATTTTTTTTAAGAAAAATCGATGAAGGTGATCTTGAATGATGCGGTGTCGATCTTTGTCACAGTTTACGAATCACGGTGACTGATATTCGACCAGGTCTGGACCGATCTGGTGACGATGCAAATGACCGATGATATTCTTGACGGTCTGGTGACTGACCGATGTCACGGAATCAGATGTATTGATCCGACAATACATCAGATGACCGATCAGACGCTTCGACCAACGCACCGACCAGCGGTGACACCGATGTTGTTGACGGATCTGGTGACCATGTCACGACCAAATGACGGACTCGAGTCGACGGTAATGACTGATAAGCTCGACGGACCGGTGACCGGATTCTTGGCGATGTTCTTGTGGCCCAGTGCGGTGACTGATCTTCTTCGACCGATCTTTCCGGACAGCTGGTGACCGATCTTGGCGACGTCGCTGGCGACGGATCACGGTGACGTCTTTAGCGGCGGTCATTGACGCGATCTTCTAGGACGATGGCGAGCTGATGTTGTCGATCAGATCTGGCGTGGCGTCGGTCGGGAGACAATCTGCCGACCCAGTTTCTCTGGACCAAATCTGAGACCAGTTTCTGATTTCAATTCTGGGACGAAAATCTACATACCCGAATCAAGCGACTGAATCGGGAAATTTTGAGCGGTAATAAAGACGGTGAAATCGGATCCATTATACACACAAAAAGAAAACCGCGAAAAAAGACAACACACATATTGATGTGACATAAAGCTGCAAGGAAAAGTGCAAAACGACAAAGAAAAGCTGGAAGTTATTAGTATAGATTTGAATATTACTTTCCAAAGGTAATATTTAAATCCACACTATAAATACATTGCACTATCTTCAAAAGAAAAAAATGGAGGATCTGCAAAGTGAAATTAAAGCCAAATATTCAAGCAACTCCATTCATAGAACACAGAGCAAGAAATACACACATATATTCAAAAGTGTTCTACCCTAGATCTAAGCACAAATGATATATCCTAAGCTTAGAGAGATTTTTCCATCCTTAGCATTGAGGCTAAACAAATGTAAGGGAAAATCTCAACCTAGTTGGAAACCAAACAAACCTTACCCAAATCACTCGATTAAGTTTGTAGGTGAGTGTGAACTCGGTAAACATCTAGCAATCCCGAAAGGGAGGGTAGACAATCCCGTGAGGGTGATAAGTCCCGTTTGAGTGAGAACTCAGTAAACATCTATCAATCCCGAAAGGGAGGGTAGGCGATCCCGTGAGGGTGATAAGTCCCGTTTGAGTGAGAACTCGGTAAACATCTGTTGGTTAAGTTGGTGCCCCATGAAGGGAAGAGTGGATGTAGGACGAGTTGTCCGAACCACTATAAAAATATGTGTGTTCTTATTTGCTTTCATATTAACTGTCATACATACTTTAGCAAATCTGCATAACACATTCGAAAAAAAAAAATTAAGTCACCTCCCATTGAGATTTTACGAGTTTTAAATCGGGTTTTTCGGGACCAACAAGTGGTATCAGAGCAGGGGTTCAAAAGTTCACTAGATTTTAATGTGAACACCTGAACTGGTCTTTTTATTAAAACCCATTTAGTTTAAAATGCATAAATTTTATAAAATTCATGGAGGTTGACAATCATCTTCTCATTTTTAAAATGAAAACAATGTTCTTCATCATTTCTCTTGTTTAACTAACACTGTTTTTCTTGTATATTTTTATTGTTAGTTAGTTTTGACATCATTATCAAAAAGGGGGAAATCAACAAGTGGTGTCAGAACAGGGGTTCAAAAGTTCACTAGATTTTAATGTGAACACCTGAACTGGTCTTTTTATTAAAACCCATTTAGTTTAAAATGCATAAATTTTATAAAATTCATGGAGGTTGACAATCATCTTCTCATTTTTAAAATGAAAACAATGTTCTTCATCATTTCTCTTGTTTAACTAACAATTTGTTTTTTTCGTATATTTTTTATTGTTAGTTAGTTTACATCATTATCAAAAAGGGAAATTGTTGGGATAATTTAGTTTTGATTAATTATGCCAAAACATTATCAATTTGTATTTTTGAAGCTAATCTCTACGATAACAAGTTGAGGGGAACGAGAGAACAAATTGAGGGGGAACTCAATTAAATCGAGACGAAGATTATCGAGATCGATTTAGGCCGATCGAGATCGATGAATAGGATGAGTTCCGAGTAAACCGATGAAATGAACAAGAAAAACATCGATTTTGAAGAAGAAATCTTGTCTGATCTTGTCTGCGATTCTTTTGATCTGGTGACGATATTCTTGACGAGTCTGGTGACGATCTTCTTGACGGACGGTGACGGATCTGGTGACCCGGATATTCTTGACAAGGTCTGGTGACGTCTTTCTTGACGTCTGGTGACACGATCTTCTTGACCCGGTCTGGTGACGGATCTGGTGACTGATATTCTTGACCCAGTCTGGTGACGTCTTCTTGGCGGATCTCTTTCTTGGCCTGGCGACGATCTTTGTGACTGACCCAGGTCTGGTGACGGATCTTCTGGCCCGGATCACGGTGACCCGGATCTTCTTGACTGATGTTCTTGACGGTCTGCGGTAACGATCTTCTTGACCGGATCTGGTGACCCGGATGTTCTTGACCCGAGTCTGGTGACTGATCTGGTGACCAGGATCTGGTGACCCATCTGGTGACGATATTCTTGACCGGTCTGGTGACTGATCTTCTTGACCCGGATCTGGTGACTGATCTTCTTGACCCGGTCTGGTGACTGATCTTCTTTGACTGATGTTGTCGCGTCGATCTGCTTTGTTTTGTCGGTCGAGAAACCGTAATCTGGACCCCAGATTTCTCGGACCACTGAAAATCTGCGGACCAGTTTTCTACGGACAAATCTGCGGACCAGTTTTCTGGACCAAAATCTGCGTACCGATCAAACGACCCGAATCGGAAGAGTTTGAACGAGAATAAGGCGACTGAAATCGGATCCGTTAGACACACAAAAAGCAATGGCCAATAAGAAGACAACACACGTATTGATGTGACATAAAGATGTAGGGAAAAGTGCAAAAACGACAAAGAAAAAAGAGAAGTTATTAGTATGGATTTGAATATTACTTTCGAATCGGTAATATTTAAATTCACACTATAAATACATTACACTATCTTCATCTTCAAAAAAAAAAAAATGGAGGATCCGCAAAGTGAAATTAAAGCCAAATATTCAAGCAACTCCATTCATAGAACACAGAGCAAGAAAATACACATATATTCAAAAGTGTTCTACCCTAGATCTAAGCACAAATGATATATCCTAGCTTAGAGATTTTCCCATCCCAAGCATTGAGGCTTTAAACAAATGTAAGGGAAAATCTCAACCTAGTTGAAAACAAACAAACCTTACCCAAATCACTTTCGGTTAAGTTTGTAGGTGAGTGTGAACTTCGGAAACATCTAAAGAATCCCGAAAGGGAGGGTAGACGATCCCGAGGTGATAAGTCCCGTTTGAGTGAGAACTCGGTAAACATCTAGCAATCCCGAAAGGGAGGGTAAAGCGATCCCCAGTGAGGGTGATAAGTCTCGTTTGAGTGAGAACTCGGTAAACATCTGTTGGTTAAGTTGGTGCCCCATGAAGGGAAGAGTGGATGTAGGACGAGTTGTCCGAACCACTATAAAAATACGTGTGTTCTTATTTGCTTTCATATTAACTATCATACATACTTTAGCAAATCTTCATAACACATTCAAAAAAAAAAAAATTAAGTCACCTCCCATTGAGATTTTACGGGTTTTAAATCGGGTTTTTCGGGACCAACAAAGTCCATTTATGAATAACGTAATTGATTGTGAGTAAAGTATAATGATAACTTGAGTAATTAAGTGATTGTTGGACGATGAAGATAAAAAAAATTGTGTCTATAAACATACTTAATTTACCTTTCCATACAACATGTCAAAACGAAATGAACACAATTTTGGTGGACGGAGGGAGTACTGTTTTTCTATTTAAACAAGTACTATTTTTCATATAAATAAGTACTACTTTTCTATTTAAATAACTACAACTTTTCTATTTAAACAAGTAATAATTTTCATTTAACAAGTAATACTTTTTATTTAAACAAGTAATACCTTTCATTTAAAGAAGTAATACTTTCTATTATTTAAACAAGTAACACTTTTAATTTAAACAAGTAACACTTTTCATTTAACCAAGTACTACTTTCTATTTAAACAAGTACTACTTTTCTATTTAAACAAATAATACTTTTCCATTTAAACAAGTAATACTTTCATTTAAACAACTACAACGTTTCTATTTAAACAAGTAATACTTTTCATTTAACAAGTAATACTTTTTATTTAAACAAGTAATACCTTTCATTTAAACAAGTAATACTTTATATTATTTAAACAATACTTTTAATTTAAACAAGTAATACTTTTCATTTAACCAAGTACTACTTTTATATTTAAACAAATACTACTTTTCTATTTAAACAAGTAATACTTTTCTATTTAAACAAGTAATACTTTTCATTTAACAAGTAATACTTTTCATTAAACAAGTACTACTTTTCTATTTAAACAAGTACTACTTTTAGTCAATATATATATATTTAAATATAGTATAAATAAAATTTTATACCGTAAATTACTCGAAATAGATCTGACTACGGTCAGGTGGAACTCTTCTCCAAGTGACTATAAATTAAATATATGGTAAGATGCATTAACAACAATTAAAAAACCTAGTATAATCTTGAAACATTAAAAAAAATCATAATTAATATTAAATATTATAAAAAAATTAAAAAAAATTAAAAAAAAAACCGTCGCTAAAACCATCGCTAAATCCGTCGCTAAATCCGTTGCTAAAGGAGTTAGTTCAAAACGTTGCTAAAGCAGTAGCTAAAACCGTCGCTATTTGCGACGGTGCTCTTGACCGTCGCTAAACTGTTGACTTTGACCATTTGATCGTAACCGTCGTAAAAATCGTCGCTATTTGCAAAGATTCTTGTAACCGTCGCTAAATTTCATCGGTAAAACGCGCATTTTTTGTAGTGAGTATTTCTAATATTATGATGTAGTTATATTAATTAAATGAATTCTAATATAATAAAATTAATTTTTTTAACTATATATAATATAAAAATTGAGTTTAAATTTTTTTTTTATTTTTTTATTAAGTTGGGCCCCTAACCAAATTTTATGGCTCCGCCACTGTGCATAGCACGATGGGAGAATTCTAGTATATTTAATAGTACATTTTAGACTCTACGTAATTAAGCATCAAGCTGAAATTAAGAGAGACAGCTCGAATTATGTTAAATTTTTCAAAATTTAATCTACATTTACTGAACTTAAAAGATAATGACCTACATTTACTAAACCTGAAGGATAATTACAATTGTCCTACAAATTTGTGTCTTGCCTAGGCTACAAACATTTAAATGTATGAATAGTACTGTGCAAAGTTCAAGAAAATATATCTCAGCAGTTAGATCACAATAATCTCCACCACTCATTAGGGAGGTGAGAACTTTTATATAAATGAGTTAATTTTAAGGCATCAAGAAATTCAAAAGCTATAAAATTAGGGGGAATATCATTGGAGTACAATTTACTAGTATTTATATCAACTAGATACATTCAAAATCCCACCTATCAATTAACTACAATCTTATACACACAATGACAATATTACCCTCAAATTAAAAAAAAAAGAAAAAAACGGAAATCAGAGCTTCGCGATTACCGAAGCAACCTGCAAAAACTTTTTACCCACTTTTACCTTTTCCCCCTCACCTCCAATAATTCATTTCAAACCAAAAACTCATTCAGACGAAAATTTCGTCAGAGCAAAATGAAAACCCTTTTTTATCATTCTTGGACCGAAAAATTCAGTTAAAATTTTACACGCCGCAGGGGCCAACCACCAAAAGATGGATCGACGTCTTTGTTCATTTCGGTACATCGATGAAGGAGATGCCGCCGCCACGCTTTCTCGGTGATTTATGTCGATTAATGGGAGAAGCGTTTTATGCGGCGGATCTGTACCAGGGGGTGAACGGAGGAGGCGTTTTGCGGTGATGGTGGTGGTTTTTTGCAAGGGTGTGGTAGAGGCGGCAGTTTTGAAGAAACTGGTAAATGAAGGCAGCCGATTTGAAGAAACTGGTAAATGAAGGAAGATAGAGAAGATTTAGTGTTTTTGAACCCTTTTTTATTTTGTTGAGCCCAACCCATTTATCTTTTCTTCTTTTTTGAACAATTTTTTTGGTTGTCTTGGCTACTCAAACCCTGTTGGGGCTTGTCTTGGCTACTCTTTTTTTTTTTTTGATTGTGGTGGTGGATTTGTGTAGCGAGCGGATCTATACAAATCCACCGCCGGGTAACTGTAGAAGGTGGAGTAGGAATTTTTCTTTTTCTTTTTTTAATTGCGCAAATATTTGTTACTTTTGTGCAAATATTTTTTCTTCAATGCAAATTTACTTTTTCCCCCTTTCTGTAATTAGTAAAATGTTCTGTGTTTGTGCAAATATAATTTTGCACTGGGATTGAATTTATTTTGTCTCGTCTAAAAAATAAATAAGACTAAAAATTGGGGGATGTAGCTTTTGTTGGGGAATAATTTGCTCGGATCTATTCGGGATAAATATTTAAATACAAATTTAATTCTAACAATTATTACTAGCATGAATTAACCCATATTAATTCAAATAATAATTTCAACAACAAATCATGCATATAAATAATTCACGTAAATTTTACGCATGCGAAAATACTACGGGTTTATGTGAACGTACCTTTTGGAATGACAATGGTCTTGTATGTGAAAACACACCAAAAGTCATTCCCAAGTATTCTCACGTCCTTGCTCGACAATCCGGTGGAATGATACTCGCGAACAATTAACAAAAGGAAAAAATAAACTTTCTTGCACCACTTTTGTGGATTTGCTAATTTTTCCAGCACATGAAATTGCACTTGGGAATGAAAGAATCATCCCCTATTTATAAATGGGTGATGGGCAATTTTTGGGGTAGAAAAATAATGTGGGAAAATCTTTTCTTGATCTCCAAGAAATCTTGAATATATCTCCTATATTATTTTCCCATAATTAAAATATTCCATAAAAATTCCACCTCATTACGTTATGGAATTTTCGAAAAAGAGGGACCAAGAATCCAAGATTTTGATCTTCTTGAATTTATGAGAGATTCTTGTATTTCAAGAAATACATATCTTCCATAATATCTTTTCAAGAAAATCAAGAAAATCTTTCTTTCCCCATTTTCTTCAAAATTTTCGAAACCTCTTATATGAATAACCAAGTGGGAGATTTCTTGAATTTAATGAGATAATCTTGTATTCCAAGAATAGATATCTTCATTCCATAACAAAATTCAAATAAAATCTTTCTCCCCTTTTATCCATAATTTTTGAAAAATACAAGGAAAAATAGGCAACAAATTTATTTTATTTTTAAACACATTTTTCAGTTATTGGACTTTATCTTGGACTACTTGGGGGGCCTTTAGGAGAATTACGATTGGACCTTCCAATGGACCTTGAATTATCAATATTGAGCCACAATATTAATCAATTCCATAAATATTAATTAATCCCACTACATAATTAATATTGCACTATTCATCTTAACCCATATTACAGTTAATATGACTCCCGATTATTATTTCTCGTGTTTAAGATTATCGAGCCCATTAATTAATTCAAGCCACTGAAATAACTTTCCATTAATTAATATATTTTATCCTTGGTAAAGGAACGGTTCAACATTATTATCAATACCGGAAACTAGTTCCACTTGCAAGATTTGGTATGATAAAACTTATGAACCTCCCAAGGGGGCAAATGGAACAAGCGTACTTGCACACGATTCTCCGTATTAAATCTTAGCAATCGCATGTGACCAATAATATTGCCCAAGATATAGGGTATTGAATCTCACTGATTCTCTTCCCATAATAAGTCAAAGCAATAGTTACTAACCACGCACAATCCTATTTAAGGGACGAAGATTAAGAAATAACTAACCACTGAGGTCTAATTCTTCCCAGTTCAGTTCTGGAGAATTTATCCTCCTGTAGGTCCTCTTCAATGCATCAGTCATGCACTAGTGTAATCTCTTGGTCAAGACAAACCAATCTGAGCCTTACACTACAACCTTTCACGATGGATTGTTCATTTCCATCTAGGTCGTGAATGTGTACTTTTAGTTACAAGGAACTGTTAATTTAATCTTCTGTGATCTTGGTATCACTAAATTAACTACAATGTAACACGTACTATTTAATGAACATTTATGCAGTAAATATATGTAACATTCAATCATATTTAAAGCAATAGTGGTAAACAATTTATTTCAGTAAATAAGTCTGAAATTCAGTTAGTCTGATTATACAAAGTAAAAACATACTTTCCAATATAATCCCAACAATCTCCCACTTATACTCAAAGTCTGCTTTTAAGTATACATCAGCATGTCTCGTGTAGTACATGACAATTAATGCCATCTACACGAACCTAATAATGTCACCCACTTATACTCAAAGCATATTGACAACGGTCTTGACACCCATTCCTTTCACATGTCTCTCGAATGTATTCAGAGGCAGACCCTTTGTGAATGGATCAGCTAGGTTGTCTTCTGGCGTGATCTTTGCCACCTCTATATCTCCTCTCTTAACGATGTCTCGTATAAGATGATATTTCTTTTCAATGTGTTTGCCGGCCTTGTGGGCTCTTGGAAGTTCTTGAGCCAAACCGCTTCTTTCGCTGTCTCGCAAGCAGCTACATATTCGGCTTCCATGGTAGAATCTGCGACGCATTTCTGCTTAACGCTTCTCCACGTCATGGCTCCTCCCCCCATGCAAAACACACTACCGGAGGTAGATTTTCTGGAATCTATGTCTGATTGGAAATCCGAGTCCGTGTAGCCGATGGGGATTAGACTATCTGACTGATAAACCAACATTCTATCTCGAGTTCTTTTCAGATACTTCTGAATGTTTTTAACAGCCGTCCAATGTTCCTTCCCCAGGTTACTCTGATATCTTGCCACCATGCCAACGGCAAAGCAGATATCCGGTCTCGTACACAACATTGCATACATAAGGCTTCCGACAGCCGAAGCATAAGGAATGCCTCTCATGTCATCTATCTCCTTTTGTGTCTTAGGGCACATTTTCTTGGATAGATGGATTCCATGCCTGAAAGGTACGAAGCCTTTCTTGGAATCCTGCATGTTGAATCGTTTCAAGACAATGTCTATGTATGAAGCTTGCGATAGGCCTATCATCATTTTCTTACGATCTCGAGTGATCTTGATCCCAAGGATGTGTCCGGCTTCCCCTAAGTCCTTCATATCAAACTGTTTTGAAAGCCATGCCCTTACGTCTGATAACACCTTTACATCATTTCCGATGAGCAGAATGTCATCTACGTACAGTACTAAGAATACCAATGCAGTTCCGACACGCTTTTTATACACACAACTCTCAAACTCGTTTTGATCAAACTCGTAAGACTTTATAACATGATCAAAACATTGGTTCCAAGCTATGGATGCCTGTTTGAGTCCGTAAATGGACTTCATGAGCTTACAAACAAGGTGTTCTTGGCCCTTTTCAATGAAGCCTTGGGGTTGTTGCATATAGATTTCCTCATCAAGACTTCCGTTAAGGAAAGCTGTCTTGACATCCATTTGCCAGATTTCAAAATCGAGATGCGCATCTATTAACAAGAGAATCCGGATGGACTTAAGCATTGCTACAGGTGAAAAGGTTTCCTCATAATCGATCCCTTCTTTCTGAGTATAACCTTTCGCCACAAGCCTTGCCTTGAAGGTTTCCACATTCCCGTCCGGTCCCCTCTTTCTCTTGTATACCCACTTGCAACCAATAGGTTTGACCCCATTAAGTGGTTCGACTATCTCCCACACTCTATTATGATCCATAGACTCCATTTCCGCTTTCATTGCCTTTTGCCAAGAAACCGCATCCTTATCTTGGATTGCCTCATCGTATGTCCATGGGTCTGATTCATCTTGTTTGGGAATCAAGTCCGAGGACTCTCCTATCCCCATGAATCTCTCGGGCTGTCTCACAACCCTCCCACTACGACGAGGCTCCGGTTGTGAAAGAGTGTCGTTTGGTATATCATCTTGTACAGTTGGCAATGAGGTTAGCCCCTTTAGCTCACTTAAGGTAATCTCACTTCTAGGTCTTCTTTCGTTCATATAGTCTTCCTCCAAAAATCTAAAGTGGGTTCTTATGACCACCTTTTGATATTTGGGACCATAAAACATACACCCTTTTGTTCCCTCGGGGTATCCTATAAACAACCTTAATTCTGATCGAGGATCCAATTTCCCGGCTTCCTTGTCCAACACGTGGGCGGACACCCCCAAATTCTCATGTGTGTCTCATATACTTGGCTTGCCCGGTCCACAATTCTTTGGGAGTTTTGGGAACCGATTTGGATGGCACCAAGTTCAGAATGTAAGCCGCTGTTTCCAAGGCATGACCCCAGAACGACTTGGGAAGATCCGCATAACACATCATTGATCTAATCATTTTCAAAAGAGTTCTGTTTCTTCGCTCTGCAACCCCGTTTTGTTGAGGGTTCCGGGTTAAGATGCCGATCGGTTGGGATCCCTTCATCCGGAACAAGTAGTTCAAAAACTCATCATTTGGTACTTTCCCTCCACGATCGGATCGTAGAAACTTGATACGTTTTTCCCTATAATTCTCTGCTTGAGCCTTAAATTCTTTGAATTTCTCAAAGGTCTCAGATTTATGCTTCATAAGGAAAATATAACCGTACCTCGAGTAGTCATCAATAAAAGTGACGAAATACTCGTAACCTCCTCTTGCCATGGTTGACATTGGACCACATACGTCTGTGTGAACGATTTCTAACACTTATTTGGCTCTATTCCCCTTGGCTCCTAATGCCCTCTTGGTCATTTTACCCTCCAAACATGATTCGCAGGTTGGAATCGGTTCAACTTGGAGAGACTCCAATGGACCGTCTTTCACCAACCTTTGGATCCTCTTTGGATTAATATGTCTCAATCTTAGATGCCATAGAAGTGTTTAGTTCACGCCCCGAATGAATTCTTTTTTTTCCTAAATAGTTGATGTGTTATAGGATGCATTTAAGTGAGTGGTGTGCCTGATTAATTGTATAGAGATTACTTGACAACATTCCATGATGAGATAAATTTAGCATAAAGAGAAATGGTAACAACATTATCAAAAGTAACCTAATATCCATCAAGGTAAAGTTTAGAAACCGAAAATCAAGTTCTTTCTAAAATTCGAACGTAAAGTACATCTCTTAAAATTAAAACTCTCATCTTCAAAAGACAGGGTGCACTTCTCCCCATTGCTTCACCTGCCACTCTCGTGGCATCGCCCAGTGTGATGAGGATCTCACTCCCACTAAGTTGTCGGGTCCGCTTGAATCCCTGTAAAGTGAAACATACATGATCAGTGGATCCCCGTATCCACCACCCATAAATGGGAGGCATACGCCGCTAAGCAAGTTTCAACAACTAGTGCGTGAGAATTACCTTTCTTTCCATTCCTTTTGAGATTGGAACAGGCTGACCTCCAATGTCCTCTCTCACCGCACTTGAAGCATTTTCCTTTTGGTACTTTCTTGACACCCATCCAACTAGCTATCTTTCTCTTACTTTTCTTAGTGATGAGTTTGCTTTGGACCTAACCACTTTCCTTTTCTTGAGACTTGCCTTCCATTGGCCTAGATCTTGAGAAAAGCCTTTTGGTCACCAATGCTGCGTCTTTTTTTCCTAAATGCTTCTCTATTATCTCCAAGGATTCTTGTAGAGTATCCATAGTAAACATGTGATCGCTCATCACAAAACTACAGTAAAACTCATCGAAACACCTTGCTAGAGTTAGGAAAAGAAATTCGATTTGAGCCTCTTCACAATACTTAGTACCAAGATAAGCAAGTTTATCAAAATAGCGTTTTAAACTGAGAACATGCTCCCTTACGGGTGTTCCCTCAGCCATTTTTAGCCTAACCACGTAGCCAGTTTTAAACTGATTGATCATGCGGTCTTTTGTTAAAAACATTTCCTCAAGACTTTGTATAATTTCTGCAGCAGACTCAACACCTTCATGAATGTGTCTCAAATCATCAGATAGTGAAGTCAAGATTACACGTTTCATGGGTTCATTGGCCTGCTCCCAAATATTATACAAGTGCCTTTCCGCATCAGATTCATCAATAGGCATACGGGGCTTGGGTACGTCAAGAACCCAAAAATGTTCTTGTTCCGGAGGACAAAACTCATATTCCATTTCCAAACAACATAGTTATCTCCAGTTAATTGATGTTCTTTGAGTGTATATAACAGTGGATTAAAAGGTTGCGACATGATGAACTGAAATAAATAATAATATGCTAAGCAAAAGTATATCACAAAATTCGATCACATGTTTCATATTAAAATCTCCAAAAAATATGAACATGCATCAGCCAACTGTTGGGGAATAAGTTGCACAGATCTATTCGGGGTGAATATTTAAATACAAATTTAATTCTTATAATTATTACTAGCATGAATTAATCCTATATTAATTCAAATAATAATCCAACAACATATCATGCATATAATAATTCACGTAAAACCTACGCATGCAGAATTCTACGAGTTTATGTGAACGTACCTCTTGGGATGACAGTGATCTGACAGATTAGACTAACCAAAAGAACTTCCCAAGTATTCCCTTAGCCCTCGTTCGACTATCCGGTGGAAGGATTCTTGTGAACGATTTAACAAAAGGAAAATAAATTATGTTGCACCACCTTTGTGGATTTACTAATTTTTCCAGCACATGGAATTGTACTTGGGAATGAAAGAATCATCCCCTATTTATAGAGCATGAAGTGGACAAAAATTTTGTGATAAAATAATGTGGGAAAACTTTTCTTGATCTCCAAGAAATCTTGAATATATCTCCTATATTCTTTTTCCCATAATTATAATATTCCACAAAAATCCCACCTACTCTATTTTATGGAGTTTTCGAAAATATAGGGTGTCAAGAATCCAAGATTTGGATCTTCTTGAATTTATGAGATATTCTTGTATTTCAAGAAATACATATCTTCCATAATATCTTTTCAAGAAAATCAAGAAAATCTTTCTTGCCCACTATATTTCCAAATTTTCGAAATCTTTATTATAGATAACCAAGTGGGAGATTTCTTGAATTTAATGAGATAATCTTGTATTCCAAGAATACATATCTTCATTCCATAACAAAATTCAAAGAAAATCTTTCTCCCAACTCATCCATAATTTTCGAATTTAATTGGAAAAATAAGCAACAATATTTATTTTATTTTAATCACCTTTTTCAGTTATTGGACTATATATTGGGCAACTTAGGGGGCCTTTAGGAGAATTAAGATTGGATCTTCTAATGGACCTTGAATATCTAATATTGAGTCACAATATTATTCAAGCCCATAAATATTAATTAATCCCACTACATAATTAATATTGCACTATCCATCTTAACCCATATTATAGTCAATATGGCTCCCGATTAGTATTTCTCGTGTTTAAGATTATCTAGCCCATTAATGCAACTGAAATAGCTTTCCGTTAATTAATATCTTTTGTCCTTGGTCAAGGAACGGTTCAACATTAGTATCCATACCGGAAACTAATTTCACTTGCAAGATTTGGTATGATAAGGCTTATGAACCTCCCAAGGGGGCAAATCAAACAAGCGTACTTGCACATGATTCTTCGTATTAAATCTTAGCAATCACATGTGACTAATAATATTGCCCAAGATAAAAAGTATTGAATCTCGTTGATTCGCTACCCATGATAAGTCAAAGCAATAGTTACCAATCCCACGTGATCCTATTTAAGGAACGAAGATTAAGAAATAACGAACCACTGAGGTCTAATTCTTGTTCAGTTCTGAAGAATTTATCCTCCTGTAGGTCCTATTCAGTGCATCAGTCATGCACTAGTGTAATCTCTTGGTCAAGACAAGCCAATATGAGCCTTACACTTCAACCTTTCGCGATGGGTTGTTCATTTCCATCTAGGTCGTGAATGACGTACTTTTAGTTACAAGGGACTGTTAATTTAATCTTCTGTGATCTGGTATCACTAAATTAACTACAATGTAACACGTATGAATTATTGAACAATTATGCAGTAAATATATGTAACATTCGATAATATTTAAAGCATCAGTGATAAACAATTTATTTCAATAAATAAGTTCGAAATTCAGTTTTGATTATACAAAGTAAAAAACATACTTTCTAGTATAATCCCAACACCAACATCTCGAAACAGTTTAAATAAGCCACGTGGGGTGGGTCACTATTTAAACACATTCAAGCAGGTTACAAACAAGAACAGTTACAAACCTTTAATATTCAGATTAATAGTTGGCTCCCACTTGACCAATATAAAATTGACAGAGACTTCGGGGAAGTATATGCATATCAATTTTATACCTAAGTAATAACCATGATTAAATACAGAATTATTATTTCGCTTTGAACGAGCCTCGTGGGGAGGGTCATCGTCGCCACTAGTAATAATCCACAATCATCCGTTAGGAATTTATTCATGTGGAAGTTATCTTTTGACCGTCCTGTGGGGGGAATTTCTCCAAAAGAATTCACAAATAAATAAATCATGGAGGTCAATAATTAATTCAATTTTATTATCCGGAATAAAATTGTCAATTAATTGTTTAAACATAGTAATTTTCGAAAGTGAGATTTTCAAAACATTTTCTCATGCATCGCAAATTTAAACACAATTTAAATAAGCATAAATAATGCATAAACATCAAGACAAAAATTAAAAATATTGGGCACATTTATCCAATTGTCATGGTTAATTTTGTCATGTCTTGATCTTGAGAAATCGTCTTCATAGCCTTCATCGTTCATCTCGAAAAAGCTCCCACTTGACCGTCTTAAAAAATGCCTTGTTAAGACCGTCATCGACCAGCTTCAGCGTCGGAGTGCCCCAGCACTCCCCGACCATGTCGAATTAGATCCGATCCTTGACGCCAAGAAAGCGCCGGTCATCGCCGCAAACAAAGCCGCCCGTCTGGCCGGCCGAAGCCGCCGCATCGCCGCCGAAACGCCCCTCGTCTTTCCTCGCGGCATCGCCCGCGCGCCCGATCGCCGTCGCGTCGCATCGCGTATGCAAATTACTGCCACGTCCGCCGCGCATACTTCAGCATCGCCGCCAGACGCTAAGACGATTCCGCTTCTGTCTGTAGCGCCGCGTCTTCCGTTGGATCTGCGTCGCTTTCGGCCCTCGACCTCGCAGCACGTTTCATGCGACGACGCCGCTTACTACGTCCGGTTTTCGGATCGATCTTTTTAATTCTTAAATCTCTGCCTCCGTTTCCGATCCGGTTATAATTTATTTACAAAATAAATAAACCTAGATCTAGACTAGTCTATTTCATTGATCAAATCAAACAAATACTAATCTACTCGTGAATTTTCTCACGAGGCAAAACGAATCCGAACGAATAGAATTAAAAACCACAATTTAAAAGGAAAAAATAAACTTTGTTGCACCACTTTTGTGGATTTGCTAATTTTCCAGCACATGGAATTGCACTTGGGAATGAAAGAATCATCCCCTATTTATAGATGGGTGATGGGCGATTTTTGGGGTAGAAAAACAATGTGGAAAAATCTTTTCTTGATCTCCAAGAAATCTTGAATATATCTCCTATATTCTTTTCCCCATAATTAAAATATTCCACAAAAATCCCACCTCATCACATTATGGAATTTTCGAAAAAGAGGGACCAAGAATCCAAGATTTGGATCTTCTTGAATTTATGAGATATTCTTGTATTTCAAGAAATACATATCTTCCATAATATCTTTTCAAGAAAATTAAGAAAATCTTTCTTTCCCCTTTTTCTTCAAAATTTTCAAAACCTCTTATATGAATAACCAAGTGGGAGATTTCTTGAATTTAATGAGATAATATTGTATTCCAAGAATACATATCTTCATTCCATAACAAAATTCAAAGAAAATCTTTCTCCCATTTTATCCATAATTTTCGAAAAATACAAGGAAAAATAGGCAACAAATTTATTTTATTTTTAAACACCTTTTTCAGTTATTGGACTTTATCTTGGGCTACTTGGGGGGCCTTTAGGAGAATTAAGATTGGACCTTCTAATGGACCTTGAATTATCAATATTGAGCCACAATATTATTCAATTACATAAATATTAATTAATCCCACTACATAATTAATATTGCACTATCCATCTTAACCCATATTACCCTTATTATTTCCGTGTGTAAGATTATCTAGCCCATTAATTAATTCAAGCCCTTTGAAATAGCTTTCCATTAATTAATATCTTTTATCCTTGGTAAATGAACGGTTCAACATTATTATCCATACCTAAAACTAGTTCCACTTGCAAGATTTGGTATGATAAAGCTTATGAACCTCCCAAGGGGCCGTCGAACAAAGCGTTTGTACATTTCTCCGTATTAAATCTTAGCAATCGCATGTGACCAATAATATTGCCCAAGATATAGGGTATTGAATCTCACTGATTCTCTTCCCATAATAAGTCAAAGCAATAGTTACTAACCACACGCAATCCTATTTAAGGGACGAAGATTAAGAAATAACTAATCAGTGAGATCTAATTCTTTCCCAGTTCAGTTCTGAAGAATTTATCCTCATGTAGGTCCTCTTCAATGCATCAGTCATGCACTAGTGTAATCTCTTGGTCAAGACAAACCAATCTGAGCCTTACACTACAACCTTTCACGATGGATTGTTCATTTCCATCTAGGGCGTGAATGGTGTACTTTTAGTTACAAGGAACTGTTAATTTAATCTTCTGTGATTTTGGTATCACTAAATTAACTACAATGTAACACGTATTATTTAATGAACAGTTATGCAGTAAATATATGTAACATTCAATCATATTTAAAGCAACAATGATAAACAATTTATTTCAGTAAATAAGTCCGAAATTCAGTTAGTCTGATTATACAAAGTAAAAACATACTTTCCAGTATAATCCCAACAGCTGGGGATTTTATTTTTTGTAATTAGTAAATTATTCTGCATTGTGCAAATATTTTTACACTGTGGTTGAATTTATTTTGTGCTTGTGCAAAAATAAATAAGACAAAAATAAAATTGAATTTGATCCATTTGAAATTCAAAATTTGAATATGAACTAGGTATGGACCCCTGACTGTACGATTCTTGCACCGATGGGATATAATCGCCGGAATAGCTCTGCGAAGCCGTCTCTGATACAGATGCATGACTCTGGTTTTTTTTTAAAATATTTAATTTAGGGCATTTTTGGTTATGTTAGTGTAAAAAGGTGCAAATGATGATATATCAAAGAATAAGAGTATATTGAGATTTTTATCATTGATTTTGTATCTGACTGAAATAAAAAAAATGTGTGTGTATCTAGTTGATATTTGATGAGGATTCTTGTACCTCCCTGAAATTTTCTCATAAAATTATTAGCACTTTGCAGCCAAATGAGTGATGCATTTCACAGCCCAAATCTTTATAATACTAGTTTATAATATATAATTCAAATAATCAATCAATAAACATAAAATATCATTATAGAAGAACTGGTTCAATAGGTTAGGGTAGGGTCAATCTATGAATGAAGATTCTAGATTACAATCTTCACTTCAAATAAATCAAGATTCTCAAGAAATTAGAAAATTAAGTCGGGTTAATCCATCGAAAAAATAGAGATTTATAGTAATTTGTTAAGTATAATGTAAAAATGTAAACGAGAATTATCAATTCATGTCTACCGCTCATCACCATAATGTCTACCTTTGTCAAAACTATCTCGTCCCAAGACTTGATCGATTCGCTCGATTCTTTGAGTATGAATTGTGATACCAACACTCGTTACTCTAAAAAGACTATGCTCGATTGATGTTCCCGTGTTGGTCCGTGAAGATGCGGAGGGTGCTAAAAAATACTCTAAAAAGACTACGCCTGATTGATGCTCCCTTGTTGGTCGGCGGAGACGCGAAGGGTTAAAAAGACTAGGATTGGTTGATGTTCCCGTGTTGGTCGGCGGAGACGCGGAGGGTGCATTGCGTCGGAAAAGGCTCCAGAATCTAGTGTTGGTTTCAAGGGTGGGAATGTGAGTAGGTCGAGTCTGATGATCACTAACATATTTCATATTCTAAATTTCGACTTCACTTGAGATCAATAACACTTCAACACTAACATATACTAGTAATTGAACCCGTGTGATGCATGGTTATGATTTTACAATTAATTTGTATCAAACTTTTATAAGTATTCACATTAAAGTGTTTTTCATTTTGAAGAGACAATATTTTTTAATTGATAATAAAATTTAAAGTTAATATGAAATGAAGACAAAAACTTGTGTAAACTCGATTTTTTTAATATCACTGTTATGTATAAAAACTATCACTGCTATGCATGAAAACCTTTATTGTTATGCAAAAAGACCATCAACATAAAAAATGCATTATATTTTTAAACAAAGGAAAAGTTTTTAATGCATATAAAGATAACTTTTACACATAATAATGATAATTTTTGCACATAACAGTGATAGAGTTCATGTATAGACCTGATTCACAGGAGTCCAAAGATTTTTCCCAATCCGTTATAATTCGTTAATATTTATTCCATACATATCTATTCCTAAGATTTTGTCCATATTCCAAAGATTTGTTTCCCAATATAACATTAGTGTTTGTGAAAGTATTCTACATATTTTTTTTCAAAGATTTTTCTCAATCCATTATAATTTGTTAATATTTATTTAAAATTTTGTTCCCAATTTAACATTATAATTTGTGAAAATATATACATATTTATTCCAAAGATTTTTTCTCAATTCATTATTTTTTGTTAATATTTTTTTCCAAATATTTATTTCCAATTTAGTAATTATTTTTTACGAAAAAATTCAATGGCTTCCAAATTTGGGCGGTTTCTGCTATTATATATAATAATAATAATAATAATAATAATAATAATAATAATAATAATAATAATAATAATATATAGATATAGAGGTAAAATATCGATAAATTTTTCAAAAAATATAGATAAATAACATGTGAGATAAGTGTATATATTGTATTATATATATATATTTATTACAAATATAAAATTTGTTCTAATGTCTTTGTTACATTTGTGTATTAAAATTTGAGTAACATTTATGTGAACCAAGTTTATACATGAACTCTACCACTGTTATGTGCAAAAACTAAAAATTTTCACTGTTTAAAAATATAAAACTTTTTTTAATAGTGATTATTTTTATGTGTAATAGTGATAGTTTTTATATATAATCGTGTTAGTTTTATTACATAACAATGATACTAAAAAAATCGAGTTCAAAGTAAACTCGGGCACACACAAATTTTTGTCTTAAAATTTTGTTATTATTAAAACAAAAAAGTTAAGATGATTGAAATCAAAATTAAACCGAGGTAATGAACTAAAAGTTTAGGTCAAGTATATATAGCTTAAATGGTTAGAGTTCTACTGTCTAAGACTTTGAGGTCTCGGGTTCGAGACACGAAGAGGGGGTGGTCCCCCTCTTGTGGGGATGCGGTTCTAATTGCGATGCGATTGCAGTTTCGAGTGGTCTCCCTCTTGTGGTGGTTGCGGTTCCAGTCTACAGTTGTCATGTGTTCGGTAATAGAATAAATTATTATAATTAATTATTTTAGAAAACTATTGTAATTGATTGTCTTTAAAAAAACATTAAAAGTTTAGTTTAATAAAAAATTTGGCACACATGATGACGTATCCAATTCCAAATTTCCCATTTCTCTGCCCAATGCCCATTCCCAATTCCTCCTCTTTTATTTTGAGGACGCTTGACCACGGCTGGTGAGTCAACCCTGTGACATGGCTGATTTCTATTGGCTCTTTAGCGTGAGTTGGTATCACTGGGCATATCACAATTCACACTCGAATAACAACTCCTTTCCCTCTGATCACCGTCTTCATTGGGGAAAATAAATAAAATTAGGGTTTCAAAATTTCAACTTCGCGAGGAAAGTACCACAATATGAGGCTTACATGGTGGTGCGTGGCCATAATTTTTGTTTCCATTCTATTGTGCGACTCCGTACAGTGCGATCAAATAATTCCAGCCCACACAGGTAAACGTATAAATCAAAATTACTGCTTGGCAAAAGATTTATAGCTGTTAATTTTTCGTTCCGCGATTACATGAAAAATGCTAGTTTTTTGGACCCTTTGGGGCTTAAGATTGAATTGAGGGAACATAACGCCTCTTTGCCGATTTCACTTGAGTATTGGCTGGGATTCACATGAGTAGTTAGAGGAATATATTTTTTTTTCAGGATTGAATTTCTTATGGTTGACTGTTTGAGTTTTCTGTGGAGGTCATATACTACAAGAATGGTACTCTTTACTGGTTTATGCAATTTAAATTGTCTTGATGAAATGTTGTTGTTAGGAGACATAATTGACGATCAACTATAAAGTAAATGGGTGCTACAAAGGATTAGCAAACAAAATGCATGATTGATATTCTGTACTTGATTGGAGGGTGAGATGACTCATGGAAATCTCTTAGTTATATGCAATGTTCTTGTGCCTTGTAGCTAGGTTGGTCAATCAGTTATGTAGCACAAAGGCTCTTACTTTAGTAACTTGGACAATGAAGTTTCACTTATTTAAGTTTCCAGTCTTAGTATATGTAGTGTGGTGGTGGACTGGTGTTCTTGAGTGCATCCATATGAATAGTTTCTCTCTTTCCCTCTCACAATTTTTTCCCTATTTTACGATCCACTGCTGCTTTTCCACTTATTGTCATTGGTTTTAGGTGGTATCTTTGTTCGAAGCTCTCGAGATCCAAAATTCAAAATTGAATTCCATTCAGAAGATTCACCTTTCCATCCAGTAAGACTGCTTGATATTCATTTACTTTTGTGAATGGTTTTTTTTTATACCTATTGATTTCAACATGGTCTCGTCATGATCATACTTCACATTAATAAATATTCATTATGTCTCAAAACCTTAGTTCATATTAAATGCATTCGCTTGGGGGAGATTTAGCATCTTTCTAGTTCTTTCTCTAGGATAAATTACATACTAGATTGTCAATATCCTATAAAAAATATTGTTAAATGAGCTCTTCGTCAAGAGAAAAGTTTTCTACAGAACCTATCTATATAGATGGGAAAAATAATAATCAAACTTTCGTTTCTCAGGATAAGCATTCTTTATTTGAATAGAGGTTCTATTTCAAACTTATTTGATAATCATTCTCTATTTGAATTCTTGCATCAACATATATTCATCTCTAAAGCAATGTTGCATGCATTTGGGTAATTTAATCATTATTGTACTGCTTATCCATGTCACATGCTAAACTTTTGACCTTTTTGTGTTAGCTTATAATATAAAGCCTGTTTTACTGTTGGGAACTTGGGATGGCCTTGCACTTTGTTACAGTTCAAACCATTTATCATTAAAATTTCAGTGAGGAGATACGTTTTAATGTTTATATTTTCAATTTAGAGTTGATATTTTCAATTTAGAGTTGCCCTGGTTTTAACACATGATTTAAGCATACAAATTATGCATTCCTTAGGTACACAGTCACCATAGTGGTCATCCTTTTTCCTCCTTTGTTTTCAAGGTTCTTTGGGTGTTATGTGTTCATTGTTCAGAGTAGCATTTTCCAATTCTGATACCTTCTTTGTTGTAATTGGCTGGAATGGAGAAGGAGTGTTTAAGCCTGAATAGCTTCTGTAGATTTCTGTATCTCATTTATTTTATGTATCTACTTTCAGGATGATGATCAAGAGTCCATTACCATGCCCAACAAAAATGGTGAAAAGTTTCTTTGCTTTTTGCCTAAAGTTGAGAAATCCAAGAGTGGGAGGTTAGTTTCTCAACAAAATATAAGCAGCATGATTGTGGAGTCTGAGACACGTATGAAATTGAAGACACCAGATGAGCTACTTGAAGTGCTGAAAGATCGATGCTTTATTAGGGTAAAATTTTCAACGCTAAAATAAAATAAAATAAAAAAATACGGAAGGCTAGAAGGGATGAATTAATGTTTTTACTCAATTTTATAAATTACGTGAAATCGTTTTGTTACCAATAATGACTTCAGAAACTTGGTTAGTTTTGAGTCCTTTGTATTATGCTGCCCTTTTTTTTTTTTGATATTGGATAGGCTTAATTTGCAATATTTGGTTGCAGCAAGAGGGATGGTGGTCATATGAATTTTGTTATCAAAATCAATTGCGTCAAATCCATTTGGAGGATGAGAAGGTTGCTTATTTTCTTCACTAAATTTTATTGTTTAGCTGTTGTATATTTAAATCTTAGGATTAACCAACTTATTATATCTTGCATGTCCTATAGGTGGTTCAAGAATTTGTGTTGGGAGTATATGATGGTGAAGCTACAGAGGCATACAATCAAAATCTTTCTTATGTATCCATTTTAAAGGATCCTCGCTCAAAAGATGCATCTCAAAGGTATGGATTTCAGCTTTTATAGAAAAGAGTGATCACGATAGACACAGATTTATAACTTAAAAAAATTACTTTGTGAATATTCTAAATTAAACTTTACTGTTATAATATACAGGTATCATGCTCATATCTTTAAGAACGGGACCCTCTGTGATTTAACAAATGAGCCAAGGGAAACAGAGGTGAGCTTTCGAGATTTGATGTGCCTACCTCCTTCTCATCAATGTGGATAACTATATGTCTTTGAGATTTTAATTTCAGGTCAGGTTTGTATGTTCTGATCCCAGAGCTATGATAAGTTCAATCACAGAGTTGTCAACATGCAAGTATGCTCTTACATTTCAATGCCCAACACTTTGCAAGCACCCGTAAGTTTCTCTCCCTCTGTGTGTGTGTGTGTGTGTGTTTGTCTGTCTGTCTGTCTGTATACAAATATTTTGTTTTTGCATGTGTCTGTGACTGGAACTCTTGTGGGCAGTCAAGTTAAAGAGATTGCCGCATTACCTTAATTTATGTTCGTTAATAATGCTGATCCCATTAGGTACAAATTCTTTACATAATTTATTTCCACATTCCTTCATAGTACACAAAAAATTCTACGAAGCAACTTTAGGAAAATTCCTCAAAAGGAACCTATTATGATTTGAAATTGGAAATTAGAGTTAATTTAACCCCTTTGTTTACTTCAATGTCACGTGGAGCTAGACGGCTGGTTATATAATTTTTTTTTGTCAGAAATACAACTGAGCACATAAGCAATATGATTTTCAATGTAGATTATTCCACGAAGAAAGACCAGTGTCACATATTATTCACTGCAATGCCCTTCGAAAGGAGGAAACGAAGGTGAGGAAGGAGGCGGAGAGTTCTCAAAGTGGGAAGATAACGATGGTCACTGATGTTGAGCGTTCTCCTGCTTTCACTTCAGAAGAATACTCCACATGAAATGTATGATATTATGTTTCTGAGAAAAGTCAGTTTTCTTCAAATAGAATGTTATATAGGGTTACATGGTATGTACTAGAGCAGGAACTTGTGATAGTCAATTTACTTTCTTCAAATGAATTCACTTTTGAAATTTAAAATACAAATCCTTCCGAGACGGCGTAACATGGTCAATGACACAATTTCTTCACTTTTTGTTGTCTTTGGAGATTGTACATGAAATGACATTTTCTTCAAGAATATAAAGTTGGGAAAACTGTTTGATGAGGAGGTTGCACATTTTAACCGATTGGAGTTGATGGGTGGTAATGATTGGTGTGTCAGTCGTGTACTTTACACGATAGACAAGGTCCCAGTCGTGTACTTTACACGATAGACAATGTCCCGATCGTGTTGTTCAGATGATAGGCAAGATCCCGTTCGTGTGGATCAGACGATGGGGCACAGACGCTTCATGCATTTGACACGACAGGCTTCAGCAATTTTTTTTTTTTATTTCATTATCTCAACATGGGTTTTGTTTTTATATGGCATGGTATTAGTTGAAATTAATTGAAAAATATTATTTGTAATTAACTGAAAAGTATTAGGTGTTTAATTCATGCATTTAATTGAAAAATATTAATCAGCAATACTCATGCTTTTGACAAGATAGATAGGCTTCGGCAATTTTTATTTTTCTTTTCTTTAATTTCATTATTTGACATGTATTTTTGTATGACATGTATGTAGTATAATTTTGATAATTTAAAAATAATAGTTTAACAACAACTTATAATAGTAGATATTTTAATTGATATTTTCATGTGTATTGGTGTTCAAACATTAAGCACCAATTTGATACAACCTTAATTAAAAAAAAAAATACATGAAATTTAAATGTCTTTTGGGGCGTTTCTCCATCCTTGACGCATGAATGTTGCATAAACCTTGAAGAATGCTATTCTGAAATCAGCTGGATCTCCATTAATCTTGAATTTACCCTGTAATAAAATCATAATTTTTTTTTGAGATATGTAGTTAGTTTTACATAATCATAATATTTGTAAAATGCAAATGTTATTAAACTTACTGCGAATATAGTCCACATGTGTTCCCGGCACTCGGATGGAATCATGGGTCAGTTTGTCCATTTTTTGTCAAGGTACTTGCAGCATAATTGACGGACCACATTATTTACACATAATCCAAAGCGTCCGACGAGACTGTCATGTCCAAGTAATTATTTATATTAATAATGATGATGTAAGAATAATTGTTAATTTGAAACGTGATAATATTTTTAAAAATTAGATCACCTCCCCGTATCTTTGTCCAACCAAAGCAATGGCGGCAATGACCTTTCCTGATTATCTCCAATATTGACATTTCCTGACGTAATTTTTTGTGCGCTCATCTATTAATTTGCGTAAAACAAATTGTTTAGTTTACATAGGTATACATAAACAATTAATTATTACTAATTTTTAAATAAAAAAATAGTATTAAAATTAAGAGAGATGAACAATGTGTGAAGATGAACTAAGTTTCAATGATTTTCATCGTTATGCATTCACGTAGATGGATTATCAAGTGACAAATTAATGAAAAACATATAATAGTCCACAAGAGATAAAATTTCAATAATAATTCACCTTAATCAATCATTCATCCAACAAACAAACATTACAAAATTAAAAATTATGGACTATTCATTGTTATTGTCAGTAGGGTTGTTAGGCTGAGGCGGGTATCCTGGGTATCCGAACCAAGAGTCCTGTATTAGCTCTACGAATTGATGTGGTTGAGGTCTTTCTTGTTGTCCAAACCAATCCTCCACATGCATTTGATGATTACCAACATACCCTCCCGTGCCAAGTTGGCAAATCATGTTAGAACCCTCATGGACATAATTAGGAGCATTTACATCCTCACGAACTCGTTGGGAGAACGAGAACGCCAATTCCCGAGCCAGTTGCAACCTATGTTGCACATCAGCATGCATCTCACCGATATCAACACCTTCACCGTGTGCTGGGTTGTGCACCTTCGGGTGTGTGATATTTGCATAACATTCATCATACTCCGGTGTGCTGTGATGCGCTTGTAGAGCTAGTTCACCAAGGTTCCCCAATCCTACATTGTGATATTTATTAATGTGTATTGAGAATGAGAAACATACTAATTCTGTTTCAAAGCATCCAACGTTTTGTGGTAAGAGATAAGTTCCTCTTCCGGCCGTCTGCAACTGCAAGAATAATCAGTTCTCCATTTGAATACCTTTGCAGCTACATTCCGATAATGAAGACTCTGGGTAGGACATTGTAAGAAAGGAAAGTACTCGAAGATCCAACACTTTAAAAGTTTAATGAGTTTTTGTGGACGGGGGGAGTATGTAGTATAATAGAAAAGTATTTGGTGTCTAATTCAAAAGTATTAGTTTAAATTAATTGAAAAGTATTAGGTGTTTAATTCAAAAGTATTATTTGTAATTAATTGAAAAGTATTAGGTGTTTAATTCAAAAGTATTATTTATTTAGATTTAAATGTATTAGTTGTTTCATTGAAAACCATTTATTGTTAGTATAATTTATAAAGAAAAAAAATAAAAATTTACATATAATTTGTAATTTATGAAAATTGAACTAACTTATACGTAATATTAAATTTTGATAATAGATTTTTAAATATTAAGTGTTAAAAAAGATTAATAAGTTATAATCTTATTAATTTTATAAAGAACGAAATTTGAATAAGTTATAATATTATTAAATTATAATTTTGTAATTATAATTTTCACAATTAATATATTTATTTTTATTATAAAGTTATTCATTTAAGTAAAATACATTTTGATAATTTAAAAATAATAGTTTAACAACAACTTAAAATAATAGACAATTTAATTGATATTTCATGTGCATTGGTGTTCAAACATTAAGCACCAATTTGATACAACCTTAATTAATAAAAGAGAAAATACATGAAATTTGTCTTTTGAGGCGTTTCTCCATCCTTGACGCATGAATGTTACACAAGCCCTGAAAAATGCTATTCTGAAATCAGTTGGATCTCAATTAATCCTGAATTTACCATGTAATAAAAATAATAAAGATTTTTATTGAGATATGTAGTTTTACAAAATAATAATATGTGTAAAATGCAAATGTGATTAAACTTACTGCGAATATAGTCCACATGTGTTCCCAGCACTAAGATGAAACCATGGGTCAGTTTGTCCATTTTTTGTCAAGGTACTTGCAGCATAAGTGTCAGACCACGTTATTTACACAAGTACTAAATTTCTATTTAAACAAGTAGATTTTCATTGAAACAAGTACTAAATTTCTATTTAAACAAGTAATACTTTTCATTTAAACAAGTACTACTTTTTATTTAAACAGGTACTACTTTTCATAAAACAAGTAATATTTTTTATTTAAACAAGTACTACTTTTCATTTAAACAAGTACTACTTTTCATTTAAACAAGTAATACTTTTCATTGAAGCAAACACTACATTTCTATTTAAACAAGTAATACTTTTTCATTTAAACAAGTAATACTTTTCATTTAAACAAGTACTACTTTTCATTTAAACAAGTACTCCCTCCGTCCCACACTCAATTGAACATTTCACTTTTTGGCTCGTTTTTATTGATCGAGTTGTTTATAATTATGAAATGATAAAGTGACTTTTAAGGCATGGTAGGATAGATGAGGGGTAACACTATCATACCCCACCTTAAAAATATATTTATCATTTCAAATATTAATAAACAACTCGATCGCTAAAACACGAGTCAAATAGTAAATGTTCAATTGAGTGTGGAACGGAGGGAGTACTACTTTTCATTTAAACAAGTAATACTTTTTATTTAAACAAGTAATGTTTTTCATTTAAACAAGAACTACTTTTCATTTAAACTGGTACTACATTTCATTTAAATTGGTACTACATTTTTATTTAAACAAGTAATACTTTTCAGTAACTTGCTTAATTATTATTTGTTAGATCATTCATTACTTGTAGTAGAAAGGGCCGTCACTCCATATCCACAGCTTTGAGTGATGTCCACTAATGACATCTGTGCTGACTTCCCGTACTTGGTTTTGAATTCCACGAGTCGAAATATCCGTTGCAAAGCTCCCAATGTTTTCTCTTGCAGATTGGTGCACGACGAGTTCAACATCTTAATCATCGGAGGAATAGCGCCCGCTTCCTCCAGCACTTTGCACCCGTTTTGTAGGTTCAACCCATCGATTAAGGTCAAAATTGCATCCAACGAAGCTTCACAAACGTCAGCATCAGCTTCTCCGAGCACCACCACGAGTGGCCTCACAGCATTCGCCTCCAAAAGGCAGAACGACGACTCAACACTGCAGATTCCCATATGAACGGGGCACATGTCTTCGGGAGAGGCCGAACAACAGCTTAGAAAAAGATGACTTTTTTTAACCGGAATGATCAAATTGAACGAACTTTCTGAGAATTGCTTTAGTGAAATGGCTACGTTTCGTTTCGTGAGAGGGGTTCCGGAGGCTAGTAGGTCTACTAGAACAGGGATGATCCCAGATTCAGCCACCTTTTTTTTGTAGATCCACAGCTTTCTTAAAGGGCCGTCACTCCATATCCCTTTTGCTCCCCGTTTGTATGTGTGTGTATATGTGTAGATTCATGTTACTTGTACCTCGTCCACATTAAAAAGGACAGTGTTCGATCTGGAACTTGAAGTTGTTGACAAAATTTTAAATTGTGAGTAGAAACAGAATCAGTTGGTGTTCTCATGATGCATGAGTAGAGTCACGCGAATTCTCATTTTCGAGCACTCTTATCTTTAAGCACTACCACTATTATACATATATATTATCACTGTAAAAAAATATTTTCTGAACAGTGATAGTGCGATGTATAAAAGTGATACTTGAAAAAAAAAATGTTCTCGTGAACTTCAGGTTCATGGAAAATTTTGCCAAATTTTTAGAATGAATAGAAAGAGAAATAACATTTGATACTCGCTTAATAAGAAAGTGCAAATAGCGAGCTGTCACACACATGGGTTCAGTTGGCTAAGAACATTTAGATACAGTTTAGTCTCTTGTGAACTGGGTTCACGTGAGCTATCTTTTTTAAAGTATCATCTTTTAATATATGAAGTGTTACATTTTTTTTTTTAAAGTGAAGTGTTACCTTTTTGAGCATATGGAGTATTGTCATTTATTGTCATTTACTAAACGGTGATTTCGATTTCACTATAAAACTTCCATGAATGAAGATCATAGAAGTTTTTGTCTTAAATGCATGAAGGGTATTGTAATGTGTTTAGAGGATAATTCCCAGCCATCAATTCATAACGCTCTCCATCCTCCATTAGGGAGGTGAACTTTTATATAACGAGTTAATTTTCAAAGCATCAAGAATTTTAAGAGTTGTAAAGTTATTATCACTTTACCTTCAAAGTGTCGAGCAAATATTTATGGGGAAATTGTTAATAGATACAAAATTTAAAGTTGCATATGAAAATGCAAATATAAATACGTATGTACAATTATTTTATATCTATTAATATGATAGTTTGTAATCCTGAAGTGTACCTATCAATAAGTTTTCCAAGCAAATTTTCATTATATTATTAGAAATAATATGTGATAGTTCTCATATTTCACATCCTACTGTCATTTCGATCAATCGATCTCTACTCATTTTTACTCCATTCTAATTACATTTTGAAAAATTCACACCAAAATCTAATTGCAGTTTAAAATTTCTAGGATGTCATATGTAATGGTACTCTAATCAGTTGAGTTATCACACTTTGTCTACATAATAACTATTATGACTTTAGTTTATAGTGATTAAATAAAGCAAATTTAATCAAAATTAATTACTAATATCAACAAACTATAAAAAAAAAAGCATCTTTAAAATATATAGATCATTAATAATTACGGAAAAATGAATACTAATAAATTATAATATGATGTACTAATTGATTTAATTACTTAAAGAGTTGGTATGCTGTGAAACTTGTTTATCGTGAAACTGATTTTTTGTTTTTTTTACTGGCATACTCTTTAGTAATATAAGTCACACCCTTTAGTTATCACTACGATACCCTCTGCTATAATATAAGTCACACTCTTCACTTTTATGAGTAATACCCTTTATAGTAAAAAGTTACACTCTTTATAGTAAAAAGTCACACTCTTTAGTAATATAAATCACAATCCTTAACCAGTTTCACCGTGAAACTTATTCACCTAATACTTTGCCTTACTTAAATAGTGATTTGGTTTGCACATTAAAAATTAAAATCGTTGCATTTATAAGGAATTTAAAATTAATTTAAAATAAAATTTTAATACAAATATATTTCAGAAATTTTCAAATACTAACCGTATAATAAAGTTCATCTATCATATCTTTAATTTTATGCATCTGCCTCACTAAGGGGGTGTTTGCAACCTCATTTTCAATATTGTAGAAACATTTATTTTAGAAGTTGGTTAGACTCAACTTCTTTGAAAAATAAGTGCTTCTAGGGGGTGAGTAGTGTTTGAAAACACCCCTAAAAACCCAAATGACATCTCCGAAACCAAAATGGCATCTCCGAAATCGAAAATGACATCTCCGTAATATCTGATAAAAATTCAAAATGGCATCTTCAAAAAAAACCCTCAGTCGTCATGGGTATTTGATATCTGATAAAAAATCAAAATGGCATCTCCAAATTGAAAAGATGGCATTATGTGGTTTTGAAAATAGCCTAATCAGTCGAAAAAAAAAAATTCAAGAGTTGATATTTGATGTTTTCCTTGCTATGACTATATGACATCTCCTTTGCATCCCTCTATTGAAGAAGATATTTGGTCCAATTATGTGGTTTTTTTAAAATAGCACATAATCAAAATTAAATTGAAATAAAAATATTAAGATAAATAAGTTATTTTTTTTTTTTTATTATTTTATAAAAAAAAATTCATAATTTATAAGTTTAAATTTGAAAAAAAATAAAAAAGAAACAAAGCAACCCTGAATTACTGGAGTCAGAGTGTTAACAAAACAAAAATGAAAAGAAACCGAGGGCATGACTTTATTGGAAGAGGATCCCTCATATCACGGTGTTATGTAGATGGCAACTCTTGATCAAACACACGCACATACATCTATGCAAGTTTTTGTCTTTTATTTGATTAATTATTTGATTAATTCAATTTCAATACATTTTTCTAACCCACTAAACTTGCTGTTATTAAAAGGTCACAATATATTAAAAGGTCACAATATGCACAACGCCTATATAGGATGGAATTTTTTTTTTTGACTATATCCTCTCCGTCGTCCTTGGATTAAGGCTACCCCACAATTTGAAATGAGACGGTGGCTGAAAGTAGGAGGGTCTGCACATAATTTGTCATTTTTAATTAGGAATTGATTTTGCTATTTCATTTTTCTAATTTTGTGTTGATATATTAATAATTGCATGAGTAACTCCCTTAAATCGTGGTTGTTAAAAAAATAATATAAATAAATTAAATAAACACCTTTTTACCAGTTCGTGTTCTTTTTTTATGAGATCAATTTTTCATGGTATCAAAGTTTAGACTCGTTTATATAGTGTTCGCTGGGTTGAGATTGGCAATGTCATTGAAATCATGTATGCTTGTCCATATTTAATTTAAGCACATTCTACTTTTATAATTGGATTTCATTTTATTAATTTTCAAAATTCAACTTTTTAATCATTCGTAGTATTTTAGTTGGCAAGTCAGTTTTTGGTAAAACTTGTTCATAGTATGAAATTAATACCATTACATTTATAAACTAAAATCATAACAGTTATACATTAATACCATTGCATTTATTTGTGTATAAATATTAATGATATTAGTATATAAGAGTAGTGATATCTACGAATGAACGTTATGATATTAGTATGAATTTAGTTTTATAAAGTGAACAAGTTTCATAAGGGAGTTTATCCCATATTTGAGTTGACGCGACAATTCTTTTCCAATTCTATATTTTATATTTTTTTTAATTTTAAATTTCGTCTTGTTAGCTTTAAGAACCGATTACTAACCCGTCGTAATCGGTCAAAAAATTTAATGTTAGGTATTGCAATTTGCAAGTAGGGGTGGAAATAGGTTTGGCCAAGTTTGCTCCTCATAAAAAAAAAGTCCAGGTCCAGTATTTTATTTTTTGCCCAAATCCATTCTTCATATCATCATAGATTTTTTAAAAGAGCCTAGGTCCCGACATTTTTATTAAATAAATAAGGTCCCAGCCTTTTAAAAGCTTATATAAAATATATATTTTTTTTTTACAACTTTATTATGGCTACTATTCATTGTAAAAAATTCAAAATCGCACCTATAAAAATTTTAAGTGTACAAATAACAATACTAAGTGCTTCATCAAATCATCAAAAACAATAACAAAATTATTATAAAAGTGAATAGTTGCTAAAATATTTAAAACATTATAAAAGTTAACAATTACAATGTTTTGTTACTTGCATTTGCTAGATATATACTACTATTAGTTATTAGTATTAAATATTATCTTCAATTAAATATATATATATATATATATATATATATATATATATATATATATATATATATATATATATATATATATAGTTAAAATAGGTGGCTGTTGAAAAGCTTAAAAAGCTTAAAGCTCGACCTATTTTAAGTAAATAAACTTTTAAAAATGTCTGAGCTTGGCTTGATTATTAAACGAGCTAAGCCGAGCCAAACTTTAATAGATCGGTCGTAGGCCCTGTCGGGTAGCCTAGCCTATTCTCACCCCTAATTGCAAGTTCATGAAACGAAATTCAATTTGAGAAAGAGTGTTCTCAAACCTAAAAATGGACAAATTTATATGAACAAAAAAGTATTTTCTCTAAAAACAACAACAATAACATATGACGAAAATTTGTTATCGAAAAAAGTATCTTCTTTTGCATTATCATTTTGTTCTCCGTCAAAACAACTTTGTTCTCCCTTTTCAAAAATTTGGAAATGTTCATATTTGATGCTCAAACATGTTATATATTATACTTTTTCTTTCTAAAAAATGTCAATGTTGTGGCAATGACCATGAATAGTCGCGAAAGAGCTGTATTAATATGGAATCCAATGAAGCCACTCTTTTTCTCAGTATGAACTGGGAAGGTTATTTGTAAGCAGTACTCCCCTGTCCCACAACACATTTTATATTTTTTTTATTGAAACGTTCCATAACATTTTGCATATCTAAAAAAGAAAACTCTGCATTAAACTTCACCCTCATAATATTCACATATTTATATAAAATAACATTATTTTTTAGATCTACACATACATTCAATCAAACTACTTTATTTACTTTATACATAAAAATTTATAAAATTACCTTTTAACACTCCACTCATTATATTTTTTTCTTAAATTATGTGTCAAAAAGTTGGCGCATTGTGTTGTGAATGGAGGGAGTAATATTTTTTCAAAAACAGTATCTCGAGACGCTGTGCTTGCTTATTAAAAAAATAAAAACTGAAAATCAATTGTAGGGAAAAGGTAATAAGAAATTCCTTGTTCCAATTCTCCAAACAAAAGAAGAATCCATAACATCCATCATCCATTAGTTATAAGAAGCTGTACACAACTAAAAAGGAAAAGAAAAGAGGATTTAGGGGTTGAAGAAGATGGTTGTTCTAAGCACTATTTGTCTGTGGTACAGATGCTAGCAAGGCCAAGTACTCATTTATAGCTTCACCTTCTTTCGTGATTTGGATATCGTAGTCTGAGTAAGCATCCGTGTTCTGCAATTCTTCTGTCAGCTCTTCCTCCATTTCTATGTCCCTCATCTCTTCCACAGCCGCAGGGGCAATTTCAGGCAATGGAACTGAACCATTTGAGTCTTGTTCTGGTACAGCGTTCGAGCCTTGTTCTGGTACAGCGTTTGAGCCTGGTTGTGGTGCAGTGTTTGATGCTATAAAAGAAACAGGTAGGAATTGCTGGTTTTTATTATCTTTGAAATTGAAGGGAAATAATATGTAGGAAAACAGCAACATTGAAATAGATCCTCTGGATTACTTTCCTGTAAAGTTAAGAGAGTGATAGACACGTGATAAAATAATGAGGGATATTACAAAAAAAAGTGGAAATCACACGTGTCTCTCTCTCTCCAAATTTAGAGAAAATATATGGAGAAGATCCGTATCCAGAACATGTGTGATCACTAGGTACCTGATGCGCTGTCTGAAGCTGTTGTTGCTGCTGCACGATTTTCACGATTTTCAGATCTTTTCCTTTTCCTTGTTATGATTGCATTCTACAAACCAAACAGAAGAATGACTGAAAATCCAGAGCAACCCAAATAAAAAACTGCATATGAAAGCTCACTTGTAAGGCAGCATTTGTTTCAGGGTTTGTTAAGTCATCCAGAGCCTTTTGGATATCATTTTCGTTTCTTCGAAGCGCCTCAGCGACGAGCTCTTTCTCGAACCTGTGAGTTCAAAATGTCGCTCAATGATAAGCTCTACATAATGATATTTTCTTTCTTGGAAAAAGATCACAAAGTTGTGAAACACTTTTTGATAAAATAAGTTTTTCAGTAATACATCTCTACTTACCCAATGGAGATCAATTCATTCAGTTTTTGTAGATCCACAGCTTTCTTTAGGGGTGTCACTCCATATCCCTTTTGCTCCCTGTACAGATATATATACACATATTATATTCTCAGTTATCATTATAATTCACAGAAATTTAGCATCATGAACACAAATTATAAACCCACAGAATTTCTTTTTGTCGATGAAGATCTTCCTCCCGCTTTCGCGCCTTTTTCTCCTTCTCCTCGACAAGAAAATCAATAGCGCTTCCAACGTCCAAATTCATGCGGAGGGCCATCATTGATTCTTGTTCCTTGTACCCCATGCTCATTAAAAAGGACAGTGATTCATCTGGAACTTGAAGCTGTTGACAGAATTTAAAATTGTGAACAGAAGTAGAAAATGCATCAATTTTAATGAGACAAAAGAGAAAAAGCATTCGGTACTCGCTTAATTAAAGTACAAATATGAAACAACCTCCACCATCGATTAGGGAGATGAAATTTTACATAGCGGGTTAATTTTCAAAGCATCAAAAGAGAAATTCAAGTGTCAGTAAAGTTTTATCACTTCCGCTTCAAAGTGCTAAGCAAGCATTTTATATGTGACATCCACTAGTATTCTACTAAAGATGAATAAAAAGTAAATCTAAACATATATTGATGCAAAATACAAAACAGCATAGAAAAAATATAAATATAGCAAAATACATAGACCAAACCTGGAAGTATCTAGCTCGAGCTGAGGTCAAGGCATCCTTAGACTTTTGCAACTGCCCACTATGATATGCAACCACTCCTTCCAACAGCTCCATCCTCAAATGTCTATTGTTAACAATGACAACAATGTGATGAAATGACATGCAAGTGGTGTTAAGTATATGAGAAAGGTGATCAGTGACTCACAAAGCTAGCTCAGGGTAACGACCTCCTTGGAGAACCCTAAGGCGACTGGATTCCTTTCCATGAGCACGCTCGATACCCTGTCTGGCTTTTGCAAGGCGAATGCCCGCTACTGATAGCCAACTGATGTCTCGAAGCATAAGATAGCACCAGACCATGTCTATTTGAAGAATTGACACGTTGTCAACCATCTGACAGCCAAAAACATACGATTGTTAACCAAAAAACGTAATAATGATGCATAAAGAAAAAGCATAAGAAATAAGATGTGACTAGACTTGTAAACATCTAATTATCCTATTAAAATTGGCAATTTATTAAACTATAATTAAATATATTATGTTTCAAGAATAAGAATAAAGAAAGAAATATATAAGATTAGACATTCTACAAATTCTGGGCATATTTAGGAACAATAAAATAAACATGCGCTATGAGCTTATCAACATGTGCTATGAGCTTATCAACACATTACCTCAATAACCTGAGGGTCGCACAAGGAAAATGCCTCCTACAAGAAATAAAAAGAATCAATATCAGCCGAAACTCGGAAGATGAGATTTATATCCACAAGTCTTATTATTGGCTTAAATGAAGAATACTACTTGTCAATATTTTCAAAACAATATTGAAAGAACCCAACGGAAATATATTCTTAAAAAACAGACAAATAAAGAAAAACGTACAAGACAAAAGTAAAATGTAAATTTCAAAATTTGTCATACAGATGCAGCTTTTTAAGTACAAACATACATCAACATAAACTGTAGGGATACATGCATAACTTTAAAAGCAAATAAGGAAAATAATGTGTGTATATATATATATATATATATATAATGATTTAAAAAGCAAATAAGAAACAATTTTACTTATATGATTGTAGAAGTAATATGATTAAATTCTTATCAATGAATAAAGGTAAATTGGCTGTGTGATTAATATAGCATAATTCAACAATTGCTCAATTGAAAAGGACTAGTTCCATCACTTTTTCTTTGTGTTGTAGTCACTTACCTCACCCATGGTGAGCACTTCTAATGCATCTCTATATTGTTCCCTTCTCATCAGAGCTTTTGCATTTGCATGAAGCATAAGTCCCATCATTAATGCCCTGAAACACACAAAGCGACATTTTTATAGTAATCACACAATGCCTTAAATTCAAACATATTCAACTAAAGTGCCAGCTACTCAATTTATACCTTTGATCAGTCTCAGATCCCAACTTTACTTTTTCTCCACTTTGATTTTCAAGCTCTAAATTGAAGTCCTCAACAGGCAAAGAACCATCCGCATGTCTACTGGCCAAATTTGTGGCAGAGGCCCTGTGATTCCAGTTATATTACTAGGTGAACCCAGAAATAAAAATGCAAACAATCTGCTGTTAATTGTTAAAAATTGTTAACGTTAAGATCTTACAGAACATGAGCATGTGGGGAAAAGCAAAAATTCAAGAAAATCGGAGCATTTATATCAGATTTAATTTATGTTTTGCCACTAAATTGATTCATGGTTTTGAATTGAGGGTCGACAGTAACTTCCACAATTTAGGTTCACAAAATTAAAATTGTATAGCGTGAGCAAGTATGACTCCTAATAAAATATATACCAAGTATAATACATAATAAAGGTAAGATCCTGTACATAATCTCAAAGTTGAAAAGCGAAGCAATCCATTATACATCAAAAATGTTTCTCAAAACTTGACAACACTTCATTGATGACATATTGACATAACCTTTCACACATTCCAACAAGGGAAGAACATCAAGAAAATTGATTTATTGCAGCACAAAGACAAAGAATATCTAGTGCAGAATACTAAAAGTGCAACCTCAGAAGGTGTACCGATTCCCATTATTATCAAAAGTTAACTCCAGGACTACAAGCCTTTCCTTTTTTATTTCACAAAAAATAATAATAATAGATGAGACAAAAAAAACAATATCATACTTTTACTAGTATCAGCATAAATTTGTTCAAATCACAGAAATCAATAGCAGCATCGTGCATATTCTCGTCAAGATTATCACGAAAAATATAAATCTTCATAGCACCAAATTAACAATGGTGATGCAATTAAATGCACAGCTCATATTGCATTAATTAGAATGCCATAACAACAGAAACAGAGCATATAATATAACATACTCATAAACCCAAATTACACCACTTTAACTACATAATCATGTCATTCATCCACATTCGAAACACCCACAGAATCAGAATAAGAGAATTCTTGATCATAAGAATCCCTACAAATTGATCACCCAATTAAACACAAAATTCACCCAAAACCCTATCTCTGATCATGCCCCAAAAATCAAAACCCACAACAAAAACACACTTACTTCAGTCTAGAAATCCTCTTAGAGCGTTCCTCCTCAGCCAGAAACTCTTCCTTGACTGACTTCCCTTCCTGATCAGTAGACACCTTCGACGCCAAAATCTTGGCGTTGTTCTTAACCCCCAATTGACCCAATTTCTCGCTTCCATCGCCGTCTTTCAAAACTCTACCCGCGCAAATTAGGTTGATGCATTGAGGGCCACCATCGCAGTTTGATAGATTTGCGACCTCTTGCCTCAACATAGCGACAGTCCAATCATCTAAATCCACTTCCAGTATCCCACTCCATGACCCACCAACTCTCAGCTTCGCCATCCCCATATAATATTTACTCTTTGATATTTACTTACTTGTGCCACTGATTTTCGATTAGGAATTTTGTGCAGATGGGGGAGGTTTTTCTTGGGGGCTAAGAATGGATAAATAGTAAAACTTTGTTGGGGTGTTTTAGTAAATTCCGGTGCGAACGAGGGAATCGCAACAGCCTTTTGCGGGAATTGCGTATGCTTCGGGATTTTTATTTTTCTTGTTATCAATTTACCCGTTCGCACCGTGAAAATAGTAGTAGCATTTTTTTTCTTTTATCTGTTGTTTTTCAATTGATAAAATTAATATTATTTTTTATTTATATACTACAAATAATTTTAAAAATATATGTAGAAAAAAAAAACTACGCTTTCAATCAAAATCATAATTTTTTTATAAATATATCAGATTATTGGTAATTATTGTAGGATAAATTCTCCTGCGCACCACATGCATCAATAAAATTGGTGCAATTTAATTTTAAAAGCTCTTTTTCTAAAAAATTTTAGTTTTAAATTTTTTTTTTAATTTCGGTTTTTTTTTTAACTTTAATTTCAGTTTTAGATGATTTTTTTTATTATTTTTTTAATTTTTAATACCCGACCCGACCCCAAACCAGACCCGAGTGGTTCATGGTTCACTCGGCCCAAGTGGTTCATGGTTCACCCGGCCCAAATGGTTTAAATATGATTTAGGGTTCACTATTTAGGGGTTAGGGTTTATAGTGCACAATTTTTTATTAGTGCATGTGGTGCACAAGAGAGTGACTCGTATTGTAGATATGGTAATATACACTACATAACCATGACCACGTCAAAACTATTCAAAGTTATTATTTTCTTTTTTAAAGTATTTCTTTTAAATATTTTATCTAGGGACTAGGGTTTGACAACTCCATATATAACATGTTATCGGCATGAGTCGCATTAGGTTTCAGAATTTGGTAGCCTCCCTCTAGAATTGTTTCGCCATAATACGTAAGTATCTTTGTCCAACTTCATCCATTTTTTATTTTTTTTCGATCTTTGAGAAAACATGCTCTTATTTTGTTTGTATTCTTGAAGTGAGTTTTTTTAGATTACCGGCTTTTGTATTATATTTTGCATTATGAAAATCTTTATTAAAGACTAAACTAATTTACGCATGATTCTGTTAGGTAATTCTTGAATTAATGTTATTCTCATTCATGGTAATTATATTATCTTTGAATGCTTAAAATCTCGACATTGTGTTCTCTAGTTAATAACATGTTGGATTGACTATATTCTCATAAATAGTCTGTCTTCTGAGCTTTCATATGTATTTTTGAAAAATAAGAAAGTGGAGCATGAATAGAGTTTTTAGGGTAATTTTGTATACTTTTATCTATAAAATAAAGAAATGAAATATATGTATAATAAAGAAATGAAATATATGTATGTGTGGACCCAAAAAAAATATTTTATGTAAAATTGCAGATATTACCAATTTTTTACGGATGAGCATGTTATTTTGGAACATTAAAAAAAAGTACGAAAATTATTATTGCGCGTATGGAGTATTAAATATAAGAAACTTTATGACCACTTCTTGGTTTGGTTTGCTATTTCAACTCAAAACTAGAATGTTTTTGGAGAAACTAGTGTAAAATTTATAGATATTTATTCTCATCAGTTTATATTGTCTTTCTTGTTTTTAGTTTGTCCTTGACAGTAATAACTACTTGACTTGTCTTTTTTATGTTGAGATTCACCTTGCCTTATCTGATTTGAGTGGAACAATTATACAAAATTCATAATATATCTTAGCCCATAAGGCAAAGACATTGATTTTTGTTCGACATAACCTCAATAAGAACTTGAGAAAAGAACATGTTACTGAAAATGATCCTGCAATTTTATGAAAAATCCTAAAAGATCATTTTCATCAACAAACAAACATAATTATCCTTCAAACACAATATGATTGGATAAATTCTTCGGTTCAACATTTCAAATATGTAACCGAATATAACTATGCGTTAAATTGTATTGTTTCACAGTTAAAAATTTATGTGTACAGAAAATTATTGAGACTGAATAGATACTGAAAACTCTATCAACATCCCATACTAGCAATTTTGTACTCTAGCAACAATACATGACTAAAAATTACGCTACACATTTAGCGTTGATATCTGCATTACTAGTGACAGAAAAGCATAATCAACTACTAATGAAAATCCATAATGCAAGAACGAAAGAATAATTAGAATGGAAAGTTTAGGATTGTGGAAAGAGTTTGAATCATACTAAAGTTGCTCCACCAAATCGAGTTCGTACAGAAATTAAGAACAAATTAGTTATAGGTGTGGATACGATGGCCATTGGTCTCGAACCTATTAATATACGAATTTTATCAGCTCTGAGCTTAAAAATCATTAGAAGTTCCTCGACCTTGACCACCTCAAATATTACCTTGGTTTTTCACGACGTGCTTCAGTCATAACTTGTGAGTCAAATGGTCTTGCATCATGATTTTTCATCGGTAGTTGACTATGTTTTTCTGCCACCAATGGTACATAAATCAGCTCTTAATGCATAGTATAATTTTTTGCATGTATTGCTGCTGGAGTATAAGATTGCTAGCATGGAATGTTGATAGAGTTTTCTGTATCAATTCAGTCTCAATAATTTTATGTTGGGACATAAATTTAATTGTGAAACAATACGATGTAAGACAGAGTTATATTCGATTACAAATTTGAAATCTTACCAAAGACTTAGCCAATCATATTGTATTTGATGGAGAATTATGTCTCTTTGTTGATCGAAACGATCCTTTAAGGATTTTCATAAAGTTGCAGGATCCTTTCAGTAATATGTTCATTTTTCAGGCCCTGGTTGAGATGGTGTCGAAGAAAATTCAGTGTATTTGCCTTCTCAGTTAAGGTGTAGTGAACTTTATACAATTGTTCCGCTCAAATTAGATGAGGCAATGTGAATCTCAACATCTAAAGCCCAAGTCAAATAGTTATGATAACGAGAGAAGGCTATAGAGAGGACATTATTATATTATATTATATAGGATATAACAAAACAAGGCACAAATAAGGTAAAAGCAGTTTATTATGAGCTTGAAAGAGATGTGCATGAATGACAACTAAGTATGAAAATAGTAAAGCATATAAATATTTTTATCAGTGGCGAGACTTCCTTACAAACTTGAGTTCTCTACACTTTTCACAAGGCTCCAATCCTACATAATTTCCCATTTCTTAGTCCAACTCTTACAACCACACCTTACTAGCAATCAAAATACTCAAGTAACTTACTTCTTAAACTTTCTATAGCTCAATCTTTTGAATGAATAAGTTGTTTTGTTTTGTAATGAAGTGAGAAATGGTTTACAAAATAAGCAAAAGGCTAAGTATTAAACGCTCAAGTAGAAAACCTTGGGAAATTCTGAAGATAGAGAATTTCCTTTAAACTTGAAGGTTAAATGTTCTTTGTTAGATTTTTTTTTGACAAGAAATTTTGATTGATTGAATCTGGCGAAGATTGTTGCATTACAGTATCAGACAGATGTCTGAACTCGTATGTTATTGTCGACTTCTTATTGGTCCCTGAATTTGGCTACTTTAATGTTGATTCTCATTTTGTCTTACTTTATCTTTATGCATATTAAGTCTTCACCGTAATTAAAGGACGCTAACCATTTTTGTGGCTTTCTATTTTTGGTCCGTCCCCCACCATTTTGCACATCCCAAATATAGACAAGAATTTCACAATCTTCATCCCACAGTCTCCACCCTCACAATTTCCACCCTCCAACCCCTTTGAAAAGTCAACAAAACACACAAAAAATAACTTTTCTTAAAATGTGTGCCCAAGGAAGGGTGCAAAATGGTAGGGGACGGAGGGAGTATTTATTATGAGTTGAATCGTTTTTGCAGCACAGTTCTGTACTTTGGACAATCAATTTTATAAAGTGACTTCCAAGCCAGTTAAATTTCTAAGTTCTCAAACATATAGTGTTGTCAGATGAGCTTAGATATTAGTTGTCAATACTAGATGGTTTTCAGACTAGTTTTCAGTTCTTGCAATCTTCAATTTATCAGTTGACTTCCCCTCAACTGAATATCAGTAAAGATAAAACCCAAGTCTATAACTCAACTGTCTATACAACATCAATTGTTTCTGCTACATGCATTGGTATTTAATCAAAACACTAATTTTATATCTCAACAACAATTATTAAAAATAATATAACACAAAATGGAACACCAAAATAGAATATGAGATCCTCGTTGCTTCTAGATCTTAAGTTTGTGATTGACAATTTCATTGATTACATTCAATAAGACTGAACCTCTAAACATTTGTGTATATTACCTCACAAGAGACTCACTAATGTAAGAAACATCTTTGCCATAAGCAATACAAGATGAATTATGATCCATGTTTGAGGTAGAGTGATCTTCCAAGATTTCAGTCCAGTGAAAACTCTTCAAGCCATACAAGTACTTCATTTCTCTTCGAGATCAAAGCAGTCAAAATGAACACAAAATCAGAAGATGTCCAAAGCAAAAAGAGTCTAAACTATGCAAGGAAGGTAATGCAAAGCTAAAAATATAGTTATCTTCTGATTTCTTACCATTATGAAGCTCCAAGTACGTGGATCGTTATATCGAGCTAATACACAGCCCGGTTTAGTTTTGAAACCATCTCTAATTAGATCAGACCGCAAAGATTTTTCCTTCTCTCGGGCAATATCCTCACTTGGTTTTCCACTGAATTTAGTAACTGCGGCTATACCTCCTTCAACCTTCCTCAAATTGATTCCCGCTTCATTTGGAGCTGGCAAACTGGTCAGATGTTAATTCACACCATTCAAGGATCATCAAGTGTTTTTATTTGGGTGGGGCTATTCACACATCAATTCCTCTGAACACAGACCAAGTGGTCTATTTAGTCAAAAATATTAAAAAAGTGAAAAGTACTCCTCATATGACTTTGTATCCCTAAGAATGCCCTCATGCTTATAAATGTCATATATATATTTTTTTTAAGTCAGTTTTTCTTCTAATTGCGATCTTAAAAATGGTATCAAAGTCTAGGTCTATTTATTTCATTTTCAAGATCTAAAGTTAGAGGAAAAACGATATTTCCGATGAAATACATAACATTTATAAAGCATAAGGTTTTTTTGAGGATAAAAAAGTCACATGAAGTGTATTTTTTTACTTATTTGAGTATGTTTTGATCAAGTTGGGCGTTTCGAGGAAATTTGAGAGCAAATAACCAAACTCCTTTTATTTAAAAAGCTTGGTTTCAGTAAGTGAGAAGTAAGGCTGAGAAATCGATAAGTTTCACCTGCTTATGTCTTTTTCTGATGGAAGAACTATTTGAATGGACACTTTGGATTTCCGGGTCGTATGCCTGAGCAAATACAGGTGTTGTCATTGGTATTTTTTCAGCTGTAGAATTCTTTCCAAATATATACCTTACAGATGGAACCATACATTAGATTTTCCACAAATATTACAAAAAATATTATGCCAGAGTTAGGTTAAAAATTCTCACCCAGCAACTGAATTAAAGCCAGTCGAACCACTTATCACCATTCGTTTCAACAACGATAAAGGGCTCGTACTTCCTCACCTGCACACACATCTCAAAACTACTCAGTAAACATGAGTTGGATAAAATGATGACAAATCCAATATATCTACCATGCAGTATACTTACATATAAAACAGAACACACAAATATAACAATTTCCCTGCACACTTAATCATGTGTTAAAGTTTCATCGCAAGGACCTCATAATTTGCAGCTCGTTTCAATATCTGATATTTCGGTGTTTCCAGGTCCGGTGTCTTGTAAGGCCGAAGCTGCAAAATCAAATTACAGATCAGAGAAAAAAACTTGTATATAAAGGTGCACTTTGCAACTCAAGTGTATTTCTAAATAGTATTAGTAGTTTTACTTAAAAGTATTAGTTGTGTACAGTTCACCGTACAACTGATGTTCAAGAGTGTTACTCTACAGATAATGGATTTGTAAGTATTAAAGGTCAATAGCTACCAATTTGTCACCATATATACCTGCTTAAACACATCAAGCAAACCTTCCACAGAGAAATACTCGTTGTTCTTGACGGAATCCCAGTAATCCTTAAAATAGAATGGAAATGCAATGAGCTACAGTTCAAGATTGTATTCTTATTTTGAATTTACTGCATGGTGTATGGTATGTAGCACCTTACCGCGTGGCTGCAGAACTTGTTATTATCAGGATTAATGCCCATAACCGAAGTACCTGTGAAGACTAGTTCAGGGTTCCAAGGTAAGAGAACGAATCTCATTACCATTGTCCACCTTGTTGTTATCTCATACCGCCCTGTCTACACAAATTAACTCAATCAATGAAATCTCTTTCCATGAAAAACAATATAGTATTTTAGTATTGCACTTGCTAACTTCTCTGCTTGATATTTATTACGAATAGTATCAATAGGGAAAAGGATAAAAGGGCTGCAGATAGTTTGATATCACAACAGCTATTTTAAGCAGAATGCTTCATCTCGTATTTTATTGAATCATCTCACAATTATATAAGAGAACAATTATTTGTTCTTGGTACTAATTAATATATCTTCAAGATACATCAAAATGTATCTCTCATAAGGTAATTTTTTTAAGACAAATTGTAAAAACAGGACCTATTTTTGGCATTAACTGTATTTCGAGAATCGAACTTTCGACTTTTACAAGACAAGTACTGAATTTTTAAATTATTGCAAAAAATAATCTCGGACAAATTTGTGGGCAAAACAGGGGTATTTTCATAAATTCATATACCAAATACAACTCAAAAGTTCAATACCTGTCCTACAAAAGTGAAAAGTTCGATTCTCAGAGGCGCAAATTAGTGACAAAGTTAAGTCCTGCTTTTGCAATTTCTCATTATTTTTAATCCTCCAAACTACATTTAGATAAAATTGAAATTATGATCTTATGGGGGCAATTCCTCACCCAATTACAATTGAATTCAATTTCTAGGGTTTTCTCTCTCTCTCACACACACAGAGTACAAACAGGTGATAAAAATGGATACCTGTTTAACCCAGTGCAACTGGAAATCAGGATTGAAGAGCTTCCTCAACATGGCAATGTTAAACAGGTAGCCGCTTATAGTGTCATGCTTCGTAATCGGGTCAGTGATACGTGTGTTTATCGGTGGAGAAATCATCCTGTGACTTCTTTGTATTTTGGGAGTGGGGTAAAAATGAGCAAGAGAGAATTCTGATTATCTCACGTAACATCTGTTAGAATGAATTCCAAGATCTTCTCCCTTTATATTCTCATGGAAATTAACTAACTTCCTGATTTAACATTATCTACTTTATATGTGGATTTAATTATTAAATTAATACATTAATTAATTAATTTAATAACTTTCATCTCCCACTCACATATGAAGTTTGAATCTTACACTCATGTACTTCACCTCTTTACACCATCACATAATACCATTTCATAAAGGCAAATAAATTGTGTGACTCCTGAGAATATGAGTTTTTCACGCTATATAACGTGTTAATGATATATAGCAACTCAACCAGTTTTACATGAAGAATTCAACACTTTCGTTATCTTTGCGAATCTCTTTTCGATTAACACAAGTTGACATATCTCTTTCAATCCCTTGAAACTATTAGAGCATATTCAACCTTTTATCAAAATCTATGTATTCATAATCAAGTTCTCAACTCGATTGACCGGTCAATGAACACAACAGAACATGTTAATAAAGATGTCATTCATTTCACACAAAATATCTCTGAGACTCCCTATATAGTCTTTTCTAGACATGTATCGTATTGCTGCATTAATCATAACTATTGGTAGCATGCTAAAGTAGCAACACTAAAGTGAAGACTTAGAAATCTAATAGAAAGTCGTAAGGGTACTTCTAAGAGGCTTGTCAAAACCTCAAGACCTCATACAATGAGAAAATAGGGATATTTTTCTCATTTCCTTTTGGTCAACTTTACACATGTGGTATGAAACACATGTCACGATGTTTAACTTCCCAGGGTGGAAGCGTACGTCATTTTATTTATTTTGACCTCGTGTAAATTATAGTTCAAGTGTATCTTCAATACTTAACTTGGATTTCCTCCCTCTATCGTCCAGGAATTCATTGATTTAGCTTTGTAACAAGTCAAATAGATTTGTGGTAAAATCTATTGCGATTATTTACAATATAATTTCATCTCTGCACATACCTTGATGTCAGAGGCAATTGCTCGTATGAAAGAGCCAATCAACTTGTCGACATACTATTATATGAACCTTTCATATAATTCACAATACATAAATGTCTAGTAACATTAACAACTACTTTGTAGTCCATTTAAATCCTTACAAACCCAAGATCTTAAGATGACTTACACATCTTCTGTAATTAGGTTTGACTAGTGTGTGGGATTTTTGAGATATCTGAAGGATACTGCAGATTATTATCTCAAGGAGATAATCTAAACGTAGAGAGTATACAGACACTAACTGGAATTATGATTTAGATGCATTAAGTCAAATTCTAGTTATACCTTCTTGCTTAATAAGAAAGCAATCTCGTGGTATAACATGAAATAAGTCTGTATAGCACTGACCACTATCAAAACTGAACTTGTGACATGTGCATCTGCAATCAAAAAAATATTTTGGTTAAGATTTTTCATGAAATATTTGGAATTAGTAAGCATCAATTGAGATCTGTAACGATTCGTTGAGAATTAAACACTCAAGTGGGAGTTGTAATGATTCATTGACGTATGTGACATTCCAGTGGGAGTTATATCGATTCACTATAGAATCAAACACTTCAATGGGAGTTGTAGTGATTCATCACTACTACAAAGAAGCTAATAAACAACGGATAATATATGTTGTCTATTAAGTTAAATACCTGTTGTGTATTAAGGTGTAGCTAAAAACCCTCTCTCTTTCGCAACGAATATTATATGTTGTCTATTACGTGAACAGACAACGGACCATACGTAAATAGACAACATATAATATCAGTTGTCTATTTGATCTACTAAAACGGACCATACACTAATAGACAACATATAATATCGGTTGTCTATTTGATCTACTACTACATTGATAGACAACAAATAGAGTCTGTTGTCTATTATATCTATCACAACACATATAGACGACGAATATTATCCGTTGTCTATCAGGGAGTAGTTTTTAAAAAAAAAAATCCAGATATTTATATATATATATACCAAAAAAAAACTCAATTAAAGGAAATACATATTATAACTAGTAAATTATAATTATTACAACATTTTTATTTCTAAATATAATTCACAATTAATTCAGTAATTGCTCTGGATAAAATACAAAGGTGAAACCAAAAAGAGACTAATCTAATTACTAATTCCAGCAGCCCTTCCATCTCCATCATCCTTCTTTTATGTCAAACAATTCCTGCGAAAAACACATACATTCATTATATTATATGTTACATTATCAAGAGACAATTGTGCTAACTTCTCCATGTATTATATAGATAGTAAAAACAAGAGATGTATGTCGTCCAACTATGAATACATAAAGTTCACTTTAAGGAGCATATAAATCAACCAAAACTGGTTTAACATGTAGCATATACATAAATCAAATAGGTGAAATAATCATAAAAAAGTTACATTATAACTGACATACACACGGAAAAAAATCAAGACATAAACAACGAAACTCTATAATATTCATCCACATCTTTCACAGATACACAACATTTCAAAAACAAAAACAAAATAAAGAGGTGACAATATATGTACCTTTTGGGATGACAATAAATTGTAAATGTTGATAAATTTGAAGCTAAGGATTTCAAATCCATAATGACAAATTCAGTGAACTAGCTTTTGATTGACAATTCCATAAATGTTCATAAGGACAATTATGAACCGAACATTTATACTCATGGAAAATAGTAGTAGTATCCTAAAATTAAAACATAAGTTAAGAGCAGAAAGACACCTCTTACTTCGTCACATGATGGATGCTGGTGACGCAATTTTAACCTTTTTTAAGTTCCCATTTAACATCAAGTATTTAAGTAACCCCTGACAAATCCAAAAAAGCAAATACTTAGCACAAGCTGGAAAATAAAGCTATAATCAAGAAAATCTTCATTCTAGATATTATTAAGGCACAAACATACCCAAATAGATACACAAACACATAATTCATATTACCAATTCCTCATGAATCGCTGTACATGAAAAATCACATTGCTTCAAATCTTGTTGCTTAGGAACCTAATTTAAAAACGAAGACAATGAATTTAGAATCTACTTAATTAGAACACTTTTTAGCTATCCACGTCTTTTACATACCTTAATCACTTTCCATATTGGAGCTATTTTTCTGGGTTTGTTTGTCATTGTCTCCGCATTAAACATTCTTAAGGCCCTTCATAAGTAGAACATAATTCGTAGACATTATTATCACAATAGTTATAAAATTATAATGAGATAAACATGAACATACATGTCAATAACTTTACAAAAATCAGTCTGCTACAGTTTTGACAATCAAGCTGGCTTTGGATTAAAGATTATTCAAAATGATAAGGAATATATCAGCAAAAACTTTTTTAATTAGCTTAATTTCAATCAAATTAAATTAACTTTAGGCCAATTTAGAGAAACAGAGACATCTTTATAACAGAGTCGCATAATAATTATAAGAATTTCATATAGGCCCATGGGTGTGGTGATTGAGGCAGTATCAGAAAGATTGGATTAAGAACATCAAAAACATATTTGTTTATTTTTACCTATGTTTGATGATTACAAGAAATTTATTCTAATTTTTATGATAGATTATGCGTGTCCCAATGAGCAGTAGAGTCTTCTATCCATAATAATGGGTAAATCAACCTCCCTCCACGTAATGACTATTTGAAAACAGGGATCCCAAATATTTATTGTAACATTTCTTCTTCGAACCATCTAAATTTAATTAGTCCATAACTATACATAACCTTGACTAAAAATTCTTAATGTAATTACCCCTTACCTGATGTCTACAGACCCCCAAAATAATCCACAAAACTCGTATCATCTTCATCTCTTTTATACCTCAATCTTAATTAACTCTTACTTTATAAATTTAATGAAATCAAATCATTCCTAGTCTAAAGGGATAAAAAGAAAGCTGTACGCCATCACTTTACTTAACTATCTCCAAAATAACTTTAATTAATATATATGTGTGTATATATAGCATGTGAAAAGGGATAAATTCATAAATACTAAATAGGAAGTAAAGTCTGCCATGAATACGTTTTAATCATCAAATTTGGAGTGCAAAGCAATTACATCCCTGTTTCCAATCGCTTGCATAATTAAGAAAAAAACCGCTTGCAGTATAAGGGGAATAATATGGAAAAAGCTTGATTCGAATTTAAGTAAATAACATATGGAAACAACAACCATCATTGTATTAGCATGTACAGGATCAATTTTTAAAAAAACTACCTGGAAGACAGCGAAGAGGGGCTGAGCGACGGTTGAAGCGTGGAGGAAATTGAGCGACGAACACTGGCTTCGGGATTGAGCGACGGTGGTGGATTGAGCGACTTAAGCAGTGGGAGAGGAATAGGGTTTATTAACCGCGTGAGTATCATTTGGGGGAGAACGTACTAACATTTTCTAAGTGGAGTATATATCATTATTTATAATTTAGTTTAAATTATTAAACTTAAAAAAAAAACTTAATTAAACAATTATGAATATATTTGTGCTTTTTCTAAGAAATAATACACTTTTTGTTAAAGTAACAATAAATTTCAATGTACTGGCATTATTTTTTTTAACGATAGAATATAATGATCTTGTGTTATAAAGGAAATGATTAATCTATAATAAAGGGTAAATTATTTAAATTTGAAAAAAATAAATAAAATATTATATATATAATGGAGAAAGACAACATACATGTGTATCCCTTTTTTTTAAGTGAAGTAAAGTTAATTAACTTTTAATTTAAAATAAAAAATATATAACTGATAATATTAGACAACACAATACGACAACGTCATTTCTACACCGTTGTCTATTAATGTAAATGCAAGCTAATAGACAACACAAAAAGACCACGTACGTCATATCCGTTGTCTATTACCGTGAATTCACACTAATAGACAACGCAAAATGACAACGTATACCTATATCCGTTGTCTATTAGCGAGAATGCTCGCTATAGACAACGGTTGCTCAAATAGACAACGTACTGCACCTAATAGACAACGGATTTTAAAAAATCCGTTGTCTATTCGGTTTTGTTGTTTAGTGAATTTCTAGTAGTGCATTATGGAATGAAATGCTCTAGTAAAGGTATATCGATTCACTTTGGAATCAAACACTTCTGTGGAAGTTGAAGCCATTAATTATGAATATTTATACTTCAGTGGGAGTTGTAAAGATTGATTGTGAAATCAAACACTCTAGTGGGAGCTGTTATGATTCATTTTAGTAATCGAAACAGCTAAAGCTTACGCTAAAGAAAATAAAATATAAACTCAATAATGAATGCTTTTCAATGAACCTTTTTAGCTGAATAGTCTAGATACGATCTAAATTTAATTCAGTAAAAGTATTAGCCTTTAGGATAAAGGTAAAATAAATTCCCGAATACGCTAGCTCGATTCGAAAGAATCCAATTTACATCACCCTAGCAAATTTTACTAGTTGTCATATACACGCAACAATTATAGATCACGTGATACGAACTAACAGGCATATGAGAATAAATTAACCTAGGTGGCCAAAACAAATTAATTATTCTAACATGCAGGAAGTTAAAATAGATGATATAAATAATCTGAGAATAAAAGTCTAACAAACGATATCAAATTAACTACTAATCATCAAATACAAGTTTAGAAATCTCTGGAATTGGAATAAAGGACTTAGCCGTCCATAGTCATAACAAATACACAAAATAACGAGTTCATAGTTCTAGAAAGAAAATACTTCAAACGGTAAAGATGATCTTTCCCGTTGCTCTGTTGTCTCTCTAAAAAATCCCCAAATCGGATCTGCTCTCGTGCGTACTTTGTCTCCAGCTTTGATTGCCTCCAATTGTGAGCCCTCCTGCTATTTTTCGTGTGATGTTTGGGCTGAAATTAGTGAGAAATCCCGCTGGTCCATCTGGTTCAAGATTTTGGCCCACACTGGGTAAAATTCGGCCGAATACTTATTATGGATCTTTGGGTCCTTCTTCAACACTTCTATATCTCCAAAAATGCCCTAAAACACTCAAAAACTCAAATAAAAAATCAAGTGGGCTTTAAACTCATCAACGTACATATAAGTGGAAAAACAAGCAAATAAGTCACATTAAAATGTAAATAATCACACTCTAAGTAACTTAAATAACGCAATATAATCCACTTATCAACACATCATCCATAATATTATTTTCTTAGCTAGCTTAATCTAGAAATTTCTAAAGTATTAGTTTCTATAGATGATTATTTCATAAATTTGCAGCAAATTCTAATAATACATATAGATAGATAGTGTATAGAATTTAATTTGTATTTCACTAAAAAAATGTAACATCGACAGATGTGATTGGAGGAAGAGTCCGTCTTCCATTAATTAATTAAGTCTATACTATGAACTTAAATTATTTAACTTTTTTATATATTTTTTTAAATTATATATTTGACCCGTATTATATCTAATTAAAATCAAATGATATAAATTAAAAATAAAATTATTAGCGTGAACTAAATCTATATAAGATTTTATATTTGAGGAATTGATGGACGCACATGCAGTGCAACAGGCAAAATTATTGGATTTCCAACCGTACATGTGTTGATAAATCATAAACTTCCTGAAACGTCAAATCATGATCTAGTAGAGGATCATAGGTGTATTAATTGTGCAGAGGATTTGGGTTATTCGCTGCAGGGGCTATAATTTAAATAATGTTCCCAAGTTAGGAAGTTAGTTACTACGAGTACCTCGCTAATTTATTTTTTATACGAGTTTTTTATTGGAATGGAGGAAGTAGTATTTAAAGTGATAAAATTATTTTTTATTAAGAGTATTGTAGTTATATATGTTATTATTAAATTAGATGATTTTTTTGGGTAAAAATAATAATATGAGATGTAATTTTAAAATGTTGTGATGAGTTATTTTTTAAAAGGGATAAATAACTTTGGGGCTGAGGAAGTAGTAAATAAAGAGTTGAAAACCACATACAAATTAATATGGATAAGACAATTTGGAAATTATTCGAATTTATTGGGATGGAGGGAGTAGTATTTAACCCAGTAATAATACCTTGTAGAACCTTGATGTATCTATTCCGGTAATCTTTCGGTATATATCTTGAATTCTAATTGAGCAATTTCCATATTTCGGATAATTACCCAATACTGTGCATAATAATTTCATATATATATATTTATAAAAGTGATGAGTGATGACAAATTAACACGTTGAGACATGCTTTTTTATACATAAAAGGGGGTCTGGATTAATCAAACAGACAAACTTTTGTACACCTTCATTAACTCAATCACTCAACTCACACAAATTATAGGATGAACAAATTTGACATAAAAATTTGTGATATTGATTAAAAAGTATTAGTTGCAATAATTAAAAGATATAACTTTTTACTATATATAGGGTATTACTCATAATATTAAAGGGCATGATCTATATTACAATAGATATTAGTAGTGATAATCGAAGTGTATGACTTACATAACAAAGGGTGTTAGACGTTATAAATGAAAGATCATGTCTTTAAATATGGAACCAATTTCACGGTGAACAAGTTTCACGTGCATGAGACTTGCTCCTCCACTACTTTGATCTTCTTTTTTACATAGATATATGTATTAGGAATATGACAAAAAACTCATATGAGACGGTCTCATGCATAAGACGGTGTACAAACTAGTATAGATCAACATACACCCCTTTCAAAGTGTTAAAGCGACATAACAAAATTATGATCCGTCTCACCATGAGATCTTCTCACACAAATGTGCCTCTAGGAATATATTATTACGGCATCTATGTAGAATATTATTAAAATTATACGAGAATTAATTTCAATTTGCTAGTAAATTTAAAATAAATAATTGATCATTGAAAATCAAATTAAATCTAATTACTTTGTTATATATTTCTCCTCCACTTCTTCTCTTCTTTTTTTACATAGATATGTATTAGGAATATATTATTATGGTAACAATCCTGATAAAAAAAAAAGTAATTATGGTTACAATGATGTTATTAAAAGTATACAAAAAATAATTTCAATTATATATTAGGGTGAAATGAGGTTGAAGACATGTTGCAATCTTTTAACTGAGTTGGCATCCAATTGGCATCCACATGTGCAATTTGAGCTCGAAAGAGGATAATTCGGATTAATTTGACCTTAAATTGTTATTTCAAAAAGTTATGGGTCTAGTTTTGCTATACTTTTTAAAAGTTCCGATCCTATTTTTTGTCAGCCCGAAAAATTATAATCTTACTTTTGTCACCCCCAAAGTTGCAATTCTTGAAAAAAAAAACCCAATCAGCATGCCACGTGTGCAAAAAATGTCAACTCAGCAATTTAATTTTAATTAGGCCTTTAATTTTAATATTTTAAATATGTTGTAAATAAATTTTAATTTATTATTTTTTTTATTGTACGGAAAATACTCAATCAGCATGCCACGTGTGCAAAAATTGTCAACTCAGCAATTTTCGACGAAAATAACAAGCATGTAACCGGCTCGTGATCAAAACGAAGTTGTTTTTGTCATTTTTCGGCCATTCGGACGAAATTGGCTAAATTTAAATTTATATGAAAATAAATTAGAAAAAGAGATAATTACAAAATCATTTTAATAAAAGTTAAAATTTATGAGACTGAATTGATTTAAATCAGATTAATAAACTGTACTGAGACTACCATATTCATGCACGCTAATAATTAATTTCTCCCCACCCACCCCCACACCCCCCATACCATCCACGTCGAGTCTTAATTCCTTCCTTCACCTACAAGATCAACTAGCATATATACTGGTCCCTCTGCTATTTTGAATACAATAATGCGATTGTGCAACTCTTTAATGCGTTCAATAATTTAACCAATCAACGATTGGATTTGTCTTTAAATAATCATTTATAAATGATATGGCCTCGCTCATTGCATTATTAACTAAAAAAATGATAAGATGGCATACATTCTGATTTATGTCATGGGTAAAAAAATGTCACATAAAGACCAACTTATATTATCTTTGTAAAATAAAAGAAAATGAAAAAAAAAGTAACGTGTTAATATGTGACTTGAAGAATACCGTGAGTAGCAGGTCACATAACCAAAAAGTCAAAAATGTGAAAATTACAAGACTAATTTCAATTCTTGAAAGTCAATAGGACAAAATACATAAAATGGAAAATTTATAGGATGAAAGTAATATGTTTCCTTAATTAAGTATAATTATTTAAAGGCTTTGTTTTGAAATGTAACTATCTATAAGCTTTTTTTTTTTTTTAATCTTTTTTATAATTTATGTATAAAACTTTTAACGCATACATTTAGCATTCTCAAATAGTCGATTACGAATGCATCATTCAACAAGCAATAAATTGACGACATGACGAAAAGTTGTAGCAAAATAGATCATTCATGACGAATTTATAAAGTAAGTGATATCTTCTGCTAGTGGACGTAGTTAACACATTGTTACTGAATCACGTAAATTACATGTCGTTTATCGATGAAGAAGGCAATGTCGTCACTCAGCATAGCGGTCCAATTCTCGATGTTGCATCTTAATTGTGTTTTTGGAAGTTGGCTTGACGGCGCCCGGATCGGTCCTATAATCTCATCTGCAGAGAGTACAACACTCGGCCAACACTGTTTGGAAGGGGGATTTTTGGATAAATTGTGATATCCCCCAAACTTTTTATTCACGTTGGTTTTTTTAGTTGTTTTAAAATTTTCGATAAAAAGGAATATAAATTGGACACAAAAACTAAGAAAGGACAAAAACTGAATTTCTCCTAAAATTATATGACTAAAATAAATATTTTTCCTTAGTTTATCAAGTTTTTTTTCCTCAGTAAAAGAGTTCTATTGAGAGTAGAGTAAAAGGGGTATCCCTCCCGATTACAATCTATAAGGTTTAACAAAGCAAAGCGTGAGATTTAAACCAAAATCGTCTCATAACTTTGCATCTTTATTGAAATATTAGTCACATAATTATCAACTTTTTCAATTTAGTCCAACATGTATTCAATTTGATCAAATTTAGTCCCAGACCGCCGGAGGTAGCTCAAAATTGCCCAAAACAACGTCGTTTTGTGGCAAAAAATGAAACCTAAAATTAGACAATTAAGATAATTATATCACCAAAATTGAATAATTAATTTTTTTTAAGACAAAAAATAAATTATAAAAAAATTATGGGACCAAAATACATTTTATGTCAATTATTGTAGCTGATTTGATAAAATGGGCTGATATATGCTGGGCCCGATATTAGTTCTATCATCTATATTTTGACTTGAGCTGAAAAAGGTTGGCAATTCTTGGAGTATTAAAGCTATTGGACCGAGAAGAGTGTCTCAATTGATTTTTTTTTTTTTTTAAAAAGATGGTTTGTACTTGTTCAGGGCGGACTATACATTTCATTTTTATTGCGTTTATGACTTAAATTATTTTGTGAATTAAATGGTACGTCGTTAGATGTTGGTTTCTTTGAACCAGATTTACGTGTACGTTTTTTTTCTTTCAATTATCAATATTGTTATATAATTAATTGGAGTATAATTTTTTGCATATAATTAATAAACTAATTCTCTCTTTAAAAATCAAGCAATTTTAAATTAATGGTGTTTCGCATATATGCACAATAAGAAATTTTTAAACAATAACATTATTTATATACAATAATGATACTAAAAAAAAGAGTTCACTCTAACACAGATTCACAAAATCGAAATTACCTACTCCATGGTAATGCAGAGAAGGCTTGTTACATAAGCTATACTATCTTCAACTTAGGGTGTGAATTCACTTTTGCACCCGTAATTTTTCACTTTTTGAATTATAGTTCTAAGTTAAAGTATATTAATTTTAGTCTTTTTTTTGTTTGAAAATTTCAATTTCTTTTCAAAATCAACATGTGAAGCGCATGTGATCCTTTTAAAATTGATTTTTTTTTAATATACTGGCCAATTTGCACATGTGGAACTTATAATGTAATTATTTGAAGGCTTTCTACTGAAATGTAACAAAACTTTTAATTCGTACATTTAGAACCCGAAATAGTCTACCGTTTGGTTCGCGGGTGTAAACACAAATTTTCGTATTTAATAATATGAATAAACACGAAAAAGGAATTACAAAGATAATTTCTTGTATTGAATATAAATTCGAGTACAATCTCTAACTTGATCCTCTGATTCTCTCTTCGATCTTGACTTTGACTTTCTTCCAAGATTTTTGGAGTCGGATTCGCAGCCGAATTTATCTGTGGCTTGAACTTCGGGATTTGGTGATATTAATCCAAGGGGCTTCGCACCTTGATCTTGGATTAAGGAGACTTTGGAGGGACTTGTAGTAAGAACGCGGTTCTAAGAGGTTTAGCACCGTGATGTTAGATCGAAGATCGTTCTTGACTTATTCTCGAGGGACTTTTGCGAAGAACGCGGATCCAAGAGGCTTAGCACCGTGATCTTGGATCGGAGATCGTTCTTGATTGATTTCCGAGGGACTTCCGCGGGACTACCGAGGGACTTCCGAGGGACACGAAGAACTTCCTTGAAGAACTCGAAGAACTTCAACCTGGAGAACACGGATCCAAGAGGCTTAGCATCGTAATGTTGGATTAAAGATCGTTCGTGGTCGATTTCCTTGAAGAACGCTTTGAAGAACTCCGAAGAACGCCTTGAAGAATTACTTTGAATCACAAAACTCGGTCGCTAGGACTTACGAATTCTTGTGTATTCAATATTTGTGTGTTGTGTCAAATGAGAGGAATGAGACCCCTATTTATAGGTGTGGAACGTAGCCTTTGCCCTAGATTTGACGGGCTTGACCTGATGGGCCAAAAGATTCTAGAACCTTCTAGAAGCATCTGATGGGCTCCACAGTTTTAAACAGAGTTTGATTTAATTTATTGGACTTTAGGGGCCCAGTTATTTATTTATTGGACTTTAGGGGCCAAATTATTTACTTATTGGACTTTAGATGCCCAATTCGATTTATTGGACTTTTGAGGCCCAATTCGACTTATTGGACTTTTGAGGCTCAATTCGATTTATTGGACTTTGGAGGCCCAATTCGACTTATTAAACTTTGGAGACCCAATTTAATTGATTATTGGACTTTAGAGGCCCAATTCGATTTATTTATTTATTTTAGGAATTAATTATATATTCCCAATAAATAATAAATTCAGTTGATTTCTAGCATTTAATTTCCACGTGTCACAATTTGATTCGTGATTAAATTTATTCGCTTACAAATGCCCCTCGCACTTTGTTCACGAGATTTATTCGAGGTGAACGAATTGCGAAACTTCACCAATGTGTTTGCATACAAACTTTTTTTTTTCCTTTTCTTTTTCTATTAATGCTTGAAGTAGTAAGCAATAACTCAATTTAATGGGTCCATCCACACTCCATTTATAATGCCTTTTGGACGTCGTAATGATTTCTTTTGGTAATTGTTCCAACATTAAGTTCTAACCAACTTGCAGGACGTGTTCTCCTAGAACATTATCTATTGACTTACTTGCATGGCAAGAGATATATATTAATGCACTAGATACATACGTATCTTCTGTAATTTTCCATATCTTATGTGTATCTGCCCGACAACCCTAATTTCCTCATCTATAAAAAGGTGCACGTAGCGTTACTTTTCCCATCGACAACATGTCAACATCAGCAGCAGCAACTCATATCTTGGGCAACAGGTATACTTCTTCCTCTCTTTTTTTCTTCTTTTGAACTTTATATGGAAGACGATGCAGGAGCTTCGTACGGCGGCGACGCAGCGGTGTTGGCGGCGGTTTCTGGTTTTCTGTGCGAGAATGAAGCCGAGTGGTGTAGGCAAAAAAATAAAGAAGGATTTCTTTGGGCCTTTTTGCGTGATGGGTTATTATTTGGGCGACTAATTAGGCTTAGCATATTAATGGGAGCCCAGCTAATGTCCAATTAATTTTATTCAGAGGATATTTCATTAACTTCACGCCTGCTTGCCCCTTTTTTTTTTATTTTTTTTTAAATGCCCCGTATATTGAGTTAACCCACTCAAATAAGACAACTCGAATTATGACTGAACTTAGAAAGGTGTTAAGCTGTCTACATACCCCTTTAAAGAGGATCAAGTCAAAATATAGTTCAACGGAACATAGATTAATTTTGAGGGGGTGCCGTACACAGTTTATACTCGTGTGGGCCAGGAGTGACTATTTTTTTACTACCGTAGACAAAGTAGAGATTTAATAATTTAACCACTTAAAATGTTTTTAGTGGGGTGAGTTAACAGTTTAACCACGTGTAACTACCTTTGGTGGTTGTCGTACACAGTTTATACTCGTGCAGACCAGGAGTGACATGCAGTTTAAGCTCGTGCGTCATGGAGCAAACTGACTTGATTTACGCATGGTAGCGTTTCAGGAGTTTCCCGTTTATAAGGTCGATATATGTGGTGATGTGATTTGATGTCGTCATATCTTCGTTGTCTTCTTCTCGATTCTTGAAATCAACACGTGATCTCACTCGACCATCACTTCCTCTAATTGGGATTGTTTGCATGTTGTTGACACCAGTAATGTACCCATTTCTGATCATCCACGTGACTCTCCTTTGTAGAGCTCTTTCTTTATTGTAAAGCACTGAATGCCGAATGCTATAAGCATCAATGAAATTAGATGAAGCTACACTCTCTTCATCGTCTTCCTTGTCTTGAGTATGAATGACTGTTTGCATTTTCCCTTTTAGCTCTTCCCCACATGATACGATAAAGGTGGTTTTTCGCCTCATGCGAGATGGATACAGGCTCCGAAGCCTCTGAGTGTTTGAAAATTTGACAATTCTCACTTTTCGACGGCCATTTCGTTCACGTGGCCCTAATCTTTTGAAGACGGTCCCCAACTCTCGACGATTGTTTAATGGCCCCAATCTTTCGAAGACAGTTCCCATTTTTGGCCCCAATCTCTCGAAAATAGGTCTCGATTTCTGCCCCAATCTTTCGAAGATTGAAACTCGATCGATTTTCTCAACACCCTCATCAAACATATCTTTCATTGAGCAAGCTTCTCCTACGGTGATGTAGTTTGTATTTGCTCGATTGATTGCAATGTGAATTGGACTCTGTGGCGCGTATCCTAAGCCAATCATAGTGCTCTTGGCAGTATAGCCACTTCTTCTCAACATTTTCTGAGTAGTATTGACTCCATATTCTGATTGTTTGGGAGTTTGGTGGGGTGACTCTTTCGATGTCGAGCTTTCTTGCGAACCATATCCGGCCTTAACAAGAAGATTAAAGGCTTGAGGACCATATGACCCTGTGATCACAGCTTCTGATATGTCTCCGTGCTCGGTCCTAGCTCCTTGAATAGGACGAGCGAATCCTTCGAGTGGTTGTGAAGACGGCATTTCGGTGTCAAGTTTAGTCAAGGGAAGAGTCAGTTTTTCCAATGCCCTGATTTCTTCAATGATTTGTTTGTCCTTGGCGCAAGATGGAGACACACTTCATTCGCTAGGCCCAATCTGTTCATCCTTGGTTATTACTTTCGACGAATCTTTCTCGGTCTTATTAGACTTCGTGCTCTTTAAGAAGTACTTAGCATCAGTGAAGTATGACTCAGCTTCAGTGAAGGGTTTATCGTCGCCGAATACCGTCTTTATGCTGCTACCTTCACGATATTTGAAGCATTTGTGTAAAGTTGAGGGTATCACACCGTAATCGTGCAACCATGGGCGTCCTAAGAGCATATTGTATGACGTCTTTGCATCTATGACATGGAAGAGTACAGTCGAAGGCATCTCATCGATCAGTAAATACAATACTATCATGCCTAGAGCTCTTTGTCCTTCTAAGTTGAATCCTTGGATAATAAATTGACTATTCCCGAGATCGTCAGCTGGTATCCCCAACCTTTTCATCACTCTCAAAGGTAAGATGTTCACACCTGAACCTCCATCAATTAGGATTCGATTCACTTTTTACTTCAAAGTGTAACCAGTTACAAATAATGGTCGATTGTGGGATTGTGAACCAAGTAGCAAGTCTTCACCTGTGAAAGTTACAGCTGCAGAATGACCATCATTTTTATCATCGGACTCGTGGTTAGGCTGGCATGCTTCGGTGTTTTCTCCATTAGCCACATGACACGAAGTATTGTCATTTTCGAAGGTGAGAACATTCGCAGTCGTCCTATCATCTTCAAGTATGATCTTCTTTTGTTCGGCTAGCTGCATGATTTTCTCCTTGAATATAAAGCAATCTTGAATTGGATGCCCTACCAATCGATGATATTTGCAATATCTAGGGTCATTTGTCCTCCCAGCCTCATCCGGTTGTTTCATTTCTGGCAACTCAATGAATTTTTCTTTAAGCAAGTCGTCGAATATGCCGGGAACATCGGAGTCCAAGAAAGGATATTGCTTACGTTGCAACTCTTTAAAAGACGTTCTCCTTTGCCCATTGTCTTGCGTGACGTTTTTTCCTTTGTCGCTTGCATCATTCTCATCTGTACGAAATTTAACGGTTGTAGCAGTCACCGCCATAGATTCTTTGTTTGGAGCCTTGATGAAGGGCTTGCCCCCATTTTTAACTTCTTGATTGTCCTCGAACCTACGGGACTCTTGCGATAGTTGTCTTTCAACTCCGCTTGTGGCTATACTTATCTCCATGTCGTGAGCCTTAGTAGCTAAATCTTCGAAAGATTTTGGTTGAATAGCTTGGAGGATATACCGAAGACTCCACTACATTCCTTGAATGCACATTTCGATTGCTGAAGTCTCAGACAATATATCCTTACAATTCAGACTCAAGTTCCTCCATCGATTTATGTAATCAATCACTGGCTCTTCCTTCCATTGACGAGCACTTGTCAACTCGATCATGCTAACCGTCCTTCGAGTACTGTAGAATCGATTGAGAAATTCTTGCTCCAGCTGCTCCCAACTATCGATTGTGTTGGCCTCCAAATCAATGTACCAATCGAATGCATTTCCTTTCAGTGAGCGCACAAATTGCTTGACTAAGTGATCCCCGTAAGTACCAGCATTGTTGCAAGTCTCCACGAAGTGAGCAATATGTTGCTTTGGATTGCCTTTACCATCAAATTGTTGAAATTTGGGAGGTTGGTAACCCGCCGGCATTTTCAAACCGTCAGTTCTCTTAGTGTATGGCTTGGTGTAGGTGAAAGACGATTTAGAGCTTTCCTCGTACTTGTCTTTGATTGTTCCAAGTATGATATGTCTTATCTGGTCAACTGAAATTAGACCATCAGCGGAGACATGTAAGTCCTTCATAGATGCATCTTCTTTCTTTTGTTGATCTTCAGTAGATGTTTCATCCTCCTCGTGCCCTTTTCCTTTAGCATGACTTGACTCTGCCTTGTTTGAATTGCTCATGAGCTTGGTAATCTGAGCATCTTGTTCTTGAATGTGCTTTGTGAGTCCTTCGATGACTTTAGTCAGATTCACTATCTGGTCCTCGACGGTAGTAGCACCTGTTACCATCACCGAAGCCACGTTGGAATCTGATGATGAGCTAGAGGTGGAGCGAGGAGTAGAGCATACTGAGTTGTTTCCTTCACTCACAACATTGTCAGAAGTATCAAGGGATTGCGAACCTTTCGACATATTTCTCGTGATGACATTCACGTTCTCGGAATCCATCTCTGATGATTCCGCCGCTGTCCTTATGATCTTGATCTTAAGGGGTGTCATTGTAGTAACTTGAGATGAGAGGTAGAGATAGTCCCACCGGGCGTTCCAAAATTTGTAAACACAAATTTTTGTATTTAATAATATGAATAAACACGAAAAAGGAATTACAAAGATAATTTCTTGTATTGAATATAAATTCGAGTACAATCTCTAACTTGATCCTCTGATTCTTTCTTCGATCTTGACTTTGACTTTCTTCCAAGATTTTCGGAGTCGGATCCGCAGTCAAATCTTTATCTGTGACTTGAACTTCGGGATTTGGTGATATTAATCCAAGGGGCTTCGCACCTTGATCTTGGATTAAGGAGACTTTGGAGGGACTTGTAGTAAGAACGCGGATCTAAGAGGTTTAGCACCGTGATGTTAGATCGAAGATCGTTCTTGACTTATTCTCGAGGGACTTTTGCGAAGAACGCGGATCCAAGAGGCTTAGCACCGTGATCTTGGATCGAAGATCGTTCTTGATTGATTTCTGAGGGACTTCCGCGGGACTACAGAGGGACTTCCGAGGGACACGAAGAACTTCCTTGAAGAACTCGAAGAACTTCAACCTGGAGAACGCGGATCCAAGAGGCTTAGCACCGTAATGTTGGATCGAAGATCGTTCGTGGTCGATTTCCTTGAAGAACGCTTTGAAGAACTCCGAAGAACGCCTTGAAGAATTACTTTGAATCACAAAACTCGGTCGCTAGGACTTACGAATTCTTGTGTATTCAATATTTGTGTGTTGTGTCAAATGAGAGGAATTAGACCCCTATTTATAGGTGTGGAACATAGCCTTTGCCCTAGATTTGACGGGCTTGACCTGATGGGCCGAAAGATTCTAGAACCTTCTAGAAGCATCTGATGGGCTCCACAGTTTTAAACTGGGTTTGATTTAATTTATTGGACTTTAAAGATTTAATTTATTGACTTTAAAGGCCCAATTATTTATTTATTGGACTTTAGAGACCCAATTCGATTTATTGGACTTTAGGGGCCCAATTATTCACTTATTGGACTTTAGAGGCCCAATTCGATTTATTGGACTTTTGAGGCCCAATTCGACTTATTGGACTTTTGAGGCCCAATTCGATTTATTGGACTTTTAAGGCCCAATTCGACTTATTGGACTTTTGAGGCCCAATTCGATTTATTGGACTTTGGAGGCCCAATTCGAATTATTGAACTTTGGAGGCCCAATTTAATTAATTATTGGACTTTAGAGGTCCAATTCAATTTATTTATTTATTTTATGAATTAATTATATATTCCCAATAAATAATAAATTTAGTTGATTTCTAGCATTTAATTTCCACGTGTCACAATTTGATTCGTGATTAAATTTATTCGCTTACAGCGGGATTGATCGGGATAGGTTAGGATTATGATTTTAATCCCAACTAATTTACCATTTGGTTTGTGGGATGAGGGCCCATAATATACTTCGTCCTGGTATAAAATGTATTCATGTGAAAGATGAGATAGAACATATCTCAAATGTTCCGATCAAAAAAAAAAAACATATCTCAAATGCAATAATACAATATTGCCATTCTATTGTTTGAATAGATTCACATGAATGAAGTGTGGTTGTATCAATTCTACAATAGATATTTATGACATTTCAATAGATATCTAATTTAATCTCTCAATCCAATCCTACAATCCAAATGCGTATCTTGATTCAAAAAAAATCAGTCTAATCAATCCAATTTTACTCTGGTTTCAAAAAAATAATAATCCAATTTTACTCAATCTCACTCAATCCTATCACACCTAATCAATCCAGTCCCGTGAACCAAACATTTGACAAAAAAAATTATGAGTTTATCTTATAATATGATCGATCATGTGCGTTTATAAAAGGCTTCAAATATTCCACCCTATTATATATGGATGAGTTTATAAATAGCCAAACATAAAAATAAAATTTCTTTTTTGTCACAAAATTTATAATTATTCTTTTTTACCCAAGAGAATTTATTTATTCTAACTTTACCCTTTTTTTCATTATTTTAGTTCGCACCACCATATACATCTCGTACCGACATTATTTCAGCCCGTACCACCCTTCAATTAACCCACTACCACTATCATTTCAGTCCATAAACATCGTTTCAACCCGTACCACCATTCTATTCCGTACCACTATCACTCCCGTACAACACTTATTTCAACCCCGACCACCATTATTTCAGCCCGTACCATAATTTAATTCAACTCGTACCATTATTTTAAAATTTGTACCACAATTTAATTAATTCGTACTAACCCCGTACCACCATTTAATGAAGTTCGTACCACCTTTTCTTTTAATTTTTTATTGATTTTATTAAGGGTATAATTGCCCAAATAATTATTTTCTTGGCTAAAAAAGAATGAAATAAAAAATCTTGATAAAAAAGAATTTTTTAAACGAGAAGGGGCTAAAAATGGGGGGTTTTCTCTATTATATATTAAAGGAAATAAGACATAAATACTAAGACTCCTTATTTTATTGGGACACTTATTAGCTACATTAGCTAAAATACATATGTCGAGCAATTATAAGTTTAATTTATTTAATAAAATACATTGAAGCACACATATATATTAATACAAAGAGAATTAATAAGAGAACAAAGAAACAAGAACACTCTTACAAATGGTCAAGATCCATGATGAGTTATACAAATCAACCCAAGTCGTTTTGGATCACACCTTGGAAACAACGGCTTATGCTCTAAAACTTAGTGTTATCCAAATCGGTTCCCAAAACCCAAGGAAATTGTGGATTGGGCGCAAGCTCAGTCTGAGACACTTGAGAATCTAGGGTGTCCGGCATACGCGCTAGACAAGGGAACTGATAAGTTGGACGCACGTTCGAAATTAAGGTTGTTTATAGGGTATCCCATGGGAACGAATGGGTGCATGTTCTATAGTTGCGAAGATCAAAAGGTGGTAATCAGTACGCACCTTGGATTCTTGGGAAAAGACTATATGAACAAATGAAATCCCAAAAGTGAGATTACCTTAGATGAATAAAGAGAGTAAACTCTTATACCAACTGCACAAGTTGATGTACCAAGCGTCCACAACCGACACAACCGAACCTCATCATCAGAAGGGGAGGGTTGTTCGACAACCTGAGAGATTCACGGGGATATTGAATCAGACCCTTGATCCTACAAAGAGTCGGTCCAAGATAAGGACTAAAAAATCCTGGCAAACAATGATGGAAGCCGAGATGGGCTCAATAGACCATAATCGAGTGTGGAAGCTAGTTAAACCACCCCGTGGGGTAAAACCCATTGGATGAAAGTGGGTCTACAAGAGGAAAAGAGGACCGGATGGGAAGGTGGAAACCTTTGAAGTTAGGCTAGTGGCAAAGGGATACACTCAAAGAGAGAGTATCGATTACGAAGAAACTTTCTCGCCTGTAGCCATGCTTAAGTCCATCCGTATTCTCTTGGTAATAACTGCACATCTAGATTTTGGGAACTGGCAGATGGATGTCAAGACGGAAGTCTTGACGAAGAATTCTATATGCAACAACCCGAAGGCTTTATTGCGAAAGGCCAACAACATCATGTTTGCATAAGCAGTGTGACGGAATTGCCTTTATATTCTTAGTACTATATGTAGACGATATTCTGCTCATCGGAAACGATGTAAAGGTTTTGTCAGATGTAAGGGTATGGCTGTCAAATTAGTTTGACATGAAGGACTTGGGAGAAGCCGATCATATCTTAGGGATCAAAATCACTCGAGATCGGAAAAAAAGAATGATCGGTTTATCCCAAGCTTCATACATAGACACTGTTTTGAAGCGATTCAACATGCAGGATTCAAAGAAAGGTTTCTTACCTTCCAGGCATGGAATCCACATGTGCAATTTGAGCTCGAAAGAGGACAATTCGGGCAAATTTTGCCTTAAATTGTTATTTTAAAAAGTTATGGGCCTAGTTTTGCTATACTTTTTAAAAGTTTCGGTCCTATTTTTTGTCAGCCCGAAAAGTTATAATCTTACTTTTGTCACCCCAAAAGTTGCAATTCTTGAAAAAAAAAATACCCAATCAGCATGCCACGTGTGCAAAAAATGTCAACTCAGCAATTTAATTTTAATTTGGCCTTTAATTTTAATGTTTTAAATATGTTGTAAATAAATTGTAATTTTTTTTTTTTTTATTGTACGGAAAATACTCAATCAGCATGCCATGTGTGCAAAAATTGTCAACTCAGCAATTTTCGACGAAAATAACAAGCATGTAACCGGCTCGTGATCAAAACGAAGTAATTTTTGTCATTTTTCGGCCATTCGGACGAAATTGGTTAAATTTAAATTTATATGAAAATAAATTAGAAAATGAGATAATTACAAAATCATTTTAATAAAAGTTAAAATTTATAAACTGTAGTGACACTACAATCATGCACGCTAATAATTAATTTCCCCCCCACCCACCCCCACACCCCCATACCATCCACGTCGAGTCTTAACTCCTTCCTTCACCTACAAGATCAACTAGTATATATACTGGTCCCTCTGCTATTTTGAATACAATAATGCGATTGTGCAACTCTTTAATGCGTTCAATAATTTAACCAATCAACGACTGGATTTTGTCTTTAAATAATTATTTATAAATGACATGGCCTCGCTCATTGCATTATTAACTAAAAAATTGATAAGATGCCATACATTCTGCTTCATGTCATGGGAAAAAAAAATGTCACATAAAGACCAACTTATATTATCTTTGTAAAAAAAAAGAAAAAAAAAAAGTAACATGTTAATATGTGACTTGAAGAATACCGTGAGTAGCAGGTCACATAACCAAAAAGTCAAAAATGTGAAAATTACAAGACAAATTTCAATTCTTGAAAGTCAATAGGACAAAATACATAAAATGGAAAATTTATAGGATGGAAGTAATATGTTTCCTTAATTAAGTATAATTATTTAAAGGCTTTGTTTTGAAATGTAACTATCTATAAGCTTTTTTTTTTTTAATCTTTTTTATAATTTATGTATAAAACTTTTAACGCATACATTTAGCATCCTCAAAATAGTCGATTACGAATGCATCATTCAACAAGCAATAAATTGACGACATGACGAAAAGTGGTAGCAAAATAGAACATTCATGACGAATTTATAAAGTAAGTGATATCTTCTGCTAGTGGACGTAGTTAACACATTGTTACTGAATCACGTAAATTACATGTCGTTTATCGATGAAGAAGGCAATGTCATCACTCAGCATAGCGGTCCAATTCTCGATGTTGCATCTTAATTGTGTTTTTGGAAGTTGGCTTGACGGCGCCCGGATCGGTCCTATAATCTCATCTGCGGAGAGTACAACACTCGGCCAACACTGTTTGGAAGGGGGATTTTTGGATGAATTGTCATATCCCCCAATTTTTTTATTCACTTTGGTTTTTTTAGTTTTAAAATTTTTGATAAAAAGGAATAGAAATTGGACACAAAAACTAAGAAAGGACAAATACTGAATTTCACCTAAAATTATAGGACTAAAATAAATATTTTTCCTTAGTTTGTCATTTTTTTTTCCTCAGCAAAAGAGTTCTATCGAGAGTAGAGTAAAAGGGGTACCCCTCCCGATTACAATCGATAAGGTTTATTTTATCATATGATTCATGTGTTTGTGAAAGACTTCAATCTTCCACCCAATTATATTTTAAAAGAAATATACGTAAATACTAAGGCTAATTTTATTGGGAGACTTATTAGCTACATTATATATCGAGCAATAATTAGTTTAATTTATTTAATAAAACACACAAAAGCACACATATTAATAATACAAAGAGAATTAACCAGAGATTTAGTGAGAGAATTCCGTCTCATCTAAAAACTCGAGCTTGTAGAGAGGATCGGGAATAATCTATTTATTTAATTTCCCTCAACAATTATAGTAGATAGTAATTATTGAATTATCACAAACTAGGATTCAAGGACATTACATAATAATAAATCACGCATATTGGCGATTGGAATTGTCCTCGTCCAGCCGGATGACGTCATCATGATCAGGCACCATGAAGGAAATGAAAGACCAGCTTAAAATGTCATGACTTCCTCCGAAAGGGCGCAGAGGGCCCCGTTCTGTGGCGGAGGAGAATCCAATTTGAACCCACTCGGGAAGACTTGTCTTCAAGTCATACCTATACTCCACACTCCCAATTAATGGCGGAGCCGTCGGGGGCCCATTGGCGGTGGCATTGACAAAAGCAGATATCAACCTTTGACGCGCGTCGTACGTGATTCTTGCCTCCAAAAAACTAATCCAGGGATATCCTTGCGTCATGTTGAAGGCTGCGATGTCCCACTCCCACTTCTCAAACGCAACAGAGTTTCTAGAGTCAATATTGATTCCCAAATGACGGTAATTCGGATCCCAGCTGTTAACGTAGTTGTCGAGCTCAACTGCAAAAAAGGGGGACGGGACTATTTCCGGAAGAAGTGTCGTACAGTCACATGTTCCCACCTGTGGTGGACACTGTAGGGATGGTAGCATTAACGGGTGCAATGAAGAAGGATATGCCGTTGAGCTGAGAAGCCGCCATGGCAAACGCCATTGCAGCTGTGAATACAGTTTGGAAGTTGGCTTGTCGGCGTCCGGCTCTGTCCCACAACCTGATTGGTGGGGAATACAACAATCTGCCAACAGGATTACCGCGTAACATGCTAGTAAGTTCAATGGATCTGTGTTGAAATATGGCATCACCTTGAAAGATTAAGTCGGGTTCAAATCTTTGGAACTCCGTGAATTCGAAGGTGGTGGTGTCTGATTGTGAGTGAAGCTTGTTTGGAAGCAAGAGGAACACTAGGGTGGCTATCATCAACCAATTACTCACTGCCATTGTTTAATTGCTGTAAGCTTTGGGTACGGTAGATATATATATATATATATAGATAGATAGAATAGTGTATAGAATTTAATTTGTAATTAAATATAAAAAAATGGAACAGCGAGAGATGCGACTGGAGGACGACGACTCTTTGTTGTCAATTTCCTGAGTTTAAATGCAAATTGAATGCACATGCAGTGCCAGCTGCAGCATCTTGATCAGACACTCAAAACATGTGTTGATAAATCACAAACTTCCACAAACGTCAATTCATGATCCAGTAGACGACCATAGGTGTATAGCGCGAACAGGATTTTGGTTACTCACGGGAAATATATTTTCTTAGGACACTTCTTAGGGTATGTTTGTTTCGGGATTTAGGTGTGCGCGTAAGTCATGATTTTGAAATTCTATGAATTTGAAAGTCTTGATCAATAGAAAAAAAATATGTGTTTGTTTTGAGATTTTGATAGGACGAGATTTTACTTTATGTCAAATCTATGGTTAATAATTATTGATATGGTATTATTATATTGTGTTGAGGGTGGGAAAAATAGTGCTGTGATTGTATTGAATTTGTGAAAAATAAGGGTGTAGGTGTACTTTGTAGGAGATAATTTTGAAGTCTAATTTTAAATCTCAAACTATAATGAGATGCGGTTTTCAAAGTTCTAAGTTCATCCAGGTGAGTTCCAAAACAAACATACCCTTAGGGATTTGTGTTTTGAGGATAATAATATTACAAACTTGGAAATATAGAACAATTTTTTTAAAATATGTAAATATAGGACAATATGTTTTAAAATTTGTAACTATAGAACAATCGAGTCCGAATATACCTAAATCAGGCTGAGACGTCATGTTATTTTTTTGGCTTGTCTGGGCTAAATTATTTCTAGAGTTACAGAATTTTAAAACATGTTTTCTTATATTTACAAATTTATAACATATTATCCTATATTTATAATTAAAATTTAAAAAATGTATCCTACATTTCCAAGCCCGCAAAATTATTGTCCTTAAAACACCGCCCTTAAATTATTGTCTTAAAAAAATATTATTGGATTTAGAATTCATCGCGATCTGGAATACAAAAATCGGAACTAAACAATCAGATACACACAAATAAAAACAAAATGACTTTGTAGAAAGAAAAAATGAAGACTGAAGAACAACAAAATGAAGTAAAAACGCAGAATTCCATCCAAGCTAAACAAAAAAAACACATTTAATTATAAATAAATAGCCAAGCAAATACATTATTGCACATTCTTCATTGATTTATTTATTTATTTATTATATTACATTCTTGCAAAATGGTTACCTTTGATAATCCTTGAACTCCACCACATTTCCTTAACTCTTGCTAATGTCTCTCTTGAGAATATTGACTACTCCTGAGGCCATTCCAGATCGCGATGAATTCTAAATCCAATAATATTTTTTACGTACAGAAAGCGACACATAATGAGTTGTCAAAGCACAAGGCATAAGAAATTGAGTATGATTATCTCAATGATGAACTATAAATTTGTAACTAAATATCGATTATGAAAGGCTGCTGTAGTGCGGTGACGGTAAAAGAAGATATTGTTGGAACGACAGGAGCAGACCGCGGCGGAGGACGGAAAGTGCCACCTCCATCGCTGTCGTCTCCTCCGGCATCTTTAGGTTTCAAGTCTGAACAAGGATGGGGGTTTGGAGTTGACGCTGCGTTTCGACTTTGGAGCACAAGAGTTGTAGATCGATCGTCTTATAATGGATTTTCATTTGACGCTGCGTTTTTCTTCTGGCCATTTTATGACCGATTAGATGAAATCAGGCCTCCTAATTCAACTAAATGTTTCCAATTAATACTTCATTAATATCACTAGAAAAACTCTAGTTTTTTTTAAAGTCGATGCAAGTCTTCGACCACATTCCTAGTCAGCAAACCAAGCCTCCTTCACAGTGTAGCTCAGCTAAGTTGACTCTAATATTATTAAGACTCTGTTTTTTGGGCTAAGGATTCATTAAACCAGAACCATGAATACCACAATAATGAGTAAATACTATATATCGAGCTTTATTCCTCATCATCACCTCTTTCTTCTACACTAACCAACTACAACAGACACCTTAAATACTTCTCAGATATTCAGCGATAACAGTACTAGTACGTTGATTTCATCTGCTGGAACCTTTGAACAAAAATACTATTTGCAAACTTTAATGATCTGTATCGTCTATAATGATTCCACATTATTTCAAAGAAGAACCACTAATTAGAATGACCTCTACTAGCCCTTTCCTAGAGAGGAACATATATATTCTGCCTTTAGTACTTCATTCAAATTCATATTTATGTCTGCTTTCCAAAACCCACTAATTTGAACACATATTACTCAAGTGATCATACATAAAAATTCAGACCAGCTTCTCAGCAGATATCAATACTTTCAGATCCACAAAGCACAAAATATCAAGAGAATGTTGTGTTACACAATGTTTATGCAAATATTTGATCAGTACCAAACAACAAACTTGGAAAGCACTTCCATCTGGACCATCCACAAACGCACAAAATAAACAAATACTATAAGATTTTAATCAGAAGTAGATACAGAGTTCACAACAGAATCGAATCAATTGGTCAAACACATAATCCCAAATCAATTTCATACCAAAAAGCATGCGATACTTCCGTGACAAAATCAATCAATCTAATTCATTGTTACCCGAAAGTCAACCAACAGTACCACATGCAATACACACATCCATATGCAAAAATTGTCAAACAATAATAATAAAAGAGTATAGATAAGTACCTGAAAATTTTATGATAACTTTTGTGTGAACAAGCCCAATAGCATTTGCTTTAATCCATTTTGGCCTTCTTTCAGATTTTCTATCTCAGCCTTTTGCCTAGCGATCTCTTCATCTTGCTTTTGACGCTGCTCCTCGTTGATTTTAATTTGCTCCATCAAAATATCTCTTTCCAGTGGAATTTCTTCATCTTCATTAACTTGACTTGCCTTTTGTTTCATTTCATTACGTTATTCGTAAGCAATAAAGTTCATTATTCAATTGAAACCAAATTGTACGCACAAATGATGAATAACAATGAATTCACCAACTTACATGCTTTTGTTTCGCTTCTTCATTCACATACTCTCCATTCTTTCTCAAATGGGTATTCCCAAAGTTATCCACTCCACTTCTTTCTTCCTATAGACAAATAGATATTGTACTTTGTAAGGAATGTGTGAAAAACAGAATAAATTTTCAAATAAAAAACTTACCATTTCCATCAACCGTGCAACAAAAGACTTCATACCCCTTGTATGAGGATATGGCAAATGTGACCTGCTGTTCGTTTTTTTTTTTTTTTTACTTTCCTACAATAAAATTAAGAGGGGAAAGTTATCATTGTAGGAAAAATGCAAGATTAAGTAAAATAAGTGCAAGTACACATCGAGAAACCTGAAAATCTGAATGTGAAAGGTGATCACACATAGCATATGCCATTTGTCCAGGTCAATCCAATCATATGGGGGTTTGGCTTTTGGATCTTCACCAGCTTTCACAACTCCTTTATGGAACTGAACCAATCTTTTTCACCAATCGAGCTCTTATCCATGGCTATAAATTTTAATTAGTAAAAAAATCAGTTACTATGATGAATTCCTCGTGGATTTATATAAATGAGCAATATGATTATATGGACCAAAAATAAACGCATCACTAGAAGCATGCACATAGAACAGTAACCTTGAGAAGCACCAAGTGTAGGTCAAAATAAACAAATGACCATCATATGATCTTAACCTATAACTAGATATACGGCATGTCTACATGGGCTATATATTCTGAAGCTGGTATCCCAATTAGTTTTATAAACTTGAGAAGTAATATATTCTCCTGGTACATGCATATTAGTCGGGACTAGGGAGTCTTAATCATGAGTTTGGACAAATTGAGATTTAATCTAAATGAACAAATCCTCAATCCAAATCATCAATAATAGCAACTAGGTTACTGTTTCATAACATCTCAAAATAGCAATTGGAAAATCACTATAATATCTCAAAAATTGCTACGGTACTGAAATTGAATTCATATTGTATGCCTCACTTCTATTTGAAATATAAAAACTTATAATCCAAAATCAAAAGAGATAGATACCTGAGGGAGATCTGGACTGAGAATCAAAATTGAGGAGATCAACGGTGTTGAAGAAGCAACCAGGCGTGATCTGTGAGATGGGCGGTGAGACAGCAGTGGGTGGACGGTGGTGCGACAGCAGCGGGGGGTGGGCGGAGGTGCGATTACAATCACCGCTGCGCATGGTGTGAAATTAGGAATTTAGGTAGCGATTCTGAAATTTGGCGGCGCGATTCTGAATATATTTGGCTCAATGGGTATTTATTCATCAGGCGCAAGGTATCACTTTTGAATTTTGGATTATACAAGCGCTTCTAAATTTTTTTATTAAATAATATTTTTTTGAAACACTTGCAAATTTAGATTGTATAAAACATACATATTTTTATTAAATAAAAAATCTTAATAGCAATTAAACAAAATGAAATAAGTAACTGAAAAATAAAATAATCAAGAAGCCATTTAATTGATGTGTGTGACGGGTTAAGGGCAATAATATTTAATTTATATGTTTTAAAGGAACAAAGAGAAGTATAGGCGGTAGGATAGGAAAATTGTCTTTAATTTGTATATGTTTATTTTAAGATGATAAAATAAAATAAGAAGTCATTTACTATTTGTAACCAACATTTTCTATTTGTAATGACGATTACTCATTTGTTATTTAAAATATGATTTTTTTATAAAGAAAAAAAAAAGTTCGTTACAATATGTCATCTTTCCGTAACCAATTAAGTTTTCGTTACAAATAAATTAGTTACAAGAAGTGCACTTTCTTGTAGTGAGATGGCACGCGTGGCAATACATTAAAAATGGCACTTTGCAACTTTGGTTGGTGCAATCCTACTTTTATATAATAAAATAAGATAGATTCATTATCTCCTATTATATATTTCTATACATAATTACAATAATTGATTTAACAGTACTATGAAAATTTGATCATATCGCCTAAAAGTTTTTTGCCACGCCCATACAGTTGATAATTTTGAGCCCAATTATTTGGTGGCAAGCAGTCGGGGATTATATGAAGGGGACCGATATTTGCATTGTCACCAGAATCCAAAAAAATGGGAGGAAGTAACGTGAGAGCATTTAGTCTCGATGAAAGTGTTTCCAGAATTGGTCCTTGAGGACAAGGATGATCTCGAAGGGGAAGGGAATGATGCGAACGAGAGTTTTGGGCCCAAGAATATATGCAATCGGGTGAGACGGGCCAAGATGTGGGCGAGTCATGGAGATGCGTCAATGGGTCAGGCACAATGAGCCTAACAAGAAAAGATATTGTCCCAGTTTTAATTCTTGCAAGATTGTCCCACTTTACCATCCAAGATTTGGCAAGATATGCAAGATCCACAAGATTGTCCTAGATTTATTATTTATTTAAAATTTGGTTTTTATCCTTTAATTGCATAGTTATCGAGTCGGCTAGAGAGATTTGATAGATTTGGTCCTTTTTAGATTAGGGTTGGTCCATCCACGAACGGACGACGGCATCTTAGTTTGATTTATGTGCCGGTGCAGTAGGGGGAAATATACGGTGGTGGCAGAATTTTAGAGAGAGAAGTTATTGATTTTAGAGAGAGAGAGAGTTGGTTTTAAAAAATGAATGGGGAAGAGAGAGATTGTGATATGTGAGCAGGGGCAGAGCCACCTTGTAAGCTAGAGGGGCCATGGCCCCCCGCCCCTGCCCCTTCCCCATCACTATATACTTTATGTATACCATAACCTTCCATTATCTCATGCTCCCATTCATTAGCCCCTCGCAATTGTAGATCCTGGTTCCGCCCCTGTATGTGAGAGAATGGTTCCGACGATTTTTAGGGCGCCTGATGAGAGATGTAGTCAAATTGAGTAGAAGGAAGGTATTTTGGACATTTTATGGTACTTTTTGTATTGGGTTGTAATAGGAAAAAACATTTGTATTAGGATGTAAAGAGTACTCTAAGTGTGTATTGGGTTGTAATTATTCCTAAATAAGTTTCATCGGAAATCTCATATATATATATATATGAAAAAAACTTGTGTGAACTTGGATTCACAGTAAACTCTATTTTTTCAAATATCACTATTATATGTATGTACGCATTATCACTATTAATTATGTATAGACACTATTATTGTTATGTTTATGTATAATCATTGTTTAAAAAATATTTAGGTCCCACAGAATGGTGATTATAGTGGATATCACAGAGTGGTCAACCATTATGGGATTATTGATTAAATTGCATTGTTATTGCTTGGTTAAAAAATCAACAAAAAGTATCATCCAAGGAGGGTTGAGTGAGGGTGAAATTAGGTAATGAAAGCAAGATAATTGATTACATTCATATATTTCTATTAAGGTGTATCAAAACTACCAAACAATATTAATGGATAATCATAATTTCCATTACCCCTTTTATTACCCACAACCAAACAGAGCCTTATTTTTTCAATATTGATAGTACAAAAATATAACAGATTAAATTTATGCGCATAACATATAATGTTCACCGAATACATAGTGTTTCAGCTCTGCAATGAGAACCGCGATCTCAAAACACAAATAAAGACAATTAATCGTAGCCCCAATGCAGGCTGACAAGAGATCGATTTTAATTCCGCCCATGTACTCTTTCTCAATATATTGTTGTTTTAAAAAAATAAGTTAACAACGTTAAATCGAGAGATGAACGAACTGTGAATTGAAATGACTTTTTATTACTGAATTTCATCTTTAAATTAATTGTTAGTTCCGTAGTGATTTATTGTTTTAATTAATAGTAGTTATAAAAATTTCAATTAAAACCCCCATTTCTGTGTTACGTGTTTGCCTTCGTTATATTTTCATGTTTCTTTGGGATCGACCCTTTACTTACCACTACTACAAGTTAGTAGGGTAAACAAGAGTGTTTATTTTTGTCGCACCTCGACAGTGTGGTCATGAGACTATTTTGAATTCTATTACACATTGTAATATAATTAAAAAAATATTAAATGAATAATGTGATGGATGGATAAGATGGAATAACCCAACATCATTTGCCTCCATAAGAAGCCCAACGTTGGGCTCCATATCACAACTCTGTATGGGTGTTTTCAATTATTACTTCATCTCTAGAAACACTTTGAACCCACTCGGGAAGAAGGGTCCTCAATTCATAGGTATGCTCCAGCCTGGCAATTATGGGCTGGGCAGGGGTAAAATCATTGGCGTTATTGGCCAAAACAGACATCACTCGATGATGCGCGTCGTACTTGATAGCTCGACGTTGATAGCTTTTGAAGCTATTGTTTGGTTTGAATGTAGTGATTCAATGAGTTAATGAACATTTATGTATCAATATGTTCAATGTTAAGCTAACAGACATCTGAAAAATTTAATACAAAATTTGACATCGAAAAATGACTTAAAATCATTAATCATCAATCTCATTAAGTACCCTCATTAATCAGATTCAGTTCCAAAACATGAACAAAATCAGTTCTAGCTTTTAATCCAATAAACAGCTAAAAACTCCCACTTAACAACATGTGTTTAATAGCATTTATCATTATAAACGTAATAAAGCATAATCATGTTATGAGTCAATAAAATAACTCAAAGTAGTCAAGAAAATTTAATGACTACTATAAGCCCAAGAAATCAACTACTATCAGGCATTTCATGAATAATTTGAATCCTCTTTGACATTTGTGTCTGTTGAAGTACTACACTTAGTACCGACATTATGGAAAAATATGGCGTATGAATATAGGTGATGATTCGTATTCAAGCATTATATTTACCTCTCAAGGTATTAACACCGGATCAATGAATCATTTTTAATACATGGACATGTCGACCCAACAACTTGTCTACTTGTATCTTTAACCCAATCGACCAATCATTTTCTCATAAAATTTATCACCAATACTATTAAATTCCAATCTATACATAATTTAATCCTAGAAAACTACTTTAAGTTTTCTTGGAAATGTCATAGCTCAAAATTCAACTTTTACAAAGTCGTGAGCTATTAAGTCGGAATTACATTATGTGATAATAAAAAAGATAGATTAAACTATGCAACTCCGTCAAGCAACATAATGTTCCAAAATTATATTCTAATTTTCCATGTAATTCTTAAAAAAATTGCATAATAAAATCTCGAATTTATAGAACAGCAATTGTTCATTTTATTGAGTCATATCTACGTAAAATGAGCAACCATTTAAAAATTCAACATTTAAATACTTAACACATGAATTATAAGCTCACAATTACACAAGAAAATTTAATTTCAAGCATAATAAGCTAATTCACAAGTGTAATAAATTTTAATTGTGGCTCTCAATTTAATAGATAAATAAGCACTTGAATATTCATAATTCAAATGCCTCCAAAATATGCAAATTAAGAATCTACACTGAAAATTAAGAACGTAGCAACTTTCGGAACCAAAAATGGAGTTAAAACGAGCCCAAACAAGCCAAAACAAGATTGCATGAGCGCGCAAACGCCGGAAAATAGCTCCTACGCACTGGAAAACATCATTACTTGCCGGAAACCGCTTTACAGTGTCGAAACGCGCCGCCACGCGCCTCCTGGAGGCCACATGCGCTGACACGCGCGCCAGGAACATGGACGCGCTGTCACGGTCTGGTGGCGGTTACGTACGTCCCGCCACGCGCCGGAGACAGTCCCTGCTTCTCAGCGCGTGTTGTACATGCACCGCCGTTCGCCGCCGCCGTCAGTCGAGCGTGATTTACACGCGCCACCGACTTTTTCGCGTGTGTGGACACGCGCCGGTGGTTCGGTTCGGTCGAACAGTTGGTTCATTGCCGGTTTGACCGGTTCGGTCAACCATGTTGACTTAGTTTGAATTAAGTTTCACAAAATTGCATGAAGGCCATTAGAAAATACTGAATTCTCAAAAACGTGCCCCAAATTTCTCTGAAACTTTTCGTATTGGCCCCAGAAACATGAAAACTTCAAAAAATTATATCTCATTCGTTTCTCAACCAAAATTAACGAATTATATACCCATGTAATCTTATTTCAACATAGAATAATCCAGTACCAAGAAAATAACCCAATTCATTATGTACTGATTGTAATTCACAGTTAAAGTTCACAAAAATTTAAAAAAAATAATTTATTGCTCACCAACGGCTGGGCCAAAAATTCTGAAACTTTGCAGACATAATCTACACTAGATTACGCATCTGCAGTAAAAAATTCAACCCTAAATTCGCCCGTTTCAATAAATCACGAATTTTGAAAAAACATAAAAATCATGCTTCGACCAAAATTAAATCAGAAAACGTATTCCAGGCATAATTCGTATGAGAATCGTAAACGCGTACAAGAATCCAACACAATGGCTCTGATACCATTGTTGGAATATGGGTTTAGAAAATCACCAACCTCTATTCCAGAAACATTTGAATTCTACGTACTACTGGATCCTCAGAGTCCGAAACACAATCACTCGAATTGCTTCCATTATTCACAATTTAAGAGCCTTTAATTTGTGTATGTACGTGATACATGTTTTTATCGGTGGAAAAATCACCCTGTGACTTCTTTGTATTTTGGGAGTGGGGTGAAAATGAGCAAGAGAGAATTCTGATTATCTCACATAACATCTGTTAGAATGAATTCCAAGATCTTCTCCCATTATATTCTCATGGAAGTTAACTAACTTTTTGATTTAACATTATCCACTTCATATGTGGATTTAATTATTAAATTAATACATTAATTAATTAATTTAATACTAACTTTCAATTATGCAAATGATTCTTATAAGAACAACACGGTATATATGAACTTCTATTTTCCCCTGTTTTTTAGGTTGCTTTTGTCTATATCCAAATATTTTTGGTTACCGCATCAATAGAAATGTAATACTCATAAACACAAAATATGGTTTTACATGAATAAATATGTTACTAGTTTTGTTAATGTCAAATTTGATGCTTTGTTTCTTTATTTTTATGCTGCTTCTTTTTCTTTTTTGAGTTAATTAAATACTAGATACTACATTAGTAAAGGCTTGATAAACATAAAATGTGTTACTACATAAATAAAAATAAATTTTGCTCCTTCATTTTTCTTTAAGTGATTAAAACCTAATAATGTGTTATTAAAAGAACAAACTTATAGAAATAAACATAAATGTGTTAGTGTATGAAGTTAAAATGTTATACTACCTTACTCTCTTTCTCCCGTTTAATTTCAAATATAGAGAATACAAAAGCAGATAAGTATGCATATATATCACGAAAAATATCTAAAAAAAAACTCCAAAGCTGCATCCTTTCATAAGGTTCGGATTAATTGCACAAAATCCCCTTGTGATTTGAAAATGTTGCGCGAAATCCCCCTGTGGTTTGGAAATTATGCAAAATCCCCTTGTGGTTTAATAAATTATGCCCGAAATCCCCTAATCTGTTAAATTTAACACGCGTGGGTATCACTCTCCCCTTGTGCGTCTAAAATCTGTATTTTCATTTCTTTTATAATATAATGCCTATTTTACCCTTCATTCACTATATAAAACTCTTTCATTAATTGGGCATTGATGTGGAACGTAAAGCAGGCCAAACAAATTTCACTTTATTTCTGAGGAGCATCAAAGGTTAGATTTCTTACTCTTTTTTTTTATTATTAATAATTATTGTTGAAATTTAATTTTTTTTATTGTGTTTATAGGAAAAATGTCTTGTAATTCTAGCATATCCACTTCAAAAAAAGATGTTTATTTGGATTTGAGATATTCAATACCAAATTGCTATTGTCGGCAAACTGCTACAATTAGGATAGTTGGTCCAAATAAAGATACGCGTGGCAAATTATTTTGCAATTGTCGCAATCACCATTGTAGATTTTTTGATTGGCTAGAACCTACTTCAGTTGCATGGATAAATGGTAGAAATAAAGTGACAATACCAAATGTAGAAGAGGATGTGGACTTGATGTAATTTTTTTTAACGAAGTATTTTGAAATATATTGTATTAGTTTAAGCATTACTATGTGCTTGCAATTACACCCAAACAAAACTCATGTTCTAAATAAATTAAACGAGAATCACTTGATTTTCATTTAGTGAATCAAAAGGAGTTTGGATCATTATACCCACGACAAAAATCATAATATCTATGTGACATACTCTACAAAATATGCCCAAATCATCCCATCACATGTTCAAAAAATTACTAAAGAGTCAAATGTCATGCTCTTGTAGAACACAAAAAGAAATAAAAATGTTGGCACCACAAACATTCCCCAAAAACGCCCCTGGTTGTGCCTTTTCATTTTTTCTTCTTGAATTTGCTAGTTTGAGATCCAGAAACAGAAGATTGTGCTGAAGTTGTGTTTCTCTTGGTGGGTTTTTGTTGATTTCTCGATTTTGAATGTTTTGGAGCTGCAATATTGTTTGGATTCTCAACATTTGATGTAACTGTGTTCTGATAATTTTGCTGGAGCATCTATAAAATTCAACAATTCTTTTTTAAAGGTTGATAATTAACAAGCTGAAATAATATTTATAAGATAAAACAATGATTCTAGTGCATGACGCATATTGGCTTGTCTTGACCAAGAGAATTACACTAGTGCATGACGATAAGCTGAATAGGACCTACAGGAGGATAAATTCTTCGGTACTGAATATACAAGAATTAGACCTCAGTGGTGCGTTATTTCTTAATCTCCGTTCCTTAAATAGGATCGTGTGAGATTAATAACTATTGCTTTGAATTATGATGGGAAGAGAATCATTGCGATTCGATACCTTATATCTTGGGCAATATTATTAGTTACACGACGATCGCTAAGATTTAATACGGAGAATCGTGTGCAAGCACGTCTTGCTTGATTTGTCCCCTTGGTGGGCTCAAAATCTTTATCATACCAAATCTTGCAAGTGGAAATTTATTTCCGGTATGGATAATAATGTTGAGTTGGCTTTACTCCAAGGACAAAGATATTAATTAATATAAAGCTTGTTCAGTGGCTTAATTAATTAGTGGACTAAGATAATCTTAAACACGGGAAATAATGACCGGGAGCCATATTATTGTGAAGTCGTAATGTGGGTTAAGATGGATAGTTCAATATTAATTTTATAGTGGAGTAAATTAATATTAATGGGCTTGAATAATATTTTGGCTAAATATTATAGTTTCATAGTCCATTGGAGGTCCAATCTTAATTCTCCTAAAGGTCCCTCAAATAGCCCAAATTAAAGTTCAATTAATGAAAAGGAGAAGAAAATATTATTGCCTATTTTTTCATAATTTTCTAAAATAATTAAAGGAATAAAGAGAAAAGATTTTCTTGGAAAGATTTTATGGAATATGTATTCTTGGAATACAAGGTTATCTCATAAATTCAAGAAAAGTCAAAGATCATATTTCTTCCCTATTTTAGTTGTAATTTTCGAAAACCCCTTAATATTAGGAGGTGGGATTTTTGTGAAATATTTTAATTATGGAGAAAAGAATATATTGGATATATTCAAGATTTCTTGGAGATCAAGAAAAAGATTTTCCCATCTTATTCCTAAGCCAAAATTTCGACCACCCTAGTATTATAAATAGGGGATGAATTTTTCATCCCCAATGGCAATTCCATGTGTTGGAAAAATTAGAAATCCACAAAGGTGGTGGCAAAAATATTTTATTTTTCTCCTTTAAATTAAAATCGTTCGTTGAGAATCCTTCCACCGGATTACGTTCGTGGACGTGGGACATATTTGGGAAGGCACTTTGGGTTGATCCATCGTCTCAACGGTTGTCTCTGCGAGAGGTTAGTAATTACGTAACTCCTAGATTCCCCATGCTTAGGATTTACGTGGATTACTTGTACGCATGTTGCTTAATTGCTTGTTGAATTGATTTAGGATTAATTCATGCTAGTAATTAATTGAGTAATTTAAATATGTATTTAAATTCATCTCGAATAGATCCGGGCACCCCTTATTTTCCAACATGGGCCCCCCTGAACTTTTATGAAATTCTATATAGGTATTGTGATTATATAAGTTCTATTATATTCTTAATAAGTATGGTGATTAAAATTGGTTTGTGTCTCTTAATTAATGTCATTCTATCAATTGTAGACCAGACTTCAAATTTTGTTGACCACACTTATGTTTCTTTATTCTTTTCATTTTTTTAGTACGGATTATTTGGGGTAAAATATTGAAGTTTCTTTCTTCAGTCATAAATCAGGTTTCGATCGCTTATGGTCACACATATTGTTGGAACAAAAAAAAAATTAATATTTTAATTTTTAATGGGCTTTTTATGAATAATCTTTACTAAATCACTTTTGTTTTATTATTTAATTTATATACATAGAATTTTTCTTAGAGTATGAGATCAATAGTCACTACAAAAAGAGGGGTTTAATGACGGTTTTAGCGACGAAAAAAACCGTCGCTAACGACATTAGCTACGGTTTTGGCGACGGAAAAAAATCCATCGTTGAATCGAGGTCGCTAATGGTACCGACGATTTTTTTGTGACCGTCGCTGATTAGCTACGGATTTAGCGATGATATTAGCGACGGATTTTTTTTTAATCTTTTTTTTATTATATCCGTCGCTAAAACGTGAATTTACGAAAAAAAAAATGGCTCACGATGGTTCGAACCCGAGCCCAGGGGGAGCCCGGGTGGGCACCGAACCAACCAAACCACGGACCATCTCGAACCCAACCACAAAGCATCTCATATATAAGCCACCAAGACCGAACACGGGATCTATGGGCGCCTGAGTGGGGATCAAACCGCTCGGGCACTTGCTTTCTCACTTAATGAAATTAATTCTATATGTCCTAAAAATCATTTTTTTTATAAGTTTTTTTAAAATCCTTTATTTCAATTATCTAATTTAATAATTTAACCACATTTTAATATAATAATTATAATTTTTATTTATTTATAAATTTAAATTAAATTTTATTATATTAAAATTATATTTATTTATTTATTTTTAATTCGTTTTTTTTTTACACTTTAAAAAAAATTATTTCTTTTGTTTAATTTAATTATCTAATAATCTTTAAAATACTAATTATATATATTTTTTAGTTTATAAATTATAAATAAATGATTATATTCTTTTAAAATTGTATATGCCCTAAAAATTCATTTTTTTAAAAATAAATACTACTTTCTATTTAAACAACTACTACTTTCTATTTAAACAAGTACTACTTTTCATTTAAACAAGCAATACTTTCTATTTAAACAAGTAATATTTTTAATTTAAACAAATAATACTTTTCATTTAACCAAGTACTACTTTTCTATTTAACCCGATAAAAAAAAAACTATTTTTCTATTTAAACAAGTACTACTTTTCTATTTAAACAACTACTACTTTTCTGTTTAAACAAGTAATACTTTTCATTTAACAAGTAATACCTTTCATTTAAATAAATAATACCTTTCATTTAAACAAGTACGACTTTTCTATTTAAACAAGTACTACTTTTCATTTAAGCAAGTGATATTATCTATTAAAACAAGTACTACTTTTCATTTAAACAAGTATTACTTTTCATTTTAACAAGTACTGCTTCTCATTTAAACAAGTAATACGTTTCATTTAAATAAATAATACCTTTCATTTAAACAAGTACTACTTTTCATTTAAACAAGTACTACTTTTCTATTTAAACAAGTACTATTTTTCTATTTAAACAAGTAATACTTTTCATTTAACAAGTAATACTTTTCATTTAAACAAGTACTACTTTTCTATTTAAACAATACTGCTTTCTATTTAATCAAGTACTACTTCCTATTTAAACAAGTAATACTTTCTATTTAAACAAGTACTACTTTTCATTTAAACAAGTAATACTTTCTATTTAAACAAGTAATACTTTTAATTTAAACAAGTACTACTTTTCATTTAAACAAGCACTACTTTTCATTTTAACAAGTAATACTTTTCATTTAAACAAGTAAAACCTTTCATTTAAATAAATAATATTTTTCATTTAAACAAGTACTACTTTTCATTTAAACAAGTACTACTTTTCTATTTAAACAAGTAATACTTTTCATTTAACCAAGTACTAATTTTCTATTTAAACAAGTACTACTTTTCTATTTAAACAAGTAGTACTTTTCATTTAACCAAGTACTACTTTTCTATTTAAACAAGTACTATTTTTCTATTTAAACAAGTAATACTTATCTATTTAAACAAGTACTACTTTTCATTTAACAAGTAATACCTTTCATTTAAATAAATAATACCTTTCATTTAAACAAGTATGACTTTTCTATTTAAAAAAGTACTACTTTTCATTTAAGCAAGTGATACTTTCAATTTAAACAAGTACTACTTTTCATTTAAACAAGTATTACTTTTCATTTTAACAAGTACTACTTCTCATTTAAACAATTTATACGTTTCATTTAAATAAATAATACCTTTCATTTAAACAAGTACTACTTTTCATTTAAACAAGTACTACTTTTCTATTTAAACAAGTACTATTTTTCTATTTAAACAAGTAATACTTTTCATTTAACAAGTAATACTTTTTATTTAAACAAGTACTCCCTCCGTCCACCAAAACTTTGCTCATTTCGTTTTGACATGTTGTACGGAAAGGTAAATTAAGTCCATTTATGAATAACGTAATTGATTGTGAGTAAAGTATAATGATAACTTGAGTAATTAAGTGATTGTTGGCCGATGAAGATAAAAAAAATTGTGTCTATAAACGTACTTAATTTACCTTTCCGTACAACATGTCAAAACGAAATGAGCACAATTTTGGTGGACGGAGGGAGTACTATTTTTCTATTTAAACAAGTACTATTTTTCATATAAACAAGTACTAGTTTTCTATTTAAACAACTACAACTTTTCTATTTAAACAAGTAATAATTTTCATTTAACAAGTAATACTTTTTATTTAAACAAGTAATACCTTTCATTTAAAGAAGTAATACTTTCTATTATTTAAACAAGTAACACTTTTAATTTAAACTAGTAACACTTTTCATTTAACCAAGTACTACTTTCTATTTAAACAAGTACTACTTTTCTATTTAAACAAGTAATACTTTTCCATTTAAACAAGTAATACTTTCATTTAAACAACTACAACGTTTCTATTTAAACAAGTAATACTTTTCATTTAACAAGTAATACTTTTCATTTAAACAAGTAATACCTTTCATTTAAACAAGTAATACTTTATATTATTTAAACAATACTTTTAATTTAAACAAGTAATACTTTTCATTTAAACAAGTACTACTTTTCTATTTAAACAAATACTACTTTTCTATTTAAACAAGTAATACTTTTCTATTTAAACAAGTAATACTTTTCATTTAACAAGTAATACTTTTCATTTAAACAAGTACTACTTTTCTATTTAAACAAGTACTACTTTTAGTCAATATATATATATATATATATATTTAAATTTAAATATAGTATAAATAAAATTTTATACCGTAAATTACTCGAAATATATTTGACTACGGTCAGGTGGAACTCTTCTCCAAGTGACTATAAATTAAATATACGGTAAGATGCATTAACAACAATTAAAAAACCTAGTATAATCCTGAAACATTAAAAAAAAATCATAATTAATATTAAATATTAAAAAAAAATTAAAAAATTTTAATTTAAAAAAAAAAAAAAAAAAAAAACCGTCACTAAAATCATCGCTAAATTCGTCGCTAAATCCGTTGCTAAAGGAGTTAGTCCAAAACGTCGCTAAAGCCGTAGCTAAAACCGTCGCTATTTGCGACGGTGCTCTTGACCGTCGCTAAACTGTTGACTTTGACCATTTGATCGTAACCGTCGTAAAAATAGTCGCTATTTGCAACGGTTCTTGTAACCGTTGCTAAATTTCGTCGGTAAAACGCGCATTTTTTGTAGTGAGTATTTCTAATATTATGATGTAGTTATATTAATTAAATGAATTCTAATATAATAAAATTAATTTTTTTTAACTATATATAATATAAAAATTGAGTTTAATTTTTTTTTTTTTTCATTAAGTTGGGCCCCTAACCAAATTTTATGGCTCCGCCACTGTGCATAGCACGATGGGAGAATTCTAGTATATTTAATAGTACATTTTAAACTCTACGTAATTAAGCATCAAGCTGAAATTAAGAGAGACAGCTCGAATTATGTTAAATTGTTCAAAATTTAATCTACATTTACTGAACTTAAAAGATAATGACCTACATTTACTAAACCTGAAAGATAATTACAATTGTCCTACAAATTTGTGTCTTGCCTAGGCTACAAACATTTAAATGTATGAATAGTACTGTGCAAAGTTCAAGAAAATATATCTCACCAGTTAGATCACAATAATCTCCACCACTCATTAGGGAGGTGAGAACTTTTATATAAATGAGTTAATTTTAAGGCATCAAGAAATTCAAAAGCTATAAAATTAGGGGGAATATCAATTAGATACATTCAAAATCCCACCTATCAATTAACTACAATCTTATACACACAATGACAATACTACCCTCAAATAAAAAAAAGAAAAGAAAAAAACGGAAATCAGAGCTTCGCGATTCTCGAAGCAACCTGCAAAAACTTTTTACCCACTTTTACCTTTCCTCCCTCACCTCCAATAATTCATTTCAAACCAAAAACTCATTCAGACGAAAATTTCGTCAGAGCAAAATGAAAACCCTTTTTTATCATTCTTGGACCGAAAAATTCAGTTAAAATTTTGCACGCTGCAGGGGCCAACCACCGAAAGATGGATCGACGTCTTTGTTCATTTCGGTACATCGATGAAGGAGATGCCGCCGCCGCTGCTCGGTGACGATGTCGGTGGTGGGAGAAGCGTTTTATGCGGCGGATCTGTACCAGGGGGTGCGCGGAGGCGGCGTTTTGCGGTGATGGTGGTGGTTTTTTGCAAGGGTGTGGTAGAGGCGGCGGTTTTGTAGAAACTGGTAAATGAAGGCAGCCGATTTGAAGAAACTGGTAAATGAAGGAAGATAGAGAATATTTAGTGTTTTTGAACCCTTTTTTATTTTGTTGAGCCCAACCCATTTATCTTTTCTTCTTGTTTGAACAATTTTTTTGGTTGTCTTGGCTACTCAAATCCTGTTGGGGCTTGTCTTGGCTACTCTTTTTTTTTTTTTTTTGGATTGTGGTGGTGGATTTGTGTAGCGAGCGGATCTATATAGATTCACCGCCGGGCAACTGTAGAAGGTGGAGTAGGAATTTTTCTTTTTCTTTTTTTAGTTGTGCAAATATTTATTACTTTTGTGCAAATATTTTTTCTTCAATGCAAATTTACTTTTTCCCCCTTTCTGTAATTAGTAAAATGTTCTGTGTTTGTACAAATATAATTTTGCACTGGGATTGAATTTATTTTGTCTCGTGTAAAAAATAAATAAGACTAAAAATTGGGGGATGTAGCTTTGGGGATTTTATTTTTTGTAATTAGTAAATTATTCTGCGTTGTGTAAATATTTTTACACTGTGGTTGAATTTATTTTGTGCTTGTGCAAAAATAAATAAGACAAAAATAAAATTGAAATTGATCCATTTGAAATTCAAAATTTGAATATGAACTAGGTATGGACCCCTGATTGTACGATTCTTGCACCGATGGGATATAATCGCCGGAATAGCTCTGCGAAGCCGTCTCTGATACAGATGCACGACTCTGGTTTTTTTTTTTTATATTTAATTTAGGGCATTTTTGGTTATTTTAGTGTAAAAAGGTGCAAATGATGATATATCAAAGAATAAGAGTATATTGGGGTTTTTATCATTGATTTTGTATCTGACTGAAATAAAAAAATGTGTGTGTATCTAGTTGATATTTGATGAGGAATCTTGTACCTCCCTGAAATTTTCCCATAAAATTATTAGCACTCTGCAACCAAATGAGTGATGCATTTCACAGCCCAAATCTTTATAATACTAGTTTATAATATATAATTCAAATAATCAATCAATAAACATAAAATATCATTATAGAAGAATTGGTTCAATAGGTTAGGGTAGGGTCAATCTATGAATGAAGATTCTAAATTACAATCTTCACTTCAAATAAATCAAGATTCTCAAGAAATTAGAAAATTAAGTCGTGTCTATCCAAGAAAATAGAGAGATTATAGTAATTTGTTAAGTATAATGTAAAAATGTAAACGAGAATTATCAATTCATGTCTACCGCTCATCACCATAATGTCTACCTTGTCCAAACTATCTCGTCCAAGACTTCGATCAGTTCGCACTCGATTGCTGAGTATGAATTGTGATACCAACACACGTTACTCTAAAAAGACTATGCTCGATTGATGTTCCCGTGTTGGTCCGTGAAGATGCGGAGGGTGCTAAAAAATACTCTAAAAAGACTACGCCTGATTGATGTTCCCGTGTTGGTCGGCGGAGACGCGAAGGGTTAAAAAGACTAGGATTGGTTGATGTTCCCGTGTTGGTCGGCGGAGACGCGGAGGGTGCATTGCGTCGGAAAAGGCTCCAGAATCTAGTGTTGGTTTCAAGGGTGGGAATGTGAGTAGGTCGAGTCTGATGATCACTAACATATTTCATATTCTAAATTTCGACTTCACTTGAGATCAATAACACTTCAACACTAACATATACTAGTAATTGAACCCGTGTGATGCATGGTTATGATTTTACAATTAATTTGTATCAAACTTTTATAAGTATTCACATTAAAGTGTTTTTCATTTTGAAGAGACAATATTTTTTAATTGATAATAAAATTTAAAGTTAATATGAAATGAAGACAAAAACTTGTGTAAACTCGATTTTTTTAATATCACTGTTATGTATAAAAACTATCACTGCTATGCATGAAAACCTTTATTGTTATGCAAAAAGACTATCACTGTTAAAAAATGCATTATATTTTTAAACAGTGAAAGTTTTTGTGCATAACAATGATAACTTTTACACATAATAATGATAATTTTTGCACATAACAATGATAGAGTTCATGTATAGACCTGATTCACAGGAGTCCAAAGATTTTTCCCAATCCGTTATAATTCGTTAATATTTATTCCATACATATCTATTCCTAAGATTTTGTCCATATTCCAAAGATTTGTTTCCCAATATAACATTAGTGTTTGTGAAAGTATTCTACATATTTTTTTTCAAAGATTTTTCTCAATCCATTATAATTTGTTAATATTTATTTAAAATTTTATTCCCAATTTAACATTATAATTTGTGAAAATATATACATATTTATTCCAAAGATTTTTTCTCAATTCATTATTTTTTGTTAATATTTTTTTCCAAATATTTATTTCCAATTTAGTAATTATTTTTTACGAAAAAATTCAATGGCTTCCAAATTTGGGCGGTTTCTGCTATTATATATAATAATAATAATAATAATAATAATAATAATAATAATAATAATAATAATAATAATAATAATATAGATATAGAGGTAAAATATCGATAAATTTTTCAAAAAATATAGATAAATAACATGTGAGATAAGTGTATATATTGTATTATATATATATATTTATTACAAATATAAAATTTGTTCTAATGTCTTTGTTACATTTGTGTATTAAAATTTGAGTAACATTTATGTGAACCAAGTTTATACATGAACTCTACCATCATGTATGTCTGGCTATCAAAAAAAATTTTCACTGTTTAAAAATATAAAACTTTTTTTAATAGTGATTATTTTTATGTGTAATAGTGATAGTTTTTTTTATGTATAACCGTGTTAATTTTATTACATAACAATGATACTAAAAAAATCGAGTTCAAGGTAAACTCGGGCACACACAAATTTTTGTCTTAAAATTTTGTTATTATTAAAACAAAAAAGTTAAGATGATTGAAATCAAAATTAAACCAAGGTAATGAACTAAAAGTTTAGGTCAAGTATATATATAAATTTAAATGGTTAGAGCCTACTATCTAAGACTTTTTGGGTCTCGGGTTCGAGACACGCGAAGAGGGGGGTCCCCTCTTGTGGGGATCTTCGATTCTAATTGCGATCGATTAGCCGTTTTGCCTGATTTCCCTCTTGTGGTGATTAAGGTTCCTATCTACAAATGTCATGTGTTCCATAATAGAATAAATTATTATAATTAATTATTTTAAAAAAAGCTATCAGAATTGATTGTCTTTTAAAAAAATATTAAAAGTTTAGTTTAATAAAAATTTGGCACACATGATGACGTATCCAATTCCAAATTTCCCATTTCTCTGCCCAATGCCCATTCCCAATTCCTCCTCTTTTATTTTGAGGACGCTTGACCACGGCTGGTGAGTCAACCCTGTGACATGGCTGATTTCTATTGGCTCTTTAGAGTGAGTTGGTATCACTGGGCATATCACAATTCACACTCGAATAACAACTCCTTTCCCTCTGATCACCGTCTTCATTGGGGAAAATAAATAAAATTAGGGTTTCAAAATTTCAACTTCGCGAGGAAAGTACCACAATATGAGGCTTACATGGTGGTGCGTGGCCATAATTTTTGTTTCCATTCTATTGTGCGACTCCGTACAGTGCGATCAAATAATTCCAGCCCACACAGGTAAACGTATAAATCAAAATTACTGCTTGGCAATAGATTTATAGCTGTTGATTTTTCGTTCCGCGATTACATGAAAAATGCTAGTTTTTTGGACCCTTTGGGGCTTAAGATTGAATTGAGGGAACATAACGCCTCTTTGCCGATTTCACTTGAGTATTGGCTGGGATTCACATGATTAGTTAGAGGAATAATTTTTTTTTTCAGGATTGAATTTCTTATGGTTGACTGTTTGAGTTTTCTGTGGAGGTCATATACTACAAGAATGGTACTCTTTACTGGTTTATGCAATTTAAATTGTCTTGATGAAATGTTGTTGTTAGGAGACATAATTGACGATCAACTATAAAGTAAATGGGTGATACAAAGGATTAGCAAACAAAATGCATGATTGATATTCTGTACTTGATTGGAGGGTGAGATGACTCATGGAAATCTCTTAGTTATATGCAATGTTCTTGTGCCTTGTATCTAGGTTGGTCAATCAGTTATGTAGCACAAAGGCTCTTACTTTAGTAACTTGGACAATGAAGTTTCACTTATTTAAGTTTTCACTTCCAGTCTTAGTATATGTAGTGTGGTGGTGGACTGGTGTTCTTGAGTGCATCCATATGAATAGTTTCTCTCTTTCCCTCTCACAAGTTTTTTCCCTATTTTACGATCCACTGCTGCTTTTCCACTTATTGTCATTGGTTTTAGGTGGTATCTTTGTTCGAAGCTCTCGAGATCCAAAATTCAAAATTGAATTCCATTCAGAAGATTCACCTTTCCATCCAGTAAGTGACTGCTTGATATTCATTTACTTTTGTGAATGGTTTTTTGTTATACCTATTGATTTCAACATGGTCTCGTCATGATCATACTTCACATTAATAAATATTCATTATGTCTCAAAACCTTAGTTCATATTAAATGCATTCGCTTGGGGGAGATTTAGCATCTTTCTAGTTCTTGCTCTAGGATAAATTACATACTAGATTGTCAATATCCTATAAAAAATATTTTTAAATGAGCTCTTCGTCAAGAGAAAAATTTTCTACAGAACCTATCTATATAGATGGGAAAAATAATAATCAAACTTTCGTTTCTCAGGATAAGCATTCTTTATTTGAATAGAGGTTCTATTTCAAACTTATTTGATAATCATTCTCTATTTGAATTCTTGCATCAACATATATTCATCTCTAAAGCAATGTTGCATGCATTTGGGTAATTTAATCATTATTGTACTGCTTATCCATGTCACATACTAAACTTTTGACCTTTTTGTGTTAGCTTATAATATAAAGCCTGTTTTACTGTTGGGAACTTGGGATGGCCTTGCACTTTGTTACAGTTCAAACCATTTATCATTAAAATTTCAGTGAGGAGATACGTTTTAATGTTTATATTTTCAATTTAGAGTTGATATTTTCAATTTAGAGTTGCCCTGGTTTTAACACATGATTTAAGCATACAAATTATGCATTCATTAGGTACACAGTCACCATAGTGGTCATCCTTTTTCCTCCTTTGTTTTCAAGGTTCTTTGGGTGTTATGTGTTCATTGTTCAGAGTAGCATTTTCCAATTCTGATACCTTCTTTGTTGTAATTGGCTGGAATGGAGAAGGAGTAAGCGAAGCCTGAATAGCTTCTGTAGATTTCTGTATCTCATTTATTTTATGTATCTACTTTCAGGATGATGATCAAGAGTCCATTACCATGCCCAACAAAAATGGTGAAAAGTTTCTTTGCTTTTTGCCTAAAGTTGAGAAATCCAAGAGTGGGAGGTTAGTTTCTCAACAAAATATAAGCAGCATGATTGTGGAGTCTGAGAAACGTATGAAATTGAAGACACCAGATGAGCTACTTGAAGTGCTGAAAGATCGATGCTTTATTAGGGTAAAATTTTCAACGCTAAAATAAAAAAAAATAAAAATACGGAAGGCTAGAAGGGATGAATTAATGTTTTTGCTCAATTTTATAAATTACGTGAAATCGTTTTGTTACCAATAATGACTTCAGAAACTTGGTTAGTTTTGAGTCCTTTATATTATGCTGCCCTTTTTTTTTTTTTTTGATATTGGATAGGCTTAATTTGCAATATTTGGTTGCAGCAAGAGGGATGGTGGTCATATGAATTTTGTTATCAAAATCAATTGCGACAAATCCATTTGGAGGATGAGAAGGTTGCTTATTTTCTTCACTAAATTTTATTGTTTAGCTGTTGTATATTTAAATCTTAGGATTAACCAACTTATTATATCTTGCATGTCCTATAGGTGGTTCAAGAATTTGTGTTGGGAGTATATGATGGTGAAGCTACAGAGGCATACAATCAAAATCTTTCTTATGTATCCATTTTAAAGGATCCTCGCTCAAAAGATGCATCTCAAAGGTATGGATTTCAGCTTTTATAGAAAAGAGTGATCACGATAGACACAGATTTATAACTTAAAAAAATTACTTTGTGAATATTCTAAATTAAACTTTACTGTTATAATATACAGGTATCATGCTCATATCTTTAAGAACGGGACCCTCTGTGATTTAACAAATGAGCCAAGGGAAACAGAGGTGAGCTTTCGAGATTTGATGTGCCTACCTCCTTCTCATCAATGTGGATAACTATATGTCTTTGAGATTTTAATTTCAGGTCAGGTTTGTATGTTCTGAGCCCAGAGCTATGATAAGTTCAATCACAGAGTTGTCAACATGCAAGTATGCTCTTACATTTCAATGCCCAACACTTTGCAAGCACCCGTAAGTCTCTCTCCCTGTGTGTGTGTGTGTGTGTGTGTGTGTTTGTCTGTCTGTCTGTATACAAATATTTTGTGTTTGCATGTGTCTGTGACTGGAACTCTTGTGGCAGTCAAGTTAAAGAGATTGCCGCATTACCTTAATTTATGTTCGTTAATAATGCTGATCCCATTAGGTAGGTACAAATTCTTTACATCATTTAGTTCCACGTTCCTTCATAGTACACAAAAAATTCTACGAAGCAACTTTAGGAAAATTCCTCAAAAGGAACCTATTATGATTTGAAATTGGAAATTAGAGTTAATTTAACCCCTTTATTTACTTCAATGTCACGTGGAGCTAGACGGCTGGTTATATAATTTTTTTTGTCAGAAATACAACTGAGCACATAAGCAATATGATTTTCAATGTAGATTATTCCACGAAGAAAGACCAGTGTCACATATTATTCACTGCAATGCCCTTCGAATGGAGGAAACGAAGGTGAGGAAGGAGGCGGAGAGTTCTCAAAGTGGGAAGATAACGATGGTCACTGATGTTGAGCGTTCTCCTGCTTTCACTTCAGAAGAATACGCCACATGAAATGTATGATATTATGTTTCTGAGAAAAGTCAGTTTTCTTCAAATAGAATGTTATATAGGGTTACATGGTATGTACTAGAGCAGGAACTTGTGATAGTCAATTTACTTTCTTCAAATGAATTCACTTTTGAAATTTAAAAGACAAATCCTTCCGAGACGGCGTAACATGGTCAATGACACATAATTTCTTCACTTTTTGTTGTCTTTGGAGATTGTACATGAAATGACATTTTCTTCAAGAATATAAAGTTGGGAAAACTGTTTGATGAGGAGGTCTATTTGCACATTTTAACCGATTGGAGTTGATGGGTGGTAATGATTGGTGTGTCAGTCGTGTACTTTACACGATAGGCAAGGTCCCGGTCGTGTACTTTACACGATAGACAATGTCCCGATCGTGTTGTTCAGATGATAGGCAAGATCCCGGTCGTGTGGATCAGACGATGGGGCACAGACGCTTCATGCATTTGACACGACAGGCTTCAGCATTTTTACTTTTTTTTTTAAATTTCATTATCTCAACATGGGTTTTATTTTTATATGGCATGGTATTAGTTGAAATTAATTGAAAAATATTATTTGTAATTAACTGAAAAGTATTAGGTGTTTAATTCATGCATTTAATTGAAAAATATTAATCAGCAATACTCATGTTTTTGACAAGATAGATAGGCTTCGGCAATTTTTATTTTTCTTTTCTTTAATTTCATTATTTGACATGTATTTTTATATGACATGTATGTAGTATAATTTTGATAATTTAAAAATAATAGTTTAACAACAACTTATAATAGTAGATATTTTAATTGATATTTTCATGTGCATTGGTGTTTAAACATTACGCACCAATTTGATACAACCTTAATTAAAAAAAAAATACATGAATTTTAAATGTCTTTTGGGGTGTTTCTCCATCCTTGAAGCATGAATATTGCACAAACCTTGAAGAATGCTATTCTGAAATCAGCTGGATCTCAATTAATCTTGAATTTACCCTGTAATAAAATCATAATTTTTTTTTGAGATATGTAGTTAGTTTTACATAATCATAATATTTGTAAAATGCAAATGTTATTAAACTTACTGCGAATATAGTCCACATGTGTTCCCGGCACTCGGATGGAACCATGGACCAGTTTGTCCATTTTTTGTCAAGGTACTTGCAGCATAATTGACGGACCACATTATTTACACAGAATCCAAAGCGTGCGACGAGACTGTCATGTCCAAGTAATTATTTATATTAATAATGATGATGTAAGAATAATTATTAATTTGAAACGTGATAATATTTTTAAAAATTAGATCACCTCCCCGTATCTTTGTCCAACCAAAGCAATGGCGGCAATGACCTTTCCTGATTATCTCCAATATTGACATTTCCTGACGTAATTTTTTGTGCGCTCATCTATTAATTTGCGTAAAACAAATTGTTTAGTTTACATAGGTATACATAAACAATGAATTATTACTAATTTTTAAATAAAAAAAATAGTATTAAAATTAGGAGAGATGAACAACGTGTGAAGATGAACTAAGTTTCAATGATTTTCATCGTTATGCATTCACGTAGATGGATTATCAAGTGATAAATTAATGAAAAACATATAATAGTCCACAAGAGATAAAATTTCAATAATAATTCACCTTAATCAATCATTCATCCAACAAACAAACATTACAAAATTAAAAATTATGGACTATTCATTGTTATTGTCAGTAGGGTTGTTAGGCTGAGGTGGGTATCCTGGGTATCCGAACCAAGAGTCCTGTATTAGCTCTACGAATTGATGTGGTTGAGGTCTTTCTTGTTGTCCAAACCAATCCTCCACATGCATTTGATGATTACCAACATACCCTCCCGTGCCAAGTTGGCAAATCATGTTAGAACCCTCATGGACATAATTAGGAGCATTTACATCTTCACGAACTCGTTGGGAGAACGAGAACGCCAATTCCCGAGCCAGTTGCAACCTATGTTGCACATCAGCATGCATCTCACCGATATCAACACCTTCACCGTGTGCTGGGTTGTGCACCTTCGGGTGTGTGATATTTGCATACCATTCATCATACTCTGGTGTGCTGTGATGCGCTTGTAGAGCTAGTTCACCAAGGTTCCCCAATCCTACATTGTGATATTAATTAATGTGTATTGAGAATGAGAAACATACTAATTCTGTTTCAAAGCATCCAACGTTTTGCGGTAAGAGATAAGTTCCTCTTTCGGTCGTCTGCAACTGCAAGAAGAATCAGTTCTCCATTTGAATACCTTTGCAGCTCCATTCCGATAATGAAGACTCTGGGTATGACATTGTAAGAAAGGAAAGTACTCGAAGATCCAACACTTTAAAAGTTTAATGAGTTTTTGTGGACGGAGGGAGTATGTAGTATAATAGAAAAGTATTTGGTGTTTAATTCAAAAGTATTAGTTGAAATTAATTGAAAAGTATTAGGTGTTTAATTCAAAAGTATTATTTGTAATTAATTGAAAAGTATTAGGTGTTTAATTCAAAAGTATTATTTATTTAGATTTAAATGTATTAGTTGTTTCATTGAAAACCATTTATTGTTAGTATAATTTATAAAGAAAGAAAATAAAATTTTACATATAATTTGTAATTTATGAAAATTGAACTAACTTATACATAATATTAAATTTCGATAATAGATTTTTAAATATTAAGTGTTAAAAAAGATTAATAAGTTATAATCTTATTAATTTTATAAAGAACGAAATTTGAATAAGTTATAATATTATTAAATTATAATTTTGTAATTATAATTTTCACAATTAATATATTTATTTTTATTATAAAATTATTCATTTAAGTAAAATACATTTTTATAATTTAAAAATAATAGTTTAACAACAACTTAAAATAATAGACAAATTAATTGATATTTCATGTGCATTGGTGTTCAAGCATTAAGAACCAATTTGATACAATCTTAATTAATAAAAGAGAAAATACATGAAATTTAAATGTCTTTTGAGGCGTTTCTCCATCCTTGACGCATGAATGTTGCACAAGCCCTGAAAAATGCTATTCTGAAATCAGCTGGATCTCAATTAATCCTGAATTTACTCTTTAATAAAAATAATAAAGATTTTTATTGAGATATGTAGTTTTACAAAATAATAATATGTGTAAAATGCAAATGTGATTAAACTTACTGCGAATATAGTCCACATGTGTTCCCAGCACTCGGATGAAGCCATGGGTCAGTTTGTCCATTTTTTGTCAAGGTACTTGCAGCATAAGTGCCAGACCACGTTATTTACACAAGTACTAAATTTCTATTTAAACAAGTAGTATTTTTCATTGAAACAAGTACTAAATTTCTATTTAAACAAGTAATACTTTTCATTTAAACAAGTACTACTTTTTATTTAAACAGGTACTACTTTTCATAAAATAAGTAATACTTTTTATTTAAACAAGTACTACTTTTCATTTAAATAAGTAATACTTTTCATTGAAGCAAACGCTACATTTCTATTTAAACAAGTAATACTTTTTCATTTAAACAAGTAATACTTTTCATTTAAACAAGTACTACTTTTCATTTATACAAGTACTCCCTCCGTCCCACACTCAATTGAACATTTCACTTTTTGGCTTGTGTTTTATTGATCGAGTTGTTTATAGTATATGAAATGATAAAGTGACATAGGCATGATAAGATAGATGAGGGGTAACACTATCATACCCCACCTTAAAAATCTCTTTATCATTTCAAATATTAATAAACAACTCGATCGCTAAAACACGAGTCAAATAGTAAATGTTCAATTGAGTGTGGAACGGAGGGAGTACTACTTTTCATTTAAACAAGTAATACTTTTTATTTAAACAAGTAATATTTTTCATTTAAACAAGAACTACTTTTCATTTAAACTGGTACTACATTTCATTTAAACTTGTACTACATTTCTATTTAAACAAGTAATATTTTTCAGTAATTTGCTTAATTGTTATTTGTTAGATCATTCATTACTTACTTGCACAACTTCACCATTAGTGTTAACATGACAAATATATTCAAATTATTTAATAGGAGTTCAATAATTTCAATAATTATTTAAAAAAATATTACACTGAAACTAAAATAATACTTTTATAAATTACACTGACTTAATATTTTTAATTAAAAAATTTCGATATTAATTATTATATATAAATTTTATTTTATACTATTCAATGAAACAAATAATGCTTTTAAATAAAACAACTAATACTTTTAAGCTTCCATCTCAAAAACCGGGCCGGGCAGGATCCACCGATATGACTTTCAAACCTTATACTTTTAAAACAAAATTATTAACACTAAACAACTAATACTGTTCAAACATGACGCGGCATTCCTCGGTCGCTTGATGAACACGACGCGGCATATCCTCATCGTCTGACAAACACGACGCAAACACCCCTTGTCCCGCTCAGGCCGTTTAAAATGTGCATATAGCATTTCTGCTGTTTGATGAGACCAATTTGTTCAGTTTCTGTAGATCCACAGCTTTCTTAAAGGGCCGTCACTCCATATCCCTTTTGCTCCCCGTTTGTATGTGTGTGTATATGTGTAGATTCATGTTACTTTTACCTCGTCCACATTAAAAAGGACAGTGTTCGATCTGGAACTTGAAGTTGTTGACAAAATTTGAAATTGTGAGTAGAAACAGAATCAGTTGGTGTTCTCATGATGCATGAGTAGAGTCACGCGAATTCTCATTTTCGAGCACTGTTATCTTTAAGCACTACCACTATTATACATATATATTATCATTGTAAAAAAATATTTTCTGAACGGTGATAGTGCGATGTATAAAAGTGATACTTGAAAAAAAAGTTATCGTGAACTTCAGGTTCATGAAAAATTTTGCCAAATTTTTAGAATGAATAGAAAGAGAAATAACATTTGATACTCGCTTAATAAGGAAGTGCAAATAGCGAGCTGTCACACACATGGGTTCAGTTGGCTAAGAACATTTAGATGCAGTTTAGTCTCTTGTGAACTGGGTTCACGTGAGCTATCTTTTTTAAAGTATCACCTTTTAATATATAAAGTGTTACCTTTTTTTTTAAAGGAAGTGAAGTGTTACCTTTTTGAACATATGGAGTATTGTCATTTACTAAACGGTGATTTCGATTTCACTATAAAACTTCCATGAATGAAGATCATAGAAGTTTTTGTCTTAAATGCATGAAGAGTATTGTAATGTGTTTAGAGGATAATTCCCAGCCATCAATTCATAACGCTCTCCATCCTCCATTAGGGAGGTGAACTTTTATATAACGAGTTAATTTTCAAAGCATCAAGAATTTTAAGAGTTGTAAAGTTATTTTCACTTTGCCTTCAAAGTGTCGAGCAAATATTTATGGGGAAATTGTTAATAGATACAAAATTTGAAGTTGCATATGAAAATGTAAATATAAATACGTATGTACAATCATTTTATATCTATTAATATAATAGTTTGTAATCCTGAAATGTACATATCAATAAGTTTTCCAAACAAATTTTCATTATATTATTAGAAATAATATGTGATAGTTCTCATATTTCACATCCTACTGTCATTTCGATCAATCGATCTCTACTCATTTTTACTCCATTCTGATTACATTTTGAAAAATTCACACCAAAATCTAATCGCAATTTAAAATTTCTAGGATGTCATATGTAATGGTGCTCTAACCAGTTGAGTTATCACACTTTGTCTACATAATAACTATTATGACTTTAGTTTATAGTGATTAATTAAATAAAGCAAATTTAATCAAAATTAATTACTAATATCAACAAACTATAAAAAAAGCATCTTTGAAATATATAGATCATTAATAATTACGGAAAAATGAATACTAATAAATTATAATATGATGTGCTAATTGATTTAATTACTTAAAGAGTTGGTATGATGTGAAACTTGTTTACCGTGAAACTGATTTTTTGTTTTTCTTACTGACATACTCTTTAGTAATATAAGTCACACCCTTTAGTAATATAAATCTCACCCTTCAGTTATCACTACGATACCCTATGCTATAATATAAGTCACACCCTTCACTTTTATGAGTAATACCCTTTATAGTAAAAAGTTACACTCTTTATAGTAAAAAGTCACACTCTTTAGTAATATAAATCACACTCCTTAATCAATTTTACAGTGAAACTTATTCACCTTATACTTTGCTTTACTTAAATAGTGATTTGGTTTGCACATTAAAAATTAAAATCGTTGCATTTATAAGGAATTTAAAAATAATTTAAAATAAAATTTTAATACAAATATATTTCAGAAATTTTCAAATACTAACCGTATAATAAAGTTCATCTATCATATCTTTAATTTTATGCATCTGCCTTACTAAGGGGGTGTTTGCAACCTCATTTCAATATTGTAGAAACACTTATTTTAGAAGTTGGTTAGACTCAACTTCTTTGAAAAATAAGTGCTTCTAGGGGGTGAGTAGTGTTTGAAAACACCCCTAAAAACCCAAATGGCATCTCCGAAACCAAAATGGCATCTCCGAAACCGAAATGACATCTCCGAAATCGAATTGGCATCTTAAAAAAAAGTCACGTCATGGGTATGATATCTGATAAAAATTCAAAATGGCATCTCCGAAATTGAAATGGCATAGGAAACCCCTCAGTCGAAAAAAACTTCATGAGTTGATATTTGATGTACTCCTTGCTATGACTATATGACATCTCCCGTGCATCCCTCTATTGAAGAAGATATTTGGTCCAATTATGTGGTTTTGAAAATAGCACATAATCAAGTAATCACATTGAAATAAAAATATTAAGATAAATAAGTTATAAATAATTCATAATTGTTTTATGAGATACACTTACATGAGGCGGGCATAAGTTGGGCATTAGTGCTTTAGCACTTTGGAAGGGATGAATGTAATTTGTACTAAGTTATACCCCGTCTCATACGAGTTTTTGTCTTGTTTGATTAATTGCACTCATTTCAATACATTTTTCTAACCCACTAAACTTGCTGTTATTAAAAGGTCACAATATATTAAAAGGTCACAATATGCACAACGCCTATATAGGATGGAATTTTTTTTTTTGACTATATCCTCTCCGTCGTCCTTGGATTAAGACTACCCCACAATTTGAAATGAGACGGTGGCTGAAAGTAGGAGGGTCTGCACATAATTTGTCATTTTTAATTAGGAATTGATTTTGCTATTTCATTTTTCTAATTTTGTGTTGATATATTAATAATTGCATGAGTAACTCCCTTAAATCGTGGTTGTTAAAAAAATAATATAAATAAATTAAATAAACACCTTTTTACCAGTTCGTGTTCTTTTTTTATGAGATCAATTTTTCATGGTATCAAAGTTTAGACTCGTTTATATAGTGTTCACTGGGTTGAGATTGGCAATGTCATTGAAATCATGTATGCTTGTCCATATTTAATTTAAGCACATTCTACTTTTATAATTGGATTTCATTTTATTAATTTTCAAAATTTAACTTTTTAGTCATTCGTAGTATTTTAGTTGGCAAGTCAGTTTTCGGTAAAACTTGTTCATAGTATGAAATTAATATCATTACATTTATAAACTAAAATCATAACATTTATACATTAATACCATTGCATTTATTTGTGTATAAATATTAATGATATTAGTATATAAGAGTAGTGATATCTACGAATGAACGTTATGATATTAGTATGAATTTAGTTTTATAAAGTGAACAAGTTTCATAAGGGAGTTTATCCCATATTTGAGTTGACGCGACAATTCTTTTCCATTTCTATATTTTATATTTTTTTTTAATTTTAAATTTCGTCTTGTTAGCTTTAAGAACTGGTTACTAACCCGTCGTAATCGGTCAAAAAATTTAATGTTAGGTATTGCAATTGGCAAGTAGGGGTGGGAATAGGTCGGGCCAAACTAGGCCTCACATAAAAAAGTCTGGGTCTGGTATTTTATTTTGGGTCCAAGCCTGGTCTGTTATCTATAATAGACTTTTTAAAGAGCCTAGGTCTGACATTTTTATTAAATAGGCCGGGTCTGGAAGCCTTTTAAAAGCCTATATAAAATATATACTTTTTTTACAACTTTATTATGGCTACTATTCATTGTAAAAAATTCAAAATCGCACCTATAAAAATTTCAAGTGTACAAATAACAATACTAAGTGCTTCATCAAATCATCAAAAACAATAACAAAATTATTATAAAAGTGAATAGTTGCTAAAATATTTAAAACATTATAAAAGTTAATAATTAGAATGTTTTGTTACTTGCATTTGCTAGATATATACTACTATTAGTTATTAGTATTAAATATTATCTTCAATTAAATATATATATATATATATATATATATATATATATATATATATATATATATAGTTAAATAGGTCGACTTGTTGGGCTTAAAAGGCTTACGAAAAAGCTCAAGCCTGACCTATTTAAGTAAACAGACTTTTAAAAATGTATGAGTTTGACTTGATTATTAAACGAAATTGGAAATGAAATGAAAAAATTTAATAGATCGGTCGAGGGCCTGTCGTCGAAAGCCTAGCCTATTCTCACCCCTAATTGCAAGTTCATGAAACGAAATTCAATTTGAGAAAGAGTGTTCTCAAACCTAAAAATGGACAAATTTATATGAACAAAAAAGTATTTTCTCTAAAAACAACAACAATAACATATGACGAAAATTTGTTATCGAAAAAAGTATCTTCTTTTGCATTATCATTTTGTTCTCCGTCAAAACAACTTTGTTCTCCCTTTTCAAAAATTTGGAAATGTTCATATTTGATGCTCAAACATGTTATATATTATACTTTTTCTTTCTAAAAAATGTCAATGTTGTGGCAATGACCATGAATAGTCGTGAAAGAGCTGTATTAATCTGGAATCCAATGAAGCCACTCTTTTTCTCTGTATGAACTGGGAAAGTTATTTGTAAGCAGTACTCCTTTGTCCCACAACACATTTTATATTTTTTTTATTGAAACATTCCATAAAATTTTTTATTTGTAAAAAAAAAAACTCTGTCCCAAACAGCACATTTTATAATTTTTTTATTTATATAAAATAACATTATTTTTTAGATCTACACATACATTCAATCAAACACATTTTATTTTTTTTTATTGAAAAATTTATAAAATTTTGCTTTTAACACTCCAAAAATTATATTTTTTTTTAAATTATGTGTCAAAAAGTTGGCATTGTTTGTTTGAATGGAACGAGTAATATTTTTTCAAAAACACAGTATCTCGAAACGCTGTGCTTGCTTATTAAAAAAATAAAAACTGAAAATCAATTGTAGGGAAAAGGTAATAAGAAATTCCTTGTTCCAATTCTCCAAACAAAAGAAGAATCCATAACATCCATCATCCATTAGTTATAAGAAGCTGTACACAACTAAAAAGGAAAAGAAAAGAGGATTTAGGGGTTGAAGAAGATGGTTGTTCTAAGCACTATTTGTCTGTGGTACAGATGCTAGCAAGGCCAAGTACTCATTTATAGCTTCACCTTCTTTCGTGATTTGGATATCGTAGTCTGAGTAAGCATCCGTGTTCTGCAATTCTTCTGTCAGCTCTTCCTCCATTTCTATGTCCCTCATCTCTTCCACAGCCGCAGGGGCAATTTCAGGCAATGGAACTGAACCATTTGAGTCTTGTTCTGGTACAGCGTTCGAGCCTTGTTCTGGTACAGCGTTTGATGCTATAAAAGAAACAGGTAGGAATTGCTGGTTTTTATTATCTTTGAAATTGAAGGGAAATAATAAGTAGGAAAACAGCAACATTGAAATAGATCCTCTGGATTACTTTCCTGTAAAGTTAAGAGAGTGATAGACACGTGATAAAATAATGAGGGATATTACAAAAAAAGTGGAAATCACACGTGTCTCTCTCTCTCCAAATTTAGAGAAAATATATGGAGAAGATCCGTATCCAGAACATGTGTGATCACTAGGTACCTGATGCGCTGTCTGAAGCTGTTGTTGCTGCTGCACGATTTTCATGATTTTCAGATCTTTTCCTTTTCCTTGTTATGATTGCATTCTACAAACCAAACAGAAGAATGACTGAAAATCCAGAGCAACCCAAATAAAAAACTGCATATGAAAGCTCACTTGTAAGGCAGCGTTTGTTTCAGGGTTTGTTAAGTCATCCAGAGCCTTTTGGATATCATTTTCGTTTCTTCGAAGCGCCTCAGCGACGAGCTCTTTCTCGAACCTGTGAGTTCAAAATGTCGCTCAATGAGAAGCTCTACATAATGATATTTTCTTTCTAGGAAAAAGATCACAAAGTTGTGAAACACTTTTTGATAAAATAAGTTTTTCAGTAATACATCTCTACTTACCCAATGGAGATCAATTCATTCAGTTTTTGTAGATCCACAGCTTTCTTTAGGGGTGTCACTCCATATCCCTTTTGCTCCCTGTACAGATATATATACACATATTATATTCTCAGTTATCATTATAATTCACAGAAATTTAGCATCATGAACACAAATTATAAACCCACATAATTTCTTTTTGTCGATGAAGATCTTCCTCCCGCTTTCGCGCCTTTTTCTCCTTCACCTCGACAAGAAAATCAATAGAGCTTCCAACGTCCAAATTCATGCGGAGGGCCCTCATTGATTCTTGTTCCTTGTACCCCATGCTCATTAAAAAGGACAGTGATTCATCTGGAACTTGAAGCTGTTGACAGAATTTAAAATTGTGAACAGAAATAGAAAATGCATCAATTTTAATGAGACAAAAGAGAAAAAGCATTCGGTACTCGCTTAATTAAAAAGTACAAATATGAAACAACCTCCACCATCGATTAGGGAGATGAAATTTTACATAGCGGGTTAATTTTCAAAGCATCAAAAGAGAAATTCAAGTGTCAGTAAAGTTTTATCACTTCCGCTTCAAAGTGCTAAGCAAGCATTTTATATGTGACATCCACTAGTATTCTACTAAAGATGAATAAAAAGTAAATCTAAACATATATTGATGCAAAATACAAACAGCATAGAAAAAATATAAATATAGCAAAATACATAGACCAAACCTGGAAGTATCTAGCTCGAGCTGAGGTCAAGGCATCCTTAGACTTTTGCAACTGCCCACTATGATATGCAACCACTCCTTCCAACAGCTCCATCCTCAAATGTCTATTGTTAACAATGACAACAATGTGATGAAATGACATGCAAGTGGTGTTAAGTATATGAGAAAGGTGATCAGTGACTCACAAAGCTAGCTCAGGGTAACGACCTCCTTGGAGAACCCTAAGGCGACTGGATTCCTTTCCATGAGCACGCTCGATACCCTGTCTGGCTTTTGCAAGGCGAATGCCCGCTACTGATAGCCAACTGATGTCTCGAAGCATAAGATAGCACCAGACCATGTCTATTTGAAGAATTGACACGTTGTCAACCATCTGACAGCCAAAAACATACGATTATTAACCAAAAAACGTAATAATGATGCATAAAGAAAAAGCATAAGAAATAAGATGTGACTAGAGTTGTAAACATCTAATTATCCTATTAAAATTGGCAATTTATAAAACTATAATTAAATATATTATGTTTCAAGAATAAGAATAAAGAAAGAAATATATAAGATTAGACATTCTACAAATTCTGGGCATATTTAGGAACAATAAAAAATAAACATGCGCTATGAGCTTATCAACATGTGCTATGAGCTTATCAACACATTACCTCAATAACCTTAGGGTCGCACAAGGAAAATGCCTCCTACAAGAAATAAAAAGAATCAATATCAGCCGAAACTCGGAAGATGAGATTTATATCCACAAGTCTTATTATTGGCTTAAATGAAGAATACTACTTGTCAATATTTTCAAAACAATATTGAAAGAACCCAACGGAAATATATTCTTAAAAAACAGACAAATAAAGAAAAATGTACAAGACAAAAGTAAAATGTAAATTTCAAAATTTGTCATACAGATGCAGCTTTTTAAGTACAAACATACATCAACATAAACTGTAGGGATACATGCATAACTTTAAAAGCAAATAAGGAAAATAATGTGTATATATATATATAATGATTTAAAAAGCAAATAAGAAACAATTTTACTTATATGATTGTAGAAGTAATATGATTAAATTCTTTTCAATGAATAAAGGTAAATTGGCTGTGTGATTAATATAGCATAATTCAACAATTGCTCAATTGAAAAGGACTAGTTCCATCACTTTTTCTTTGTGTTGTAGTCACTTACCTCACCCATGGTGAGCACTTCTAATGCATCTCTATATTGTTCCCTTCTCATCAGAGCTTTTGCATTTGCATGAAGCATAAGTCCCATCATTAATGCCCTGAAACACACAAAGCGACATTTTTATAGTAATCACACAATGCCTTAAATTCAAACATATTCAACTAAAGTGTCAGCTACTCAATTTATACCTTTGATCAGTCTCAGATCCCAACTTTACTTTTTCTCCACTTTGATTTTCAAGCTCTAAATTGAAGTCCTCAACAGGCAAAGAACCATCCGCATGTCTACTGGCCAAATTTGTGGCAGAGGCTCTGTGATTCCAGTTATATTACTAGGTGAACCCAGAAATAAAAATGCAAACAATCTGCTGTTAATTGTTAAAAATTGTTAACGTAACATGAGCATGTGGGGAAAAGCAAAAATTCAAGAAAATCGGAGCATTTATATCAGATTTAATTTATGTTTTGCCACTAAATTGATTCATGGTTTTGAATTGAGGGTCGACAGTAACTTCCACAATTTAGGTTCACAAAATTAAAATTGTATAGCGTGAGCAAGTATGACTCCTAATAAAATATATACCAAGTATAATACATAATAAAGGTAAGATCCTGTACATAATCTCAAAGTTGAAAAGCGAAGCAATCCATTATACATCAAAAATGTTTCTCAAAACTTGACAACACTTCATTGATGAAGTATTGGCATAGCCTTTCACACATTCCAACAAGGGAAGAACATCAAGAAAATTGATTTATTGCAGCACAAAGACAAAGAATATCTAGTGCAGAATACTAAAAGTGCAACCTCAGAAGGTGTACCGATTCCCATTATTATCAAAAGTTAACTCCAGGACTACAAGCCTTTCCTTTTTTTATTTCACAAAAAATAATAATAATAGATGAGACAAAAAAACAATATCATACTTTTACTAGTATCAGCATAAATTTGTTCAAATCACAGAAATCATTAGCAGCATCGTGCATATTCTCGTCAAAATTATCACGAAAAATATAAATCTTCATAGCACCAAATTAACTATGGTGATGCAATTAAATGCACAGCTCATATTGCATTAATTAGAATGCCATAACAACAGAAACAGAGCATATAATATAACATACTCATAAACCCAAATTACACCACTTTAACTACATAATCATGTCATTCATCCACATTCGAAACACCCACAGAATCAGAATAAGAGAATTCTTGATCATAAGAATCCCTACAAATTGATCACCCAATTAAACACAAAATTCACCCAAAACCCTATCTCTGATCATGCCCCAAAAATCAAAACCCACAACAAAAACACACTTACTTCAGTCTAGAAATCCTCTTAGAGCGTTCCTCCTCAGCCAGAAACTCTTCCTTGACTGACTTCCCTTCCTGATCAGTAGACACCTTCGACGCCAAAATCTTGGCGTTGTTCTTAACCCCCAATTGACCCAATTTCTCGCTTCCATCGCCGTCTTTCAAAACTCTACCCGCGCAAATTAGGTTGATGCATTGAGGGCCACCATCGCAGTTTGATAGATTTGCGACCTCTTGCCTCAACATAGCGACAGTCCAATCATCTAAATCCACTTCCAGTATCCCACTCCATGACCCACCAACTCTCAGCTTCGCCATCCCCATGATATTTACTTGTGCCACTGATTTTCGATTAGGAATTTTGCGCAGATGGGGGAGGTTTTTCTTGGGGGCTAAGAATGGATAAATAGTAAAACTTTGTTGGGGTGTTTTAGTAAATTCCGGTGCGAACGAGGGAATCGCAACAGCCTTTTGCGGGAATTGCGTATGCTTCGGGATTTTTATTTTTCTTGTTATCAATTTACCCGTTCGCACCGTGAAAATAGTAGTAGCATCTTTTTTCTTTTATCTGTTGTTTTTCAATTGATAAAATTAATATTATTTTTTATTTATATACTACAAATAATTTTAAAAATATATGTAGAAAAAAAAAACTACGCTTTCAATCAAAATCATAATTTTTTATAAATATATCAGATTATTGGTAATTATTGTAGGATAAATTCTCCTGCGCACCACATGCATCAATAAAATTGGTGCAATTTAATTTTAAAAGCTCTTTTTCTAAAATTTTTTAGTTTTAAATTTTTTTTTTTAATTTCGGTTTTTTTTTTAACTTTAATTTCAGTTTTAGATGATTTTTTTTATTATTTTTTTAATTTTTAATACCCGACCCGACCCCAAACCAGACCCGAGTGGTTCATGGTTCACTCGGCCCAAGTGGTTCATGGTTCACCCGGCCCAAATGGTTTAAATATGATTTAGGGTTCACTATTTAGGGGTTAGGGTTTATAGTGCACAATTTTTTATTAGTGCATGTGGTGCACAAGAGAGTGACTCGTATTGTAGATATGGTAATATACCCTACATAACCATGACCACGTCAAAACTATTCAAAGTAATTATTTTCTTTTTTAAAGTATTTCTTTTAAATATTTTATCTAGGGACTAGGGTTTGACAACTCCATATATAACATGTTATCGGCATGAGTCGCATTAGGTTTCAGAATTTGGTAGCCTCCCTCTAGAATTGTTTCGCCATAATACGTAAGTATCTTTGTCCAACTTCATCCATTTTTTATTTTTTTTCGATCTTTGAGAAAACATGCTCATATTTTGTTTGTATTCTTGAAGTGATTTTAGATTACCGGCTTTTGTATTATATTTTGCATTATGAAAATCTTTATTAAAGACTAAACTAATTTACGCATGATTCTGTTAGGTAATTCATGAATAAATTTTATTCTCATTCATGGTTATTATATTATCTTTGAATGCTTAAAATCACGACATTGTGTTCTCTAGTTAATAACATGTTGGATTGACTATATTCTCGTAAATAGTCTGTCTTCTGAGCTTTCATATGTATTTTTGAAAAATAAGAAAGTGGAGCATGAATAGAGTTTTTAGGGTAATTTTGTATACTTTTATCTATAAAATAAAGAAATGAAATATATGTATAATAAAGAAATGAAATATATGTATGTGTGGACCCAAAAAAAATATTTTGTGTAAAATTGCAGATATTACCAATTTTTTACGGATGAGCATGTTATTTTGGAACATTAAAAAAAAGTACGAAAATTATTATTGCGCGTATGGAGTATTAAATATAAGAAACTTTATGACCACTTCTTGGTTTGGTTTGCTAATTCAACTCAAAACTAGAATGTTTTTGGAGAAACTAGTGTAAAATTTATAGATATTTATTCTCATCAGTTTATATTGTCTTTCTTGTTTCTAGTTTGTCCTTGACAGTAATAACTACTTGACTTGTCTTTTCTATGTTGAGATTCACCTTGCCTTATCTGATTTGCGTGGAACATTAATTATACAAAATTCATAATATATCTCAGCCCATAAGGCAAAGACACTGATTTTTGTTCGACATAACCTCAATCAGGACTTGAGAAAAGAACATGCTACTGAAAATGATCCTGCAATTTTATGAAAAATCCTAAAAGATCATTTTCATCAACAAACATACATAATTATCCTTCAAACACAATATGATTGGATAAATTCTTCGGTTCAACATTTCAAATATGTAACCGAATATAACTCTGCGTTAAATTGTATTGTTTCACAGTTAAAAATTTATGTGTATAGAAAATTATTGAGACTGAATAGATACTGAAAACTCTATCAACATCCCATACTAGCAATTTTTTACTCTAGCAACAATACATGACTAAAAATTACTCTACACATTTAGCGTTGATTTCTGCATTACTAGTGACAGAAAAGCATAATCAACTACTAATGAAAATCCATAATGCAAGAACGAAAGAATAATTAGAATGGAAAGTTTAGGATTGTGGAAAGAGTTTGAATCATACTAAAGTTGCTCCACCAAATCGAGTTCGTACAGAAATTAAGAACAAATTAGTTATAGGTGTGGATACGATGGCCATTGGTCTCGAACCTATTAATATACGAATTTTATCAGCTCTGAGCTTAAAAATCATTAGAAGTTCCTCGACCTTGACCACCTCAAATATTACCTTGGTTTTTCACGACGTGCTTCAGTCATAACTTGTGAGTCAAATGGTCTTGCATCATGATTTTTCATCGGTAGTTGACTATGTTTTTCTGCCACCAATGGTACATATATCAGCTCTTAATGCATAGTATAGTTTTTTGCATGTATTGCTGCTGGAGTATAAGATTGCTAGCATGAAATGTTGATAGAGTTTTCTGTATCAATTCAGTCTCAATAATTTTATGTTGACATAAATTTAATTGTGAAATAATACGATGTAAGACAGAGTCATATTCGAATTACAAATTTGAAATCTTACCAAAGACTTAGCCAATCATATTGTATTTGAGGGAGAATTATGTCTCTTTGTTGATCGAAACGATCCTTTAAGGATTTTCATAAAGTTGCAGGATCCTTTCAGTAATATGTTCATTTTTCAGGCCCTGGTTGAGATGGTGTCGAAGAAAATTCAGTGTATTTGCCTTCTCAGTTAAGGTGTAGTGAACTTTATACAATTGTTCCGCTCAAATAAGATGAGGCAATGTGAATCTCAACATCTAAAGCCCAAGTCAAATAGTTATGATAACGAGAGAAGGCTATAGAGAGGACATTATTATATTATATTATATAGGATATAACAAAACAAGGCACAAATAAGGTAAAAGCAGTTTATTATGAGCTTGAAAGAGATGTGCATGAATGACAACTAAGTATGAAAATAGTAAAGCATATAAATATTTTTATCAGTGGCGAGACTTCCTTACAAACTTGAGTTCTCTACACTTTTCACAAGGCTCCAATCCTACATAATTTCCCATTTCTTAGTCCAACTCTTACAACCACACCTTACTAGCAATCAAAATACTCAAGTAACTTACTTCTTAAACTTTCTATAGCTCAATCTTTTGAATGAATAAGTTGTTTTGTTTTGTAATGAAGTGAGAAATGGTTTACAAAATAAGCAAAAGGCTAAGTATTAAACGCTCAAGTAGAAAACCTTGGGAAATTCTGAAGATAGAGAATTTCCTTTAAACTTGAAGGTTAAATGTTCTTTGTTAGATTTTTTTTTGACAAGAAATTTTGATTGATTGAATCTGGCGAAGATTGTTGCATTACAGTATCAGACAGATGTCTGAACTCGTATGTTATTGTCGACTTCTTATTGGTCCCTGAATTTGGCTACTTTAATGTTGATTCTCATTTTGTCTTACTTTATCTTTATGCATATTAAGTCTTCACCGTAATTCTGACGCTAACCATTTTGCACACTTTCTATTTTGGTCCGTCCCCCACCATTTTGCACATCCCAAATATAGACAAGAATTTCACAATCTCCATCCCACAGTCTCCACCCTCACAATTTCCACCCTCCAACCCCTTTGAAAAGTCAACAAAACACACAAAAAATAACTTTTCTTAAAATGTGTGCCCAAGGAAGGGTGCAAAATGGTAGGGGACGGAGGGAGTATTTATTATGAGTTGAATCGTTTTTGCAGCACAGTTCTGTACTTTGGACAATCAATTTTATAAAGTGACTTCCAAGCCAGTTAAATTTCTAAGTTCTCAAACATATAGTGTTGTCAGATGAGCTTAGATATTAGTTGTCAATACTAGATGGTTTTCAGACTAGTTTTCAGTTCTTGCAATCTTCAATTTATCAGTTGACTTCCCCTCAACTGAATATCAGTAAAGATAAAACCCAAGTCTATAACTCAACTGTCTATACAACATCAATTGTTTCTGCTACATGCATTGGTATTTAATCAAAACACTAATTTTATATCTCAACAACAAGTATTAAAAATAATATAACACAAAATGGAACACCAAAATAGAATATGAGATCCTCGTTGCTTCTAGATCTTAAGTTTGTGATTGACAATTTCATTGATTACATTCAATAAGACTGAACCTCTAAACATTTGTGTATATTACCTCACAAGAGACTCACTAATGTAAGAAACATCTTTGCCATAAGCAATACAAGATGAATTATGATCCATGTTTGAGGTAGAGTGATCTTCCAAGATTTCAGTCCAGTGAAAACTCTTCAAGCCATACAAGTACTTCATTTCTCTTCGAGATCAAAGCAGTCAAAATGAACACAAAATCAGAAGATGTCCAAAGCAAAAAGAGTCTAAACTATGCAAGGAAGGTAATGCAAAGCTAAAAATATAGTTATCTTCTGATTTCTTACCATTATGAAGCTCCAAGTACGTGGATCGTTATATCGAGCTAATACACAGCCCGGTTTAGTTTTGAAACCATCTCTAATTAGATCAGACCGCAAAGATTTTTCCTTCTCTCGGGCAATATCCTCACTTGGTTTTCCACTGAATTTAGTAACTGCGGCTATACCTCCTTCAACCTTCCTCAAATTGATTCCCGCTTCATTTGGAGCTGGCAAACTGGTCAGATGTTAATTCACACCATTCAAGGATCATCAAGTGTTTTTATTTGGGTGGGGCTATTCACACATCAATTCCTCTGAACACAGACCAAGTGGTCTATTTAGTCAAAAATATTAAAAAAGTGAAAAGTACTCCTCATATGACTTTGTATCCCTAAGAATGCCCTCATGCTTATAAATGTCATATATATATTTTTTTTAAGTCAGTTTTTCTTCTAATTGCGATCTTAAAAATGGTATCAAAGTCTAGGTCTATTTATTTCATTTTCAAGATCTAAAGTTAGAGGAAAAACGATATTTCCGATGAAATACATAACATTTATAAAGCATAAGGTTTTTTTGAGGATAAAAAAGTCACATGAAGTGTATTTTTTTACTTATTTGAGTATGTTTTGATCAAGTTGGGCGTTTCGAGGAAATTTCAGAGCAAATAACCAAACTCCTTTTATTTAAAAAGCTTGGTTTCAGTAAGTGAGAAGTAAGGCTGAGAAATCGATAAGTTTCACCTGCTTATGTCTTTTTCTGATGGAAGAACTATTTGAATGGACACTTTGGATTTCCGGGTCGTATGCCTGAGCAAATACAGGTGTTGTCATTGGTATTTTTTCAGCTGTAGAATTCTTTCCAAATATATACCTTACAGATGGAACCATACATTAGATTTTCCACAAATATTACAAAAAATATTATGCCAAAGTTAGGTTAAAAATTCTCACCCAGCAACTGAATTAAAGCCAGTCGAACCAGACAACTTATCACCATTCGTTTCAACAACGATAAAGGGCTCGTACTTCCTCACCTGCACACACATCTCAAAACTACTCAGTAAACATGAGTTGGATAAAATGATGACAAATCCAATATATCTACCATGCAGTATACTTACATATAAAACAGAACACACAAATATAACAATTTCCCTGCACACTTAATCATGTGTTAAAGTTTCATCGCAAGGACCTCATAATTTGCAGCTCGTTTCAATATCTGATATTTCGGTGTTTCCAGGTCCGGTGTCTTGTAAGGCCGAAGCTGCAAAATCAAATTACAGATCAGAGAAAAAAACTTGTATATAAAGGTGCACTTTGCAACTCAAGTGTATTTCTAAATAGTATTAGTAGTTTTACTTAAAAGTATTAGTTGTGTACAGTTCACCGTACAACTGATGTTCAAGAGTGTTACTCTACAGATAATGGATTTGTAAGTATTAAAGGTCAATAGCTACCAATTTGTCACCATATATACCTGCTTAAACACATCAAGCAAACCTTCCACAGAGAAATACTCGTTGTTCTTGACGGAATCCCAGTAATCCTTAAAATAGAATGGAAATGCAATGAGCTACAGTTCAAGATTGTATTCTTATTTTGAATTTACTGCATGGTGTATGGTATGTAGCACCTTACCGCGTGGCTGCAGAACTTGTTATTATCAGGATTAATGCCCATAACCGAAGTACCTGTGAAGACTAGTTCAGGGTTCCAAGGTAAGAGAACGAATCTCATTACCATTGTCCACCTTGTTGTTATCTCATACCGCCCTGTCTACACAAATTAACTCAATCAATGAAATCTCTTTCCATGAAAAACAATATAGTATTTTAGTATTGCACTTGCTAACTTCTCTGCTTGATATTTATTACGAATAGTATCAATAGGGAAAAGGATAAAAGGGCTGCAGATAGTTTGATATCACAACAGCTATTTTAAGCAGAATGCTTCATCTCGTATTTTATTGAATCATCTCACAATTATATAAGAGAACAATTATTTGTTCTTGGTACTAATTAATATATCTTCAAGATACATCAAAATGTATCTCTCATAAGGTAATTTTTTTAAGACAAATTGTAAAAACAGGACCTATTTTTGGCATTAACTGTATTTCGAGAATCGAACTTTCGACTTTTACAAGACAAGTACTGAATTTTTAAATTATTGCAAAAAATAATCTCGGACAAATTTGTGGGCAAAACAGGGGTATTTTCATAAATTCATATACCAAATACAACTCAAAAGTTCAATACCTGTCCTACAAAAGTGAAAAGTTCGATTCTCAGAGGCGCAAATTAGTGACAAAGTTAAGTCCTGCTTTTGCAATTTCTCATTATTTTTAATCCTCCAAACTACATTTAGATAAAATTGAAATTATGATCTTATGGGGGCAATTCCTCACCCAATTACAATTGAATTCAATTTCTAGGGTTTTCTCTCTCTCTCACACACACAGAGTACAAACAGGTGATAAAAATGGATACCTGTTTAACCCAAAGGTAACCGAAATCGAGATTGAAGAGCTTCCTCAACATGGCAATGTTAAGCGGTAGCCGCTTATAGTGTCATGCTTCGTAATCGGGTCAGTGATACGTGTGTTTATCGGTGGAGAAATCATCCTGTGACTTCTTTGTATTTTGGGAGTGGGGTAAAAATGAGCAAGAGAGAATTCTGATTATCTCACGTAACATCTGTTAGAATGAATTCCAAGATCTTCTCCCTTTATATTCTCATGGAAATTAACTAACTTCCTGATTTAACATTATCTACTTTATATGTGGATTTAATTATTAAATTAATACATTAATTAATTAATTTAATAACTTTCATCTCCCACTCACATATGAAGTTTGAATCTTACACTCATGTACTTCACCTCTTTACACCATCACATAATACCATTTCATAAAGGCAAATAAATTGTGTGACTCCTGAGAATATGAGTTTTTCACGCTATATAACGTGTTAATGATATATAGCAACTCAACCAGTTTTACATGAAGAATTCAACACTCGTTATACTGCAGAACTCTTTCAGTTAACACAAGTTGACATATCTCTTTCAATCCCTTGAAACTATTAGAGCATATTCAACCTTTTATCAAAATCTATGTATTCATAATCAAGTTCTCAACTCGATTGACCGGTCAATGAACACAACAGAACATGTTAATAAAGATGTCATTCATTTCACACAAAATATCTACAGACTCCCACTATAGCTGCTTTTCTAGACATGTATCGTATTGCTGCATTAATCATAACTATTGGTAGCATGCTAAAGTAGCAACACTAAAGTGAAGACTTAGAAATCTAATAGAAAGTCGTAAGGGTACTTCTAAGAGGCTTGTCAAAACCTCAAGACCTCATACAATGAGAAAATAGGGATATTTTTCTCATTTCCTTTTGGTCAACTTTACACATGTGGTATGAAACACATGTCACGATGTTTAACTTCCCAGGGTGGAAGCGTACGTCATTTTATTTATTTTGACCTCGTGTAAATTATAGTTCAAGTGTATCTTCAATACTTAACTTGGATTTCCTCCCTCTATCGTCCAGGAATTCATTGATTTAGCTTTGTAACAAGTCAAATAGATTTGTGGTAAAATCTATTGCGATTATTTACAATATAATTTCATCTCTGCACATACCTTGATGTCAGAGGCAATTGCTCGTATGAAAGAGCCAATCAACTTGTCGACATACTATTATATGAACCTTTCATATAATTCACAATACATAAATGTCTAGTAACATTAACAACTACTTTGTAGTCCATTTAAATCCTTACAAACCCAAGATCTTAAGATGACTTACACATCTTCTGTAATTAGGTTTGACTAGTGTGTGGGATTTTTGAGATATCTGAAGGATACTGCAGATTATTATCTCAAGGAGATAATCTAAACGTAGAGAGTATACAGACACTAACTGGAATTATGATTTAGATGCATTAAGTCAAATTCTAGTTATACCTTCTTGCTTAATAAGAAAGCAATCTCGTGGTATAACATGAAATAAGTCTGTATAGCACTGACCACTATCAAAACTGAACTTGTGACATGTGCATCTGCAATCAAAAAAATATTTTGGTTAAGATTTTTCATGAAATATTTGGAATTAGTAAGCATCAATTGAGATCTGTAACGATTCGTTGAGAATTAAACACTCAAGTGGGAGTTGTAATGATTCATTGACGTATGTGACATTCCAGTGGGAGTTATATCGATTCACTATAGAATCAAACACTTCAATGGGAGTTGTAGTGATTCATCACTACTACAAAGAAGCTAATAAACAACGGATAATATATGTTGTCTATTAAGTTAAATACCTGTTGTGTATTAAGGTGTAGCTAAAAACCCTCTCTCTTTCGCAACGAATATTATATGTTGTCTATTACGTGAACAGACAACGGACCATACGTAAATAGACAACATATAATATCAGTTGTCTATTTGATCTACTAAAACGGACCATACACTAATAGACAACATATAATATCGGTTGTCTATTTGATCTACTACTACATTGATAGACAACAAATAGAGTCTGTTGTCTATTATATCTATCACAACACATATAGACGACGAATATTATCCGTTGTCTATCAGGGAGTAGTTTTTAAAAAAAAAAATCCAGATATTTATATATATATATACCAAAAAAAAACTCAATTAAAGGAAATACATATTATAACTAGTAAATTATAATTATTACAACATTTTTATTTCTAAATATAATTCACAATTAATTCAGTAATTGCTCTGGATAAAATACAAAGGTGAAACCAAAAAGAGACTAATCTAATTACTAATTCCAGCAGCCCTTCCATCTCCATCATCCTTCTTTTATGTCAAACAATTCCTGCGAAAAACACATACATTCATTATATTATATGTTACATTATCAAGAGACAATTGTGCTAACTTCTCCATGTATTATATAGATAGTAAAAACAAGAGATGTATGTCGTCCAACTATGAATACATAAAGTTCACTTTAAGGAGCATATAAATCAACCAAAACTGGTTTAACATGTAGCATATACATAAATCAAATAGGTGAAATAATCATAAAAAAAGTTACATTATAACTGACATACACACGGAAAAAAAATCAAGACATAAACAACGAAACTCTATAATATTCATCCACATCTTTCACAGATACACAACATTTCAAAAACAAAAACAAAATAAAGAGGTGACAATATATGTACCTTTTGGGATGACAATAAATTGTAAATGTTGATAAATTTGAAGCTAAGGATTTCAAATCCATAATGACAAATTCAGTGAACTAGCTTTTGATTGACAATTCCATAAATGTTCATAAGGACAATTATGAACCGAACATTTATACTCATGGAAAATAGTAGTAGTATCCTAAAATTAAAACATAAGTTAAGAGCAGAAAGACACCTCTTACTTCGTCACATGATGGATGCTGGTGACGCAATTTTAACCTTTTTTAAGTTCCCATTTAACATCAAGTATTTAAGTAACCCCTGACAAATCCAAAAAGCAAATACTTAGCACAAGCTGGAAAATAAAGCTATAATCAAGAAAATCTTCATTCTAGATATTATTAAGGCACAAACATACCCAAATAGATACACAAACACATAATTCATATTACCAATTCCTCATGAATCGCTGTACATGAAAAAATCACATTGCTTCAAATCTTGTTGCTTAGGAACCTAATTTAAAAACGAAGACAATGAATTTAGACTCTACTTAATTAGAACACTTTTTAGCTATCCACGTCTTTTTACATACCTTAATCACTTTCCATATTGGAGCTATTTTTCTGGGTTTGTTTGTCATTGTCTCCGCATTAAACATTCTTAAGGCCCTTCATAAGTAGAACATAATTAAGTAGACATTATTATCACAATAGTTATAAAATTATAATGAGATAAACATGAACATACATGTCAATAACTTTACAAAAATCAGTCTGCTACAGTTTTGACAATCAAGCTGGCTTTGGATTAAAGATTATTCAAAATGATAAGGAATATATCAGCAAAAACTTTTTTAATTAGCTTAATTTCAATCAAATTAAATTAACTTTAGGCCAATTTAGAGAAACAGAGACATCTTTATAACAGAGTCGCATAATAATTATAAGAATTTCATATAGGCCCATGGGTGTGGTGATTGAGGCAGTATCAGAAAGATTGGATTAAGAACATCAAAAACATATTTGTTTATTTTTACCTATGTTTGATGATTACAAGAAATTTATTCTAATTTTTATGATAGATTATGCGTGTCCAAATGAGCAGTAGAGTCTTCTATCCATAATAATGGGGTAAATCAACCTCCCTCCACGTAATGACTATTTGAAAACAGGGATCCCAAATATTTATTGTAACATTTCTTCTTCGAACCATCTAAATTTAATTAGTCCATAACTATACATAACCTTGACTAAAAATTCTTAATGTAATTACCCCTTACCTGATGTCTACAGACCCCCAAAATAATCCACAAAACTCGTATCATCTTCATCTCTTTTATACCTCAATCTTAATTAACTCTTACTTTATAAATTTAATGAAATCAAATCATTCCTAGTCTAAAGGGATAAAAAGAAAGCTGTACGCCATCACTTTACTTAACTATCTCCAAAATAACTTTAATTAATATATATGTGTGTATATATAGCATGTGAAAAGGGATAAATTCATAAATACTAAATAGGAAGTAAAGTCTGCCATGAATACGTTTTAATCATCAAATTTGGAGTGCAAAGCAATTACATTATCAGTGTGTTGGAAGCCCCTGTTTCCAATCGCTTGCATAATTAAGAAAAAAACCGCTTGCAGTATAAGGGGAATAATATGGAAAAAGCTTGATTCGAATTTAAGTAAATAACATATGGAAACAACAACCATCATTGTATTAGCATGTACAGGATCAATTTTTAAAAAAACTACCTGGAAGACAGCGAAGAGGGGCTGAGCGACGGTTGAAGCGTGGAGGAAATTGAGCGACGAACACTGGCTTCGGGATTGAGCGACGGTGGTGGATTGAGCGACTTAAGCAGTGGGAGAGGAATAGGGTTTATTAACCGCGTGAGTATCATTTGGGGGAGAACGTACTAACATTTTCTAAGTGGAGTATATATCATTATTTATAATTTAGTTTAAATTATTAAACTTAAAAAAAAAACTTAATTAAACAATTATGAATATATTTGTGCTTTTTCTAAGAAATAATACACTTTTTGTTAAAGTAACAATAAATTTCAATGTACTGGCCTTATTTTTTTTAACGATAGAATATAATGATCTTGTGTTATAAAGGAAATGATTAATCTATAATAAAGGGTAAAAAATATATAACTGATAATATTAGACAACACAATACGACAACGTTATTTCTACACCGTTGTCTATTAATGTAAATGCAAGCTAATAGACAACACAAAAAGACAACGTACGTCCTATCCGTTGTCTATTACTGTGAATTCACACTAATAGACAACGCAAAATGATAACGTATACCTATATCCGTTGTCTATTAGCGAGAATGCTTGCTATAGACAACGGTTGCTCAAATAGACAACGTACTGCACCTAATAGACAACGGATTTTTTAAAATCCGTTGTCTATTCGGCGTTGTTGTTTAGCGAATTTCTAGTAGTGCATTATGGAATGAAATGCTCTAGTAAAGGTATATCGATTCACTTTGGAATCAAACACTTCTGTGGAAGTTGAAGCCATTAATTATGAATATTTATACTTCAGTGGGAGTTGTAAAGATTGATTGTGAAATCAAACACTCTAGTGAGAGTTGTTATGATTCATTTTAGTAATCGAAACAGCTAAAGCTTACGCTAAAGAAAATAAAATATAAACTCAATAATGAATGCTTTTCAATGAACCTTTTTAGCTGAATAGTCTAGATACGATCTAAATTTAATTCAGTAAAAGTATTAGCCTTTAGGATAAGGTAAAATAAATTCCCGAATACGCTAGCTCGATTCGAAAGAATCCAATTTACATCACCCTAGCAAATTTTACTAGTTGTCATATACACACAACAATTACAGATCACGTGATACGAACTAACAGGCATATGAGAATAAATTAACCTAGGTGGCCAAAACCAATTTATTATTCTAACATGCAGGAAGTTAAAACAGATGATATAAATAATCTGAGAATAAAAGTCTAACAAACGATATCAAATTAACTAGTAATCATCAAATACAAGTTTAGAAATCTCTGGAATTGGAATAAAGGACTTAGCCGTCCATAGTCATAACAAATACACAAAATAACGAGTTCATAGTTCTAGAAAGAAAATACTTCAAACGGTAAAGATGATCTCTCCCGTTGCTCTGTTGTCTCTCTAAAAAATCCCCAAATCGGATCTACTCTCGTGCGTACTTTGTCTCCAGCTTTGATTGCCTCCAATTGTTAGCCCTCCTGCTATTTTTCGTGTGATGTTTGGGCTGAAATTAGTGAGAAATCCCGCTGGTCCATCTGGTTCAAGATTTTGGCCAACACTGGGTAAAATTCGGCCCAATACTTATTATGGATCTTTGGGCCCTTCTCCAACACTTCTATATCTCCAAAAATGCCCTAAAACACTCAAAAACTCAAATAAAAAATCAAGTGGGCTTTAAACTCATCAACGTACATATAAGTGGAAAAACACGCAAATAAGTCACATTAAAATGTAAATAATCACACTCTAAGTAATTTAAATAACGCAATATAATTCACTTATCAACACATCATCCATAATATTATTTTCTTAGCCAGTTTAATCTAGAAATTTCTAAAGTATTAGTTTCTATAGATGATTATTTCAGAAATTTGCAGCAAATTCTAATAATACATATAGATAGATAGTGTATAGAATTTAATTTGTAATTCACTAAAAAAATGTAACATCGACAGATGTGACTGGAGGAAGAGTCACTCTTTCATTAGTTACGTCTATGCTATGAACTTAGATTATTTGATTCATTTTATATATTTTAACATATTTTTTTAATTATATATTTGATCCGTGTTGTACCCTAATTAAAATTAAATGATATAAATTAAAAATAAAATTATTAGCGTGAACCAAATCTATATAAGTTTTTATCAATGAGGAATTGATGCACACATGCACTGCAACAGGCAAAATTATTGAGTTTCCAGCTGTAGCATCTTGAACAACCGTACATGTGTTGATAAATCATAAACTTCCTGAAACGTCAAATCATGATCTAGTAGAGGATCATAGGTGTATTAATTGTGTAGAGGATTTGGGTTATTCGCTGCAGGGGCTTGATGTATCTATTCCGGTAATCTTTCGGTATATAATACCTTGTAGAACCTTGATGTATCTATTCCGGTAATCTTTCGGTATATATCTTGAATTCTAATTGAGCAATTTCCATATTTCGGATAATTACCCAATACTGTGCATAATAATTTCATATATATATATTTATAAAAGTGATGAGTGATGACAAATTAACACGTTGAGACATGCTTTTTTATACATAAAAGGGGGTCTGGATTAATCAAACAGACAAACTTTTGTACACCTTCATTAACTCAATCACTCAACTCACACAAATTATAGGATAAACAAATTTGACATAAAAATTTGTGATATTGATTAAAAAGTATTAGTTGCAATAATTAAAAGATATAACTTTTTACTATATATAGGGTATTACTCATAATATTAAAGGGCATGATCTATATTACAATAGATATTAGTAGTGATAATCGAAGTGTATGACTTACATAACAAAGGGTGTTAGACGTTATAAATGAAAGATCATGTCTTTAAATATGGAACCAATTTCACGGTGAACAAGTTTCACGTGCATGAGACTTGCTCCTCCACTACTTTGATCTTCTTTTTTACATAGATATATGTATTAGGAATATGACAAAAAACTCATATGAGACGGTCTCATGCATAAGACGGTGTACAAACTAGTATAGATCAACATACACCCCTTTCAAAGTGTTAAAGCGACATAACAAAATTATGATCCGTCTCACCATGAGATCTTCTCACACAAATGTGCCTCTAGGAATATATTATTACGGCATCTATGTAGAATATTATTAAAATTATACGAGAATTAATTTCAATTTGCTAGTAAATTTAAAATAAATAATTGATCATTGAAAATCAAATTAAATCTAATTACTTTGTTATATATTTCTCCTCCACTTCTTCTCTTCCTTTTTTACATAGATGTGTATTAGGAATATATTATTATGGTAACAATCCTGATAAAAAAAAAAGTTATTATGGTTACAATGATGTTATTAAAAGTATACAAAAAATAATTTCAATTATATATTAGGGTGAAATGAGGTTGAAGACATGTTGCAATCTTTTAACTGAGTTGGCATCCAATTGGCATCCACATGTGCAATTTGAGCTCGAAAGAGGATAATTCGGGTTAATTTGACCTTAAATTGTTATTTCAAAAAGTTATGGGTCTAGTTTTGCTATACTTTTTAAAAGTTCCGGTCCTATTTTTTGTCATCCCGAAAAATTATAATCTTACTTTTGTCACCCCCAAAGTTGCAATTCTTGAAAAAAAAAACCCAATCAGCATGCCACGTGTGCAAAAAATGTCAACTCAGCAATTTAATTTTAATTAGGCCTTTAATTTTAATATTTTAAATATGTTGTAAATAAATTTTAATTTATTATTTTTTTATTGTACGGAAAATACTCAATCAGCATGCCACGTGTGCAAAAATTGTCAACTCAACAATTTTCGACGAAAATAACAAGCATGTAACCGGCACGTGATCAAAATGAAGTTGTTTTTGTCATTTTTTGGCCATTCGGACGAAATTGGCTAAAGTTAAATTTATATGAAAATAAATTAGAAAAAGAGATAATTACAAAATCATTTTAATAAAAGTTAAAATTTATGAGACTGAATTGATTTAAATCTCATTAATAAACTGTACTGAGACTACAATATTCATGCACGCTAATAATTAATTTCCCCCCACCCACCCCCACACCCCCCATACCATTCACGTCGAGTCTTAACTCCTTCCTTCACCTACAAGATCAACTAGTATATATACTGGTCCCTCTGCTATTTTGAATACAATAATGCGATTGTGCAACTCTTTAATGCGTTCAATAATTTAACCAATCAACGATTGGATTTGTCTTTAAATAATTATTTATAAATGATATGGTCTCGCTCATTGCATTATTAACTAAAAAAATGATAAGATGGCATACATTCTGATTTATGTCATGGGAAAAAAATGTCACATAAAGACCAACTTATATTATCTTTGTAAAATAAAAGAAAATGAAAAAAAAGTAACGTGTTAATATGTGACTTGAAGAATACCGTGAGTAGCAGGTCACATAACCAAAAAGTCAAAAATGTGAAAATTACAAGACAAATTTCAATTCTTGAAAGTCAATATGACCAAATACATAAAATGGAAAATTTATAGGATGAAAGTAATATGTTTCCTTAATTAAGTATAATTATTTAAAGGCTTTGTTTTGAAATGTAACTATCTATGGGCGCTTTTTTTTTTTTATCTTTTTTATAATTTATGTATAAAACTTTTAACGCATACATTTAGCATCCTCAAATAGTCGATTACGTATGCATCATTCAACAAGCAATAAATTGACGACATGACGAAAAGTGATAGCAAAATAGAACATTCATGACGAATTTATAAAGTAAGTGATTTCTTCTGTTCGTGGACGTAGCTAACACATTGTTACTGAATTACGTAAATTACATGTCGTTTATCAATGAAGAAGGCAATGTCGTCACTCAGCATAGCGGTCCAATTCTCGATGTTGCATCTTAATTGTGTTTTTGGAAGTTGGCTTGACGGCGCCCGGATCAGTCCTATAATCTCATTTGCGGAGAGTACAACACTCGGCCAACACTGTTTGGAAGGGGGATTTTTGGATAAATTGTCATATCCCCCAAATTTTTTATTCACGCTGGTTTTTTTAGTTGTTTTAAAATTTTCGATAAAAAGGAATATAAATTGGACACAAAAACTAAGAAAGGACTTATTGGACTTTTGAGGCCCAATTCAACTTGGACTTTTGAGACCCAATTCGATTTATTGGACTTTGGAGACCCAATTTGACTTATTGAACTTTGGAGGCCCAATTTAATTGATTATTGGACTTTAGAGGCTCAATTCGATTTATTTATTTATTTTAGGAATTAATTATATATTCCCAATAAATAATAAATTCAGTTGATTTCTAGCATTTAATTTCCACGTGTCACAATTTGATTCGTGATTAAATTTATTCGCTTACAAATGCCCTTCGCACTTTGTTCACGAGATTTATTCGAGGTGAACGAATTGCGAAACTTCACCAATGTGTTTGCATACAAACTTTTTTTTTCTTTTCTTTTCTTTTTCTATTAATGCTTGAAGTAGTAAGCAATAACTCAATTTAATGGGTCCATCAACACTCCATTTATAATGCCTTTTGGACGTCGTAATGATTTCTTTTGGTAATTGTTCCAACATCAAGTTCTACCCAACTTGCAGGACGTGTTCTCCTAGAACTTTATCTATTGACTTACTTGCATGGCAAGAGATATATATTAATGCACTAGATACATACGTATCTTCTGTAATTTTCCATATCTTATGTGTATCTGCCCGACAACCCTAATTTCCTCATCTATAAAAAGGTGCACGTAGCGTTACTTTTCCCATCGACAACATGTCAACATCAGCAGCAGGAACTCATATCTTGGGCAACAGGTATACTTCTTCCTCTTTTTTTTCTTCTTTTTCCTTGCACAGGTGTTCGGGAGTCATCGTTTCGGGGCAGGCCTTTCGATGTAATTCATCGGCGACCGTTTTGGTTCGATTCAGGGCAGGCCCTGTTTCGATGGTATAAGTTTGGTTCGATTCAGGGCAGGCCCTGTTTCGATGGTGTGAGTTTGGTTCGATTCAGGGCAGGTCCTGTTTCGATGGTTCAATTTCGGTGATCAGAAAACTGTTGGAGGAGCTTCGCAACCATGGCAACCTCGGCTTGACTAAGGCTTCATAAAGACGGAGATTCAGACGACATCCAGATTACTTACAATTACCATCACCACCAACTGCAGAAATATCGACAGTGGGCGCAAGAAACAATGAGTCTAATTAACTTACAACCAGACGACGACGGGGCAGAGCCGAGTTCAGTGACGTGAGAGCTAGGCTAGGCGAAGGTCTTGGCTGTGGTTTTAAGCGGCGGTGCGATTGGCAATGCGATGCGGCGGTTTGCGCTCAGAGGCGACGCACTCAATTTCAGGTGAGTGGCGGCGTCAATTTCTGGTGTCGAACTCAGAGCTGGGCAGAGGCGGCGGAAACCTGTGGTGGCGGTGTGTTTTGTACTGCGCGGAGGTGGCTACGAGAATTTGACGGAGGTTTCGGCGTTCGAGAGGCGCTCGACGATTGGTGGCTGGAATTTGAACTTTATATGGAAGACGATGCAGGAGCTTCGTACGGCGGCGACGCAGCGGTGTTGGCGGCGGTTTCTGGTTTTCTGTGCGAGAATGAAGCCGAGTGGCGTAGGGAAAAAAAAAAAAAGGATTTCTTTGGGCATTTTTGCGTGATGGGTTATTATTTGGGCTACTAATTACCAACCATTTTGCAATTATATTATTAGGCTTAGCATATTAATGGGAGCCCAGCTAATGTCCAATTAATTTTATTCAGAGGATATTTCATTAACTTCACGCCTGCTTGCCCCTTTTTTTTTTTTTTTTTTTTTAAATGCCCCGTATATTGAGTTAACCCACTCAAATAAGACAACTCGAATTATGACTGAACTTAGAAAGGTGTTAAGTTGTCTTCGTACCCCTTTAAAGAGAATCAAGTCAAAATGTAGTTCAATGGGACATAGATTGATTTTGAGGGGGTGCCGTACACAGTTTATATTCGTGCGGGTCAGGAGTGACTATTTTTTTACTATCGTAGACAAAGTAGGGATTTAATAATTTAACCACTTAAAATGTTTTTAGTGGGGTGAGTTAACAGTTTAACCAATGTAACTACCTTTGGTGGTTGTCGTACACAGTTTATACTCGTGCGGACCAGGAGTGACATGCAGTTTAAGCTCGTGCGTAATGGAGCAAACTGACTTGATTTACGCATGGTAGCGTTTCAGGAGTTTCCCGTTTATAAGGTGGATATATGTGGTGATGTGATTTGATGTCGTCATATCTTCGTTGTCTTCTTCTCGATTCTTGAAATCAACACGTGATCTCACTCGACCATCACTTCCTCTAATTGGGATTGTTTGCATGTTGTTGACACCAGTAATGTACCCATTTCTGATCATCCACGTGACTCTCCTTTGTAGAGCTCTTTCTTTATTGTAAAGCACTGAATGCCGAATGCTATAAGCATCAATGAAATTAGATGAAGCTACACTCTCTTCATCGTCTTCCTTGTCTTGAGTATGAATGACTGTTTGCATTTTTCCTTTTAGCTCTTCCCCACATGATACGATCAAGGTGGTTTTTCGCCTCATGCGAGATGGATATAGGCTCCGAAGCCTCTGAGTGTTTGAAAATTTGACAATTCTCACTTTTCGACGGCCATTTCGTTCACGTGGCCCTAATCTTTTGAAGACGGTCCCCAACTCTCGACGATTGTTTAATGGCCCCAATCTTTCGAAGACAGTTCCCATTTTTGGCCCCAATCTCTCGAAAATAGGTCTCGATTTCTGCCCCAATCTCTCAAAAATAGGTCTCGATTTCTGCCCCAATCTTTCGAAGATTGAAACTCGATCGATTTTCTCAACACCCTCATCAAACATATCTTTCATTGAGCAAGCTTCTCCTATGGTGATGTAGTTTGTATTTGCTCGATTGATTGCAATGCAAATTGGACTCTGTGGCGTGTATCCTAAGCCAATCCTAGTGCTCTTGGCAGTATAACCACTTCTTCTCAACATTTTCTGAGTAGTATTGACTCCATATTCTGATTGTTTGGGAGTTTGGTGGGGTGACTCTTTCGATGTCGAGCTTTCTTGCGAACCATATCCGGCTAACAAGAAGATTAAAGGCTTGAGGACCATATGACCCTGTGATCACAGCTTCTGATATGTCTCCGTGCTCGGTCCTAGCTCCTTGAATAGGACGAGCGAATCCTTCGAGTGGTTGTGAAGACGGCATTTCGGTGTCAAGTTTAGTCAAGGGAAGAGTCAGTTTTTCCAATGCCCTGATTTCTTCAATGATTTGTTTGTCCTTGGCGGAAGATGGAGACACACTTCATTCGCTAGGCCCAATCTGTTCATCCTTGGTTATTTCTTTCGACGAATCTTTCTCGATCTTATTAGACTTCGTGCTCTTTAAGAAGTACTTAGCATCAGTGAAGTATGACTCAGCTTCAGTGAAGGGTTTATCGTCGCTGAATACCGTCTTTATGCTGCTACCTTCACGATATTTGAAGCATTTGTGTAAAGTTGAGGGTATCACACCGTAATCGTGCAACCATGGGCGTCCTAAGAGCATATTGTATGACGTCTTTTCATCTATGACATGGAAGAGTACAGTCGAAGGCATCTCATCGATCAGTAAATATAATACTATCATGCCTAGAGCTCTTTGTCCTTCTAAGTTGAATCCTTGGATCATCAATCGACTATTCCCGAGATCGTCAGCTGGTATCCCCAACCTTTTCATCACTCTCAAAGGTAAGATGTTCACACCTGAACCTCCATCAATTAGGATTCGATTCACTTTTTACTTCAAAGTGTAACCAGTTACAAATAATGGTCGATTGTGGGATTGTGAACCAAGTAGCAAGTCTTCATCTGTGAAAGTTACAGCTGCAGAATGACCATCATTTTTATCATCGGACTCGAGGTTAGGCTGGCATGCTTCGGTGTTTTCTCCATTAGCCACATGATACGAAGTATTGTCATTTTTGAAGGTGAGAACATTCGCAGTCGTCCTATCATCTTCAAGTATGATCTTCTTTTGTTCGGCTAGCTGCATTATTTTCTCCTTGAATATAAAGCAATCTTGAATTGGATGCCCCTACCAATCGATGATATTTGCAATATCTAGGGTCATTTGTCCTCCCAGCCTCATCCGGTCGTTTCATTTCTGGCAACTCAATGAATTTTGCTTTAAGCAAGTCGTCGAATATGCCGGGAACATCAGAGTCCAAGAAAGGATATTGCTTACGTTGCAACTCTTTAAAAGACGTTCTCCTTTTGCCCATTATCTTGCGTGATGTTTTTTCCTTTGTCGCTTGCATCATTCTCATCTCTACGAAATTTAACGGTTGTAGCAGTCACCGCCATAGATTCTTTGTTTGGAGCCTTGACGAAGGGCTTGCCCCCATTTCTGACTTCTTGATTGTCCTCGAACCTACGGGACTCTTGCGATAGTGACCTTTCAACTCCGCTTGTGGCTATACTTATCTCCATGTCGTGAGCCTTAGTAGCTAAATCTTCGAAAGATTTCGGTTGAATAGCTTGGAGGATATACCGAAGACTCCACTACATTCCTTGAATGCACATTTCGATTGCTGAAGTCTCAGACAATCTATCCTTACAATTCAGACTCAAGTTCCTCCATCGATTTATGTAATTAATCACTGGCTCTTCCTTCCATTGACGAGCACTTGTCAACTCGATCATGCTAACCATCCTTCGAGTACTGTAGAATCGATTGAGAAATTCTTGCTCCAGCTGCTCCCAACTATCGATTGTGTTGGCCTCCAAATCAATGTACCAATCGAATGCATTTCCTTTCAGTGAGCGCACAAATTGCTTGACTAAGTGATCCCCGTAAGTACCAGCATTGTTGCAAGTCTCCACGAAGTGAGCAATATGTTGCTTTGGATTGCCTTTACCATCAAATTGTTGAAATTTGGGAGGTTGGTAACCCGCCGGCATTTTCAAACCGTCAATTCTCTTAATGTATGGCTTGGTGTAGGTGAAAGACGATTTAGAGCTTTCCTCATACTTGTCTTTGATTGTTCCAAGTATAATCTGTCTTATCTGGTCAACTGAAATTAGACCATCAGCGGAGACATGTAAGTCCTTCATAGATGCATCTTCTTTCTTTTGTTGATCTTCAGTAGATGTTTCATCCTCATCGTGCCCTTTTCCTTTAGCATGACTTGACTTTGCCTTGTTTGAATTTCTCATGAGCTTGGTAATCTGAGCATCTTGTTCTTGAATGTGCTTTGTGAGTCCTTCGATGACTTTAGTCAGATTCACTATCTGGTCCTCGACGGTAGTAGCACCTGTTACCATCACCGAAGCCACGTTGGAATCTGATGATGAGCTTGAGGTGGAGCGAGGAGTAGAGCATACTGAGTTGTTTCCTTCACTCACAACATTGTCAGAAGTATCAAGGGATTGCGAACCTTTCGACATATTTCTCGTGATGACATTCACGTTCTCGGAATCTATCTCTGATGATTTCGCAGCTATCCTTATGATCTTGATCTTAAGGGGTGTCATTGTAGTAACTTGAGATGAGAGGTAGAGATAGTCCCACCGGGCGTTCCAAAATTTGTAAACACAAATTTTTGTATTTAATAATATGAATAAACACTAAAATTCAATTACAAAGATAATTTCTTGTATTGAATATAAATTTGAGTACAATCTCTAACTTGATCCTCTGATTCTCTCTTCGATCTTGACTTTGACTTTCTTCCAAGATTTTCGGAGTCGGATCCGCAGCCAAATCTTTATCTGTGACTTGAACTTCGGGATTTGGTGCTATTAATCCAAGGGGCTTTGCACCTTGATCTTGGATTAAGGAGACTTTGGAGGGACTTGTAGTAAGAACGCGGATCTAAGAGGTTTAGCACCGTGATGTTAGATCGAAGATCGTTCTTGACTTATTCTCGAGGGACTTTTGCGAAGAACGCAGATCCAAGAGGCTTAGCACCGTGATCTTGGATCGGAGATCGTTCTTGATTTATTTCCGAGGGACTTTCCGCGGGACTACTGAGGGACTTCCGAGGGACACGAAGAACTCGAAGAACTTCCTTGAAGAACTCGAAGAACTTCAACCTGGAGAACGCGGATCCAAGAGGCTTAGCACCGTAATATTGGATCGAAGATCGTTCGTGGTCGATTTCCTTGAAGAACGCTTTGAAGAACTCCGAAGAACGCCTTGAAGAATTACTTTGAATCACAAAACTCGGTCGCTAGGACTTACGAATTCTCTTGTATTCAATATTTGTGTGTTGTGTCAAATGAGAGGAATGAGATCCCTATTTATAGGTGTGGAACGTAGCCTTTGCCCTAGATTTGACGGGCTTGACCTGATGGGCCGAAAGATTCTAGAACCTTCTAGAAGCATCTGATGGGCTCCACAGTTTTAAACTGGGCTTGATTTAATTTATTGGACTTTAAAGGCCCAATTTAATTTATTGGACTTTAGGGGCCCAATTATTTATTTATTGGACTTTAGAGACCCAAATCGATTTATTGGACTTTAGGGGCCCAATTATTTACTTATTGGACTTTAGAGGCCCAATTCGATTTATTGGACTTTTGAGGCCCAATTCGACTTATTGAACTTTTGAGGCCCAATTCGATTTATTGGACTTTGGAGGCCCAATTTAATTGATTATTGGACTTTAGAGGTCCATTTCGATTTATTTATTTATTTTATGAATTAATTATATATTCCCAATAAATAATAAATTTAGTTGATTTCTAGCATTTAATTTCCACGTGTCACAATTTGATTCGTGATTAAATTTATTCGCTTACAGCGGGATTGATCGGGATAGGTTAGGATTATGATTTTAATCCCAACTAATTTACCATTTGGTTTGTGGGATGAGGGCCCATAATATACTTCGTCCTGGTATAAAATGTATTCATGTGAAAGATGAGATAGAACATATCTCAAATGTTCCGATCAAAAAAAAAAAACATATCTCAAATGCAATAATACAATATTGTCATTCTATTGTTTGAATAGATTCACATGAATGAAGTGTGGTTGTATCAATTCTACAATAGATATTTATGACATTTCAATAGATATCTCATTTAATCTCTCAATCCAATCCTACAATCCAAATGCGTATCTTGATTCAAAAAAAATCAGTCTAATCAATCCAATTTTACTCTGGTTTCAAAAAAAAAAAATCCAATTTTACTCAATCTCACTCAATCTTATCACACCTAATCAATCAAGTCCCGTGAACCAAACATTTGACAAAAAAAATTATGAGTTTATCTTATAATATGATCGATCATGTGCGTTTATAAAAGGCTTCAAATATTCCACCCTATTATATAGGGATGAGTTTATAAATAGCCAAACATAAAAATAATTTTTTTTTGTCACAAAATTTATAATCATTCTTTTTTAACCAAGAGAATTTATTTTTTCTAACTTTACCCTTTTTTTCATTATTTTAGTTCGCACCACCATATACATCTCGTACCGACATTATTTAAGCCCGTACCACCCTTCAATTAACCCCGTACCACTATCATTTCAGTCCATAAACATCGTTTCAACCCGTACCACCATTCTATTCCGTACCACTATCACTCCCGTACCACACTTATTTCAACCCCGTACCACCATTATTTCAGCCCGTACCATAATTTAATTCAACTCGTACCATTATTTTAAAATTTGTACCACAATTTAATTAATTCGTACTAACCCCGTACCACCCTTAAATGAAGTCCGTACCACTTTTTCTTTTAATTTTTTGTTGATTTTATTAAGGGTATAATTGCCCAAATAATTATTTTTTTAGCTAAAAAAGAATGAAATAAAAAATCTTGATAAAAAAGAATTTTTTAAACGAGAAGGGGCTAAAATGGGGGTTTTCTCTATTATATATTAAAGGAAATAAGACATAAATACTAAGACTCCTTATTTATTGGGACACTTATTAGCTACATTAGCTAAAATACATATGTCGAGCAATTATAAGTTTAATTAATTTAATAAAATACATTGAAGCACACATATATATATTAATACAGAGAGAATTAATAAGAGAACAAAGAAACAAGAACACTCTTAGAAATGGTCAAGATCCATGATGAGTTATACAAATCAACCCAAGTCGTTTTGGATCACACCTTGGAAACAACGGCTTATGCTCTAAAACTTAGTGCTATCCAAATCGGTTCCCAAAACCCAAGGAAGTTGTGGACTGGGCGCAAGCTCAGTCTGAGACACTTGAGAATCTAGGGTGTCCGGCATACGCGCTAGACAAGGGAACTGATAAGTTGGACGCACGTTCGAAATTAAGGTTGTTTATAGGGTATCCCATGGGAACGAATGAGTGCATGTTCTATAGTCGTGAAGATCAAAAGGTGGTAATCAGTACGCACCTTGGATTCTTGTGAAAAGACTATATGAACAAATGAAATCCCAAAAGTGAGATTACCTTAGATGAATAAAGAGAGTAAACTCCTATACCAATTGAACAAGTTGATGTACCAAGCGTCACACTGACACAACCAGAACCTCATCGTAGTGGGAGGGTTGTTCGACAACCTGAGAGATTCACGGGGATAGTGAATCAGACTCCTGATCCTACAAAGAGTCGGTCCAAGATAAGGACTAAAAAATCCTAGCAAACAATGATGGAAGCCGAGATGGGCTCAATGGACCATAATCGAGTGTGGGAGCTAGTTGAACCACCCCGTGGGGTAAAACCCATTGGATGAAAGTGGGTCTACAAGAGGAAAAGAGGACCGGATGGGAAGGTGGAAACCTTTGAAGTTAGGCTAGTGGCAAAGGGATACACTCAAAGAGAGAGTATCGATTACGAAGAAATTTTCTCGCCTGTAGCCATGCTTAAGTCCATCCGTATTCTCTTGGCAATAACTGCACATCTAGATTTTGGGATCTGGCAGATGGATGTCAAGACGGAAGTCTTGACGAAGAATTCTATATGCAACAACCCGAAGACTTTATTGCGAAAGGCCAACAACATCATGTTTGCATAAGCAGTGTGACGGAACTGCCTTTATATTCTTAGTACTATATGTAGACGATATTCTGCTCATCGGAAACGATGTAAAGGTTTTGTCAGATGTAAGGGTATGGCTGTCAAATTAGTTTGACATGAAGGACTTGGGAGAAGCCGATCATATCTTAGGGATCAAAATCACTCGAGATCGGAAAAAAAGAATGATAGGTTTATCCCAAGCTTCATACATAGACACTGTTTTGAAGCGATTCAACATGCAGGATTCAAAGAAAGGTTTCTTACCTTTCAGACATGGAATCCACATGTGCAATTTGAGCTCGAAAGAGGACAATTCGGGCTAATTTTGCCTTAAATTGTTATTTTAAAAAGTTATGGGCCTAGTTTTGCTATAATTTTTAAAAGTTTCAGTCCAATTTTTTGTCAGCCCGAAAAGTTATAATCTTACTTTTGCCACCCCAAAAGTTGCAATTCTTGAAAAAAAAATACCTAATCAGCATGCCACGTGTGCAAAAAATGTCAACTTAGCAATTTAATTTTAATTTGGCCTTAAAATTTAATGTTTTAAATATGTTGTAAATAAATTGTAATTTTATTATTTTTTTTATTGTACGGAAAATACTCAATCAGCATGCCATGTGTGCAAAAATTGTCAACTCAGCAATTTTCTACGAAAATAACAAGCATGTAACCGGCTCGTGATCAAAACGAAGTAATTTTTGTCATTTTTCGGCCATTCGGACGAAATTGGTTAAATTTAAATTTATATGAAAATAAATTAGAAAATGAGATAATTAAAAAATCACTTTAATAAAAGTTAAAATTTATAAACTGTACTGACACTACAATCATGCACGCTAATAATTAATTTTCCCCCCACCCACCCCCCATACCATCCACGTCGAGTCTTAACTCCTTCCTTCACCTACAAGATCAACTAGCATATATATTGGTCCCTCTGCTATTTTGAATACAATAATGCGATTGTGCAACTCTTTAATGCGTTCAATAATTTAACCAATCAACGACTGGATTTTGTCTTTAAATAATTATTTATAAATGACATGCCCTCGCTCATTGCATTATTAACTAAAAAATTGATAAGATGCCATACATTCTGCTTCATGTCATGGGAAAAAAAAAATGTCACATAAAGACCAACTTATATTATCTTTGTAAAATATAAGAAAATGAAAAAAAAAAAGTAACATGTTAATATGTGACTTGAAGAATACCGTGAGTAGCAGGTCACATAACCAAAAAGTCAAAAATGTGAAAATTACAAGACAAATTTCAATTCTTGAAAGTCAATAGGACAAAATACATAAAATGGAAAATTTATAGGATGAAAGTAATATGTTTCCTTAATTAAGTATAATTATTTAAAGGCTTTGTTTTGAAATGTAACTATCTATAAGATTTTTTTTTTTATCTTTTTTATAATTTATGTATAAAACTTTTAACGCATACATTTAGCATCCTCAAATAGTCGATTACGTATGCATCATTCAACAAGCAATAAATTGACGACATGACGAAAAGTGGTAGCAAAATAGAACATTCACGACGAATTTATAAAGTAAGTGATATCTTCTGTCAGTGGACGTAGTTAACACATTGTTACTGAATCACGTAAATTACATGTCGTTTATCGATGAAGAAGGCAATGTCGTCACTCAGCATAGCGGTCCAATTCTCGATGTTGCATCTTAATTGTGTTTTTGGAAGTTGGCTTGACGGCGCCCGGATCAGTCCTATAATCTCATCTGCGGAGAGTACAACACTCGGCCAACACTGTTTGGAAGGGGGATTTTTGGATAAATTGTCATATCCCCCAAATTTTTTATTCACGTTGGTTTTTTTAGTTGTTTTAAAATTTTTTGATAAAAAGGAATAGAAATTGGACACAAAAACTAAGAAAGGACAAATACTGAATTTCACCTAAAATTATAGGACTAAAATAAATATTTTTCCTTAGTTTGTCATGTATTTTTTTCCTCAGTAAAAGAGTTCTATTGAGAGTAGAGTAAAAGGGATACCCCTCTCAATTACAATCGATAAGGTTTATTTTATCATATGATTCATGTGTGACTTCAAATCTTCCACCCAATTATATTTTAAAAGAAATATACGTAAATATTAAGGCTAATTTTATTGGGAGACTTATTAGCTACATTATATATCGAGCAATAATTAGTTTAATTTATTTAATAAAACACATAAAAGCACACATATTAATAATACAAAGAGAATTAACCAGAGATATACTGAGAGAATTTCTTCTCATCTAAAAACTCGAGCTTGTAGAGAGGATCGGGAATAATTTATTTATTTAATTTTCCTCAATAATTATAGTAGATAGTAATTATTGAATTATCACAAACTAGGATTCAAGGACATTACATAATAATAAATCACGCATATTGGCGATTGGAATTGTCCTCGTCCAGCCGGATGACGTCATCATGATCAGGCACCATGAAGGAAATGAAAGACCAGCTTAAAATGTCATGACTTCCTCCGAAAGGAATCCAACTTGAACCCCGTTCTGTGGCAGAGGAGAATCCAATTTGAACCCACTCGGGAAGACTTGTCTTCAAGTCATAGCTATACTCCACACTCCCAATTAATGGAGCCGTCGGGAGCCCATTGGCGGTGGCATTGACAAAAGCAGATATCAACTTTGACGCGCGTCGTACGTGATTCTTGCCTCCAAAAAACTAATCCAGAGAAATCCTCCCGATATGTTGAGGGCTGCCATGTCCCAATCCCACTTGTCAAACGCAACGGAGTTTCTAGAGTCGATATTGATTCCCACATGACGGTAATTTGGATCCCAACTGTTAACATGGCGGTCGAGCTCAACCGCAAAAAGGGGGACGGGACTAGTTCCAGAAGAAGCATCGTACAGTCCCATGTTCCCTCCTGTGGTGGTCTCCAAAGGGATGGTAGCATTAACGGGTGCAACGAAGAAGGATATGCCATTCTGCTGAAAATCTTCTTGGGCAAACAAGATTCTAGCTGTGAATGCAGTTTGAAAGTTGGCTTGTCGGCGTCCGGCACTGTCCCACAACCTGATTGGTGGGGAATACAACACTCTGCCAACACGATTACCGTATAACATGCTAGTAAGTTCAATGGATCTGTGTTGAACTATGGCATCACCTTGTAAGATTAAGTCGGGTTCATTTCTTTGGAACTCCGTGAATTCGAAGGTGGTGGTGTCTGATTGTGAGTGAAGCTTGTTTGGAAGCAAGAGGAACACTAGGGTGGCTATCATCAACCAACTCACTGCCATTGTTTAATTGCTGTAAGCTTTGGGTACGGTAGATAGATATATATATATATATATATATATATATATATATATATATATATATATTAAGGGGTGGAGTTACAAATAGCCTAATGTGAAAATAAATATTCTTTTGTGTCATCAAATTTTAAATTGTTCTTTTTTAGTCAATAGAATAATTATTTGGATCATCCTATCCTTATAAGTCAATATCCCTATTAATTTCTTTTTGTCTCACACTTTTACTTAAGTTAAATCATCATCATTAATTCACATAACGCATTTCAATTTATTTATGCACATACCACCTTAATAAATTAATTAAAAACTTTAATAAGTTATCACCACCATTAATTTATTTCTTACAACACTTTATTAAACCCGCACTATAATTTATTTATGCACGCATCTTCACTACTAATTCACCTCGCACTAAATATTAGTTAATGACATATCACATTTTATTAAACCCGCATTCACCATTAATATATTCCGCATAACACTTTTATTAAGTCCGCATTTCACCATTAATTAATTAATAAATCTATAATTTATTTATGCACGTATTCACCACTAATTCACCCTGCACCACCATTAATTAATGATATATCACACTTTTATTAAGTCCGCATCACCACGTACTATATTATTTAAGTTCATACCACCATATCTCAAGCTTGGACCACCATGAATCACCATGTCTTTACATCTTATTTAAAGACGTATCACCATATATTATTATGTACCACAATTTTAAATACCTTATAATCATATTTTTTAGCCAGGTACCACCATATTAAACCTTGTATAATTATATTTTTAAGCCTGTACCACCTTATATTCTAAAACTAAAACTTAAAAAAAAAAAACAAGAAGAATGAGTGCCCGTTGATGATGGAGGAAGATGACCAAACCTGTTGTTGAAGATAGAGAAATTGATAGATATTGAGAGATGAAGAGAGGCGAGAAATTAAATATTAGGAAATTAGCGCAGAAAAAAAATAGAAACGGGTGAAGAAAAAGATCGATCAATGTGAGAAAAGAAGGATAAGGGTAGAGTTGTTAAATAAAATATTCTCAATGCTAGAAAAGAATAAAATTAAAACTTCTGACTAAAAAGATATTTTATAATTAGAACCGATTAGAAATTGAGATTCTATCATAATTTAATTTGTAATTCACTAAAAAAAAGTGATACAAGCGAGAGATGTGGCCAAATTATTGAGATTGCCAGCTGTAGCATCTTGATCAACAGCGCCCACTTATTCTCATCCATACAAATTGATGCATGCACATGCAATGCTGCAGCCTAAATTATTGGATTGCCAGCTGTGCCATCTCTTTCAGAAACGTCAATTGGTCTAGTAGAGAGGATCATATAGTGTATTGTGTCATAATTTAAATAATATAATATGTTCCAACGTTAGGAGTTTAAAAAAAAATGGTCCTATAACTTTGGTCTCAAATAGATTTAGTTATATAATTTTTTTTTATCATCGATTTAATCTCAATAACTTTGATAATGTCCAATTTTAGTCCCAAATCGACCGAAACAATGTCGTTTTTCCATTTTTATTTGGGGTTTTCCGGTGGATGCTGTGACTGGTCTATCACGTGTATTTTATTTTAACAGATGAAATTTCAGTCATATATAATTAAAATTTTAAGCTTAAAATTAAATCGGGTTCATTTCTTTGGAACTCCGTGAATTCGAAGGTGGTGGTGTCTGATTGTGAGTGAAGCTTGTTTGGAAGCAAGAGGAACACTAGGGTACTGTAGATATATAGATAGATAGATAGATAGATAGATAGAATAGTGTATAGAATTTAATTTGTAATTAAATAAAAAAAAATGGAACAGCGAGAGATGCGGCTGGAGGACAACGACTCTTTGTTGTCAATTTCCTGAGTTTAAATGCAAATTGAATGCACATGCAGTGCCAGCTGCAGCATCTTGATCAGGCACTCAAAACACTTCAATTCATGATCCAGTAGACGACCATAGAGGATTTGGGTTACTCACGGGAAAAATATTTTCTTAGGACACTTCTTAGGGTATGTTTGTTTCGAGATTTAGGTGTGCGAGGAAGTCATGATTTCGAAATTTTATGGATTTGAAAGTCTTGGTCAATAGAAAAAAATATGTGTTTGTTTTGAGATTTTGATAGGACGTGCTTTTACTTTATGTCAAATCTATGGTTAATAATGATTTATATGATATTATTATATTGTGTTGAGGGTGGAAAAAATAGTGATATGATTGTATTGAATTTGTGAAAAATAAGGGTGTAGGTGTACCTTATAGGAGAGAATTTTGAAGTCTAATTTTAAATCTCAAACTATAATGGGATGTGATTTTCAAAGTTCTAAGTTCATCCAGGTGAGTTCCGAAACAAACATACCCTTAGGAATTTGTGTTTTGAAGATAATAATATTACAAACTTGGAAATATAGAACAATTTTTTTAAAATATGTAAATATAGGACAATATGTTTTAAAATTTGTAACTGTAGAACAATCGAGTCCGAATATACCTAAATCAGGCTGAGACGTCATGTTATTTTTTTGGCTTGTCTGGGCTAAATTATTTCTAGAGTTACATAATTTTAAAACATGTTTTCTTATATTTACAAATTTATAACATATTATCCTATATTTATAATTAAAATTTAAAAAATGTATTCTACATTTTCAAGCCCGTAAAATTATTGTCCTTAAAACACCGCCCTTAAATTATTGTCTTAAAAAAATATTATTGGATTTAGAATTCATCGCGATCTGGAATACAAAAATTGGAACTAAACAATCAGATACACACAAATAAAAACAAAATGACTTTGTAGAAAGAAAAAATGAAGACTGAAGAACAACAAAATGAAGTAAAAACGCAGAATTCCATCCAAGCTAAACAAAAAAGCACATTTAATTATAAATAAATAGCCAAGCAAATACATTATTGCACATTCTTCATTGATTTTTTTTTTTTATATTACATTCTTGCAAAATGGTTACCATTGATAATCCTTGAACTCCACCACATTTCCATAACTCTTGCTAATGTCTCTCTTGAGAATATTGACTACTCCTTAGGCCACATTTCCATAACTCTTGCTAATGTCTCTCTTGCTTATAATGGATTTTCATTTGACGCTGCGTTTTTCTTCTGGCCATTTTATGACCGATTAGATGAAATCAGGCCTCCTAATTCAACTAAATGTTTCCAATTAATACTTCATTAATATCACTAGCAAAACTCTAGTTTTTTTTAAAGTCGATGCAAGTCTTCGACCACATTCCTAGTCAGCAAACCAAGTCTCCTTCACAGTGTAGCTCAGCTAAGTTGACTCTAATATTATTAAGACTCTGTTTTTTGGGCTAAGGATTCATTAAACCAGAACCATGAATACCACATTAATGAGTAAATACTATATATCGAGCTTTATTCCTCATCATCACCTCTTTCTTCTACACTAACCAACTACAACAGACACCTTAAATACTTCTCAGATATTCAGCGATAACAGTACTAGTACGTTGATTTCATCTGCTGGAACCTTTGAACAAAATTACTATTTGCAAACTTTAATGATCTGTATCGTCTATAATGATTCCACATTATTTCAAAGAAGAACCACTAATTAGAATGACCTCTACTAGCCCTTTCCTAGAGAGGAACATATATATTCTGCCTTTAGTACTTCATTCAAATTCATATTTATGTCTGCTTTCCAAAACCCACTAATTTGAACACATATTACTCAAGTGATCATACATAAAAATTCAGACCAGCTTCTCAGCAGATATCAATACTTTCAGATCCACAAAGCACAAAATATCAAGAAATGTTGTGTTACACAATGTTTATGCAAATATTTGATCAGTACCAAACAACAAACTTGGAAAGCACTTCCATCTGGACCATCCACAAACGCACAAAATAAACAAATACTATAAGATTTCAATCAGAAGTAGATACAGAGTTCACAACAGAATCGAATCAATTGGTCAAACACATAATCCCAAATCAATTTCACACCAAAAAGCATGCGATACTTCCGTGACAAAATCAATCAATCTAATTCATTGTTACCCGAAAGTCAACCAACAGTACCACATGCAATACACACATCCATATGCAAAAATTGTCAAACAATAATAATACAAGAGTCTATAGATAAGTACCTGAAAATTTTATGATAACTTTTGTGTGAACAAGCCCAATAGCATTTGCTTTAATCCATTTTGGCCTTCTTTCAGATTTTCTATCTCAGCCTTTTGCCTAGCGATCTCTTCATCTTGCTTTTGACGCTGCTCCTCGTTGATTTTAATTTGCTCCATCAAAATATCTCTTTCCAGTGGAATTTCTTCATCTTCATTAACTTGACTTGCCTTTTGTTTCATTTCATTACGTTATTCGTAAGCAATAAAGTTCATTATTCAATTGAAACCATATTGTACGCACAAATGATGAATAACAATGAATTCACCAACTTACATGCTTTTGTTTCGCTTCTTCATTCACATACTCTCCATTCTTTCTCAAATGGGTATTCCCAAAGTTATCCACTCCATTTTTTTTTCCTATAGATAAATAGATATTGTACTTTGTAAGGAATGTGTGAAAAACATAATAAATTTTCAAATAAAAAACTTACCATTTCCATCAACCGTGCAACAAAAGACTTCATACCCCTTGTATGAGGATATGGCAAATGTGACCTGCTGTTCGTTTTTTTTTTTTTTTACTTTCCTACAATAAAATTAAGAGGGGAAAGTTATCATTGTAGGAAAAATGCAAGATTAAGTAAAATAAGTGCAAGTACACATCGAGAAACCTGAAAATCTGAATGTGAAAGGTGATCACACATAGCATATGCCATTTGTCAAGGTCAATCCAATCATATGGGGGTTTGGCTTTTGGATCTTCACCAGCTTTCACAACTCCTTTATGGAACTGAACCAATCTTTTTCACCAATCGAGCTCTTATCCATGGCTATAAATTTTAATTAGTAAAAAAATCAGTTACTATGATGAATTCCTCGTGGATTTATATAAATGAGCAATATGATTATATGGACCAAAAATAAACGCATCACTAGAAGCATGCACATAGAACAGTAACCTTGAGAAGCACCAAGTGTAGGTCAAAATAAAAAAATGACCATCATATGATCTTAACCTATAACTAGATATACGGCATGTCTACATGGGCTATATATTCTGAAGCTGGTATCCCAATTAGTTTTATAAACTTGAGAAGTAATATATTCTCCTGGTACATGCATATTAGTCGGGACTAGGGAGTCTTAATCATGAGTTTGGACAAATTGAGATTTAATCTAAATGAACAAATCCTCAATCCAAATCATCAATAATAGCAACTAGGTTACTGTTTCATAACATCTCAAGATAGCAATTGGAAAATCACTATAATATCTCAAAAATTGCTACGGTACTGAAATTGAATTCATATTGTATGCCTCACTTCTACTTGAAATAAAAACTTATAATCCAAAATCAAAAGAGATAGATACCTGAGAGAGATCTGGACTGAGAATCAAAATTGAGGAGATCAACGGTGTTGAAGAAGCAACCAGGCGTGATCTGTGAGATGGGCAGTGCGACAGCAGTGGGTGGACGGTGGTGCGACAGCAGCGGGTGGGCGGAGGTGCGATTACAATCACCGCTGCGCGAGGTGTGAAATTAGGAATTTAGGTAGCGATTCTGAAATTTGGCGGCGCGATTCTGAATATATTTGGCGCAATGGGTATTTATTCAGGAATTTGGCGGCGCCTCATTCAGAATTTTTGTATCATTCAGAATTTTTTTTGTTTTTTCTTTGAAAGAAAATTTGGTCAATAAGGGGTGTTTTGAACCACTTAAAATAGTTTTCAGAAGCACTTATTTTCAGAAGCTGTTTTAAGTGTGTGTTTTAAAATACTTAAAACAACTTTCAGAAACACTTATTTTCAAAAGTAGTGAGAGGAAACTTTAAAAATAAGTGCTTCTGAAAGTTATTTTAAGTGTTTCAAAACACATGTGCTTCTATATTTTGGATTATTAAATAAGCCCAACTTAAGTGAATGGACTTTATTAAATAAGCCCAACTTAATAAATGAGCCCTTCTCAGATCATCAGGCGCAAGGTATCACTTTTGAATTTTGGATTATACACGCGCTTCTAAATTTTTTTATTAAATAATATTTTTTTGAAACACTTGCAAATTTAGATTGTATAAAACATACATATTTTTATTGAATAAAAAATCTTAATAGCAATTAAACAAAATGAAATAAGTAACTGAAAAATAAAATAATCAAGAAGCCATTTAATTGATGTGTGTGACGGGTTAAGGGCAATAATATTTAATTTATATGTTTTAAAGGAACAAAGAGAAGTATAGGCTGTAGGATAGGAAAATTGTCTTTAATTTGTATATGTTTATTTTAATATGATAAAATAAAATAAGAAGTCATTTACTATTTGTAACCAACATTTTCTATTTGTAATGACGATTACTCATTTGTTATTTAAAATATGATTTTTTATAACGAAAAAAAAAAGTTCGTTACAATATGTCATCTTTCCGTAACCAATTAAGTTTTCGTTACAAATAAATTAGTTACAAGAAGTGCACTTTCTTGTAGTGGGATGGCACGCGTGGCAATACATTAAAAATGGCACTTTGCAACTTTGGTTGGTGCAATCCTACTTTTATATAATAAAATAAGATAGATTCATTATCTATTATTATATATTTCTATACATAATTACAATAATTGATTTAATAGTACTATGAAAATTTGATCCTATCGCCTAAAAGTTTTTTGCCACCCCCATACAGTTGATAATTTTGAGCTCAATTATTTGGTAGCAAGCAGTCGGCGATTATATGAAGGGGAACGATATTTGCATTGTCATGTGCACCAGAATCCAAAAAAATGGGAGGAAGTAATGTGAGAGCATTTAGTCTCGATGAAAGTGTTTCCAGAATTGGTCCTTGAGGACAAGGATGATCTCGAAGGGGACGAGAATGATGCGAACGAGGGTTTTGGGCCCAAGAATATATGCAATCGGGTGAGACGGGCCAAGATGTGGGCGAGTCATGGAGATGCGTCAATGGGTCAGGCACAATGAGCCTAACAAGAAAAGATATTGTCCCAGTTTTAATTCTTGCAAGATTGTCCCACTTTACCATCCAAGATTTGGCAAGATATGCAAGATCCACAAGATTGTCCTAGATTTATTATTTATTTAAATTTTGGTTTTTATCCTTTAATTTCATAGTTATCGAGTCGGCTAGAGAGATTTGATAGATTTGGTCCTTTTTAGATTAAGGTTGGTCCATCCACGAATGGACGACGGCATCTTAGTTTGATTTCTGGGCCGGTGCGGTAGGGGGAAATATACAGTGGTGGCAGAATTTTAGAGAGAGAAGTTATTGATTTTAGAGAGAGAGAGAGAGAGAGTTGGTTTTAAAAAATGAATGGGGAAGGGAGAGATTGTGATATGTGAGCAGGGGCAGAGCCACCTTGTAAGCTAGAGGGTCCATGCCCCCCCCCCCCCCCATCACTATATACTTTATGTATACCATAACCTTCCATTATCTCATGCTCCCATTCATTAGCCCCTCACAATTGTAGATCCTGGTTCCGCCCCTGTATGTGAGAGAATGGTTCCGACGGTTTTTAGGGCGCCTGATGAGAGATGTAGTCAAATTGAGTAGAAGGGAGGTATTTTGGACATTTTATGGTACTTTTTGTATTGGGTTGTAATAGGAAAAAACATTTGTATTAGGATGTAAAGAGTACTCTAAGTGTGTATTGGGTTGTAATTATTCCTAAATAAGTTTCATCGGAAATCTCATATATATATATATATGAAAAAAACTTGTGTGAACTTGGATTCACAGTAAACTCTATTTTTTCAAATATCACTATTACATGTATGTACGCACTATCACTATTAATTATGTATAGACACTATTATTGTTATGTTTATGTATAATCATTGTTTAAAAAATATTTAGGTCCCACAGAATGGTGATTATAGTGGATATCACTGAGTGGTCAACCATCATGGGATTATTGATTAAATTGCATTGTTATTGCTTGGTTAAAAAATCAACAAAAAATATCATCCAAGGAGGGTTGAGTGAGGGTGAAATTAGGTAATGAAAGCAAGATAATTGATTACATTCATATATTTCTATTAGGGTGTATCAAAACTACCAAACAATATTAATGGATAATCATAATTTCCATTACCCCTTTTATTACCCCCAACCAAACAAAGCCTTATTTTTTCAATATTGATAGTACAAAAATATAACAGATTAAATTTATGCGCATAACATATAATGTTCACCATATACATAGTGTTTCAGCTTTGCAATGAGAACCGCGATCTCAAAACACAAATAAAGACAATTAATCGTAGCTCCAATGCAGGCTGACAAGAGATCGATTTTAATTCCGCCCATGTACTCTTTCTCAATATATTGTTGTTTAAAAAAAACAAGTTAACAACGTTAAATCGAGAGATGAATGAACTGTGAATTGAAATGACTTTTTATTATTGAATTTCATCTTTAAATTAATTGTTAGTTCCGTAGTGATTTATTGTTTTAATTAATAGTAGTTATAAAAATTTCAATTAAAACCCCCATTTCTGTGTTACGTGTTTGCCTTCGTTATATTTTCATGTTTCCTTGGGATTGACCCCTTACTTACCACTACTACAAGTTAGTAGGGTAAACAAGAGTTTTTATTTTTGTCGCACCTCGACAGTGTGGTCATGAGACTATTTTGAATTCTATTACACATTATAATATAATTAAAAAAAATATTAAATGAATATTGTGATGGATGGATAAGATGGAATAACCCAACATTATTTGCCTCCATAAGAAGCCCAACGTTGGGCTCCATATCACAACTCTGTATGGGTGTTTTTAATTATTACTTCATCTCTAGAAACACTTTGAACCCACTCGGGAAGAAGGGTCCTCAATTCATAGGTATGCTCCAGCCTGGCAATTATGGGCTAGGCAGGGGTAAAATCATTGGTGTTATTGGCCAAAACAGACATCACTCGATGACGTGCGTCGTACGTGATAACTCGACGTTGACAGCTTTTGAAGCTATTGTTTGGTTTGAATGTAGTGATTCAATGAGTTAATGAACATTTATGTATCAATATGTTCAATGTTAAGCTAACAGACATCTGAAAATTTTAATACAAAATTTGACATCGAAAAATGACTTAAAATCATTAATCATCAATCTCATTAAGTACCCTCATTAATCAGATTCAGTTCCAAAACATGAACAAAATCAGTTCTAGCTTTTAATCCAATAAACAGCTAAAAACTCCCACTTAACAACATGTGCTTAATAACATTTATCATTATAAACGTAATAAAGCATAATCATGTTATGAGTCAATAAAATAACTCAAAGTAGTCAAGAAAATTTAATGACTACTATAAGCCCAAGAAATCAACTACCATCAGGCATTTCATGAATAATTTGAATCCTTTTTGACATTTGTGTCTGTTGAAGTACTACACTTAGTACCGACATTATGGAAAAATATGGCGTATGGATATAGGTGATGGTTCGTATTCAAGCATTATATTTACCTCTCAATGTAATAACACCGGATCAATGAATCATTTTTAATACATGGACATGTCGACCCAACAACTTGTCTACTTGTATCTTTAAGCCAATCGACCAATCATTTTCTCATAAAATTTATAACCAATACTATTAAATTTCAATCTAGACATAATTTAATCCTAGAAAACTGCTTTAAGTTTTCTTGGAAATGTCATAGCTCAAAATTCAACTTTTACAAAGTCGTGAGCTATTAAGTCGGAATTACATTATGTGATAATAAGAAAGAGAGATTAAACTATGCAACTCCGTCAAGCAACATAATGTTCCAAAATTATATTCTAATTTTCCATGTAATTCTTAAAAAAATTGCATAATAAAATCTCGAATTAATAGAACAACAATTGTTCATTTTATTGAGTCATATCTACATAAAATGTGCTACCATTTAAATATTCAACATTTAAATACTTAACACATGAATTGTAAGCTCACAATTACACAAGAAAAGTTAATTTCAAGCATAATAAGCTAATTCACAAGTGTAATAAATTTTAATTGTGGTTCTCAATTTAATAGATAAATAAGCACTTGAATATTCACAATTTAAATGCCTCCAAAGTATGCAAATTAAGAATCTACACTGAAAATTAAGAACGTAGCAACTTTCGGAACCAAAATTGGAGTTAAAACGAGCCCAAATGAGCCAAAACAAGATTGCATGAGCGCGCAAACGCCGGAAAACAGCTCCTATGCGTTGGAAAACATCATTACTTGCCGGAAACTGCTTTACAGTGTCGAAAAGCGCCGCCACGCGCCTCCTGGAGGCCACATGCGCGGAAACGCTGCCAGAACACGGACGCACATCACACGCCGGTGGCGTTACGACGCCCCGCCACGCCGAGGAGATTCTCGCTTCTCGGTAAGGTTGTACACGCTCCGCCGTTCGCCGCCGCCGTCAGTCGCGCGTAATTTACACGCGTCACCGTCTTTTTCGCGTGTGTGGACACGCGCCGGTAGTTCGGTTCGGTCGAACCGTTGGTTCAATGCAGGTTTGACTGGTTCGGTCAACCATGTTGACTTAGTTTAAATTAAGTTTCAGAAAATTGCATGAAGGCCATTAGAAAATACTGAATTCTCAAAAACGTGCCCCAAATTTCTCTGAAACTTTTCGTATTGGCCCCAAAAACGTGAAAATTTCAAAAAATTATATCTCATTAGTTTCTCAACCAAAATTGACGAATTATATACCCATGGAATCTTATTTCAACATAGAATAATCCAGTACCAAGAAAATAACCCAATTCATTATTTACTGATTGTAATTCACAGTTAAAGTTCACAAAAATTTTAAAAAAATAATGTATTGCTCACCACCAACTAAAAATTAAACTTTGCGATAATCTACACTAGATTACGATCTCTGACAAAAAAAAATCAGCCCTAGATTCGCCCGTTTCAATAAATCACGAATTTTGAAAAAACGTAAAAATCATGCTTCGACCAAAAGTAAATCAGAAAACGTATTCCAGGCATAATTCGTATGAGAATTGTAAACGCGTACAAGAATCCAACACAATGGCTCTGATACCATTGTTGGAATACGGGTTTAGAAAATCACCAACCTCTATTCCAGAAACAGTTGAATTCTACGTACTACTGGATCCTCAGAGTCCGAAACGCAATCACTCGAATTGCTTCCATTATTCACAATTTAAGAGCCTTTAATTTGTGTATGTACGTGATACATGTGTTTATCGGTGGAAAAATCACCCTGTGACTTCTTTGTATTTTGGGAGTAGGGTGAAAATGAGCAAGAGAGAATTCTGATTATCTCACGTAACATCTGTTAGAATGAATTCCAAGATCTTCTTCCTTTATATTCTCATGGAAGTTAACTAACTTCTTGATTTAACATTATCCACTTCATATGTGGATTTAATTATTAAATTAATACATTAATTAATTAATTTAATACTAACTTTCAATTATGCAAATGATTCTTATAAGAAAAACACGGTATATATGAACTTCTATTTTCCCCTGTTTTTTAGGTTGCTTTTGTCTATATCCAAATATTTTTGGTTACCGCATCAATAGAAATGTAATACTCATAAACACAAAATATGGTTTTACATGAATAAATATGTTACTAGTTTTGTTAATGTCAAATTTGATGCTTTGTTTCTTTATTTTTATGCTGCTTCTTTTTCTTTTTTGTGTTAATTAAATACTAGATACTACATTAGTAAAGGCTTGATAAACATAAAATGTGTTACTACATAAATAAAAATAAATTTTGCTCCTTCTTTTTTCTTTAAGTTATTAAAACCTAATAATGTGTTATTAAAAGAACAAACTTATAGAAATAAACATAAATGTGTTAGTGTATGAGGTTAAAATGTTATACTACCTTACTCTCTTTCTCCCGTTTAATTTCAAATATAGAGAATACAAAAGCAGATAAGTATGCATATATATCACGAAAAATATCTAAAAAAAAACTCCAAAGCTGCATCATTTCATAAGGTTCGGGTTAATTGCACGAAATCCCCTTGTGATTTAAAAATGTTGTACGAAATCCCCCCGTGGTTTGGAAATTATGCGAAATCCCCTTGTGGTTTAATAAATTATGCCTGAAATCCCCTAATCTGTTAAATTTAACACGCGTGGGTATCACTCTCCCCTTGTGCGTCTAAAATCTGTATTTTTCATTTCTTTTATAATATAATGCCTATTTTACCCTTCATTCACTATATAAAACCCTTTCATTAATTGGGCATTGATGTGGAACGTAAAGCAGGCCAAACAAATTTCACTTTATTTCTGAGGAGCATCAAAGGTTAGATTTCTTACTCTTTTTTATTATTATTAATAATTATTGTTGAAATTTAATTTTTTTTATTGTGTTTATAGAAAAAATGTCTTGTAATTCTAGCATATCCACTTCAAAAAAAGATGTTTATTTGGATTTGAGATATTCAATACCAAATTGCTATTGTCGACAAACTGCTACAATTAGGATAGTTGGTCCAAATAAAGATACGCGTGACAAATTATTTTGCAATTGTCGCAATCACCATTGTAGATTTTTTGCGTGGCTAGAACCTACTTCAGTTGCATGGATAAATGGTAGAAATAAAGTGACAATACCAAATGTAGAAGAGGATGTGGACTTGATGTAATTTTTTTTAACGAAGTATTTTGAAATATATTGTATTAGTTTAAGCATTACTATGTGCTTGCAATTACACCCAAACAAAACTCATGTTCTAAATAAATTAAACGAGAAGCACTTGATTTTCATTTAGTGAATCAAAAGGAGTTTGGATCATTATACCCACAACAAAAATCATAATATCTATGTGACATACTCTACAAAATATGCCCAAATCATCCCATCACATGTTCAAAAAATTACTAAAGAGTCAAATGTCATGCTCTTGTAGAACACAAAAAGAAATAAAAATGTTAGCACCACAAACATTCCCCAAAAACGCCCCTGGTTGTACCTTTTCATTTTTTCTTCTTGAATTTGCTAGTTTGAGATCCAGAAACAGAAGATTGTGCTGAAGTTGTGTTTCTCTTGGTGGGTTTTTGTTGCTTTCTCGATTTTGAACGTTTTGGAGCTGCAATATTGCTTGGATTCTCAACATTTGATGTAATTGTGTTCTGATAATTTTGCTGGAGCATCTATAAAATTCAACATGTCTCTTTTTAAGGGTTGATAATTAACAAGCTGAAATAATATTTATAAGATAAAACAATGATTCTAGTTGTCAGGATATTCAAGCAGTCTTAACCAAAAAACCTAAAATATATATAATCTTTAATTAGTGTCGTAAATCACCTTGTCATGATAGATTGCCCATCCAAAATTCTCTTGAAAAGCTCGAGATACTCTTTCCTCCTCAGTAGGCTCAACGGGTTGATCAATCACCTATACAATAAAATACAATGTTATTCTATTCAATAATTAATATTTAATGAAAATAGATTAAAGTTTATAAAAAAATCTCACTTGCTCTAAACTTTCCTCTTGACCGTGTGAATGAACAATTTCAGAAACTTGAGAAGGCACCTATACCATTATTAAAAAAACTAGCCTCATAATATAAAGATAACAAAATTAAGGTTCGACAATAAAATAAAAATTAGGGATAGAAGATAAACCTGATTGTCTGGTACTCCCCCAGGTTGTGCATCTTGTTTCTTGGGGCAACCTCTTTTATTGTGGCCTAAACTACCACATGCACCACATGTGGTTGTTAAGCCCTTTCATGAGGCTTTTCCATAAGGCATCTTGTCATTCCCATCTAACCTTCTCTTCTTCTTAGGTCTACCTCTCTTGATTCTCACATCTGGAGGGTCAATTGGCCCCTTGCCTGACTCTTCATAGTCATTCATGACAGGTACAGGGTTTATCATGTGTGAATACACCCTCATGTACACTTCCTTCTTAAAGAAATCACTTATGAATTATGTTACATCTAGCCTATGGAGACTTATGCATGCAATCGCATGACAACATTGATAACCGCACAATTGAAACATCCCACAAATGCAATGCCCTTCTTTCAGATACACAATGTAATTGTTCAAATTGTGATTCACCTCAAATTTGTCTTCCTCGGCCCAACTTGTATAACAATGTCTGCTTATTGCTCTCTGAACTTCTATCTTGGATATTATGTTAGGACATACAATTTCAGTGTATCTTTCCATCCCAGCTCTATTCACTTGCAGTCTTGTCATAAACTTCTTTCTTATCCACTCAAACATGTCAATGATTGTCAAGTCTCTTGCTGGCAAGATATAAGAATTAAAAGACTCTGAAAGATTGTTGACAATTACATCACACTTTGAGGTTGTTGGAAAGAAACATCTAGCACAATTTTGTGCAGGGACATTTGTCAACCACTCATAAGGTGTTTGTTCCTTACCTCTTCTGGGAGACAATCTTTCAATCTCTTTCATATTCCTGAGGTGATGCGTAACAGAGTAAGTTGATGCAGCTTTCTAGAATAGTTTCTTCAACTCCAATCCACTAAACTTTGATTTGAAGTTGTTGTACACAAAACCTGTGCTCAGAATTTGGGGCTAATTCATGCAGAGCTTCAATTAAGCCCTTTTGTCTATCAGAAATGAAAGTCCAGTCGCTATCATTTGGTGAGTCAATATCCCTAAATAACAACTCCAAAAACCATTTTCAAGTGTCTTGTTTCTCCACCTCCACGTATGCAATAGCTATTGGAAGCATATTATCATTTTTCCATCTCTTCCGACCGCTGACAACAATTGGTCTGCATGCAAGCCCTTCAAGAAACAACCATCTAAGCCAATGATGGGTCTGCATCCACTAAAAAAGCTTCCTTCATTGGGGCCAAACACATGTACATCCTTTGAAACTTGGGAGGAGATAACTCCTTGTTCACCTTAACAATTAAAGAACTCTCTGAATTGTGTTTCTCAACTGTTAGACAATAATCATATAATCTGGCATATTGCAAACCAACATCAACACTAAGCAAAGAAAGTGCATGTTTCTTGGCCCTGTAAACCTTATGAAGACTACGATCTACCCCACAATCTCTTGAGATTTTCTTTTGTAACCCATCCACTTTCTCATTTGGATTGTCTTTCACTACTTCAAAGATCATTCTCCCAAGGTACATGTAGTCTGCTTGTGTAGTTGTGTGTTAGTTGTTCTGTAAGCGCAAGTATGCGTTCCTTTGATGGTTTTTATTTGGAATGTGGAATCATTTTGTATGGTTGATGCTCTCAAGGACCAACTACACCCACTCTTGCATTTTGCAGTGATTATCTTCGCCTCACATTTGGGGTATTTCAAGTCAACCCATTTCTCACTGACCAATCCTTCAATACTCGCTTGAATGTTTCCCTATTTGGGAACTTAAACCCAATTGTCAACTCAAAATTCCTCATGTCAACTGAGTCATCCCATTCATCTAGCCCATCAAAGAATGTTGCATTATCCGCCTCAACATCAGTATACCAACCTTCATCTTCATTCCTTATATTAGCTTGCTCAACTGCCATAACCTCAACTTTCTTCTTCTTCTTCTTGTTCCTTATATAATCTCTAACCATCTTCAAGATTTTTCTACCATGGTTAGAAGGTTTGTTTACAAAGATGTCAAATTCATTCGGACCCTCTAGATCCTCAAGCATCCAAGAGGGGGTTGAAGAATCGTTTGAAGAATTGCTTGATGAATCAGAATCATCACTGCTAGGCATATATTCTTCATCATTCTCAATATTTGCACAATTGCCTTGTTGCACTTGAGGTTCTTGTACGACCTATTGTTGCTAAAACCCCTCTTGTTGAGTCGGAAGTGAGTGTCCCTCAACATCTACACTATGTTCATCATCAAAATATAGTGGAATGGTGGGCAAACCCTTATAGTCCTCCAACCACAATAACAAATCATCATTCGTCTTCAATATCACTAGGCCATTACTTAAATCTTTCCAAGGTTTGTTGCTATAAACTTTGACAGATGTTGTTCTCCCATTAGCCTTGCTATACATATCAAGTAGATTCGAGTAGCACAATTTATCCCTATCATCACATGAAATACCCACTCTCTGGCCCCCAGCATATTTTATGGTTGGAAACCATACAATTTCACCTCCAGTCCATACATCTAACACCACACGGTTATCCATTGTATATTCTGTCCAATTCAAAAATCAATAAAAAATTACTTAACGTAATGAAAAAACAAAAGCACATCAAACAAGATGTATTAAATAAAAGCTAAATATTTAAATATAAAAGGCTAGAAGCAGAATATTGTAATACTAATTAATATAATTTCTAGCAGTAGTGCATTGGGGAATAAGCATATTTGTAAATTAATTAATCAATCACAATTTATATCCGATAAATAAAGATTTTATTTTTATATAAAATCATCATAAAGTAGATAAGAATAAGTATATTTGAATTAATCCATCACAGTTTCCATATCCTTTGTCGTACCTCAATGATTCATCAGCCTTAAGCCATTTAAAAATAGTTGACAATTTGGGAATTTGAACAATTCAATATATGAAGATTTAGTCAATTCAAATTTTTACTATATTTGGGGAATAAATTTCCAAACCTCATCAATGAAAATCAAGGAATGATAGAATCAAGAACCGGAACAACAAAAATTAAGGTATGTAATTGTTTTCCACCCACTCAATTCTAAAAAGATGTTAAACTATTAGAATAAACTATTTAATTTTAAGATGCCCAAAACTTGAAGTAAAAACCCTAGACAGTTTCGTGCCCCTTCAATATCTAACAACATCAAATTAGTTTATTTAACATATCAAAATTCTAGTTGTGAGAAACACCAGTTTGGAAAACCAAAATTTGAAGTAGAAGATTAATAAAAAATAACGATTCAAAAAATGAGTTCTTCAATATCTTTTAAATTTAAAAAAATAAAAAAACCAAACATACCGTGTAGATTTCCCTTCCAAATCGACGAAAAATTGAATTGTTTTCTTGTTTTCAGCTTCAATCATTCGAACCAGCAACTTCGATTTTGATAGATTTGGTTGAAAGCGTGAGTTTTAGGGTTTTCTCTTTTCTCTCTAATTTTTTTTCCCAAATGCTGATACCGCTGGTTGCAAAGGATATAACGGGAAATGATTAAAAAATAATGTTGTTAAGTCCATTTTGAAAAAGGGAAGAGTGTGTTTTATTTTTTAAACTACAAGGGGATTTCGCGCAATTTTCAAATCACTGGGGAATTTCGCGCAACATTTTCAAACCACAAGGGAATTTCGCGCAATTAATCCATTTCATAAGATACACTTTGAAACTCATAAAATCATCCCATTGACCACAAAGAACGCAAGAATTCAGATCTTCAAGGTTATCCCATATTAATGATAATTAAAAAGAATAAGAATAAAAGTCCGCCTTAAAAATACAAATTTAATACATAATCTTTGTAACTTGCATGGATCAACAAACACGTGAGGCTTCCATTATTCATACATATTATAACAGGTTGGATTACATACAAGTTTTGTCAAAGTATTAATTGTAAGGTAAACAGTAAACATCACAAATACTATTCTGAATTAATATTTTCTTTTATATAAAGTAAAGAAATACTCTTTTAGATCATGTCTATACATGAACTCTATTATTATTTATAAATTTATAATAATTTAAAAATACTTTATTTTTTAAATAACAATAACTTTTATGCGTAATTATAATAATTTTTATACTCAATAATAATAATATTAAAAGATAGAATTCATCATGGACTTGAGTTCATACAAAGTTTTGTACATAAATTAACATTTAATTGACATTGGCAGACAAAAGAAGTGTTTTTTTTTCCTTTGTCCATTCTTTATTTAATTAACAAGTGTTAAGGAAGTGGATAATTAATTCAATAATCATAATAAATCATTTCTCCTTCCATAATTGGAAAATATATAAAAATAGAAACTAAATAGAAGATCTCGGGTAAGATCGACGGATCCACACCCAGAAATCCAGACAAACTGCACCGCACCGCATCACCACCGGCAATGGTCACCGCCGGCGGAGCCACCAAGAAACGCCGCGGCAGAAGAAAAGCCAAGCTCAAAACCAACACCCAATCGAATCTAATCAGTCCCCAATCCCAATCCATCCACAACAACCATCTCTACGCCGCAATCCCCACACTCATCGCCGCCGCCTCCGCCGCCAACTCCTTCCTCCTCCGCCACGAAATCCACCTGTCCCCCTCCCAATCCCTAACCCTAGAATCACTCCTCTCCTCCACCTCCTGCTCTCTCTCTCACCTCCTCTCTCTCCTCCCCATCCCCATACCCATACCCCCTTCCCCCACCTCCCCGCTCCCCCCATCGTCCAATTGGTTCGATTGCTTCCTCGAATCTTCGCCTGATTACGACAATAGATGGATTCAGTTCTTCAATCTCTCTAAACCCTCCTTCACTCTGCTGCTCCGCCTCCTCACGCCGTCGCTGACGTCGTCTCTCCACCCTCTGGCCCCCAACGCCGCCCTCGCCGCCACACTTTTCCGATTGGCACATTCCGCCTCCTTCTCGGCTGTGTCTCGCCGATTCGACCTCGATTCCCCCACGGTATGTAGAGCTTTTTATTCAGTGTGCAAAGCGATAGTGGAAAACCTAGGGCATTTATTCGAATTCAATTCGGATATTAACAGAATTATTGTGGGGTTTGGGTGGATCTCTTTGCCTAATTGCTGTGGGGTTTTGGGGGTTGAGAAATTTGAATTGGAAGGCAATTTGATGGGGGGAAATGAAAATGAAAATAGGTCTTTGTTAGTTCAAGCTTTGGTAGACTCTGAAGGGAGGTTTCTAGATGTTTCTTCTGGATGGCCAGGGTGTAAAAAACCCGAAGATGTGTTGAAAAAATCGAAGCTCTGTTCTGGGGTTGAGGATTCGAAAGAGTACTTGAATGGACCTTCTTTCGAGTTGAATTCTGGAAATTCGATTCCTCAGTATGTTCTTGGTGATTCGTGCTATCCTTTACTACCGTGGCTTATAACTCCATTTAGTGATAAGAACAGGAAGCTGAGTTCTTCAGAAACGGCGTTTAACGAGGTGCATTGTAGAGGGATGGAGTTAGTAGGGACGGCATTTGCCAATGTTAAGAAACGGTGGAAGCTTGTGGGGAAGATGTGGAAGGAGCAATGCGTTGAGGTTTTCCCGTTTGTCATTGTTGCCTGTTGTTTACTGCACAATTTTCTCATCAAGTGCAGTGAGGTTTTGCCGGAGGAAAATGCAGAGGGTGGTTTAAAGAGGAGAGAGTTTCCGGAGTTTGATGGAGACGACAGTGAAAGTGGAAGGAGAATTAGGGATGCACTTGCTTCACACTTAAGTCGGGTAAGTCAGAGATCATAACTCTTGTTGTATATGTTTAGATGGGAAGCTTGTACTTTTTAAGTTCAATGGTTCCAATTTCGAAATGCATTTCTGTTTTGCCATTTCCATTGATGTGCTTTTATGATTTCATGTATGTTTACCCCAAAAAAAAGATAAAAAAAGGTTGCACACTGCAGAAAGAAAGAGTATATATGGAATGCAGTTGGAATTTAATCAGTTGATAGTTGATACTATAGTTTTCTGATGTTTAGTTGCAATCCTTGCTCAGCTGCAAAGTACTGAATAGAGTGTGAGATAGGAAAGAAATCTTGAAGTAGTTTAATTAGCAGTATCTTTTTATGGTTCTATCAGACCTTGATTTCATCGGATATCTTGCATTTATACTCCAATTTACCTAAACAAGAGACAGGTTACAAGTAGTTCATTCAAATAGGAACATAACATTGCTGTTTTCTATTATAGTTGCTCTTTGCTGCAATCCAGATATAGTCAAGATTAGCCTTGATTGGATACACCATGGATGTTGGAGAATTGCATGCAATGTTAGAACCAATGTCCACTCGATGGAGGGTTGCTTTTTTTTAATTCTCAATTCAAAAATACGGAAGAAGATTTTCTTGATCTAGTGAAATGTCTAATGCTTCGTGATGTGTCCCGATTTTGTTAATTATCCATTATGTTTCTCAGCCCCTCGTATAAGGTGTGGTATGAGGAGAGATCATAGTATCAAATTGATATCATATAAAAAAAAAAATTGTTATTAACTTTCATCTCTTGATAGGTTGGAATTTTAATTTCTCATGCCAGAATTTTTTATTTTTGGCTGAAAATTATCTAAATCATTCTATGCACATCTTAATTCGTTGGATCTTCCAATAGCATGGTCTTACAAACTTCACAACATTCCTAAGAAATGGTTTAATACGACTTAACGAAAGTGGGTAACATCTTTAAATCTGCAAAGAAATACATGTATATATCTATAATCAAGAAAAACAGGCCCTTGCATTTAGAAGTACTACCTTCACTATAGAGAGTTTGACCTCCTAACAATAACAAATATCCTAGTTACTTTACATTTTACGGTTTAATCCCTATTAGAATAACTTCTTTGAAGGACAATTCTTTGTGCAAGCCAACATGCAAGATATCAAACCAGATACACCTCCATCACGTAGTTGTGTGTCTGTTCTCTCCAGTACTCTTACAAACTCATCCGAGCTTAGGTTCCCATCCTTATTTTCATCAAACATATAGTAGACCAAATTAACCACTTTATCGGTGAGGCTGATGCCACAGACCTAGGATCATGTTAAGAAATCAGTAATGCAACTCAAGTGCATTTATAAATGGTATTAGTTGTTTTAGTAAAAGGTATTAGTTGTTTTCACCGAACAGTATTAGTTGTTTTCATTGAACAGTATTAGTTGTGCTCTAGGTTGAAATAGAGAGAATGAAAATGAGTTGTAGATGTACTTGTTTAGCAGCTCTTTTGAAGTCCTCCTTTGACAATAGGCCATTCACTTTGCCATAACTGAAGAGGGCCGTGGAGAACGGTCCTAATCTTTTCCTGAGCAAAGCAAAATTCTCGAATTCTTCAAATGTAATACGCAAGTCCTTTAGGGTTGGCTCGTTGTCTAGCTCATCAACTTGATCAAGAAACTTGTCTATGTAACTCATATCGGCAGATGTAACCACAGATAGAACAAAATCTTTGGCAGAAATGCTCCCTTGTGACTTAAAGTCATAATGTGCAAATTCCAATCTAAGCATCTGTTGAGTAATCAAACGGAAATTTACCAAGGATAGAAGAGAACGGTCAAGATTAAGTTCAGCCGTAGATAAAAAGACATATATACCTCGTCATGCAAGTCTCGCAAAAACTTTACGAATTTGTCGTGTTCAAGGCGTTGGGTCCCGTCCTTCCCGAAGAAGAACTCTAGTAGACCTCCATCCTCCACAGACCCCGAAACTTTTAACCCGCTCCTCATTCCGTCTCTGTGAGAAGCCCCTTGTCTGCATTGACTACGCATCAGAGCCATCACCTTTTTGAATTCTTCCTTGTCTATTCCTCTGTGTTTATGCATGAACCAGTTCAGTATGAAATATTTTTATTGTAGAAGCTGACAATTTGATAATGATCACATTAATATTTAAGATGATAGATTTCTATTGTTAACTTATGCTGCACTAAAAAAAATTTATGGATGGCAAAAATCATCAGATGGATGATAAAAAAGTAGAAAGAGTTAGTCTTATGTAGAACATTTTTACCGTACAAGTAGTTCAGAACTATTACTCTATAGTATAATAACTAATACTGTTGAATGAAACAACTAATACTGTGTAAAAATGCACACAGAATGTGGTTTATGTAAGACTAATAGAAAAGGTAAACTATCCACAAGACTACAGGAGAGGCTTAACTAAAGTAAGGTTGTGTAGAAGATAAATAACTGATCTTGTTATAGGATGGTTCGGTTAGATTGTCAAGAAGAGACTTTGGGAAACCTTTAATTAACCCAAAACAGAGAAGCAGAGCAAGGGCATGATGAAAATGGGATAAACAGGCATACCCATCATCATTAAGGTCAAACATTTTAAACGCAACGGAAAAGCTTGCTTCCGGGATGCTCAATATTGTGGCAAAGAAGATATACCTGTCAAAATGGTAAAAAGGTTAGGACATAACATACGATACTTATGATCAAATTTAAACTTGATAGTTTGTAGACATTTGAAAATTGGTTTGGGATTATGTGATGTGATACTAACTCTCGAAATGAAATGAGGCCATCTTTATCAGTATCAAACAACATGAAAAACTCCGAAGGGGGACAATGCAGTTCGCTGGTGATTTGTTCGCCGTTGAGGTTTCCTCCTCTAACAGCATTTGCTTCAGATGGAGGAAATACAGGAACGACGGCTCTCATGAGGTCTGCTGCCGTCATATGGGCTTCTCCAGTAGGCGCCTTCTTGTAAGATGCAAAGTACTCGAACACCTTGAATGAAATACTCGAGAAGAAGAGTTAGTTATATCCATACAAGCATATGCATTTCAAACTCTACAAATAACTTCCATAATCTTTTTTTTTTTATTTCAAAAGCTGTGAAGAGTAGATTTTACCAAAAACGGTTGTTTTTGTGTTCCCGTTTCTTTCTTAATTGCTATTCTCAGAAGCTAAAGCTGTCAGGGGCAGCTTTATTTTAATAATTGATTATGCCCCTATACTTGAGTTTGCAAACATTAATGTTACTGTCTATAAGCTATTATTATAAGTTAAGAGACAAATATTATACTTTTATCTTAAGCCAATTGTGTACTTTTTCCTCATTCTTGGATCTCACAGGTTCGTTGGTTAACTGATTTTTTCATACTAGAAATTATTAATTCTATTTATTTTTAGAATTTTTTATTATTTATTCATCTCTGTGTATAAAAATGAGAATTAAAATAAATTATTATTTGTCATAAATGATTTTACTGATTATATCAAATCAAATCAATCCCGTAAAAGATTACAATTAATTGCTATATATTTTGATTTATTATGCTCATATGAATAAGATCTGATAACATATTTTTGAATCATTTTTCAGAAATTGTATCATGAGCTGATTAACTATATCTTTTCCTTAAATAACATTTTTTCATAATCTTGGATTGTTATCAAAAGTCAAAAGATTGATATCTTTATATTCTGTGAACTTTGTGTTCATGTGAACTCTCTTTTTCGAGAGTGTAGTTGTTATTCTTAGTGTAAATCGTATCCCTACAGCATCACATATAATAAAGATTATAAATTAGGATATTAGGCAACTGGTTTTCCTGAAATCATGTTAGGGAGGGGTGGCAAGAATAGGGAATTACTTAGATTACCTTTTCAGGCTTGCTTAGTGTCCTGATCCGTTTCTCATACTTGAAGAAAACTTTTTTCCTGTATGAATCTGAAATAATACCAACTATTACTACTAATACTTCTCTGATTTTGGATAATACACACAAACATACCTTTGAACAAGAAGCTACTCTTCTTCTTACTCTCTGTTTGGCTTTCTGAATCTGCAAATGCAACTCTATCACACACCACTACGCTGGACCCCACAAACACAACCCCATATCTCAAAATTGATTCAATAAACCATGAATGGTCTCCCTCATTCTTGTAGTACTTTCTTGATGATGATTCCACCAATGAGCTGTTCTGTTTTCTGAAAACAGAGCGAAAAAACAGAGTTTTTGGTGCCAAAACTTGGATCTGTGATGTGGATTTTCTCAAAGAAAATGCCCACGAATGCATAGTATATGTTGATTATTATTATTATTATTATTGCTGCACTTTCGATGTCAAACAATTTCAATAAGTAGAAACTTTACATAGGGAGAGATTAGTTTTGGTGTATATTTGCATGTATATTGTGATTATAAGAAGATGGAGAAGAATGGTAGAGATTCAATAAACCGAAAATCAAGGTGGCCTCAACATGTGGACTTGGACTTGTTCTTAACGGTACTATTCAAGGTAATTTGGTTACTAGCACTAATTCCTTTTTTCCAATATACACATAGAAAGAAGAAAGGCACATAAGATTTGTGACTATAGTATTATATATTATTGGATTCAGATCCTTATAGGAGTTTTTTTTCCTTTTTTCAATAAAGATATGTCTAGATTTAGGGAATATATGTTTTGAATTGATTTTGTAATTAATAATCTATTTAAGTCGATGTATTAATATCGGTGATTTCTCAATGACAAAATCTAGTATAAGTCAGGGTACAACAATGAGCACAAATTAATATTTGTTCATTTCGAAGTGTTAAAGCGCTATGTTTAAATTATATTTTATCTCAGCGTGAAATCGTTTCACGCAAGTGTGCCTCTTTTACCTGTCCCCGACCCCACAGGGTTCAAAATCGGGGGATTCTTGTCCTGTGGGGGTGGATCCCCACGGGAAACGAGGATTCCCCGTCCCATTGCCAAACCTAGTCTCATTATTTGAGTAGATCTTCATTTTAATATTTGAGTCATATTTTCTTTTTGAAATGTAATTGCATTGGGTCTCACAAAGCTATGAGTTATGTTGCATTTGGATCTCATAAATCAAATATATGAAATCATCTCATATAAATTTTTATTTTTCAATCAGGAATGGGATGGATTGTCCTTGTATTCCTATCCTTCAAAACATTGGTTTCTCACTTCAATGCCTAATGTGTAAAGGTGTTTTTTCGACAAGCCCGTTTTAAATTTTGTTGCATACTCCATTGTTTATTATTGAATACAAGATTTGTTGGTTCGATTGTCAGAATTTTTTATGTCAATCGTGATGCCTAATTCATGTAATTACTAAATTTCTAAAATTAGTTAAGTGGATTTCTAAAGGCCTGAAAGAATGGTTTAATTTCAAACTACAGTAAAAAGTCCATATAATATACTTTATATAGGAATAAACTCTCTATAATAATAAAAAATTACGGTTCCAACTTGGGACCAGTTATATTTAGGAATAAACTTCATATTGTACCGGTTCCGTCTTAAGAATTTGTGCTTCTATATAAGAATAAATTACATTATATATAAAGATTTATATATCATTATAATTAAAATGACCTAAAAATTTATCTATGCTTAATTGTAACATATCTCAATTTCAGGATTTGAGTTCGTTTATCAACTTTGGGTGTCATTTGCTTGAAATAGAAAAGTTGTACTACTAATTTTATGAAAAATATACATATATTGAACAAACATTTATAAACACGTCAATAATAATTATTGTTTAGTTCTTAAATAAATGCATATTATTTGATACATGTATTTTATATACTTTGAAGGTGTATGTATTTATTTTAGTCAAATTCATATTAATTAGATATATGAATTTGTTAATAAATTTACATACATGTAGTATAGTATGTATTATATTAAATGTATTATTTTTTTTAAAAAAATTATTTTTTATATAAAACTCTATTTAAGAATAACCTCCATATAGTAATATTTTTTCCCGGTCCCCACAATATGACTGTATGGAGTTTTTATTGTTAATATATGGAATATGGATTTATAATATCTTAAATACTCCTTTTCATTTTTTGTAAAGGCCTATCTTAAATTTTTCAGACAAATTAAAAAATATTGCATTTTTATAGAAAAATTGAAAATTAAAATGATAGTAGAAATTAATTACTATGGGATATATGAAATAATAAGGATTAAAAAGATCAAAACAATGTTTTCAAAACCGGGTTGAACCGGCCGGTTCAACCGGTTGAACTGAAACCGCCGTAAGAATCGAAAAAAAAATGGTTTTTTTTTTTTTTTTTTTTAAAAATTAAATTATTAATTTATTAAATATTTAAATTTTTAAATATAATTCCTGTTTTGACATTTTTTTGCATTATTTATTTTTTTTATTTGATGTTTTGGCTTTTATTTTCCTACATTGCCCTTATTTAATATATATTTAAACTTTTGTAGGTTTCTTGTTTTTACTTTCTATCATATCATTAAAGATAATTTATCATTAAATAAGGCTAATTTTGGTATAATTTTTCTTTATTAATAAAGTTATGAAAAAAGATCAAAAACATCTTATATATTTTAATATAAAAGATTATTAAATAATTAAAATTTTAAATATATATTCCACTTTGGATTTTTCCTAACACTTTCAAATAAGTTGGATAAATGTATGAAAAGTGGAAGCTATTACAAAATTTATAAAATATGATTATCTTGTGTTATAAAATATATATTTAAACCTTTTATTTAAATATGATATTTTCTTTTAAAATATTTTTTGAATAAACATCATAAAAAAGATCATATATAAACAATTGAACCTTTAGGATCCATCTTATAAAACCGTTTCATGCAAATTTTGTTTAAATTCAATCTCGATTTATTTATTATTAAAATTTAAACCCATCAAAAAAATCAAATCATGTAATTTATAAATAATATAAAAGATTAGAACAAAATAATTAGAATAAATGAGATCTATTCATTTAGGTTCATGGGCTTTGGAATTACCTTTTTCATATCAAATAAACTGGAATTTAGAATGAAAATAATAAAAATATTACAGGTCAACCTCATAAATTCAAGAGTTACTCTTGTGTGCGGTGATCGCGTATATGAAATGGAGTTTTATTTAAATATGTGTCATATTTTCTTTTAAAATATACTCCTATTTGAATAGAAGACTCATAAATTCAAAGGTCATATATAAACAATTGGGAATTTAGGATCCATCTTATAAAACGTTTCATGCAAATTTTGTTTAATTCAATCTCGATTTATTTATTATTACACGATTTAAACCCATAATTCAAAATCTATCAATCAAGCCTAATGTCGTAGTTATTTTTATGGGAGAATTTGTATTGTGGTTGCTATAATTTATGGACCATCTATTCAGTTTAAGTTGATGGGCTTGTTCCATTCGGACTTTTTTCATATCTTTGAGGCCTATCTAAAGTGGGTCCATAACTTATATAATAAAAATATGTACTACCAACTTGTACCGTCATAAAATTGACAAATTTGCAATCTTACTTATCTAATGCATATTAACGATATAATATTATTTTCTATCATCTACTTTTTCAAAATCTTACTTTATCAAAAACTACAAAATTAAAATTCCCAATTTATTTAATTAAAATGTTTTATTTTAATTAAACCCTTCCAAATACAATTTATTCATACTGAAAAAGTTGCACATTTCATTGTAAATAACTTGTATGTTTCATGAAATAAATTATATTTTAAAAAAATACACACAATTGACGGTGCACTTGGGTATGTTTGTTTATGGATTGATTTAATTTTTTGGGATTTAAATCCCAAATTATCCTGATTGACTTGTCATTATTACCTTTCTATTTATGATCATATATCGGATTTTAAATTCTCCAAAATTCTACGTCTATAATACCTACAATACACCTATTTTAAATATTTTATTTAACACAATTTTTAATACATTAATTTAATCATCTATCAATAAATAATTAATTAATTTTATTATTTATTCAACTCAATATTGTCTCTCCTACTTTTTTTACTTTATTATCATTATATAATCATTCAATCATTTATATATTACATTTAACAATATAATATTATTTTCTATCATCTACTTTTTCAAAATCCTACTTTATCAAATTCTACAAAATTCACATTCCCAAACATATACAAAATACAAATACATTTTATACTTTACACTAAACCCTTCCAAATCACCTCGATCTACAGGATTTCAAATCCTCTCAAAACTATAAACAAACATAGTCGTGCATGACTTTGTCTTAACTATTTATAGGGTGAGGGAAGACAAATCTTCCTTCTTGAGGTGCCACGTGGCAGCCTCTGGTTGGTCGGAATGATTTAATTTACGTAATTAATGCAAATTATTAATGATTGACTTGTCATTATTACCTTTCTATTTATGATCATATATCAGTTTGATTCGCCACATACAAGTGACCGGACGTCCGTAAAATTTTGCTGGCTTATACAGTGTATATATTAAATATAAATTATTTAACTATTTAATTTTAAAAATTAATTTAGTAAATTATCAATAAATAAATAATTAATTTTAATTAATATTAATATAAAACATATACACGTGTTGCCATTTAATTGGGTGCAATTGCTTACAATACCTTGAAAAGGATTTTTAAAATCGGGTCCGAAATCTAAAATAAAAAGAATTATTAATTGTGTTAATATTTTTGAACTTTTTATTTAAATTTCAGGTTTAATTAACCTTGTATAAATATTTTACTTATCATACTCAAAATTTTTTTTTAAAACATATTATATATATAAAATAATATTTAAAACTGGGAACAATCGGTGAACCGGTCCGACCGACCCATCCAACCTTTTTTTTTGGGGTCGTCCGGCTCAACTTCCGGTTCCAGTTTTTAAAACATAGTACAATACTATAATGTGTTTGGTTCTAATCAAGTACAAGTATTAACTTAGTTAAGTGGGTCGTTTGGACAGATCAAATTTAACTTGATCCTTCGAACAGCTGTCTTTATATTGGATTCGAGGTGGATATTGTGAATTTCTTGGACTTAATTTGTGTATGAAAAAATCTATTTATTATAAAAAGTTGTATAGAACAGTATACATAAAAATAATCCACCTTGGTCTTAGATTTCTGTATTATTAGTATTCTATTTTGTTTTAAATTGGCATGCTAGTTGCTACGTTTTTAAAAAATTAATATTAAAACTCGAAAATAGAATATCAATATTCTCGTGTATGGATTATGTATGTTGTTTCAAAGCTTTTAAGCTGCAGTGCATTTGAGTGCTTTTTATTGAAGAAAGTGGTTCAATGTGAGGGACACTTATTTATTAACATTAACACTCCACCGATTTTTCTGAGTTGCGTACAAACTCCCAATTTGACCAAATCACATGCATGCAGATGAAATCTCTAATTCTAATCATTTATTCACGGGTTCGCTCATTAGCTACACTCGATATACTGTACCCCTATTTTGGATTTTTAACAAATCAATTTTTATACTCAAATTGATGAACTTTAATTATTAATTCAGTATGTACAAATCTCGGTTCGTTTTTCAGTTAAGTTTAGTGGAATTCTGTTAATTCACATGCCTATTAAAATAAATCAAAACCAACCTAATACTCACTCCTAATTATAGGACTTATTACATATGATTACCAATAAAGAATCTTAATACATGCATGATAAAAATACCAAAAGGTCGTGCAATAAAAGTATACACCTACCTGAAAATCAAACTCAATGCATTAAACAAAACGAGAAAACGTCCAAATTGAAGAGGCCCAAAATCCCTAATTTTCATGATCCTCCCAACTACCTTTTGAATATCCTTAAAGTGAGAAGTTAAAGATATTACATTGCACATCTATCACATAACCACCACATTAATAAATATTGTAAATTTCCAACCCTACCCCTCAAACCTTCCTATCTTTATAAACACAAGTTTCTAAAATTCACACCACTTGCAAAACCCTAAACCAAAACCAAAACCAAAAAAAAAAAAACCATGGATTGGTATTCATGGTTATCAAAAACAAACCTAGATCAAACACTCGTGTACGAATACGGTTCAACATTGGTTCGAAACGAGCTTCAAGAGGACGATTTAGCCTACTTCAACCACGACTTTCTTCAAAGCCTCGGTATCTCCGTGGCCAAACACCGCCTGGAGATATTGAAGCTTTCAAGAAAAGACGTACGAGGAAGCATGAACGGTTTTTCTAAGGTCGTTATCATAATGAATAAGACAAGAAAGCTCTTCACGGGAAACATTAGAAAATTAGGGTTCCACCGGAATTCGTCACCGTTGGAGCTCTCACCGTACCGGAGCCAATGGAGTGGAGCTCTGAGGAAAACCAACGGCGGCGGAAGGGATGTCCGGCAAGATCAAAAGGCGGCGGTTATTACCGGTAGGAATATGACGTGGTCTGGGCCGTTGGATAAAAGGGCCCAGGAAAAGGTTTTTATGGCTAGTAAGAGTCTGCAGAGCGTTTCTGGGCCTTTGGATGTGAAGATGCCTGTGAACCCGCGTATTAGCCCAATGGTAGCGAGGCCCAATGGGAGGTTGGGCCTGGTTTGTAGAAGCCCAACTATGTCTGGGCCGATAGATAGGTTGGGCCTCAGCCCACAAGTGAGCTACTATAGAAGTGCGAAAGTTGGTGATAATCATGAACACGCGGCACAATATCTGTGGTCTATAATGTTTCAAGATTTGAAACCTACTTAAAAGAGTGAGATTTTATTATGTTATGAAAGAAATGTTTTTTTGTGCACAAAAGTTTGTTTTCCTTGGAACTTTCTTAAGTACGTTTGGGCTTTGGATTACATTTGAAGCTTTGTTGGGATGTTTTTATTTGTATAGTGTTCATGAGTTCATCTCACTGACAAAATATCGGAGTGCGATTGTAATTGTTTTGATGGAGTTTAATTTTGGTTTTTCTTTAATATCTTTTTTTTATGTTTATAGGAGATTGATATTTATATAGCTTGTCTTATTAGCGACTAGCGAGGAGATTTAAAATAAATCATTATTCTGCACCCTAATTACCTTATTACATAAATACAAATAGTAAATTTTTGTACCGTGCATCATGCAATCAACTTGTATTTTTAAAAGATATTTATTATTTTTATTTACTAAAATTAAATGTTTCTATTAAACAATATTGAGTGCACAACTAATATTATTTCAATAAAAATAAATAATATTAATAAATATTATTTAAAAATGCATTTGAGTTGCATGAAATCCGGATGACTAGTATATACAATACATTTGTCAAATGAAAATGGTTAATTGCTAAAAAAAAACTAATTTTGTGTGAATTTTCAACAACAATTAACTTAAAGAAAAAGTCGCAACGTTCAATCCTTTTCAATTACAAGATCGACTACATCTTTTTTAATCAATAGATCGGCTACTTTTTTTTTAACATTTAATTACGTCACAATCACTATTACTATATACATATGATATTAGGGCATGTTTCTTTTGAGACTATTCTGGACGGACTTTGAACTTTACAATTCCACATACCCATTTAATACAATACTAAAATCAGGATTTCAAAATCCAATTTAAAATCTAACATAAACCCTACATCTGCACATATTTCCATTAATAATAATATTATCACTTTTACACAATTTTCAACACAATACTCAATCATTCAATCATTACTATAATAATATAATAATACAAATCAATCAATTTTTTTACAATCCTATATAATCATACCCTATAAAATCTCAAAATAAACATACAATTTTACTATTTATTAGGATTTTAAAATCCTAAATTTCAAAATCCAAAATTTTAAAATCCAAGATTTTTCCCGCCCACTATAAGCCCAAAACAAACACGCCCTTAATGAACTAATGAAGCCATCAATATACGGACCACCTAACCACCTATTGTTTATTACCTAATAACAGTTTATTGTTATTCAATCACATTCATAACATTACACAAGAACCGACCGGACCCCACGAATCTTGAATTTTCAACAGAATTTCTTGTATATTAATCTAATTTAGTTAATAGGGTGGGGTTTAAAGTTGTGTGTTGGATCATTTTTTATTAGAATCACTAACCAATTTGATTTTTTTTTATAATTTGGTATCCCGTCTAAAGATCGGGAAATCAGAATCCAACGTCATCCCACTTCAAGCCTAATCTGGGAAATCAGAATCCAGCGTCATCCCACTTCAAGCCAAAGCAGAGCTTTGAATTGGTCCATGCCAATTTGATTTGACTTAAAAAGTATTTGTCTCTTGGATCTCGCTAAATAATGGAACGAGTTCGAATAAATTTCTACAATTACAGAATTACTTGCATCCGATGCGATGCAGTTAGATCATAACCCAATTTGACTTTAAACAAGTAATATTCATTTTTTGTATCTGATTAACAAATGGGACAAGTGTCGAATAAATTTGTACTACTAATTGCATCAGATAACAGCATTCTTTTAACATTTTCTGTGAAATAATAGCAGTAATGTGCCAAGAATGGTCCAAGCTTCATCACGACCTCATTCGCTAGCAAGGGCCAAAATGGATAAACTCTGCATTTAATCATTTCCTGTGTGTGAAAAGATGATACATTAAATCTGTAGAATTAGTTCCAACAACATGTTATTCTCATAAGAAACTACTAGAACACAAGTAACTTCAAGAATGATAGCGCTTTACTAGCCTATGATTGATTTTAAAAAAAAAAAAAAAAAGGATAGAGCTTCAAATTATTCACAAGCAAAACAAACAAATTCGAGAAGGCCATCCACAAAGGTAGGAGGCTCAATCCAATTATGGGGGGTCGCAAAAGACCTCGAAGCTCTAGGAATAGATTGCGCCACAAAATTGGCGTTACAACAGACAAAAAATATATAATGTCAACTTGTGTAATTTGTGGTTCGAGACGGGTTGTACAAACACACAAAATAAGACGACAAGAAGTCGGGCCCACTACCTATACGGGGCCAAAGAGTTGGTACAACATACAAGACAAAACATAAGTTTACGCTCCAAAACATAAGGGGCCTAAGCGTAAGTACAGCATACAACAAAAACATAATCTTAGCCCTCCATCCTCTAAAGATTATCCTGTCTAGGAATCACATGAAATAGTCCATTGCATGGATGTCACTTAATCAACTCAATTTGTACACCTCCTTCAGCCAAGAAATTGAGATGGACTAAAATCACCTTTACCACTATTGAATTCTCAAAATGCAGCTATATGCAACATAATTTGCTCAAATTAGGTCAAGAAAATATCCCCCTATTTACAGTTAAACATACAAACAACAACAAAGTAAGGGTGATGGTATACTTACAAGATCAACAGTGGATGAGACATCAAGTTCAGTACCCTATTCAAACTTTCCATTCATTCGTCTCAATGTTTTGAAGGAAGCTTGAACGAGCCTCCAGCATAGAGCATTTTGTAAACAGGCATAATCCTGACCGTCAATACTATGCTAAGCAAGGTCCCAATAACACTAACTCCAGCCAGAATGAAGAAGGTAACCCTAAAACAACTTGCACCCAAACAAGTCGAAGAATGCTGCTTTGCTGCCTCATTATCGTATAGAGTGCCAGCAAGGAGACCCGAGAATAGATACGCACCCATTGGATTCCCCAGGGACATGAAATTGAAAATCATACCGAAGTTCTCTAGGCCAAATAGTTCGGAAGCTGTTGGGACCATGATAGAGACTTGAACCCCGTAGCAGATGCCAAGTAAGGAAGTTGCAGCAAAAAGAGTGCCATTAAAACCCGAAGCAAAAAGAAGGTACGTAATCACCATTATTACTTGTGTGACTGTCATCCAAATGGTCCTGGGAATTGCTTTTGATCTGCAAGTAAAGTTATGCTGCTGATTAGAAAAGAAGTTAGTCTTACGCGAAACAGTTTTATCGTGTTACTGGTATGTAGCTATTACTCTATAGTTGAACAGCTTATACTTTTTAATGAAACAATAAGTACTGTCAACTAATACTTTTTAAAATATACACACAAAATGCAAACCGATAAAAGTGGTTTACATAAAGACTGTCTTTGAAAGTTGTAATAATATGAACATGAGTAACACTTGGATGCACTGGTTGCATTGTGCAATTGTTGCACAACTAATAATGTTCAATGAAAACAACTGCTACTGTTGAGTGAAAACAGCTAATATTGCATAGAAGTATTTGCCTCGGACATTACGTTGAGTTAAGTAGTTATTGGGGTAGATTAAATGATGGCAAACCTAACAAAATATTCAGAGATGACACCTCCACCAAGACGACCAGCAAAATTGCCAAAGCTGAAGATGGATAGGAGAACCTTCGTATTATGCATATTCTGAGCTATTCCTATTTGCGCCAAATTATTGAGAACAGTGACACCGGACCCCACGCCAACAAAGTAGACCAAGAACAGAAGCCAGAAATCAGCTTTGATGAAAGCTTCACGAAACGAGAAATCTTCCCCTCTTCTAGGTCTCCTCTTTTTCTTTATCGCACCTTCTCCTTCAGCAAGAAGCATGTCAACCTCAGATATGTTGTTATTTTCATAATAACTTCCTAGGCTTGCTGCTGAAGAAGATGGCTGCAAAAGTGGTTCCACATTGTCAGTATTACCCTTCTCATCGGGTGGTAAAGGATCAGCAGACTTGCTGAGATTGGAAGGGTAGAACGTCATTTTCACGGGGATAGCAAGCGGGGCCATAAGAAGGAGCACCATAACTAGAAGAAGAGAATAGGAAATAGGGGTACTCAAAGGGAGCACATCATCTAAAATAGTAGTTGTAAGAACATATATACCGAGCAATACACTAGCAGCTTGGATGAAAAGAAAATGGTAATGTTCTGAAGAATCGTCTCCTGGAGACGGAGTACAAGGCCTAACCAAAAACATCATCATAAGACAAAGTGCGGGGATTCCAAGTGCAAGGAAGAGTAATAGATTTAAGGACGAGCTGTTGAGCAAAACACTGTAAACTTCGGTATATACAGCAGCACTGAGACCGGAATAGCCTTTGAGAATACCAGCAACTGTTCCACGACTAAGAGGGAAGTTTCTCATATTAGTAACAAGGACTGCTGTTAAGAACCAAGCATTGCTGTTTGTTGCAATACATAATGCAAACCACAACTGCAATATAATTGGATGAAGACATAAGAAAGAAGGATACAAAATAGATAAACGTAAAAAGAATCAACCATAAAAATCAGAGATGAATATAATAAAAGAAATAGCTCATGCTAATATCTTATCTAGAAGAACTATAACCGGCATTTGATGGAGATTATAAATGATCACATTACTTTCTTACACCTCTCACCAGGCATGATATACATTTCTCAGAGCTCGGGAATCACATGTTTAACTGAATATCTATTTCATTCAGCCATTTGTGGCTTATATACATGATTTTTGAATTTTAAAGGTGAAACTATAACTCCAAAGGACATCGACACTATGTTTTTTAGCTTACATCACAGTATTCAATAAATTAGCTACATGTAATACATTCTACCTGAAAGTTTTCTCTACCTAAAACAAAATTACTACGTTCTAAAAAGGTGACAAGATAAATTCTATTTCACCACTCCCAATCCCAAGAGCATTTTTGCCCACTGCGCAACCCACATGTTGAAACATCTCACAAGTAAAGTAGACATAAGAGAGAGCTTGTAAATAAGTTAATAACCACAAGAAAAGAACATATGATTGGAAAATTTTCCAACTAGATCAAGTTACAAGCAATCGTGTCAATCAAACAGAAATACCATAAGATCAAACCCCAGTCAATTGACTTCACCATTTCCACATGCAATTCAGTAGTAAAAAAGAGAAAATAAATACATACCACACAAAAACATGAGGTGGATAAAAATGTTAGGAACAAAATAGTATACAAATGATGTGGCGATTGTCTTGGAGTTGTTGGATGATAGATGTATTGAACAGATGTTGTAGAGCTAGAATCTACCATTGCTTAGTATAAATAGAGATGCCTGATTGGCTTTTGGATATTCAAGACAAAAAACTTGATTCCTCCAAGTCGGCTAAAGGGACTATGATCCCCCAAATGGGTGACAGAGTTTTACTATAAGGATGAGATATTGAGAAATATTATCTAGTTTATTCTAGAGAGAATCATTGTATAGTGAGAAATTTCAAACAGCAGTGCACTGTAATTTTTCAAGATTTGAGGTTACCACATAAATTAGTGTGTCTACCTAATTTGTTTTATATCAAATTTGTTTGGTAGATATGATTCTGAATTCTCATTGTCCTCTTCCAACACGTGACAAAGATAACTATATTTCATCACTCCCAAGCCCAAGATAACATCCCAGAGCATTTGCACAAATTATCCTTTTCTCAAGGATACATGAGTTAGTAATAAAACCCCACATGTTAAAAACTATCACAAAGAAAGCAGACATAAAAAAAATAAAAAAAAAAGTTAATAACCTCGAGGGAAAAAAAAAAACTTATTATTCAGAAAAAAAAAAACTTATTATTCAGAAAAAAATTCAGCAAAATCAAGTTACAAACAATCATCTCAATCAAACAGAGGCACCATAAGATCAAAGCACAATCAATTGACTTCACCATTTCCACATGCAATTCAGTACAAAAACAGAGAAACTAAATACATACCACCCAATAAGGCATCGAAGTAACAGTCCGGCTCAACGCAAGCCACAAAACCCCATAACCAAAAAAGCAAGCCAAAGCACCGACCAAAAGAACAACCCATGGCGGAAACTTATTGCAAACTAACCCAGGCAAAAGCCCCACGTTTTCACCAATATCATTCGCAACACCGAGCAAAGTAAGTTGCCTCTGATTATAACCGAGCACCGATTTCAACGAGTGGGAATACAGAGGAAAATTGTAGGCATTCCCAGCCGCTATTTGTACCCACACAGCAGCACCGAGACCCACCCATGGCGGCCTAGTTCCGTATTTCACAGTCGCCATTTTTGTTCTGCAAATAATATACAGATCTATGGGAGCAAAAATTCAATGGCGATGCTTCAAATTCGCGGAACTGTAATAAGTTGTGATTGATTTTGAAAAAAGAACAGGGAAAAGCGGTGCGATTTGTCATTTATTGTTTATTTTGTGAACCGCACGTCTATTTATTTAATATTAAAATTGTACAGTTATCATATGGCTGGTGTGTTGTTAAATATGATTTTTTTTTGTGTGTGTGTGTGGGGGGGGGGGGGGGGTTTTTGGGGAGTTCACTCTTAGGTACAAAATCTAGTGAGTTATCACTCTTAGGTGCATCAAAAAAAAAATTATTAGTCTTGGATACATAAAAAAAAAATACTATTAGTCTTGGATACAAAAGGTAGAGTAAAAGACCAAAACTACCCTTACTAAACATCTTCTTTCCTGAATTGCCAAATCCACATTTTAACAAACTCGATTTGATGTCTGTCGTCGCACGTTGACCGCGACTGAAATGGCGGTTGTCGCGTTGACTATGCGACATATTTTTTTTTCCGAAAATGTTAATTTGGTTATCAACCATATTAGTTAATCAATTGGAAATTATTAGTTAATTCATTAAAAATCATTAGTTAATTCATTGAAAAGTATTAGTTATTTGTATTAGTTCATAAATTTAAAAGTATTAGTTATTTTGTTATTAACTATATTATAGTATTAGTTAATATGTATCAATTATGAATAGATGAGAGACGGTAAGACTATCATACACACCTTAAAAAAATTATCATTTCAAATACTAATAAATAATTTGTTCGCTAAAAAACAAGATGAACAGTTAAATGGGCAAACAAATACTAATATTTTTTGTTATTTGTAAAAATTTGTTGTTATAAATATACACTTACATGAAAAAAAAAGATGAATTAAAAACATGAATTACATACTAAATAAAATTATAAAACGGAGGTTGATCATTATTTCTAGATCTATAATTAGACGCACGTCGCAGTGCATCCAAGTTGTGTAATGTACGGTAAAGCTCTATCCTGCTTTTAAATTCTAAATCTAAACCATCTACAGAAGGATCATGATTGTTTTTCCAGTATGCAGATAAGAATGGTATTGGATGGTCGTCGGTTGCCATATGCAGCTGTAATTACAGTTAAAAAATTATAGTTATAATTCAATAAAAATCATAAATTTAAACTAATTATAAAATAACATCAATATAGTTTTTCCTTATCAATATCCAATGTGAATTGTTGTGCACGTTCCCCAAGACCAGTGTTGAGTTTGGACGTCGTGGATAAGCATCTATTGTTGCGGGAAGGCAAAAATGTCCACCGTGTTCACTGAACGACATTACGATAACATTATACGTGGTTGCAACTAGGTACCCATGTTCAGGTAATGAAACCATTTGTCGTTTTTGGCAGGACCTTTGAAGTGACAAAGTGAAACTTTCAAATCTTCCATGGTTGTGTAACCACGTAAAATGTTACTATATAAATCGTTTCTTAATTGCAGATCAGTGAAAAGCTCAGTTCGTACCCTTAACCATTGTTCCTGGGTTCCGTAGATTGCGAGTGCAACAGCTCAAAATCCGCAGTTACCATCTCCAATTACGTCATTGTAGGAATGAATATAACCTCTGATATATGGAGGAAAATCGGCCTCCACCTGAGATTTATAAAATCGTGTTGGATGGTTCATATTTGTTTGAGGATGAGGCCTACTTGAACTAGAGGTACTGTTGCGAGGTGGGAAATCGGAAGGTTGGGGCCTCTGGTGCTTTGAAGTTGGAGTTTCGGGGGAATGAGATGGAGGATTTTGGGAAAATCTGTTCCGAGTCTCTTCAGAAAAACTCATCGTACATCCTTCAGATATGTTATGTCTACGATCAGCTTGTGGGGGAATATCATGTTGCGCATTAGTTGCGTCCACTCTCCCCTTACCCTTTTTTTTTAGTAGACTTGTTCAATCCCACTGTTTCTTTCAGTGTCTCATACCAAGAAGGTTCACGATCGCTTTTTCCAGTTTTTTTATTTTTTTCAACCTTCGGAGGTGGAACAATGTCTTCTGTGTCATCATCGAATAATTTTCTCCTAGTCTTAACACCACCGCCATCATCTATTTCGGTGGTAGGTACACTAGAAAAATCAATTTCCAATGTTTTCCAAAACGAGTCTATACAGTTTAAAGGTATGGGGTAGGTGAACTTAACGTAATCTGTAAGATAGCAATGACACGGAAGACCATGTGTTCTCTTGAGAAAATGACCGCATTTTTTTTGGCCCAGCTTCCTTTCAGATTCTTTGACAATGAATTCTAACGCCTTAGACGTGATATTGTGCACTAGTTGGTTGTAGATTACGTTATCTAACATATCAGTCCTTGTTTTGTGGCCGCTAAACCTGGATTGCTTTTTGATCTCGCATATTTACAACTCCATGACCTGGTGAAACTTTCGGAAGATAATGTCAAAGTGTTGAAGGCCGCCATCCACGTTTTTTTTCACCCTATGGTGTTCTTGTTCAACCCTAAATTAATTATAAAATAAAAAATATTTAAATGATTGTATTCAGTATGTATCGGCCCAACCAATATATATATTTGACCTGACCCAATGCATTGTTCGAATAGTATTAGTTATGATAAGAGTGTAATAGTGATTGTTCATCGGTATAAATAAATATAATAGGTAACACGAAAAGTAAAAAGATTGTAGGATTACCTGTTTGTGGTGTAATTCCCGTAGTGCATGCGATGATCGATATACATCCCTAGAATTTTGTTGAAGTGCGGAATAAACCACGTTTGTTCGCAATATGTAATTAGACCCTCAAAGCTGATGTACGTTTCCATTAAAGAATTCCACCTAATGTTCCACTGTTTAGCATTGCCCGCCTGGATTGCGTAATTCCAGTGATATTTAAAACCTTCAGCATACTCATTTTGAAATCCTGGTTGTAAAATAGCCCGGCCTAAAATACATTGCTCGATGTGGTATCTGCATAATTGTGCTTGAGACGTTGGAAAAATTAAATCCACAGCATTCATCACCGCGAAAGCTCTGTCCGTAATAACGACATTTGGTGGATCCTTCTCGTACATTCCCCGAATAAATCGTAGGATGTATTCGAAGTGTTCCTGCGTTTCACGGATCATAAATGCGTATGCAATGGTGAACGTCTTGTGAGTGCTTGTTGTCCCAACTGCCTCAAGCAAAGGCATACCGTACTTGTTCGTGTTGTATGTCGTGTCAATGATCAAGACTTGCGGATAAGTGTTGACCATTACAACCGAACAAGGGTGGCTGAAAACAATGTCCATGAGTTCTTTGCTATCATCTGCGGTCCTAAATTGGTACCTAATAAAATAAAATTAAAAACTAATTAATTTTTTTGTTTTTAAAACTAACACTAAGCAAACTCGACTTGAAAAAAATTAGGAGTATAAGGTGAGTTTTGCATATCCAAATTGTGAAAGGAGTTCATTTATGAGTGCAGCGAAAGCAAATTTGATATTATAGGACAAGACATGCATAATAGGTGGTGGAAAGGTCATATAGGTTGCAGAGATAAAGTTGAAAGAAGTGATAAGTCATGCAATAGACTTGCACGGACATGTGGGTTACAGATAAAAGCTTGAAGCACCATGTGGTGTGGCAGTTTTGCAATTGGAATTGTTACTCACTATAATTAAAACACATATGATATATACAAACATTTATATTGTTACAAGATTTTTAGGTTTTAGTTACATCATAACTAGTGATTAAAGTTAAAAACTTTTGTCACACTATTTTATATATTTATTTTATTTTATTTAGAATATAATATGTTCATATCATTTAAATTTTTTACATAATAAAATTATCTTTATTTTTTCTTAGGTGAAAATATTTATGTTTATTATATACCTAAAAAAATTTATAATTTATGCTTTTCATTTAAAATATAACAAAAAAAATGCATTTATATATATATATATTTTAAAATATAACAAAAAAAAAATGCATTTATATATATATATATATATATATTTTTAAAATATAACATAAAAATATAACAAATATTTGTAGAATCTTATACCAAAATATTCTCTTTGACTCGGTGTCTTTACATCCCTAATATGTTTGTATCTTTAGTTTTGCTTTATTTCCTATTCAAAAAGAGTGGGTCTCATGTGCACCCGGGTGCACCGTGCACTCATAGTGCATTTTAGAAACTTACAACTATACAAAGCAGAAACGTGCAATTATTCCAAACAGAAGCATGCTTTTGTAATTCTGAAAATGACATAATTTATAAAACAAGTATAAATAAATGTGCTAGTATTTATACCTGTAATTATGTTGTTTCAGTAGGTGTATGAAGTTTTGCGTTGAGGTAAGCTCACCCCGGTCTTTTGTCCTTATCTTGGTAATAGCATTGTACATTCTTTTTGCGTCCGTAGAATTGTTGGGATAGCATTTATTCATATATGCCATTATGTTTGAAGCAGTGACGTTCATTGATACTAGGTATTGTACATGTTTGTACTGTTCTGGAGTTAATTTACCCAGTTTCGAACCCTCTGGATGTTTTGGAAATTGATGATTGTGTGTCCCGTTTAAAATATCGATTTCCCAAATATCACGCTCGCGATCAGAAACCCTTGCAACTAAACAAAAAAGGACATGAATTTCTTTGGGTTTTGGTATTTCGCTCAATTTTTGTTTTTTAGGTGTATATTTGTCACCTGCAGTACACAAATACCTTACGTGTGTTGCAGAAGAATCACGAATCCACAATGTGATGTTTCTGAAACTAGCAACACTGTTAACAAAAAAAGCAACTCCTTCTTTTCCAATTAAACCCTCTTCAGGAGTAATAAATTCGGAAGTGAGATCTTCGGAAAAATAATCAGCCTCATGATAAGAACTCATTTTATAACTTGTAAGATTTTTTGCTACTAAATGGCGGAGGTGGGAGAGATGGAGGAGGTGGGAAGATGGCGGAGGTGGGAGAGAATGCTGGCTACTGAGGTGCAATTTAGTAATTTAGTGGTGCATGAACTTATATCTGCGAAATAATTCATTTAGCATGCGTATGACACAAACCGACAGTCACAAAATAAACGGACACAAAATAATTCATTTAGCACGCGTATGACACAAATCGATAGCCATTGTGTCGCATGTCAGGTGCGACATCAGTGGACTGTGTCGCATGTACCACGCGACAGCAGAGAGCTGTGTCGCATGTCAGACGCGACAGCAGAGCTCTCTTTCGCATGTCCCCCGCAACGCTTCACCTCCCCGAGGAGGAGATGTCGGCGTAGGCACACTTCCCGAGTCCGACCTGCCAGAAGTTGATAAGTTGTACGAGTTCAAGTCAAGGACCCAAGACGAGCTTGCGACCTCGACTTGGGGGGGATGAAATATGGGTGTTTATTTTACGTAGTAAGATAAGCACCAGACCAAAACATAAAGTAACTTCCACTGATAGAAGACCCGAAGGTCGGGAGAAATACATCGTAAACCAAAGCCCGAAGGCTAGTACAACAAGAAAAGAAAAAGAAAACAAAAAGGGTAGTAGAGCTGCAATCTCAATTCTTCTCAGCTGGGGCAGTCGAGGTGGGGTAATGACCGTCCCGAAAGGAGGCTCCTGTTGCGTAACCACCGGTGGATCGGCTTCTGAGCTTAAGATCCTCTCCACAACGGGCTCGGCAGGCATGTCAACAGTTGGAGGAACAACCTTCGACCTCGGTATCTCCTCCCTGGTGGGCTCGGCAGGATCGGCAGCAGTGGGAGAAACGACCTCCGAGCTCGGAAGATGTAGCATCCGGGAGGTCAACCAACGAAGAGTCAGGGAGAGGGCGCACTATCTACCTGGGATCGGGAAAAAACGAGAGATCAACGCCCATGTCCTCCAGGTCTTGGATATCCAGCAAAACGTCGGAGGCGAAAGGGTTGGCCCGGACGTAGTCCCTGAGGTCGGTGACCAGCCCAGTGAGGTCGCCAGAAGGGTTCGCCTGGTGACATATTCGAATGGCACCAGCAAAGGCCATCACATACGCAAAATTAGTGTTCATCTCTTCGGCAACCTTGAACTGGGCCTCCCTAGTGTCCAGCTCCCCTTTCGCTCTGGCCAACTCCTCCTTCAGACCGGCCTCCACCTCCTCCGCCCTCCTTTCCGCCTGGATCATCTTCAGCTTCTCGGCAACCGGGGGTCTCCGCCCGGTGACTTGGCTTCTCCTCGGCTAAGCGCCCTCTAGCTTCGGCCAGCGACCCTCGGGTCGAGATCCGCGAAAGATGCCCACATTTGTTTTCTCCAAATTGCTTCGAGTCTCATTGCCCGCCTGAATCATTCCTTTGTCGGATACGAGCCTGGGACTCACGGAGATGTAGGAGCTCGGTTTCAGCTTGGGCGCTGGTCCTCTCCAAATAAAAAGCAGCCTTGAGAGTGTGAACCATGGCCGAGTACATGTTGCCCGTCATTTTCTGACGACGGGCGTTGTCATGATCAATAAGAGTCCACGCCCGGGGCAGGTTGTTCACGCTGCGGGAAATGTACCCCGACCACTTATTGGGGAGGTCGGCCGAAGTAAGGGGAGGACTCCTGAGGAAGCTAACCACCTCTGGGAAAAAGTTGGCGGGGCCTAGTTCAGGGCTTTAAAGGAGAGCCGAACCATCAGAGCTATGAAGATTAATGTGAAAAAAGATTAATGGGGAATAATTCGCACAGATCTATTCGGGGTGAATATTTAAATACAAATTTAATTTTATAATTATTACTAGCATGAATTAATCCTATATTAATTCAAATAATAATCCAACAACAAATCATGCATATAATTAATTCACGTAAATCCTACGCATGCGGAATTCTACGAGTTTAACGTACGTCTTGGGATGGCAATGGTCTGGCTGATTAGACTCACCAAAAGAACTTCCCAAGTATTCCCTTAATCCTTGCTCGACTATCCGGTGGTAGGACACTTGCGAACAATTAACAAAAGGAAAATAAATTATGTTGCACCACCTTTGTGGATTTACTAATTTTTCCAACACATGGAATTGTACTTGGGAATAAAAGAGTCATCCCCTATTTATATAGCATAAGTGGTCGAAATTATTGGGAAAAAATAATGTGGGAAAATCTTTTCTTGATCTCCAAGAAATCTTGAATATATCTCCTATATTCTTTTTCCCATAATAATAATATTCCACAAAATTCCACCTACTCTTTGTTATGGATAAATTTCGAAAATTATAGGGCAAGATTCCAAGATTTGGATCTTCTTGAATTTATGAGATATTCTTGTATTTCAAGAAATACATATCTTCCATAATATCTTTTCAAGAAAATCAAGAAAATCTTTCTTTCCCTTAATTATCAAAATTTTTGAAATTTCCATATGGATAACCAAGTGGGGGATTTCTTGAATTTAATGAGATAATCTTGTATTCCAAGAATACATATCTTCATTCCATAACAAAATTCAAAGAAAATCTTTCTCCCCTTTTATCCATAAATTTCGAAATTAATAAGAAAAAATAAGCAACAATATTTATTTTATTTTAAACACCTTTTTCAGTTATTGGACTATATGTTGGGCTACTTAGGGGGCCTTTAGGAGAATTAAGATTGGACCTTCCAATGGATCTTGAATTATCAATATTGAGCCACAATATTATTCAAGCCCATAAATATTAATTAATCCCACTACATAATTAATATTGCACTATCCATCTTAACCCATATTACAGTCAATATGGCTCCCGGTTATTATTTCCCGTGTTTAAGATTATCTAGCCCATTAATTAATTCAAGCCACTGAAATAGCTTTCCGTTAATTAATATCTTTTGTCATTGGTCAAGGAACGGTTCAACATTATTATCCATACCGGAAACTAGTTCCACTTGCAAGATTTGGTATGATAAAGCTTATGAACCTCCCAAGGGGGCAAATCGAACAAGCGTACTTGCACACAATTCTCCGTATTAAACCTTAGCAATCACATGTGACCAATAATATTGCCCAAGATAAAAAGTATTGAATCTCGTTGATTCTCTACCCATGATAAGTCAAATCAATAGTTACCAACCACACGTGATCCTATTTAAGGAACGAAAATTAAGAAATAACGAACCACTGAGGTCTAATTCTTCCTTGTTCAGTTCTAAAGAATTTGTCCTCCTGTAGGTCCTATTCAGTGCATCAGTCATGCACTAGTGTAATCTCTTGGTCAAGACAAGCCAATCCGAGCCTTACACTTCAACCTTTCACGATGGGTTGTTCATTTCCATCTAGGTCGTGAATGGCGTACTTTTTAGTTACAAGGGATTTGTTAATTTAATCTTACGTGATCCGGTATCACTAAATTAACTACAATGTAACACGACGATTTATTGAACAGATTATATGCAAAGAAAATATATGTAACATTCAATGATATTTAAAGCATCAGTGATAAACAATTTATTTTAGTAAATAAGTCTGAAATTCAGTTTTGATTATACAAAGTAAAAAACATATTTTCCAGTATAATCCCAACAATCTCCCACTTATACTCAAAGTCTGCTTTTAAGTATACTACAACATGTCTCGTGTAGTTCCTAATTCGTGACATCTAATGTCACCTACACGAACCTAATAATTTCTCCCACTTATACTCAAAGCAGATTGGCAACGGTCTTGACACCCATTCCTTCCACATGTCTCTCGAATGTATTCAGAGGCAGACCCTTTGTGAATGGATCTGCTATGTTGTCTTCTGAAGCTATCTTTGCCACATCTATATCTCCTCTCTTAACGATGTCTCGTATAAGATGGTATTTCCTTTCAATGTGTTTGCTGGCTTTGTGGGCTCTTGGTTCCCTTGAATTTGCAACTGCTCAAGCATTGTCACAATAAACAATGATTCTGCTGGGCAAATTCGGAACCACATTCATGTCCACTAGGAAGTTCTTGAGCCAAACCGCTTCTTTCGCTGCCTCGCTAGCAACTACATATTCGGCTTCCATGGTAGAATCTGCGACGCATTTCTGCTTGACGCTTCTCCATGTCACGGCTCCTCCCCCCATGCAAAACACACTACCGGAGGTAGGAATTCTGGAGTCTATGTCTGATTGGAAATCCGAGTCCGTGTAGCCGATGGGGATTGGACTATCTGACTGATAAATTAACATTCTATCCCGAGTTCATTTTAGATACTTCAGAATGTTCTTAACTGCCGTCCAATGTTCTTTCCCCAGGTTACTGTGATATCTTGCCACCATGCCAACGGCAAAGCAGATATCCGGTCTCGTACACAACATTGCATACATAAGGCTTCCAACAGCCGAAGCATAAGGAATGCCTCTCATGTCATCTATCTCCTGTTGCGTCTTAGGGCACATTTTCTTGGATAGATGGATTCCATGTCTGAAAGGTACGAAGCCTTTCATGGAATCCTGCATGCTGAATCGTTTCAAGACAGTGTCTATGTATGAAGCTTGCGATAAGCCTATCATCATTTTCTTGCGATCTCGAGTGATCTTGATCCCAAGGATGTGTGCGTTTTCCCCTAAGTCCTTCATATCAAACTGTTTTGAAAGCCATGCCCTTACGTCTGATAACACCTTTACATCGTTCCCGATGATCAGAATGTCATCTACGTATAGTACTAACAATACTAATGCAGTTCCGACACGCTTTTTGTACACAAAACTTTCAAACTCGTTTTGATCGAACCCATAAGACTTTATAACATGATCAAAACATTGGTTCCAAGCTCTGGATGCCTGTTTGAGTCCGTAAATGGACTTCATGAGCTTACAAACTAGGTGTTCTTGGCCTTTTTCAATGAAGCCTTGGGGTTGTTGCATATAGATCTCTTCATCAAGACTTCCGTTAAGGAAAGCTGTCTTGACATCCATTTGCCAGATTTCAAAATCGAGATGCGCAGCAATCGATAAGAGAATTCGGATGGACTTAAGCATGGCTACGGGCAAAAAAGTTTCCTCATAATCGATCCCTTCTTTCTGAGTATAACCTTTCGCCACGAGTCTTGCTTTGAAGGTTTCCACCTTCCCGTCCGGTCCTCTTTTTCTCTTATACACCCACTTGCAACCAATGGGTTTGACCCCATTAAGTGGTTCGACTAGCTCCCACACTCTGTTATAAAACATAGAACCCATTTCGGCTTTCATTGCTGTTAGCCAAGAATCTGCATCCTTGTCTTGGATTTCCTCGTCATATGTCCATGGGTCTGATTCATCTTGTCCGGGAATCAAGTCCGAGGACTCTCCTATTCCCATGAATTCTCGGGCTGTTTCACAACCCTCCCACTACGACGAGGTTCCGGTTGTGTAAGTGTGTCGTTTGGTATATCATCTTGTACAGTTGGCATTGAGGTTAGCCCCCTTAGCTCATTTAACGTAATCTCACTTATGGGTCTTCTTTCGTTCATATAGTCTTCTTCCAAAAATCTAAAGTGGGTGCTTATTACCACCTCTTGATCTCCGGGACCATAGAACATACACCCTTTTATTCCCTCGGGGTATCCCACAAACAACCTTAATTCTGACCGAGGATCCAATTTTCCGGCTTCCTTGTCCAACACGTAGGCCGGACACCCCCAAATCCTCATGTGTCTCATACTAGGCTTGCGCCCGGTCCACAATTCTTTGGGAGTTTTGGGAACCGATTTGGATGGCACCAAGTTCGGAATGTAGGTCATTGTTTTCCAAGGCATGACCCCGAAATGACTTGGGAAGATCCGCATAACTCATCATAGATCTAACCATTTCCAAAAGAGTTATGTTTCTTAGTTCTGCAACCCCGTTTTGTTGAGGGGTTCCGGGTGCAGTAGGCTGGGATGCAATCCCTTCATTAGATAAGTAGTTCAAAAACTCATCGCTGAGGTATTCGCCTCCACGATCGGATCGTAGAGACTTGATACGTTTTTCCCTATGATTCTCTGCTTGAGCCTTAAATTCTTTGAATTTCTCAAAGGTCTCAGATTTATGCTTCATAAGGAAAATATAACCGCATTACTTGAGTAATCATCAATAAAAGTGACAAAATACTCATAACTTCCTCTTGCTTTGGTTGACATTGGACCACATACATCTGTGTGAACGATTTCTAACACTTCTTTGGCTCTATTCTCCTTGGCTCCAAATGCCCTCTTGGTCATTTTACCCTCCAAACATGATTCGCAGGTTGGGATTGGTTCAACTTGGAGAAACTCCAAAGGAACCGCCTTTCACCAACCTTTGGATCCTCTTTGGATTTATATGACCTAATCTTAGATGCCATAGAAGTGTCTCGCTCACGCCGATGAACGTTTTTCTTTTCTCGGAAATGCAGTTGATGGGTTATAGGATGCATTTAAGTGAGTGGTGTGCCAATTAATTGTATAGAGATTATTCGACAACGTTCCATGACATATAAATTTATCAAAAAGAGAAATGGTAACAACTTTATTAAAAGTAACCGAATATCCATCATGAAAAAAAGTTTAGAAACCGAAATTAAATTCTTTCTAAAACTCGAAACGTAAAGAACATCTCTTAAAATTAAAACTCGCCTTCAAAAGACAGTGCACTTCTCCCATCGCTTCACCGCCACTCTCGTAAGATCGCCAAACGTGTGATGAGGATCTCACTCCCACTAAGTTGCCGTCCGCTTGAACCCCCCAGAATGTGAAACAAACATGATCGATGGATCCTCAGATCCACCACCCATAAATGGGAGGCATACGCCGCTAAACAAGTTTCAACAACTAGTGCGTGAGAATTACCTTTCTTTCCATTCCTTTTGGGTCCAGAACAGTGACCTCCAATGTCCTTTTTTCACCGCAGTTTGAAGCACTTCCCCTTAGCCGGGCTTGCTCCTCCCCCACCCTTCTTTCACCTTTTCTTTGCCATTGGCAACACTTAAGTTCACTTGCTTGTGCCCTTTGTCCCTTTTCTTGTTCTTACCACCCCTTGGCCTAGAAGAAGAAGAAGGTCCATTTGCCACCAAGGCTTGGCTCTTTTGCCCCAATATCGCCTCCGCCGAGACTAAAGCTTGCAACATATCGGGCGAGAACTTCGATTATTCATCCGGTAGTTCAAATTTGAACTGCTCAAAACTTTTCGGCAGAGAGTGGAACACGAAATCGATTTGGGTCTCGATATCGTATTCAGTGCCAAGTACCTCAAGTTTGTTAAGGTGAGCCATCATCTGGAGAACGTGCTCCCTTACGGGCGTCCCCTCCACCATTTTCATAGAGAGCAAGTCCTCATATAGTGATCCGACGAGCCACACGGTTACGATGTTGAAACATCGCTTTAGACTAGTCATGATGTCCGCAATGGTCTCAACGTTACGGTGTTGGTGTTGCAACACATCCGACATAGAAGCTAAGATGGTACACTTTACCATTTCGTTGAACGCCTCCCATGAGCATACTCTTTTTCTTAACCGCTTTTAGTGGACTCATCTTTTGGCTTTTCCGATTTAGGTGTAGTGAGAACCTAGTTATGGCTTTGTGCAGTGAGGACAATAGTAAGTTTACGACTCCAATCAACAAAATTTTCACCAGTAAGCAAATTGTCTTTAAGTATATTGAATAGTGGATTAAAAGGTTGCGACATGATGAACTGAAAAAAACAATAATATGCATAAGCACAAAAATATCACAAGGTTCGATCACATGCATCATATTAAAATCTCAAAAAAAATATGAACATGCATCAGCCAACATCTCAAAACAGTTTAAATAAGCCACGTGGGGTGGGTCATTATTTAAACACATTCAAACAGGTTACAAACAAGAATAGTTACAAACCTTTAACATCCAGATTAATAGTTGGCTCCCACTTGACCAATATAAAATTGACAGGGACTTCGGGGAAGTATATGCATATCAATTTTATACCTATGTAATAACCATGATTAAATACATGATTATTATTTCGCTTTGATCGAGCCTCATGGGGAGGGTCATCGTCGCCACTAGTAATAATCCACAATCATCCATTTGGAATTCATTCATGTGAAAGCTAACTTTTGACCATCCCGTGGGGGGAATTTCTCCAAACGAATTCACAAATAAATAAATCTTGGAGGTCAAAATTAATTCAATTTTAATATCCGGAATAAAATTGTCAATTAATTATTTAAACATACTTAGTAATTTTTAACGGTGAGATTTTTCATTGGGCAACTCTCATGCAAACACATTTAAACAAATTAAATAAAGCATAAGATAACACAATAATAAATCAAGCAAAGCAGAAAAATAAACATATTGGGCACAAATTATCCAATTGTCATGGTTTGATTTTTCTTGGCTTGATCTTGAAGGAACACCGTCTTGAATTTCTCCCACTCGATCGTCTCGAAAAGAACTCGCTCTCGAACGCCACGCCAAGTAGCTTCGCAGACGGATGCACGCCAAGATCCGGCCCCCTTTTTAAGCGAAAGTGATCATGGCGCAGGCGCTTCGCCAGCGCTTAGCGCCAGACGCTCTGGCAAGAACTCGGCGGCCTCGCCAGTATCGCCGGCCTCTCGGCCTTCGTGGCCTCGGCGGCGGCGACGCGACCACCCGCGCATCCGCTTGTGCGCTCCGCCCGGCCTCGCCTCGGAAGCGGCCCTGCGCAACCCCGCAATCCCACGCGCGCATCCGCCCTCCGTCCCGGCCCACTCTGCGCCGCGGTTACGCGTCGCGCCCTGCTTCAGCCGTCTTGTGACGATCTCGATCCTTTCGGCCCTCGGCCTCGCCCAGCGCTTTGTGGATGGCTACGTCTGCGTCGGTGTCGTGCCTCCCTCAACGCGTTTACAAGGATGCACATAAAACCCTCCGGTTCTGGATTTTATCCTTTAATTCTTCGTCTCGTCTTCGTTTTTCGATCCGGGTTACAATTTATTTTTAAAAAAAAAAAAAAAACCTAGATCTGAACTAGTATATTACATTGATCAAATCAAACAAATCCTAATCTACTGCGTGGATTTTCTCACGAGGTAAAAAAGCGAATCGAGCGAATCGAATTAAAACCACAATTTATATGCATGCATAAATAAACACATTAAATTTCGTGACAATTGGATACCTGCAAAACAGATCTATCAATTCTACTATCCAATTTCAAATTTAATATCAGCGAATTAAATTACAATTTAAAATTCAGAGCCCGAAACCATTGCTCTGATACCAGTTGTTGGGGAATAATTCGCACAGATCTATTCGGGGTGAATATTTAAATACAAATTTAATTCTTATAATTATTACTAGCATGAATTAATCCTATATTAATTCAAATAATAATCCAACAACAAATCATGCATATAATTAATTCACGTAAATCCTACGCATGCGGAATTCTACGAGTTTACGTGAACGTACCTCTTGGGATGGCAATGGTCTGGCTGATTAGACTCACCAAAAGAACTTCCCAAGTATTCCCTTAATCCTTGCTCGACTATCCGGTGGTAGGACACTTGCGAACAATTAACAAAAGGAAAATAAATTATGTTGCACCACCTTTGTGGATTTACTAATTTTTCCAGCACATGGAATTGTACTTGGGAATGAAAGAGTCATCCCCTATTTATAGAGCATAAGTGGTCGAAATTATTGGGCAAAAATAATGGGGAAAAATCTTTTCTTGATCTCCAAGAAATCTTGAATATATCTCCTATATTCTTTTTCCCATAATTATAATATTCCACAAAATCCCACCTACTCTTTGTTATGGATAAATTTTGAAAATTATAGAGCAAGATTCCAAGATTTGGATCTTCTTGAATTTATGAGATATTCTTGTATTTCAAGAAATACATATCTTCCATAATATCTTTTCAAGAAAATCAAGAAAATCTTTTTTTCCCTTAATTATCATAATTTTCGAAATTCCCTATGGATAACCAAGTGGGAGATTTCTTGAATTTAATGAGATAATCTTGTATTCCAAGAATACATATCTTCATTCCATAACAAAATTCAAAGAAAATCTTTCTCCCCTTTTATCCATAAATTTAAAAAATAATGGAAAAAATAAGCAACAATATTTATTTTATTTAACACCTTTTTCAGTTATTGGACTATATGTTGGGCTACTTAGGGGGCCTTTAGGAGAATTAAGATTTGACCTTCCAACGGATCTTGAATTATCAATATTGAGCCACAATATTATTCAAGCCCATAAATATTAATTAATCCCACTACATAATTAATATTGCACTATCCATCGTAACCCATATTACAGTCAATATGGCTCCCGGTTATTATTTCCCGTGTTTAAAATTATCTAGCCCATTAATTAATTCAAGCCACTGAAATGACTTTCCGTTAATTAATATATTTTGTCATTGGTCAAGGAACGGTTCAACATTATTATCCATACCGGAAACTAGTTTCACTTGCAAGATTTGGTATGATAAAGCTTATGAACCTCCCAAGGGGGCAAATCGAACAAGCGTACTTGCACATGATTCTCCGTATTAAACCTTAGCAATCACATGTGACCAATAATATTGCCCAAGATAAAAAGTATTGAATCTCGTTGATTCTCTACCCATGATAAGTCAAAGTAATAGTTACCAACCACACGTGATCCTATTTAAGGAACGAAGATTAAGAAATAACGAACCACTGAGGTCTAATTCTTCCTTGTTCAGTTCTGAAGAATTTGTCCTCCTGTAGGTCCTATTCAGTGCATCAGTCATGCACTAGTGTAATCTCTTGGTCAAGACAAGCCAATCCGAGCCTTACACTTCAACCTTTTCACGATGGGTTGTTCATTTCCATCTAGGTCGTGAATGACGTACTTTTAATTACAAGGGACTGTTAATTTAATCTTCTGTGATCTAGTATCACTAAATTAACTACAATGTAACACGTACGATTTATTGAAAAATTATGCAGTAAATATATGTAACATTCAATGATATTTAAAGTATCAGTGATAAACAATTTATTTCAGTAAATAAGTCCGAAATTCAGTTTTGATTATACAAAGTAAAAAGCATACTTTCCAGTATAATCCCAACAGCCCGGGGCAGGTTGTGCACGCTGAGGGAAATGTACCCCGGTCACTTATTGGGGAGGTCGACCGAAGTGAGGGGAGGACTCCTGAGTCATCATCGTCTATCCGTATGAAGATTAATGTGAAAAAAAGATCCTCTCCTCGTTCACCCGTCCTCCCATGAAGGAGTCATCGTGAACCTCTCCTCCAGGTTGGAACTGGGCCGAGGTCGGTGGCGAGGTAGTCATATGTGATCGGGGGCGGACTCGGTCTTTCTTTCCTAGGCCCCTGTTGATTTCAGACTCGTAGGTCGAAATTTCCTCCTTCACTTTCTTCCGAGCATGCCCGAAAGTCGGCGGAGTCAACCCCGTGGCCTTCCTCTTGCCTTTGTCGGTAGTAGAGGGAGCAGTAGGGGCCGAGCTTGGAGGGACGACCTCAACAGGGGTTGGCCTCGGAGGGGCAACATCGGAGGTCACCAGTCGCCTCATCTTTCCCAGAACATACTTCTTGCGGGAGGCCATCGGAGGTCACCAGTCGCCTCGTCTGCGGCGATCTTCTGACGGTAAAAGGATGTTAGAAACCGCGGGGAATGTAAACCCAACCAAATATCGATATCAAAAAATGTAATAAGCTCGGAGTCAGGGAACTTACAGGGGATTTTCAAATGGCGCGGATAAGTATACAGGCCGGCGTTGAGTCGATCAAGCTCAGTGTTCAAAGCGTTCACATCCTGACAGCTCGATGGTGTGTTGCAAACAATGTCAAACGCCTCCTTGAAGTCCTAATAAAGGTCGGTGGTGGTGGGTGTGAAAACTGCAACATAAGAGGAGAATTAGATCAGTACGAGTGTCTAAATCTGGAAAAAGGCGAAACTCACCATGGTCGACCCGATGGACATAATCGGTCGGGACGTGTATGGGCAGAGTGCTTGAAGGGTCCACGGACTCCCACGCCCCTCCAACGAACCACCACTTCTTTTGCCAACCATCGACTTTGTTAGGAATCCCACTCACGAGCTCCCTACCCGGCGAAGTCGCACGACATTGTAGCCGCTGGCTTGGGTAATGGGCGTCATCACAAAAGATATTTCTCTAGGGTTCGGCAACCGATATATCCCGTCCTATCCCAACACAGTTATTGTGGAAAGAATGTAACTCCATCCATTAGGAGTGATCTGGGTCAGACTTTGATTCCAAGCCGTCAGTAGGTGAGAAATTGCCGGGTGGAGCGGGAATCGGATCCCGGCCTCCATTGTATGTTTGTTGACCGCAATCATCCCGGGCGGTGGTTGGTCGGCTCTCTCGTCGGAGGTCGCCCCGTAAAAGTGCACATCCCGGGGGACTTTGTAAAGGCGTCGGAGAGATTGAACGTAACCGTCGGTGAGGACCGACCTGTTCTTGTCAAGGGATGCCAAGAAATCCGACTTGACCGACTTTCGGAAGCTGTGGTCCGATCTCTTGTATGGGGCCTGGGCCACGTAGGAGTGGTAGTCAAAAGCCCGCTCATAGGCCCCATATTTCCGGGCCTAGTTAAAGACCCAGCCCTTGCCTCCCTCGCCTGGGCGGCCATACGAAGGGGACTCGGTTCTAAGGCTAGAATGTGTGTGATTTCATTCAACTCCATCAGAATTGGTTATCATCCCCGTGATCGTCCCGATCGGCGCCGGAAGCACTGGCTGTCGGAGGCGGGGCGAGATTGGGGGCGGCAGTCTCTGCTTGATCGCGACGGTATAACTAGGCGATCGCCTTGTTGTCTTCATCGGATGATGTTGAAATCATGAACGGATGGGGCGTAGGAGCGGATTTGGAACCAGATGCCATTGGTTTGAAGTAGAAAGAGCGACACCAAGAACCGCTTGGTCTCTCGAATAATAGCGGAAGACGTATACGTAAGTTCGAAGCCGGAGTTTTGAGAGACGAGAAAGATGAAGGGTTTTGAGGAGGAACCCTAGGCCTATTTATAGAGGGGCAAGGGGTCAAAAGTATAAATTTGAATTTCTGGGGGTCCCCCGTGGAAATTAGGGCGACGTGGACAACGCGTAGGAAGCACGCGATCACTGATTGGGCGAACTCACGGCTTGAAACGTCACCTGCACGTCGCACCATCATTGCAGTCCTGTCACTTGTCACGCCGATTGAGGAAACCTAGGCGACCATACGACTCCCCAAGGATAGAGACTTGACTTGGGCACAGATCCCTAGATCGACTTGCTGTAAATCGACGAATATCAACGGTTCAAGATAAGATCCCAAAGCGAGCTCGCGACCTCATCTTGAGGAGCAATTATTGTAGGGGGAAATAACTCGGTGTAACGGAGGCTTGGGATTGGACAATCTCATGTTTAGCTTGTTATCCGACTTCATCCAGCTAGAGCAGGATGGGAAGCGACTTTGAAATCTCGGAAGGTCGCTAGCGGCTTGACGTAGCAAAGAAGTCGCGGAGCGACTTGAGAGAATCGAGCATTGCGGTATTAGAAGTCGCGACTCCGGTTAGAGATAAATATGGACAAGATTCGGGCAGTTATGGTGAGACGGATTCCTCGGGATATAACTAGGGAAATCATATTTACAAGCACGACTTGCGGAGCAAGGAAGGAAACCCTAGTTGGTCCACGAGGGAAAAGCCCACGAAGACCGTAACCTTAGTTCTGTGTCTATAAATATCACTTGTAATGTACATTGTAGAGGATCGAACTCTTAGTATCCTAAGCAGAGATAATACAGAAAATATCCTGGCTTGGTGCCCCCAGACGTAGTCTATTCCAAAGACAAACTTGGTAATCAAATTGTGTGTCATATTTATTGCTTTCGCCATTATCTTGATCGGAGCTTAACAAATTCACTTGTTTGTTCGCCTGTGATCAAACCGGGTGCAACAGTGATTAATTTTTGTTAAATATTAATTAAATCATGTTAAATATATATTTTTTAATTAATTACTTTTTAATAAAAATAAATGTATTAATTTAGCATATGAATCCCCCGTAATCATGAACATCTCCTTCCCCATGTTGTAGTGAAGGCTTACAACATGGGGAAGGAGATGTTCATGATTACGGGGGATTCAGATGCTAAATTAATACATTTATTTTTATTAAAAAGTAATTAATTTAAAAATATATATTTATGATAAATTAAGAGTAAATAATTTAACTTATAATAGCTCTGTGAATCAAGTTAAGCTTTGCACCTTCTCTTGTATTTATTTTGTCCATGATTGAATCGACTTTTTCTTCGTCGATTCTATCCTTTACACCAGAAGTCTTGGCTAGAGCCTTCAGCTTTGGGTGGAGATAAATAACACTGCCTTGGGCACTTACTGTGAACTTTTCTTGCAGACACAACCACCTTTCTTGCAGGTACAACAACAGGTCTTGCAACTGGATATTTTGTATTAAAACTCTGAAGAAAATTGATTATCATGAATGTTTTATCAGAACCAGGATCGTGTGCCATTATACAACCACCGGGATTATCTGTCACTAAATTGCTTAGAAGGAAATTAAATCCCTCAACTTGATGTGAGATAAAATACTCATAAACAACCAAATACCAGAATAAATAGAATGACAATACATTACTAAAGCTTGCGTTAAACAGAACTGAAAGTCATACCTTTTACAAATCTACGGAAACCTTTTAAAAAAATTATCGAATACACTTATAAATTTAAATAATAAATTAACATTTTCGAAAAAAAAAAATATGTCGCATAGTCAACGCGACAGATGCCTTCTCTGTCGCGTTGACCATGCAACACCGACCAACTGTGTCGCGGTCAACGTGCGATGGCAGTAGTCGAATCCGGTTAGTTAAAATGTGGATATAGTCCCACTCCTTCCTTCCCAAACCGGCGGAAATGATAAATTAAAGTTGAAATAACTGTTACTGAGTAGACACCCTTTTACCTTCCCAATGCTGTGAAACCCAATTTCAGAAGCAAAAAAACTTTCAGCACATTGAATTCGAAATTCATTTCGTCATTTCATTCTTTTTCTGCTTTCCATTTTTCAACATTTTCCTTTCATTTTTTTTCCTCTTTCGCATTTCAACATTTTTCATGCTTCAATTTTTCAAACAAATTAGCAAATTTTTATCTTTATAATTAATTTATTTTTACTTGTACCTCTTTATCAAGTAAAAAAATTAGCATGTGTAAAAAAATATTTGCACAAAAACTCAGAAATATTTGTCTGGGTACAAAAAAATATTTGCACAAAACGCAAAGTAATTATTATTCATAAAAAAAAAACACCAAAATCTACTTAATGGCTAACGCCACAAGCTATTTCTACAACCTCAAGTATTACATGCACAAAAATGAACTGATTTCTAAATGAACTGAATTTCAAATCTGAAAAAGAGAAACTTATTCAAACAAAAAATATAGAAAAAAAATTGCCTTTGTGCAAAATTATTTGCACAAAAATACGACAAATCTGCGCAGGGTGCAAAATCATTCCAGCACTTATGACATTCAACCAGATATTGCTTCAAGCAGTTGACTTCACCTTCTCATCTCAGAACACAGTAGCAAGAACCATCGATAAAAAATGGCTCCTTCTCTAATGGCTACCTTCTGCACTCCCACCACCACCCATCCACACCAACCACCACCCTCTCCCGCCATCAGCCACGCACACCTACGCACATCCCAAAACACCTCCCATCCCCTTCGCGCATCCCGACGGCAGATCTGTGCAGATCTGCCGCCCATCCACACCAACCCCCGCCGCTGCCTCTCAAATACCCCGGATCGTGCTCGCAACCTCTCCACCAACACCCACCCCCAAAAATCACCACCGACACCCACAAACAATAAACATCAGATTCAGAACAAAATTACTTCCATCAGATCAGCCACACAAACCACCTCCCACAAAACCCGCCCAAATTTCCGTCTCCACCACAAAACATCGTCCACAAACATTTAAAAAAATTCACTGCGTGATGGAGGAGGGGCGCGTCGACGCGGACATGGACGAAGATTTTTTGGGTTGTTGCATCTGGATTTTTAGAGAGAGATTGACTAGGTTTTTAGAGAGAGAGAGGGAGATAAAGAGACTGAATTGGAATCGCAGGTTATGAGTGTTGTGGCTGAAGGGAGTGAGTTTTGTTTGTTTAAAAAAATTAATAAATGACTAATTGAGTGTAAATTCGAGCTGATGGTATAAAAGGGATTGTGTGTGTACTTTTGTACCTAAGAGTAATACATATTTTGGGATGCACTTATGAGCAACTATTTGGGAAATTATGTACCTAGGAGTAATTTTCCCATGTTTTTGATACGGCCAAACTTAAAATGAAAGTTGGGAGATTATAGTATTAATTAGTTTTTAAATTATTGAGGAAAAATTTAATGAAGATTGCTAAATTGATGTCACGTTATTGTAGGGACGATATCTTGTGGTTTCAAATCTTGATTAATTGTAGGAGAAAAATCGTGTTTTTTGAATATTTTTTTCTAATTTTTTCTGTATGCTTGGATTTATTTAATGAGTTATTTACTTTTATATTCCTTTAATTAAAGACAGAATATGAGGCGGAAAATAATCAACAGTCAATACACAAGATTTTAAAAATAAAAGTGGTAGGAACAAAAAAGTGCACATGAAAATATAGACATAAATATCAAGAGAATAAAAGAATGGAAAAATATCTTGGGGCAGTTGGTATATAGGCGTATATTATATTATTATACTTCAAGGTATAAATAAATAAAAGTACTATAATAAGGAAAATTCTTGGGTGCGCAGTTGTTGATGTCATGATGTGATGTGTTTCAATTTTCAAATGGCAATTGAAAGACACACTTCTTGTGTGAGACGGTATAATGTATGAGACGGGTCTTACACTTAACTCATAATATATGAAATCTGAACTGCATTACAATAGCATGATAAAAGCCCAAATATACCCTTTAGGTGAAAGAAAGCCGCAGAACAACGCAACAACACAAAAACTGTAACGAGATTTTCCATTCTGATCGCGATTTCAGAGATTTTCCATTCTGATCGTGATTCAAGTGAATTAGTAGCATATGGTATGCTTAATTTCAGTTTTTAACTCTTTTAGGATACCTAAATTCAAATATAAACCCTAGTTTATGTGGTTCTGATACTCAAATTAAATCAAATTTGTTTGATTTTTTATACTAAGGAAAGTATAAGAATTGTTACAACATTAGCATTAGCATTAGCATTAGCAAGAGGCTATAGAGGAATTAATTTCATGTGCATTCCAGGACTATTAGGATCTGATCATTTGAAGTAAATAAGATCTGCTCATCGATCTGTTTCTTATGGCAGATCAAAAAAAATAAAAAATTAGATGAATTTATCGGTTAAATTATTAATTACTAGACTTTATTGACTTACGCTGCTTTGCTTCCTCTAGGTATCCAGCTGCGAAACTAATGGTTATTTTTAGGATCGCATTTATTTTAGTTATGCAATCTGAATATGCATTTTTAACAAGGAAAACAACAAATTTGACATATATTCTAAAGAGTAATAGAAGTGCTATTTCACTTAAGCTTTTAATTTGTAAAGTTGTTACTTCTCTTTTATAAAGTGTTACTAGAAGAGTTAGTTAGAAGGGGGTTACTTCTATATAAGATAAGCTCCTCCATTAGGTTAGAGTTAATTAACTTTCAGATTTACTATTCCATCTGTTCCTTTGTAACTGATTACTTCCATTGGATCAAGATTAGTCTTTCTTTACTTCTTCTTCTTTGCAATCTGTTCTAGATTGATAATATGGTATCAGATTTATACTGGTAATGACATTCGATCCTTGCTACCGCTTCTGATATAGAGTTTTACGTTCGTTTCGTTCTTTTCAATTCTGTTTTGTTTGGATTCAGAATTCGTTTGGGTTTGATTTCAACAATTCTTGTTGAAATTTGTAGATTTCTTGTGTTGAAATTCATAGATTTCTTGTGTTCGATTTCAATCCAGTTCTTGGAGATATTTTTCGATGGCGTTGAATGTTTCACTCAATCCTGCGGTGAATTCGCTCTCACCATATTTTCTTCACCACAACGACAACCCAGCCATGTCTATTGCGCTAGAGCCTCTGGATGGTGCGAATTTTGTTTCCTGGCGGCAGTCGGTGGCGCGCGGTTTGAGTGTGAAGAACAAATTACCACTTGTCGATGGTTCTCTCCCGGTTCCGGATCCGGATGCTGATAGGGCAGTTTATCTGGCGTATGTGCGGGCAAATGACTTGGTGTTGCAGTGGATTCTCAACTCGGTCTCCTCTGAAATCAAGAAAACTTTGCGCTATTTTCAAACGGCTAAAGAGGTTTGGACTGAACTGATAACTCGATATGAATGTTCTGATTTGTCAAAGATTTTCCAACTTGAGAAGTCTTTAACTAACATTGCTCAAGGTTCAAAAACTCTGGTTAGTTACTATAATGAGTTCAAGTATCTGTGGGATGAACATATTAGTCATAAGGCTGTGTTTAAATGCAATTGTGGTGTCATGGCAAACTGTACTTGTGATCTTCCCAAGCAATATGCTGCTGCACAAGAACAAGACTGTGTTATGAAATTTTTGATAGGTCTGAGTGAATCTTATGCTGCCATCCGTAGTCAGTTCTTGCTACATAAGCCTTTTCCTCCACTTGCTAAAGTGTATGCTCTGTTGCTTCAAGAAGAGTATCAGAGAGCCTTAGTTATGCCCAATCCTGTTTTACCTGAGTATGTGACCATGTTAGCTAATAACTCTAGGTTTTACAAGGATAAAAAGAAAGGGTTAAAGTGCACACACTGTAATGGAAGTGGTCATTCAGTGGATAGGTGTTTTGAATTGATTGGCTATCCCCCTGGTTGGAAGGGTCCAAGGGGGAATAAAGGCAATGAGAGATCTGCCAATGTTTTGGTTTCTTCTCCTAGCAAAGTTATGGAGTCTAACCCTCTGCTCACTCCTGAGGTTATTGAGCAACTTCTGAATTTGGCTAAACAAGAACAGAGGCCTTCTGCTGATTCCATTCACTCTGCAGCTGGTGTGTTTGCTCACACAACTCCTGATGTTTCTACAGGTTCAGGTAGTACAGGTAAACAAGGGAGTACTTTCTGTTTCAATTCTTATTCTACTTGTAAACCTTTTACTTGGATATTGGACACAGGAGCTACTGATCATATGGTTTCTAGTTTGGAGTGTTTTACTTCCCTTCCAACATTAGCTAATATTAAAATAAGTTTGCCTAATAATGCTGTATCAACTGCAACACATATGGGAACAGTGGTTCTTAATGAGAATTTAACATTATACAATGTGTTGTATGTTCCAGATTTTACTTTTAATTTGCTTTCTATAAGCCATTTAACAAGGTACTCTAATTGAACAGTTAGTTTTATGGCATCAAGTTGTGTTTTGCAGGACAGGGACTCCCTCAAGGTGATTGGTTCTGTTGAACAACATGGAGGCTTATACTTGCTCAGAGTCATACATTCTGCTAATGTTGTTGATAGCTCTGCTTCTCCTGGTATTTTCACTTGATGGCACAATAGATTAGGTCATTTGGCTCCTTCTGCTATGTTGCAAATAAAAGATTTGGGTTAAAGTGCTTCTGATGTTTTGAATCATTGTACTGTTTGCCCTCTTGCAAAACAGAAAAAGAAACCATTTCCTGTTAGTATATCTTCATCTGTTGATTGCTTTGACCTAATACATTGTGATGTTTGGGGTCCTTTCTCTATTACTTCTCATTCTGGTTACAAATACTTCTTGACTATTGTTGATGACTTTTCAAGATGTACTTGGATATATCTATTAAAGGCTAAATCTGATGTGAAGAATTCTTTGGAAAACTTTTATAACATGGTATTAACTCAATTCAATAAGAAAATCAAGGTTTTGAGAAGTGATAATGGAATTGAGTTTCTGTTGCATGATTTTTATCACTCACTTGGTGTAATTCATCAAACATCATGTGTGGAAACCCCACAACAGAATGGTTTGGTTGAAAGAAAACACCAACACCTATTACAAGTTGCTAGATCTTTATTGTTTCAATCATCTTTGCCCATTGTATATTGGAGTGATTGCATTTTATCTGTTGTTTACTTGATAAATAGGATGCCAACTGTGGTTCTTCACAATTTGACTCATTTTGAGAAGTTATATGGAAGAAAACCTGATTATTATTTACTAAGATGCTTTGGTTGTTTATGCTTTGCTAACACATTATCTGCTAACAGAACAAAGTTTGATCCAAGGGCTGTTAAATGTGTTTTTTTGGGGTATCCTTTTGGAACCAAAGGTTATAAAGTGCTTGATCTGAGTAATGGGAAGATTTTTGTTTCAAGAAATGTGACTTTTTATGAAAATGTTTTCCCTTATGCTGATAAACATGATGCACATGAGTTTGCTCAGCTTTTAATTGCTCAAAATTATTTTTTACAAACTGAAACTGATTCTGTTGATGATACTACTCAAACTCATGGTTCTCCTATTTCAACTGATAACACTATTATTCATCAAGAAACACATGTTGAATTAAATGATCACACACATGATAATCAGACTATTGAACCTGTTGTGACTCATAGACAGACTATTGAACCTGATATTGAACCTGTTTCTGTTGTTGTGACTCATAGACAGGCTATTCAACCTGAATCTGTTTCTGTTGTTGTTGATAGTCAGGCTATTGAACCTGCATCTCATACTGATGTTTTACATGAAAATCTTGTTAGAAAGTCTTCTAGATCAAGATCTCAACCCGCTTACTTGAAAGTTTATGAAACTTCTTTACCAAAATCCTTAAATCCAGAGGCAAATATGACTGTTTCTTGTGGAAAACAGTATGAAATTTCTGATTTCTTATTCACTGATAGACTTTCTCATGATCATAAAGTTTTTACTGCATCCATTTCTCAAAATCTTGAACCCAAAACCTATAAACAAGCCAAAGGCAATCCTAATTGGCAGCAAGCTATGAAGAGTGAATTAGATGCCTTAGAAAGAACTAAGACATGGACTCTAGTATCTTTGCCACCAAATAGAGATTGCATTGGATGCAAGTGGGTTTTTAAAATAAAATATAAACAAGATGGTTCAATTGAAAGATATAAAGCAAGACTTGTTGCTAAAGGTTATACTCAACAAGAGGGTGTGGACTATTTTAATACTTTTAGTCCTGTAGCAAAAGTTACCACTGTCAGGATATTACTTTCAATAGCAATTGCTAACAATTGGTTCATTCATCAATTAGATGTAAACAATGCATTCTTGCATGGTGATCTTACTGAAGAAATTTTTATGACTCCACCACCTGGTTATTGCAGTGATTCTGATTCTAGAGTGTGTAGATTGAATAAAAGCCTTTATGGTTTGAAGCAAGCTTCAAAACAATGGTTTACTAAGCTTTCTAGTTCATTGTTTGAAGTTGGTTATGTGCAATCTGAGGCTGATAACTCTCTGTTTACAAAACAAACTGATAATTCATTCACTGCTATTGTTTGTTATGTTGATGACCTTATTGTAGCTGGTAACTCTATGATTGAAATAACAAATGTTAAGAGCTATTTGCACAACAAATTCACTATTAAGGACTTAGGTGTGTTAAAGTATATGCTTGGTATTGAAGTAGCAAGATCAGAACAGGGTCTTTCTTTATGTCAAAGGAAATACACTTTAGACCTGTTAACTTATTTTGGCTATTTGGGAAGCAAACCTTGTAACACACCTATGGACTCAAAACTGCAACTTGTCCAGGCCACTGAAAACAATACAACTGATCCAAAACTTTATAGAAAAATTGTTGGCAAGTTACTTTATCTAACAGTTACAAGACCAGACATCTCATTTGTTGTTCAATCACTCTCTCAATTCATGAGCAATCCATCCAAGGAGCATATGAGTGCAGTATACAGAGTATTAAGATACTTAAAGGGAACACCAGATTTGGGTATCTTTTATTCAAGTAATAATGATTTCAAATTACATTCATATACTGACAGTGATTGGGCTAGATGTATAGAAACTAGAAAGAGTGTCACAGGTTACACAATATACTTGGGAAATTCTCTCATCTCTTGGAAGTCTAAAAAGCAAAATACTGTGAGTAGATCATCTGCTGAGGCTGAGTACAGAGCCATGGCTACCACTGCTTGTGAAATCCAATGGATTCTCTATATCCTGAAAGACCTCAGAATCCCAGTTCAACTACCTGCATCTCTATACACTGATAGTAAGTCTGCATATCAGATGACCCTGAATCCTTGCCTCCATGACAAAAGCAAACACATCTCCATAGATTGCCACTTCACAAGACAGAAAATCAAAGAAGGTGTCATCAAGATCATACATTTACCATTTGAAGAGAATCTTGTAGACATCATGACCAAGCCCCTGCTTCCCACACCATTCAACACATTCAAGGTCAAAATGAGGCTCTTAAACATTCACTCTCATTTTGAGGGAGGGTCTAAAGAGTAATAGAAGTGCTATTTCACTTAAGCTTTTAATTTGTAAAGTTGTTACTTCTCTTTTATAAAGTGTTACTAGAAGAGTTAGTTAGAAGAGGGTTACTTCTATATAAGCTCCTCCATTAGGTTAGAGTTAATTAACTTTCAGATTTATTATTCCATCTGTTCCTTTATAACTGATTACTTCCATTGAATCAAGATTAGTCTTTCTTTACTTCTTCTTCTTTGCAATCTGTTCTAGATTGATAATAGATATTTATATGAATAGTGAAGGTGAAATGAACAACATGATGAATTCAAGTCTTCAATATCAATTTCAAATCTAATGTGCCATTGACTGGGATGTTGAAGCACGTTGAAGTATAGACACTGACTTTCTTTGAAGTTTTTTTAATTTTAAGGATGAATTTGTGAAGTGTGTCGACTTCGGTGTTTTTTTAGTGATTTTTTTCGTATGGTGCTTATCCGTTCAGGAGTATCAAGCACATCATAAGAAGTATCATCATACTTTATGTTTATCAATAGTATAAAAAATTATTGATTGTTTCAGTGATAATCATAGTCTCATAAAAAAATAGTATTACGTTATTTCATTTAAATTTAAAGTATTACATATATGTTCAAGGGTATCAAAAATCTCTTGTTATTGTACCATAAACTAGAGTATTAAGAATCCCAACAGACGTATCAAATATATGGTCTGGAGTATCACAATCAATTAAATTATTTTAATGATATCTTATTTGTACTGTAAATATTAGTTGAGTATCAATTAATATATCAGTCTATTTTATCCAATAAAATTTTCAAAAATATTTAATGTAATAGATTCTGATATATGTTAAGATTAAATTATCAAGAGTACTAAATATTTATTCAAGTGTATCAAATATATGGTCTAAAGTATTAAATATTTAATTAAGGAGTATTAAAATGATGTCTTACCAATTACCATTATTAAAAAAGAAACATCTAATATTAATCAAGTATTGACCAAGAGTATCAAGAATCTGTTCATGAGTATTAAAGTCATTTACTCATTTATGTTACAAAAAATTAAAATAGTTATGTTTTGATAATTCATATTACAAAATTATAGTACGTACATTATGAGATTTAAATTTAAAGTATAAAATATTTGATTAATAGTATCAAAGATCCATTATTATGGTACATAGTATTAAGAACACCAAGAATCTCACCAGAGGACCCAATTTTCAACGAGCAGTGTCAGAAAAAATATTGTAGAAAACATTAGGTATTGAATATTTGATCAGGAGTATAAATATATTTATCAAACGTATTAAAAATATGCAATAGAACATGATCATCTTTCAAGACCCGTCAAACATGAATATCAATTTGACTATATATTTTCTTCTTGAATGCTAAATCTATAATATGAAATGTGAAAATAAATGAATGATATTTCAGTTAGTACTCTAAAGTACTTTGCACGCTAATACAATCTGGTAATAAGTGGACAAACATGATAAAGATATGATTCAACAAAAGTGCTTTAATGTTGATAATTCTTCTTATTCTCCCCCTTCTTCTTCTTGAGCCCTGCTTCCGCTCTCATTTCGTCTTCTTGCACCTCTACTAAAATTATTTTTCTTTACAAAAAGTAGTTGGTCCTTCCATGCGTATCATTTTTTTTTTTTGTAAACATCACTCATTACAACCCTTCCACAATAAGTAGATAAGCAATCAGTGTACCATAGTATTAGATCAACGACAACAAAAAATTTAAAAACAACGATACACATTAAAAATATAATTTAAAAGTAACAAAAGTTATATTAAGGAGCATATATTTTCTAAATCCAGGGCTGCATATACTTCACCCTGATTAGCTCAATTTGATTCATAAAGAAAATGACGCAACCAACATAAGTTTTCTTTGTTTGCCAACTGAATGAGACATTTTTTAACTTGTACATTAGAATAGAATGACACTTGTGTACACCAATTGCACAAGATGCAATTGATGCAATTGGATGAACAATCTAAACCCTAAACACTAAATCATGAACCCTAAATCATGACCTATTTGGGTCGGGTGAACCATGAATCACTCGGGGCGAGTGAACCATGACCCACTCTGGCCAGGCCCGGAAAAAAATTGAATTGAAATCCAATTGCACCAATTCAAAATTGGTGCAAATGGTGCACATGAAAATTTGCCATTAGAATATTATCAATTTTCAAGTTAACAAGTAACAAAAGATTTCAACCAAAAAAGATAACAAGAGCATAAACATTACCAATATTTCAACAGCTTGAACATATGCAGCAAGAGTTTTTCTTCAATGTCTTCCTCACTACAAAATTAGGAGTATCGGATTATACATATTAGTTCAGGAGTATCAAACATGTGGTCAAGAGTATATATTATCTGATGAAGAGTTCAAATATATGTGACTCAGGAGTATCAATATCTTTTTAAAATATTTTATTATCAGTTTATAAAAGCACAAGAATTGCATTTTACGATATTATTATCTAGTAAAATAACACGAAGTTGAGAACACTTTATAATAAACAAAATTTAGGAGTATTAAATGTCTAGTCAGGAGTATCAGATATCTTGTCAAGAGTATCAGAGTTATTTATTTTTATATGTAAGTATAAATATAGTTTAAAAACAACAATGGCTCTAATTACAAAAGACAAGCACTAAGTTCAATACAATTACTTTGAAGTCACACATAGTTGTTCAAGTATTAAATATTTTATCAATAGTATCATGATACAATTGTAAAAACCATTACTCACATTTTATCAGTTTTTTCCTTTGCAGCTTTCTGTTCTTCATAATACCACCACATAAGTTCTTAGTGTTGTTCTAATTCTCTGTGATATATCTTCAGGCTCCAGCTGCTCAGAAGTACGTTTACCACTCTTTACAACATCAACTTTTACACAAGACATCACTTAATAAGAGAAAAATTATAAAATAGTCAGTCATCTTGAAAACAAATCTTGTTTGTATTCATATGTATGGTCTTGAATCACATTCTTAAATCTTTTTGTAGTGCATGATGTGAAAATTAATGGGAAAATTACTTAGAGGTGCAAAGTATATTCCATTATTACTCATAGGTTCAATCAAAATCCCCTATTACTCCTAGGTTCAAAATGGGATATGAAAACCCCTTACTACCCCTAATCTCATAAAGCAATTTTTTTTATATATTAATTTATTAAATATCCCCCAAATCTGATATATCAGACGTGAGAATCACTCCCCCACTCATTTATCTATGTAATCTCTCTCTAAATTCAAAACCTCTCCTCTCTCTCTCTTCCAAGCTCCGGTGGATTATTTGACCCGCCAAAGATGGTGTCGGAGCCACGTGCCGCCGCGCCTAGAATGGATCGATGATGCCGCGATGGATATGGGCGGATCCACGGTCGCGGTTCGAGTTTTGGTGGAGCTGACTTGAGCGCGGCGGGAAGAGGCGGCGGCGGCATCAAAACGGCGCTTTACGAAGGCGGACTTTATAAATCTGCGCGAAGACGAAGGCGGCACTTTATACGATGGCGAAATTATAGATCTGTGACACATATCGACGGCCTCGACAGATTATCCGCATCACATTGTTGCCTTGACAAATATATTTTCGTGGGTTATCTGTTTTGTTGCTCTTGCCTGATTTTTGTTTGAAGGTGTTACCTTTTTTTTTTTGAGGATTTTACGGATGGATTTATATATGGGTGGGTTTTTGTGATTGATCGTTGATTGGAATACATCTTTTGAACTTGTCTGTTTATTTGCTTATTGATTAGCGTTTTGTCTGTTTAAGAAAAGGTATGATGTACACTTGTGCAAGTTTTTTTTTTTTTTTGGTGCCAGAATGTTTGTTGACAAATTTCTATTAGAATACGTCCTTGTTGGGCTTCTTATTTTTTTGAAAATGGGAGAGGAGAACAAATTGTAAAAAAATTATGGAAAAAACAGAGCATCTGAAAATGGTGCACAAGGTTTTTGCGAGGGGATGCATGCTTATGCTGGAGGATTTGGGTTTTCAGAGTTCGGTGCAATTTTTTTTACACTTGTGCATAATTTTTTTTACTCTTGGGCATATTTTTTTTTTAATTTTTGTGCATATTTTTTTTACGGGTCTTTCAAAATATCTGATGCATTTTACTAAAAAAATTGGTTCTAATTGTTTGATTAATGTCGTTTTTAAAACCTTATGTTTAAGTTGGATTTTTTGTAATTTTCTGTGTATTTTTCTTGTGAATCCAGGTTTTTTAAAGTTGATAAAATGATGAAATTAGTAGTGTATGTGAGTTAATTCGATGTTTTTAACATGTTTGCAGGTTCCATTTTTTACCAGATTTGATGGAGGAGGAAGAAGAAATGATGAAGGAGGAAGAAGATGACATATTAAATGAATGAAGCCAGATGTGCAATTTATTTTGCATTTGTAAACATTTTTATTTTGTGTGTGCAATTTTTTGCATTTGTGTTGAAATAAAAAATAAGATAATGAAAAAGTATCTGCAATTTTCCTTTAAATTTGAGCTGTAATTTTTAAACTTTGGATCTATAAATTATTGAATTCTTTTGTGCAATTTTTTTGTGTTATTTGTTCTTGTTTGAGTAACAAAAAAATGTTGAAATAGGAAAGAAAAAAAAAAGAAAAAAGAAATTAAAATTTTGAAAGATTAAAAATTTTAAACCTGCGTACCGATTTACTGCAAATATTGTGAGAATTTTGAGAGAATTTTTAGAGAGATATTTTCTTGGTAGTTAGTTGAAGTTTTCGAAATGATTTGAAATGAAGAAATGAATTATTGAGGGGTTTTTAATTTAGATGAGTTAATAAGGGTATCATTGGGTTTAACAAGGGATATGGTACCTAATAGTAATGTTTCAAAGTAGTAGTATCTATTAGTAATTAGGGGGACTTTTTTGCACCTAATAGTGAGTCCCCCAAAACTAATTAATGATATTGCAATTAGTAATGCATATTACTTTGCACGTCAATGCAATCAATGAATGATTTGAAGATGCAAATGTAAAACAGTAAGGTTGCGTTTGTTTTGGGACTCACACGGATGGATTTAGGACTTTACACTCCCCGTCTCATACGAGTTTGAGATTTAAAATATAGTTTTCAAATCCCACATTCAATCCACACCTACAAATACTTATAAAATATATTATTAATCTTCTCAATACATCATACTTTATACACTTTATTACGTTTCTCAATATAATATAATAATACAATATCAACATTGATTTGACATAAAGTTAAATCTCAACCTACTCAAATCCCAAAACAAACACATACATTTACCATTCATCAAGAAATTCTAAATTCCCGAATTTTAAAACCTTGACTTGCTCCGCACACTTAAATCCCAAAACAAATGCACCCTAAGTGATTGTTAAACCTTATATTGAACTCCCAAGAATAGAGAAATGCCTTTGAAGACAACATTTAATATGAAGGCTCACAAGCACAATAACCATACTTAGTGTGTGTTTGCACTCTCTATTTTATAGATGAGAAGTGTTTTTTTTTTAAGTTCCAAGACTCAATTTTTTCAAATTTTAAGTGTTTTTCACTATTTATTAGTGTTCTAAAATATGCTCTTAATGTTCATTGTATTTTTAGATGCATAATTGCTTGTTAGGAAGAAACTCAAAAACACTAGACATAACGTTGCTCAGTTGGTTCCAGGGTGGCAGATTGCTACAAGGACGCATGATCGAGTCCTGGCAGTGTGTGGGAGTTTTATCCCTCCAATGTGGGGGATAACTCCTTGTGGGCACCAGACACTGGTCCTCCCACCTAATGGGCCGCTGAGTCACCATGATTTACCACCTCCACTATTCCTGTCGGGCCGAGGGGTGAGGGCCCTGAGGGCGAGGGCTTCGCCTTTTGCTACAAGGAATCAATAAATACTGGAGTGCACTATATATTACTATTTGCTAAGAAAAGCAAAAGAAGCAAATAAAAGACCCCGTGCAACTCTAAGAATCCCAATGGCAAGAAAAGTCGCTTTTAAAACCAATATGAAGCCAACACCTATATTCAACGCAATGAGCAAAAAGTCAAGTGCAAGAAGCAAACAAACTTCATCTCTCTTTCTCAGTATGCATTTTAAGCAAACTCAAATATTTCAGCCGCACAAAATATTTGTGCATCATAATTGTAGCAAATAAGAAAATCAATTCAATCAATTAAACATAAATTACCTAACGAGTATACGGCGTTTTACCGGTGGTTCGCCTGGAGAAAGACGGTGGTGTTCGTGCTGCGGTGAAAGAAGTTTCGGTAGGTTTCATACATAAAACAGGGTTTCCTAAGAAGGGTGACGCAAACAACAATTTTCGATGCAAACGACTGGATTTTTTGCACTGAAGAACAATGCTTCAAATGAAAATACATGAGATGCCTTCATGGGCGGCGAATGAAAAAGATGGGGCGCAATACAGAAGACAAGAGAAACGGGAGGAAGGAAACCTAAGCTTCATGAAAGCAAAAATGCGTCTCAAATCTCAGAGGGTTAATTAGGTATTTTGTCTTCTTGGGTCAAGCCGTCAATTGGATACTTATCAAATGGGTCAAGTAAACAGAAAGTGGGTCAAGTATAAGACCCGTCTCATGTATGAAACCGTCTCATACAAGTTTTTGTCCAATTGAAAATATCAAAATCGAAAATCTCCTTTTATATTATTAGCAAACTTATGGTATTAAATTCCACTGAGCAAACATCTTTTTTTTTTTTTAAAGCAATCAAATATAATAGTTTCATAAGATAATAAATTACAATAGTTCCTTTTATAACCGGACATGTGGCTATATCATTTTGTCTCGTTGTAGATCTGAATCGCAACCACCACAAGGGGGAACCATCCGAAAACGTAACTCGAAATCGGGACCACTAACCACCTGAAACCGTAACTCAGAACCATAACCGAAACTGTAACTACTACAAGAGTGGAAACACCACCTCACCACAAGGGGAACCACTACAATACAAAAGGAAATAAATTTTCACTCTTCGTTTCTCGAACTCAAGAACTCGGGTCTCAGGTGGTCGAGCTCTAACCACTTGAGCTATTCACACTTGACATCGACCAAACATGTTTGAAAACACAAAAAATTACAGGAGGCCGTATCTTACTTTTATAAAATTTTGTGATAGTTTTAGGATTACATTAATATATATATATATATATATATATATATATATATATATATCATTTTATAGTGCATTTCACGATTTTATGTAAAACATCAAATAATTAGAGTAAAAAATATTATCCTGAAACATCAATTATTCTGAATTGGGGGAATATATAAAGATATAAAAATATTTTATAGTGCCCAAAATTACAAGAACCAATATACCAGTCAAAATCTATTCTAAAAATTAATAGGATTTCATTAAAAAAAAAATCAACTTTGTGAAACATTTTATATTAATTATAATTGTGGCAACTTTCTTCATATTCAATTATCTCACTTACAGATTCCTACATAAGAAAAAATAAAACCCCATCTTGATTTAGTAATAAAGTGCATATATGAGAAATGGAAACACTACAAATAGCAACCGCCCTTTTTTGTCTTAATTCTTGACTACTTTCTAAGCGAACATTATGAGTACGGTTTAAAAATTCCAAAAATATACCGTTTAAAAGTTATTTGAAATTTTGGATATTTTAACATATTCCAAAAGTTATTTAAAAATTTGGAGATTTTAACATGAATATAAATATGAATAAGTCTCATGTGCATCATGTACACCGTGTAATTTCGATTTATTTTTTAAATGTTCAATTCATTTATATTGAAATATTCAACTTATTTTATATTGAACAAGTTGAACATTTCAAAAATACATTTAAATTACACAATGTACATGTTATATACAAGACTTTGCATGTAAGAATTGAGTTCTAAAAAAATCTAAACAGATTTGAAATCTAACAAAAATATACTTTCAACGGCCGCGATCTGAATATGTGCTAATTACAAATACAGTGTCAAAATTTTATGTCATCATCTTGAGTTCACTTAAACTCTTTTTCATCAAGTATCAATGTTTGCATATGAAGTGTCACTCTTTAAAAACACATTGTATGCATAATAATTCAATTTGCATAATAGTGACACTAAAAAAAGAGAAAGTTTCGTGCACCCAAATTCACAAAAGATTTACTAAAAATGTGTAATTAGAGATATATAGATTTTTATTTCTTTAATCAGACAAACAAGTTTTATTAACCAGAATTCTTAGCTATAAGAAATAGCCAAGAAAAAGAAGATTACATTTATAGAACCAGGATTAAGATGAAAACAGAGCATATTGATTAACTAACCAGAGACTTAATGAAGCATTACAATGGATGATTATTTTTACAAGTGACCAGCTCCACAGTCTTCCTTTTATCTCATCAAATATTTTTTGGGAGAGTGACTGATAACTAGATACAACATGTTTTTTTTCTTATTCTCCACTATAAAGTGTCATCCAAAATCTCTATTTTGCTCAGTATGCTTTTCCGTCTTCAGCCCACATGGGTTACTGAGACCTTATATCATCACCTTTTTTATTCCCAGCAAAATGTCCCCTAAAGTGTCAAAAAGCTTTTTTTTTTTTAAATAAAAATAGTCAGAGCCAATAATTTTTCTAGAAGCTATACAACCACATTTTCTGGCCTCTTATTTTCTGGGCCCTAACCTAATTGCTCGGGCCCGTTTAAATTTTTCTGGTCATTTTTTTGTCATTTTCGGGCCAAGTTTTTGGGCTTTTTTTTTTGAATTTTTTTTCATATTCCATATTTTGGGCCTTTATTTACTTTTTTCAGGACTTTTGTTTACAGAAAATATGGGCATTTTGTTTTCGAATTTTTCCTTAATTAAAGTGTGTGCTAAAATATGTGCTAAACAATTAAATACAGTAAAAAAATTCCTATAGGAATAGTCTATATATAATTAAACTCTCTATAGTAATAAAAAATCACAGTCCCAACTCGGGACCAACTATTTTTAGGAATAAACTCCACATTGTAATAAGATATATTTTTTTCGGTCTCATCTTAAAGGTTTATGTCTCTATATAAAAATAAATTACATTATATATAATTACAATTAATATGGCCTAAAATATTTACCTATGATTAATTGTGACACAATCTCAATTTCAGTGATTTAAGTTTGTTTATCAACTTTGGATGTCATTTGCTTGAAATAGAAAAAGTTTACTAATTTATGAATATATATATATATATATATATTGAACAAACATTTATACACATACCATCAATAACTGTTGTTTAGTTTCTAAATACATGTATTTTATATATTTAAAAATGTATTTATTTATTTTAATCAAATTCATATTAATTAGATATATGAATTTGTTAATAAATTTACAAACATGTAGTATAGTATGTATTATATTGAATTTTTTTTTAAATAATTTTTTTTAAAAGATAAGTATCAAAGATAGTCTCGCGGTAGCCAATCAATATGAAAGTTATGGCCATTCGATCTCCGTATAATTTCCTGTCTATCTAATCGTGGTTTTACGAGTGGATGCTTCTAATTTACTTTTTGAACTAATTATACTTTCGCTATCCTCCCCCCTCCATCAATTAATTAATGTTTAGTCAATGTTTTGGACCCAAAACATTGTGGTCCATCTCTCGGAATTTATGCTGCTCTTTGAATGCCTTCGAATTTCGATTTGGTAGGTTGAACACCTTTTGACTTTTGACTTCCAAAATACAAGTCTTCACCCAAAATTTGGGAAAGTGCCTGCAAAAATATAATCAAACAAATGAAAAATGTCAACAAAATCAAATTAATACCGAAACAACGAATTTAGGTTAAAATCGAAAGAGGGCTAGTTAATTGCATGTGATGCGTTATAAAACAATCAACGTAAATAATTAAATCGAAATAACTAACTTTTTGTGTAATAAAACAACGCTACAATTCCATAAAATCGTGTAAAATTTATTAGTTACCTTAAAAAAATAAAATTATTTATTAATTGCAGTTGGACGGCATTTATTGCCAAAGGAGTGTACTTCTGGAAATATGGCCTGAAAAAATTATTACACTACGAAAAAAAGGCATGTCCCTTGCATGTTACGTCAACCTGGACATAAAGTTTTTAACACTTTCGAAAAAATAAACGGTGTTTTGTATTGGTCTCATATATTATTAAATTAAACAATCTCATACGATTTTTTGTCGTTGTAAGAACGTTTGGAAATCTTTTTCATAATTTGGATTGCCAATTAATTCTCGAGTTAGATTAATTAATCACGATGATATACCAATTTAATATGCAATAATTCAATTAATTTCTCCCTATTTACAATACAAAAATCGTCGTCCAAGTCATCAATTCATGTCGGATCCATTTCGGGTTTCGTTAAAATCGGAGCCAAAAAAAACCCGTTCCGTTGAAGAACCCATTAATCCCTATACCCAAACACATCCAATTACGCCTTCGACATGGCGGAAAGCCGGCTAGGCCGGGGTCGGAATTCTCCGCGGCGGCGCTGATTATGCAACGACGGCCGAATCAACGCCGCCAGGGCCCTCTTCACCAGATCCCCCTCCACCGTATTAATTCGCACCAGCGAATTCTTCATGGCGGAGCGCCTCATGTGCAGCCGGCTCGAGCTCCCACACGACGCCGTTTGCGAGTTTTTCGAAACCCTAGAATTATTGGCGAATCCCCCTTTGTGTAGGCTGCATCGGAACGAACCGGGGTGGTTCGTGGGGGCGCACATGCAGGTCCGCTTCTGTGGGGCCGCGGGTTTCTCGAACCGGCTCGAATAGGAAATTGACCGGTTTGGTGAACCGGGACGGTCTAAGGAGAAGCTGAGAGAAGGGGTGGGATAGTTACGGAGGTTTAGGGGGGTGGGACTTTGGAAGGACCGGGAACCGGAGAAGGCGGAGGTGGCGGCGGAGGCGAACGGCCGCGATTGGGCGGAGTTGTGGCGGTTGGGTTTTGTGGAAAGTGGGTTGGACCGGATGACAGGTCCGTTCGATTTATTTTGAGATGAATAATAAGCCGACATTTTAAAGTGAGTTTGGTGGTTAAACGGGTTTATCTAGAGTGGTTTTCTTAGTGTGAGAAAGAAGGGTGGATTTGAGTGTGGATGTTGGCAAACCTGACTTTACTCGGGCAATGTACTTATATTGGCTGAAAAGTGGGTTGGGGGTTTGTTTGGTTGGCTTGCTTTTCCAGTATTTGTGATTTTTTCAAAGTCATGATTTTTCATTAATTGCAATTACTAGCCCCTAATTCTACGGCATATTGTATTCTAGTGTATATTGTTAATTAAATGCTATTTGCGCGTTTAAACCTTCTCCTGCCTTTTCTAGGTACGGAGCATTGTTTTGACTTGTAAATCATTCCATTGTGATGGTTTTAACTTTTAAATAAATTACTCTCTTCGTACAACAAAAATAGACAAGATTGTCATTTTGAGACGTTTTATTATAAATTTGTTTTGCATTTCAATGGTTGAATATATTTTTTTCCTAAAATGCATTTATTCATTTTAAATAATGTGCCCCTATTTAATTTTATGCGAATAAGGGTAAGAGAGGAAGTATAGGAGTGTGAAATAAAGAGTAAGGTTAATGTGCACTGAGTGCACAATGCAATTCAATTGTATTCTTAAACGAACAACTTGTTTTTATACAATATTCAATTTATTTACACGGAAACATTCATCTTGTTCAATGTAAATTAAGTTGGATATTTTTGTGTAAACAAATTTAATGTATAAAGATTTACACTTTTAATAATATATTTAAATTGCATAATTTATCTAGTGCATACATTATTTGCGTGATTATAATAAATGGAATATGAGTTTCACACGTATTTTAATCTATTTGTAAAAAGTAACTTGTGTATTATTGTTGGAAAGAGGAAAAGGCTCATATGCCCATACCTAATCAAAAGAGAAATAATCCTTGTTACTAGAATTTAAGAAAAGATCTGGTTAGCATTTAAAAGAGTCAAACCTTCATGTCACAAAAAATATAAAGAAAAACAATTTTTAGTGCATCGTAACATGATACATGAATCACTGTAAAATATGATTTTCTCCTTAAATTAAATTAAATATTGGTATTGCCTAAATTGCAGAAATTAGTAAGACATTTCTTCTTAGTTACTAGTGGACCCAATGTTGACTTTGACCAAATAAATATCATGGAAATGCAGCAAATGGTATTCTAAATAACTGCCATAAATGATGTTGACATTTTCTAAGGCTCGATTTCTATTTCGTACCAAGAAAGTTTAACCATAGTTTTGGAGGCATGGGAAAATGGAAACCAGGGGCTGATTTAACTATGGACGACCAAAACGACAAAGCACTTAACTACTACTGTGGGGGACGCAATACCACGTAAGTGATCTACTTTGTCGACACACTCCTCATAGATTCCACGTATTTGTGTTACTACTATTTTAACATTTATTCAATTTAATTATTCTATTCCTGCATAATGCCTTTTAATATAAAAATAAAATATTCCCATCTTTATTTGGGGGAATAATGTAACGGGTTGCTGATGATGATCATGAGGGTATGTTCATGAATCATGGGATGGTTCCTTTTTTTAGTTTTTTTGTTTTATTTTTTGTGCTACTAAATATACTGCGCGTCTCATTTAAGGTATACTCATGACTCAAACCTATTTTAATTCACACACTCACATGAGACGGTCTTACGATGAGACAATGTATAATTTTGATCAGCATGACGTTTTAAAACTTTAAAAGAATTAAATGTTAATTTTATTAATGTTTATCCTGTCTAAAGTATGAGTCTGTCTCATACGAATTTTTTTTTTTTATTATTAATACTAAGTTGAAGGTCTTGTATAATGAGATACTCACAATTTTGTCAATTTTTATGATGTTTTCAAATTTAGGGGACTTTTCTATATATTCTTGTGTTTATGATTATAATTTAAATGATAAGGAGCTAAAAACTTGCAGATCTTGCACAGTCGAATCGAGTCAAACAATTTTTTTTTTAATTTTTTGTGTAAAGGCGAAATAGAAAAAGTCACTCCTAGTCTATATAATTATAAGGATAAATATTTATTATTGTAAAAGATAAATATATGTTACTACGTAATTATGAAAAAAAAAGCAACACCTAAATCGTTATATATTTGCAAAATCATAATTTTATAAATTCAATGTTGTAACTTGGTGGATTTAGTCTTTTGTAAAAGTGTGTTAAATATTATTATTTTTATAATATTTTTGTATTAATAAATGAATAAAAGTGTAATATAGATAGACTCAAAGTGTGTTACTAAAAAAAAAAATTGGCTTATTTATTTGTGCTTCTATTCTTCTTCTTTTTTCATATTTTTTTGTGTTACTGCATGAACAAAAGTGTGATACAAATAGATAAAAAGAAATTATATTACAAAACAAAAATCAATGTTACGTATTTTAACCTTACACTAATACATACTTACATTTATACTTTATAGTAACACAGTCTGAGAGTAAGTTTTTCTATTTATCATTTGCGCAATTTTTTTGGGAAAATCTACTTCACCTAAGTTTCACCCTCACAAGATATGCGAATTTTCAACTCCTTCCCATTTGCACTAATGGATAACTAATTGTACGGATCCTAGATCCATACAACATTGCACATAAAAGTTTGTCTTAAAATTTAAGTATTACTCCCTCCGTCTCATACTTATATAATTATCCGTTTCCCCAAACGGCCCGTCCCATACTTATTTATCCCTTTACATAAAATGCAATAAAGTAAATACAACATTTTTAATTATACTCTTCCCAACATCTCCAAATTACATCTCATGTCATTATTTTTACCCACAATAAGTAATATACTTTAGTAATAAAGTAGAAAATACTACAATACCCTCAACCAAAAGTCACTTTATCCCTTTAAATGCTAATAAATAACTCTCACGTTAACACTCGTGTCGAAAACAAAGGGATAAACAAGCATGAGACAGAGGGAGTAAATTTTTTTTTGTAAAAGTATCATTGTGAGGTTGAGTGGGTGAATCCTGATGACAATTAACTAGCACATAGATTAGCGAGGCTGGCTAGAATTTTACTAGCCCTCATTATTGGTTCGAACATCCGTTATATCTAGAGCCGGCCTGGGGTGGTGCGACCTGTGCCGTCGCACAGGGCCCCACCCCGACCGAGGGCCCTGATTTTATATTTATTTTATTATATATACTTATTTAAATATGTCTATATATATAGATATGTTGCATAAAAATGAAACTAAGTTTACTATTGGAGTTGGTAGTGTTCGCACTAAAGGGCAAGAAGGGTCTTGAGTTCGAAGCTCATCCCTTATGTTTTAATTCCTTGTTGTTCCTTAAATACTTTTTTTTCTTACGATTTAATTCCTTGTTTTCCTTAATTACTTTTTTTTTCTTTAATATTTCTCACTCCTTACTTATTTTTTTTTAATTTTAGTATTTTAATTTATTTCATGTTTTCTAAATAAAAATATAGTTAGATGCAATTTTCTTTATAGTTAGATGCATATAGTTAGATGAAATTTTCTTTATAGCTAGATGCATATAGTTAGATGCATTTTTCTTTATATTAAAAATTATATTAATTTTTTTTATTTATTAGATGAATATATGGGGCCTAACTTTATTTTTGCACATGGCCTTAAAAATTCTTGGACCGGCTCTGGTTATATCTATTATATGTGGAGAGTCTTCGTGATATATAATTGCATCGTGTTTTAGTTTTTTGGAGCTTCTTAATTTGTTTTTTAAAAAAATAAAAAATTGTGTAACATTATTGTTCATGTCACCATCTTCAAACCTTGTTAATTTTGCTATTTTCACGATTAGGATAAATTATTATTTCCTTATATGTTTCATATAAATTTTATTTATAAAATAAAATGACTTTTTTTAAATAAAGGTGATGTTATCGTATATATACGTTTCTATATACTAGAAAATATTGTTTCTTAATCTCACATAATATAATATGTGAGACCGTCATATGAGATTTGTTGTACATTATTTTTAGTATAACAACAAATTAATAAAAGAAATTAAATATTGTGGGTACTTGATTACTTGAGAAGGTGGCAACGTGCAAGTATATTATACTCCAATGTCAATGTAACATGCTAGTGGGTACTTGGATTGGATCAAGTAATTAATGGTCATGTTCGGATGTTCCTGTATGACAAATCTAAATGATAGCATCATATTTTTTTATTTTTTATTTTTTTTGTGAGGAAGAGACGAGAAACTCCCCCCACCCGTGCCGTTGGCCTCTCAGCCGGGCGGGTTGTAAATCGAAGGATGTGCCCAAGTGACAGACACTTGTGGGAGTAAGCCAACAATATTCAATCCCCAGGACAAACCTCCATAATATTTCAATGGAGAATTTGTCCCACACGGGGTTCGAATCTGCGTTGCCGGGGCACTTCTCCCCACATCACCACAAACCTTACCAATTTGGCTATGCCCTTGCGGGTGATAGCATCATATCTTACTTACATGTAACATGGTATTATTATTCTCTAGTCTATGAAATTTGAGCAAATTTCTTGATAGAAATTTAGAATCTTTTTGCTACAAGCTTAGATACATGGGTATTTAGAATTTTTGCTGATACGGATGAGATATACACCTTATAAGCCACGTGGCATGTCCTAATTAAAATTATTATTAATAATTTTGAATATTGTATTGACACAACTGATCAGTGTGTCGAACATAACTGATCAATGTGTCGGACACAAATATGACAAATGTCGGGTTAAGTTTGCAAAACTTATTTTGTTTATTGTCTTAAAATAAGTTTATCTTATATTAAATTAACTCTAATTAGTTCACAAATAGTAAAAAAAAAATATTGACTCTCTCTATTACTCACATGGTCACATCACTATCGCATTATTCGTCGTTCACAAGTTTTATTACGACATTCTTCTTATTTTGATTTTATATTTATTTAGGTGTTAAAAAAAACCCCTATAGGTTACAGAGACACATAATTTTTTAAAAAATTATAAAAATATTTATATATATCATGAAAGTGTAAAATTATATTAGGGGAAAAATGCATCAATACAATAATTTAACTAAAGGTCAAGAAATAGCTATAAAAAAACTGGGCTACCAGCTAAATTTTTTAAAGTTGTGAATTAATTCAATTCAGGACCTGAAAGATGACAAAACTATCAATTTATGGCCTTAAAGATTTTTCCTATCGATTCAAGGTCTGGAAGATAGAAAACTATCAATCCAGGGCCTAAAAGATAAAAACTATCAATTTGAGGCTCACACATTTTAAAGTCATGTTTGACACTTATATTTCATGTCCTTATTTCATGTTCTTATTTTTTTTATTTTTAGGGTTTACAGTTCAGGGGGGTTTAGGATTCATGGTTCAAGGTTTAGGGTTTAGGGTTTAGTGTTCAGGGTTTAGGGTTCAGTGCCAAACATTGCCTTAAAATTTATAAGCCTCGAATTGATAGTTTTTATCTTTTAGGTCCTAGATTGATAGTTTTTTATCTTCCAGGCCTTGAATCGATAGGAAAAATCTTTTAGGCCTTAAATTGATAGTTTTACCATCTTTCAGACCCTGAATTGATAAAACTCCTTAATTTAATCATGCACTTCAATTGTCCAGGCCATTTTTAGGGTTAGCATCAAGGTGGGGCGGAGATGGTGGGCTGCAGTAGTACTGTAGTAGTCTGCTGCGTCGTGGATCAAAAGGCCTAAACAAGCTTCTGAATAAATTAAGCCCAACAGGCCGAAACAAGTTTCTGAATTTATGAATCACGGGCCCAGTTAGTTTTTTAAATGATGTGTATTTATTTACTGTATTTGACAAAAACTCATATACAGTCTCAAAAATAATCATTCTCAACAAATTAGTGTACATAATAACACTCATCTATTTCAAAGTGATAAAATATCATGCTTATTTTTGTGAGTCTGTCTCAAACAAATGTGTCTCATTATATTTTTATGGCAAAAGTTACTATGTACCCGATATGTTATTTTTATTTTTAAATATCACTATTGTACATATAACGTGTGGCTGTTATGCGCTCATCTGAATCGCTGGGACAATAAATTTCTATTTTTCGGGGGAAGAGTTGTTCTAGTCAAAGCCGTTTATCCAACCTCCCGATTTATACCTTATCCATTAACCGAGCCCCATTCAAAATTCTCAAAAACCTTACCGCAATCCAAAGGCGCTTTTTGTGGGGGGGGGGGGACGGACGTTCGAGTTCCGAAAGGAAGATTGCGTGGGTGGGGTGGGATATCATGTGTCGTGAGTTCGATAAAGGAGGGCTTGGTATCAAGAATCTTAATCTTTTCAATTTAGTCCTCTTGGAAAAATGGGATTGACGTCTTTTAGTTGGGGATAATGGTTTGTGTGTCAATGTTTTGTCTTCTAGATATGAGAATTTTGTCAATTGTATTGAGTCTCACAAGTCAAAAAAATTTGTTGGTAAACACTGGTCTAAGTGGTGGTCTTCGCTAATCCAATGTGTCGGGTCGAGTTCTTGGTTTTTAAAAAATTGTGTCCGGGTGGTGGGTAATGGTAAAAATACTCTTTTCTGGGAAGATAATTGGGTGGGGGGTGATTGTCTTAAAAATATTTTTCCGCGTTTGTTTAGAGTGGAGTGTGAGTCGGGGTGTAGTGTTTTTGATAGAGTCAAATGGGAAAAGGGGCCTATGGTCATTAAGTGGAAATGGAGAAGGTCTTTATTTGAGTGGGAGAATAATTTGTATTAGTGAACTAACATCTTTGCTACTCAGGTATATAAGGCCGTCCGAGGAGGAATATCCATGGAGATGGGAAAGCTCATCTAGCGGACAATATGTTGGGGAATAAGTTGCACAGATCTATTCGGAGTGAATAGTTAAATACAAATTTAATTCTTATAATTATTACTAGCATGAATTAATCCTATATTAATTCAAATAATAATCCAACAACATATCATGCATATAATAATTCACGTAAAACCTACGCATGCAGATTCTACGAGTTTACGTGAACGTACCTCTTGGGATGGCAATGGTATGGCTGAATAGACTAACCGAAAGGACTTTCCAAGTATTCCCTTAGCCCTCGTTCGACTATCCGGTGGAAGGACTCTTGTGAACGATTTAACAAAAGGAAAATAAATTATGTTGCACCACCTTTGTGGATTTACTAATTTTTCCAGCACATGGAATTGTCCCTGGGAATGAAATAATCATCCCCTAATTATAGAGACCAGGTGGTCGAAATTTTAGGTTTAAAATAATGTGGAAAAATATTTTCTTGATCTCCAAGAAATCTTGAATATATCTCCTATATTCTTTTTCCCATAATTATAATATTCCACAAAAATCCCACCTTCTTTTTTATATGGATTTTTCGAAAATATAGAGATCAAGATTCCAAGATTTGGATCTTCTTGAATTTATGAGATATTCTTGTATTTCAAGAAATACATATCTTCCATAATATCTTTTCAAGAAAATCAAGAAAATCTTTCTTGACCACTATATTTCATATTTTTCGAAAATATCACTATAGATAACCAAGTGGGAGATTTCTTGAATTTAATGAGATAATCTTGTATTCCAAGAATACATATCTTCATTCCATAACAAAATTCAAAGAAAATCTTTCTCCCAACTTATCCATAATTTTCAAAAAATTATGGAAAAAATAAGCAACAATATTTATTTTATTTTAATCACATTTTCGCTTAATGGACTATATGTTGGGCTACTTAGGGGGGCCTTTAGGAGAATTAAGATTTGACCTTCTAATGGACATTGAATATATAATATTGAGCCACAATAATATAATTCAAGCCCATAAATATTAATTAATCCCACTACATAATTAATATTGACTATCCATCTTAACCCATATTACGATCAATATGGCTCCCGGTTATTATTTCTCGTGTTTAAGATTATCTAGCCCATTAATTAATTCAAGCCAATCAAAATAGCTTTCCATTAATTAATATCTTTTATCCTTGGTCAAGGAAATCGGTTCAACATTATTATCCATACCGGAAACTAATTCCACTTGCAAGATTTGGTATGATAAAGCTTATGAACCTCCCAGAGGGGCAAATCAAACAAAGCGTGCTTTGACAAGATTCTTCAGATTAAATCTTAGCAATCACATGTGACTAATAATATTGCCCACGATAAAAAAAGTATCGAATCTCATTGATTCTCTACCCATGATAAGTCAAAGCAATAGTTACCAATCCCACGTGATCCTATTTAAGGAACGAAGATTAAGAAATAACGAACCATCGAGGTCTAATTCTTCCTTGTTCGGGTAAGAATTTATCCTCCTCAGGGTCCTATTCAAATTATCGGTCATGCACTAGTGTAATCTCTTGGTCAAGACAAGTCAATCCCGAGCCTTACACTTCAACCTTTCACGATGGGTTGTTCATTTCCATCTAGGTCGTGAATGACGTACTTTTTTAGTTACAAGTATTTGTTAATTTAATCTTCGCGTGATCCGGTATCACTAAATTAACTACAATGTAACACGCATTTACTTATTGAACATTTATGCAGTAAATATATGTAACATTCGATAATATTTAAAGAATCAGTGATAAACAATTTATTTCAGTAAATAAGTCTGAAAATTCAGTTTCGATTATACAAAGTAAAAGCATACTTTCTAGTATAATCCCAACAATCTCCCACTTATACTCAAAGTCTGCTTTTAAGTATACTACAACATGTCTCGTGTAGTCCGTGACATCTAATGTCATCTACACGAACCTAATAATTTCTCCCACTTATACTCAAAGCAGATTGACAACGGTCTTGACACCCATTCCTTCCACATGTCTCTCGAATGTATTCAGAGGCAGACTCTTTGTGAATGGATCTGCTAGGTTGTCCTCAGACGCTATCTTTGTCACATCTATATCTCCTCTCTTAACGATATCTCGTATAAGATGGTATTTCCTTTCTATGTGTTTGCTGGCTTTGTGGGCTCTTGGTTCCCTTGAATTTGCAACTGCTCCGGCATTGTCACAATAAATAGTGATTCTGCTGGGCAAATTCGGAACCACATCTAAGTCCACTAGGAAGTGCTTGAGCCAAACCGCTTCTTTAGCTGCCTCGCTAGCAGCTACATATTCGGCTTCCATGGTAGAATCTGCGACGCATTTCTGCTTGACGCTTCTCCATGTCACGGCTCCTCCCCCCATGCAAAACACACTACCGGAGGTAGATTTTCTAGAGTCTATGTCTGATTTGAAATTCGAGTCCGTGTAGCCGATGAGGATTGGACTATCTGGCTGATAAACCAACATTTTATCCCGAGTTCTTTTCAGATACTTTAGAATGTTTTTAACTGCCGTCCAATGCTCTTTCCCCGGGTTACTTTGATATCTTGCCATCATGCCTACGACAAAGCAGATATCCGGTCTCGTACACAGCATTGCATACATAAGGCTTCCGACAGCCGAAGCATAAGAAATACCTTTCATGTCATCTATCTCCTTTTTGTGTCTTAGGGGACATTTTCTTGGATAGATGGATTCCATGCCTGAAAGGTACGAAGCCTTTCTTGGAATCTTGCATGCTGAAGCGTTTCAAGACAGTGTCTATGTATGAAGCTTGCGATAACCCGATCATCCTTTTCTTGCGATCTCGAGTGATCTTGATCCCAAGGATGTGTCCGGCTTCCCCTAAGTCTTTCATATCAAACTATTTTGAAAGCCATGCCCTTACGTCTGATAACACCTTCACATCGTTCCCGATGATCAGAATATCATCTAAGTATAGTACTAAGAATACCAATGCAGTTTCGACACGCTTTTTATACACACAACTTTCAAACTCATTTTGATCGAACCCATAAGACTTTATAACATGATCAAAACATTGGTTCCAAGCTCTGGATGCCTGTTTGAGTCCGTAAATGGACTTCTTGAGCTTACAAACTAAGTGTTCTTAGCTTGTTTCAATGAAACCTTGGGGTTGTTGCATATAGATCTCTTCATCAAGACTTCCGTTAAGGAAAGCTGTATTGACATCCATTTGCCAGATTTCAAAGTCGAAATGCGCAGCAATCAACAAGAGAATACGGATGGACTTAAGCATGGCTACTGGCGAAAAAGTTTCCTCATAATCGATCTCTTCTTTCTGAGTATAACCTTTCACCACTAGTCTTGCTTTGAAGGTTTCAACCTTCCCGTCCGGTCCTCTTTTCCTCTTATATACCCACTTGCATCCAATGGGTTTGACCCCATTAAGTGGTTCGACTAGCTCCCACACTCGGTTATGAAACATAGAACCCATTTCGGCTTTCATTGTTGTTTGCCAAGAATCTACATCCTTGTCTTGGAGTGCCTCGTCATATGTCCATGGGTCTGATTCGTCTTGTCCGGGAATCAAGTCCGAGGACTCTCCTATTCCCATGAATCTCTCGGGCTATCTTACAACCCTCCCACTACGACGAGGCTCCGGTTGTGAAAGCGTATCGTTTGGTATATCATCTAGTATAGTTGACACTGAGGTTTACCCTCTAAGCTCATTTAAGGTAATCTCACTTCTGGGTTTTCTTTGGTTCACATAGTCTTCTTCCAAAAATCTAAAGTGGGTGCTGATGACTACTGTTGGGAAATTTATAGTTTTGATGAAAGTTCCAACAACACTTGTAATAGGACCAAAGGACACATATCTCGATCGATGTTTATATTACTGCATAGGAGACCGATTGATAATTCTTGTATAGAACAACCGATGTAATAGATAGGTCACATATTGAGGGGAACTCAATATGTATAGGTCGAATCTGAAGACTCAAAGAACAAGCCGATATCCCATGTGCCGTAACGCTAGAAAAGAACGAGAAGATCAGATTGATCTCGATCCAATGATATCTCACCGGTCACGGCTCGAACTCGAGATACTCAAGATCGATGACTTCCAGATGATCGCACCCGGAAGACCTACATCGGTAAAGGTTCCGCTAGTTGAAGCTAAGTCAACCCAAGATCGAAGACTATATCGGTAGATCGATTTGGCCAGATCGATCAGTCACCACCAAAGAAATCGATGTTTCACCTAATCATACGCCTATGATCCGAACAAGAAGAATGTCGAGCTTAGTTGGAAGAACAAAGACCAAAAGTGAGTCTGCTATCCAATAAGAACAAGACACGATGATCGGAGCGGCAATTAAGGGATTTGATTTTACCTCTCTCAGAACGGCAAAAGTACAAATTCACGCTTGCCGCCATGCCGTTCTCGGTTAGTCACATCAAGCTCCGCAAGTCTACCAAATATAGCTCAAGTTCAAATTGCTCTCCAACGGCTCTTTGATTTCAAGGTCTATATATATGGGATTACACTTTAGAGTGAGACACGGAAATAACGAACGAAAACGCTGAACCATCAAGAAGCTCAAGCTATTTTCAGATTTCCGCACAAGAACACGATCAAAAAGAATATTTTCATCAAGTGTTCATCCCATAAGTTCTTAGCATAGAAATCTTTTCATCTAGCTGATTAGGCTACTTATACACAAGAAAAGATTTCATAGTTGGAACCTTAACAATCTTACCCAAACCCCCAAGTTAGGTTAAGTTGTTTAGCAAGATTTCGCATCAGGGTTTCTAGTTCCGATTTAAGGATCGGTTGAGTGTGAACTCTTTAAACATCTAGTCGATTGTCTTTGTGTTGGACTTACACATAAAACAAAGTCCAGTTGGTTAAGTTGGTGCCCTTTTGATAGGGAAGAGTGGGCGTGGGGATCGGTTTGTCCGAACCACTATAAATCTTGTGTGCCACTACTGCTTTGATTAACTGTTCACATAATCGCACACAACCTTTAAAGCGCATACATATTCCAAGTTGAGATCAGCTAGCACCAAGCTTCTGATCTGATCATACTTGACACTTCAGTCAACTGATTAAAAGATTAATCTTGGAATCTGATTTATCAAAACTGGTTTTTCACACGGGTAAAACTTAAGCTTCCGCACACATCAGTTAAACTGATAGTTACCGAACTGATCTGCTTCAGGCGATCAGTAAGTTGGTTATCAACCCAAACTGATTCACTCGCGACTCGATCAAAGCTAATCGCCTCACACCGACCGCATGAAAAATCTGCAGGTCTATTCACCCTCCCTCTAGACTTCGCCTCACTAAACCCGCTCGACCCTACAAGTGGTATCAGAGTCGCTGGTTCTACTGACCAATCGACTCAGGTATCATCGATTCTTGAGGAAGAATCTTTGTGGTCAACTAAACTGATCTTGAAAAACCGTTTTTAAACTCATTCATTTTCCAAAATCACTCAAAGATGGATAACACCTCGTATGTATCATGATCATGATCTGCAAGTTTTCAATCGATGAGTTTGCGATTGGGCCATATATATATCCAACCATCTAGGCTCGATCGGTGGGAGAATGATGGAAGTCATCGAAAGAGGACCCATCATCATTTATCACGACAACCTCAAGTAGGTTGGAGGAGATACGATTTTGCCCCGGAAGTCTTTGTATGCGAAAAAAGCCCAAATTTGATGGATGCGTAAGAGAGGAAATCGCATACTCTAGATACTATCGCAAGGCATATTATCATGAAAACAATGGATAAGGTCACCAAAGAAAAGATTAAGTATCTCAAATCTGCGAAAGCAATGTGGGATACTCGTTTAAATATCTTGAGAAAATGAATGAGATAAAAGACAACAGTCTACAAACCGAACCGGTGAAGTTCGAGAAACCAAGATGTCTTTTTAACGAAACCATCAACGAACTCGATGGAAGAATTACAATGTCTATAAACAAGCCGAGAACTTGGTAGAGATGTCCGATAAAGATATCAACTACAAAATTCTAAGGTCTCTCACCAAGAAGTGGGATATGAAGGTCATGGTGATCAAGGATTGCCAAGACATCTCAAAAAAAGAAGCCAAATTTTGTTCTTGAGCCTTAAAGCTCATGAGTTCGATTTGATTGAGAGAGGACAAGCGGATGAAGATGAGGTGCCCACTGAAGCCTCGACTTCAAAATCGGTTGCCTTTTAAGGCAACCAACAAAGAAAAACGAAAGGCCAACGAACTTTGTTGGGAATATAGTGAGTCGGCGAACAGATCGCTCGCTACCGAAAAGCTTGAGAAATCAAACGTCCAACTTGGTAAGTATCGAAGATTCTATAAGGACTATCAACATAGCCGAGGGGCGAGATAGGAGATCGACCAATAGATCTCCGGAAAGAACCGGATCGATGATCGGGGGATCACAGAGATGAAAGGGAAAGAGATAGTCGATTTTAGGAAGGAAGAGATAACCAATCGCATGTAAGAAGTTCGGATTACTATCGTAAAGGAAATCACCCGACAGGTCATACAGACGGAGTGATTCACCGAAGGAAAGGAACGGTGGATCAAGGAAATAGGTTTCAACCGTGAGAAGCCAGTCACTATAGCGCGCCTGCATTCCGACGCCAAGAGAAAGGGAAGAAAAGAGGAATAAGAGAGCAACGTTATAAAGACAAGAGCTATGGTTGTTGATACGCCAGAATCGACGATTTCCATTCCTATTCTCCTCGGAGACTCGATACCCTTCAGAGAAGACTTCGCTGATCGCCAAGGTCATGACTTCTATGAAAAACGAAGATCCGATATTCTCTTCGACGATGATGAGATCTCGCCTCACGGCCGCGAGGATCAACTGAGGTAACCTCCAAACCCGCTTGCTCGCTTTACACTGCTATCATTAGCACACCGTCGGGAGATTGACTTGCAAATCTACTCGAAAGCAATTGCTTGAGGATCTCTCCAATGCAAAGAGACACTTATGCTATAGTGGAAAGTTTAAAAATGATAAGCTAAGGACCGTAAATAATCACCATTGCTAAAGAAAATGATCTATGTAAAGCCTCCGAACTTAGATCAATTTGAAACCGCCGTAAGGCAACCGAGGAATTTAAAATTCTCGGTTAAAGCTTCGATCGGGAGAGAAGCAGATCAAAGATCACCGGCATTAACAAACAAAGAAGTTCGATGACTTCAAAATCCTACAAGCAAAATTCGATGAAATTTGTTCCAAAAAGCATGAAAGTCTAAAATCATCCGAGGATAATCTGCGAAGAAAATGGAGGTTTTTTCAAAATCATCTAAAACCGCTTCAAGACATAAACGCCTATTTTTTTAAACAACGATTAATAAGAAGGGACTTGGCTATGACAACCCTTCCACATCCTCAAAAGCCCCTACCGATTCATCTCAAAAAGGTGTATTCGCATTTAATTTAAACAAAAAGATACATCAAAAGCCAAATATGTATCTAATAAGGAAAAATGACCATTGAAAGGTAAGAAGGGTGCCAACCGGAAGGAACAAAAATGGACCCCAACGGTAAAGCATCACCGAGAAATCAACAGAAGAACCCAGTTCTTACAAGAAACCTCAACCTAATCAACAGATCAAGAATCGAAAAAGACAACTCAGTAAAAGGGAAGTACAATCGAGACCCAATCAAGGTCAGCTGCCTAATAAGCATGCTCCAGGTAAACTGCAAAAACCACCTATGCCTAAAAGATATGAATCTTTTAATGGTAGCAATCATACTACCCTTATAATCGAAATCTAGGGTCACTTTTTTTGAACCACACGGATAAGAAGAAGACAAACGAAAAGGGAAAAACCCAAATATTCTAATTCATCCAAGGTTCACACTAATAATCATACAAAAAACAAAAAGATGTAAAGAGATGTATGATTATGTTGATGGTATGGGAGACAAATCGGGCCTTATGATCTAACCGATCACAATAGAAGTGCTTTCTGTTTGTATGGATTCCCAAAACTAATCCTAACCCCTCGGGACCCAATCCAAAAGGGGTACCTAAAGCCCCGATTTGATTGCGGTGTTCGCGTGGTCCGCCAACAAAGGAGGTGTGCAAGCAACTATCTCGTACATCGATAGTGGATGCTCAAGTCACATGATTGAAGCAAACATCTCCTCGGCTCTTACATAGAAACGAAAAGGCCAGCGTGTACTCTTCGGTGATGATAACTTTGGCTATACCAAAGGGTTCGGAACCTTATAGAATGACGATGTACAAATAATCGAGTCTCGTATGTCGAAGGTCTAAAGCACAACCTATTATCGGTTTCACAATTCGCGACAACGGATTCGGTGTTGAGTTCTCGACCGATCAATGCACTATCAAGAATCGAGCCACTCAACAGATTTTTGCTAAACCGGTTCAAGAAAAGGGACGATCTACACAAATGATTGGAACAGTTGCCCAAGAAATGCATGCTTAATTGTCAAGAGTTCCAAAAGTAGCGAGTTGGCTCTCGCACAAAAGAATGAACCATCCCCGAACTTTAAAACTCTTAACAAAATAACAAGGATGTCTCTAGTAGAAGGACTTCCGAATGAAGTATTTTCAAAGGATCGGACATGTGTCTTGCATGTCGAAAAGAAAAACAGTCAAAAGCTTCATTCAAGGGAATTCGGGATCGGATCCAAATAGAGTATTCGCAATGCTTCACATGGACCTATTCGGACCCGATTACACAAATCGATCTCAACGACGCAAAATATACTCTAGTAATCGTGGATGATTATTCCAAGTTTACTCGGTTATATTCTTACACAAGAAGAATGAGACGACTACGAAGATACCCGAAATTTAAAAACGATTACAAAATGAGAAGGGTGTCAATGTAGTAAAAATCAGATCAGATAAAGGTACAGAATTTCTGAACTCTTTTATTACTGATTTTTGCTCTAAGTTTGGTATACAGCATGAAACATCAGCTGCGAGGACGCCTCAACAAAATGGAGTAATGAATCGGACGAATGAACTCTCAAAGAAGTTCGCCGCACAATGTTAGTTGAACATGCGATACAAGCCGCTTTCAAGGCGTAAGAATCAACACCGCATGCCATACTCGTAACGGATGTCTTGACTAAGGCTCACTACAAAACACCCTATGAACTGTGGAAGGACAGAAAACCTCGTGTCTCTTACTTCCATGTTTTTGGGTGTAAGTGTTTCATACACAACAATGGGAAGAGTCAGTTGAAGACTTTTGAGGCCAAGTCAGATGAGGGTATATTTCTAGGATATTCCTCATCTAGCAAGGCTTTCAGGGTCTACAATGCATTTAACCCTACTTGTGGAAGAAACACCCCATGTAGTCTTTGATGAAGCATCTTCTGATCAAGAGAAATCTGCCTCAGAACAAGATGTACCTGATCAACAAGAACCTGATGTTCAGAAAATGGATCAGCTAACGATCAAGGAAAAAGAATCAGAAACTGTAACAATATACATTCCAGATCTAGCTGATTCACCAGATCATTCAGATCCTAAGGTACGAAAAACTGTCGATGAAGAAGCTTCGCATACCGAGATAAGATCAATCGAACCATCCGGTTCAGGGGGAACACCTAAAGTTCTCACGAACAGACATCAGCACATGATGAGTCCAACATCAGCTGAGACTTGTTCTTATCAAGTGGATCATAACTCTGCACCACTCCCAATCGCTAGTAATGAAATTTTATCAGAAACGGACGATGTTCTCCAAAACGCAAATCGAATAGAAGGACCTGGATAACCACTCATCCAACTGATCTGATAATCGGAGACCCGTCGATAAAGTTAAAACTAGATATCGATTGGTGAAAGTGCCATGTATTGTCATTATCTGCCTATGAAGGAACCAACAACAATAGAGGAAGCTCTACAAGACTCAAGTCGATTCTAGCCATGCGCAGAAGAGCCGAACAGTTCGACATAAATCAAGTTTGGGAACCGGTAGATGCACCAAGTCATCAAGACGTTATTGGCACGGTGGGTATTCAAGAACAAGAGAGATGAGAAAAACGTCATCACCAGAAATAAGGCAAGACTTGTTGCTAAGGGGTATTCACAATCAGAAGAAATTGATTATGATGAGACCTTTGCACCAATCGCTCGCCTAGAAGCCATTCGGGTTGTTTTCGCATATGCTTCCCACGAGGGTTCACTGGTATCGATGGACGTAAAGAGTGCTTTCCTAAACGGGGTACTAGCAGAGGAAGTTTATGTCGAACAACCTCCGTGCTTTGAAAAAGGCAACCAAGTGTACCGCTTAAGAAAAAAGCTCTCTATGGCACAAAACAAGCTCCTCGAGCTTGGTATGATACACTCTCTCGGTTCTTGATCAATAGTGGGTTCACTAAAGGAACGATGGGCGTAACCTTATTCGAAATAGAAGATGGAAAAGATATTCGATGGTTCAGATTCTCGTGGGCGACATCATCTTGGATCTCCTAACAAGAGTCTATGTGAAAGATTCAAAGAACCGATGCAAGGAAGTTCGAGATGTCCATGATGGGTCGATGAATTACTTTACGGGTCTTCAAGTGAAGCAAAGTCCGTAAGGGATATTCATCTCGCCAAGCAAAGTACACTAGAATTTATTGGCTAAGTTTGGAGTTCAAAATTGTAAGGAAGCCAAAATTCCTATGATGATGACTGGATTCAAGACGGATCCGTATGAGGATGGTCGAAAACAAATCGGAAGGAATATAGGGCTCTCATTGGATCTCTACTATACCGACCGCCAAACAGACCGATATATAACCTTCAAGAGGTATGTATGTGCGATTTCGAGCAAATCCAATGATAAGCCACCTAGAAGCGACTAAGCGGATTCTTAAGTATCTGAAGGGACGGTAAATCTTGGTTTATTTTACCCATCGATGATAATCTAGAAACTTAGTGGGTATTCTCGATTACGATTATGGAGGTTGCAAGATTGAAAAAAAATCCACCTCGAGAACATGTCGGTTCTTAGGAAGAAAAAGCGATCTCGTGGTTTTCAAAAGCGGACATCGATTCATGTACATCTACTATCAAGGTATATATGGTCGCGAGGAAGTCGTTGTTCCCAAATCGCTCGCTTAGTCAACAAAATGAGGATTATAACATTGAAGCTAACAATGTACCTATTTTCTAGATGAAGAATAGTGTTATTGCAATCACTCGTAATCCCGTTCTACACACAAGATGCAAGCATGTGGATGTCGAGACACCATTTTATAAGAGATCATGTTGAAAAGAAGAATATCAGAATGGAAAAGATTCATACTGATATACAGAAAGCTGATATTCTAACCAAGCCACTAGCTGAGATCAGATTCAGAGAATTATGCAATGAGCTAGGCTTCGGATCTTGGAGAAAATGCACCTAAAAATGTTTGACTTTAATGATCTCGAGAACCACCGGTTAAGAGACTAACCAGTTGAAAGAAATCGATTGAGTTTGGTATCTCAATCGATCGGAAAAGATCGATCAAGAACCGATGTGAGAAATCGATCAGATCTACAGGATTATCAGGATTAAAGGAACTGATCAGATGTAAGGTTTATCAGATTAAAGGAAACACTCATTTTGAAAGAAATATCTGATTAAATCAGTTGGGTTATTTTACATCTTTATGAGTCGATTAAGCTGATATTCAAACAAGCAAGATTTACAAGTGATATTCACATGATTAAAGCTTAAAATCGCATAAAGATACAGGAATTTTACACAACAATGGAATAATAGAACTTTTCATTGATAAAGACCCGAAAGTCAGGTTACATTACAAGATACAAGAACAAAGGACCCGGAGGTCAGTACATAAGTGATAACCAAAAACCCTAACCCTAAACCCCAAATCTATAACCCTAAACCTTCATCCAAACCCAAACCCGATCTACAGGGGGGTGATTAAGAGGAGGAGAGAGAGACTTTAAGATCTTATGCTCTTTTTTTTTTCCACTTAACAGATGAGGGAGGCTTTGAAAGGTAATCCTACGCCAAGAACCCGATGGACTCTCCAAGGGAATGAGAGCGGCATTAATATGATTTTTAAGCCAGGAGGCCCTAAGAAAGAGTCAGTGGGCTCTCCAGCTGTTAAATGGTGAGGTGATATACGAAGATCAGTTGTTGGCTGATCAAGATCGCATATCAAACTCACGTTCATTTTCAGACTAAGTCTGTTGATGGTAGTTACGTCATAACGATAGACACACAAGGTGCATAAGGTTAGGAGAAGTGTCTTCTCACCGCAAATGAAGAGTTCGCCTCCATGGTGGTAGAGAAGCTTTGCAAACAATCGTATGTGAAATCTTTGACGATATAACGAAAAACAAAGAAAAAAGGACGCAGGGGTTGATTTGAGAAGTCAAAATCATTGAAAAAGGGGTAAAGATATTTGCTTAAGTTTAACCGAAATAAGGGTTCACCAGAATACATGATTCTACAGAAAGGTAAGTATGGTGAATGGGTTATGTTGTGTAAAACAATTGGTCCAATTTATAGAGGCCAAGCAAGGGTGCAAATGCAAATTCAAGTTTTCAAAACCTTTTAGAGAAATCAAGACCAAAAGGACAAATGTGGTAGGAATCACGCCGATCGATAATTGATAAATTTACTACGGATTGACATATCGAAAGATTCGCACGATAATTACGCGATGTCAAATCGCACCAACTTAGGAATAGAGACTACTATTCTAGACTAAGTTTTAAGCGGTAACACTTATTCCAAGAATTGACTTGATCCGAGAAGAATCGATTAGGTCAATCAAAATCGATACATTCAAAGTCGATCGATGAGGAAAGATCACCGAGCTTAAAACCACAAAAAATCGATGCATCGATCTATGGGAAAAAGCGAAATATCACCAAAGGAACTTCAACCGATAAAAGAAAGGATCGGCGGAAATCGACGATTATTCAAGGAAGATCAGTTGAGCTCGAAACCTCAACAAATCGATCTGAAAGTGAAGAAGATCGATTAAAAAAGATCGGGTTGGGAAATTTTAAGGCTTAGGCAATACTACTAAGATCAACAAGTGAAATCAACATGGACAAGTAGTATTGACCGATTACAATATCACCAACCAGACACGCTTTTTCTTTTCTCTTGTTCTTTGCTTATTTATCGGATCTTATCGGATATTATTTGTCTTATCAGATCCATTATCCGTGTGGCGTATTCTCTCGCAAATCAATTAACGCGACGTGGGGTACATGTATTAACCGCTATTAAACGTGCGTTTAAATCCAAAAAGTTTTTTCAATGCGTGCCTTTCCCGACCTACGATCAAAAACCGCTTAACTGGAGCGTTTAATCTTTTCAAATGGTTGATCTTCAAAATCGTGTCTTCTTCTTCCCTCCTCGTCTTTATAAAGTTCATAAAAAACAGACCAGAGTTTTCCATTTCACAAACTCGCGATCTATTCTCTGAAAACTCCAGATTACTACTCTAGATTCAAAGTGTTTTCCTAAGTTTCAAAATCATCTTTCCGAAAAACAGAATCTTGTAATTTATGTGTATTTGATGCACCTTTGTAAATCCATTGATCTTAAATGTTTCTACTGTGTTATGCTTCATTGCTTCTTAGTTGCCACCTGTGTGATATTCTTTGTATTAATGCACAACTCTCTAACCGAATCTATCTTATCTGTAGATTGTGAATGATCACTCACGGTATGGGCAAAATTGTATGCAACTATGCGGAACTGGCAAAAAGGATCGTGGATGATAAGTTCGTACAGTTCAATATCACTCGGGATCCGGAATCCATGGAGGTCGAACAAATTCTCAGAAAAGCAGGCCTTGAGAAATTTTGCGCTGCTCACTGCAATCCAGTGATGCAGTATGAAGCACTAGAATTCCTAAGGAATTTAAGAGTGGATACGGATGCTCCAGGAGAAGAACTACTTTCGGCGATCCGGAAGAAATCGATCATGAATCGCGACATAACCCGTCTGTTCAAATTTTCCCAAAGGACGGATCTCGCCGCCCATTACTGGAGACCAAGACGAGCCGATCGAAAAAGAGTTCTTCAGAGAGGCCGACAAACATCATACTTCAGGATTTGTCAGGCCAATGCTCAAGAGAAAATACCGATTGTTGTTTGACATATTGTCAAAAACAATAATGGGTATTGCATTCAGCCCAGATGCTATTACATCAGTCAAACTGTACAGCATGGCTGCAATAATTGATGAAGCGAAGAACATCAATTGGCACGGGTTCCTGAAGGCCATTCTGCTCCAGGAACATGACAAATTTGGAGTAGATGAGTGGGGGCGGTATATCCGACGAAGAAGATCAACAATCTCAACAAGGTTGCGATTATCCTCCAAGATAAATTGCCAAAGGCCAAATGGGAATGAATGGATGAAGTCCTATAAAGGCTTTCTCCACGATCCACTTGATCATTTTTGGGCCACCAGACGATGATATCGCGGCGACCCCCAAAAATCCAAGAAAGGAAAAGGCAAGAAGGCAACTTCTTCACATCAGATCTTGGTAATCGGCTCAAACTGGTGAAGGACCCCCAGAAGGCCCACCAGATGCCCCCAAGAAGAAGAAAAGAAAATTGGTAAAGGCCCAGGAGAAGAGGCCGAAGAAGGCGAAGCAAGCTCCCATGACTCTGATGTTAGAAGATGAGTCAGATGAAGAAGGAGCGCCAGAACAGTCTGTTGCACCACAAAAATCAGGTGAAGCATCAGACAGGCAGGTTGCTCAAGCTGAGAGCTCGCCAGATCACTCTGAGGAAGAAGCACAAGCCGATCAATCTCCTTCTCCTCAAGCTCCAACTGTCTCACCGCTCAGAATAACGGCTGCTGAGCATGTCTCTCCTATCCTTCCACCTGCCCGCGAACCTGAAACTGCATCAGTTCGTGAACCAGGAAAAGCTTTACTCATTGGAAATGAAGCACTGCCTTCACAGCAGAACCTCTGCAGGTCGAACCGATCAGCCAACTTCCGCCAACTCAAGCACAACCAGAACCTTCTATACCTCATCAAATTGAATCTGGACCGACAATCCCTGAGTCCAGATCAACAAAGATCATAACGGGGAAATTGATCAGAATGCGAATCGAAAGAGAGATTGATGAGCCAGATCCTGAACTGGTCGCCCAACCTGTCATAAGAGAGGAAGTTTTGGAGATCCTCACCTGGAGAGATCTTCGATTAAAAAGCTTCTCAGACTTCATAATAATTATAGAACAGATGGGCGGTGCAGATGAGTTTGCGTACTTCGATTTCGACGCATTTAAAATCTCGCAAAAAGTGGGATCACCACCGAGCCGATAATCAAGTAAATCTGTTAAAGCTCGATCCACGCGAAGTTAGGGTTGCTTTTAACAGACGAATCGGAGATCACGACAAAGCTCTCAAGCAGATGCCACCATGAAGGATGCAGGAGCTGCCGATGATAGTGGAACTGGTGCTGCAGTTCATGACCAACCACTGGAGGCACAAACAACTGAACCAGATCAAGTGACAACTAACGTTCCAACATCACACGTCACTACTGATCAACTTCGGTGAGATCGATCTTGTCTCAAAGATCTCCGAGAGAAAGAAGTTGAGGGACTAATAGGCGATCAAAGGCGAATGCCATCAACGAAATAAAAGATCAAAGGGAAACAACCATTTCCCACATTGGGGCAATCAAAGATCGCTTCTCCCCAAATCAGGTCCCATCACGTCGGAACCGATAAAGACCGTTGATGCCAAATCCGACTCAAGTGGATAAACAACAAGTTTTTTTCTCGATGCTCACCGACAAGCTAGAATTGACAGAAGAGAAACTTGACAAGTTGATCACAACACTCTCATCGCTATGGAATCACAAGACGGAGCCGATATCAACGATTCAAAATCTAACCGCTCAAACTCAAGGCATATCTATTGCAGATCTCAACAAGGCGATCGCGATCAACTTTTGGTTCTCGACCTCCCACTTTCACTACTTTTTTTTGATCAAACCAAAAAGGGGAAGGACAGAGCGAGAAACCAACCGATGAAGGGACATCACAAACTCGGAGAAGAACGGCCCGGCCGATCTGATGCATGGATAAAAAAATATCGGTCAAAAAGATGTCCAAAGAGAAATAGATAAAGGTAAGGTAAAAATACCAAGAAGAAAGAAGGGCGTAAAAAAAAACAGAGGCGTAAAATCAAGAAGAAAATTCAATTTGAGAATGAAGAAAGGAAGGGCCGGAAAATCCGTGCGAGAACCTAAGTTGCCAAAGAATTTGATGAGATCATCCTAAAAACAATTTAAGATGCTAAGAAATTTGAGAATGGAACAAGATCGTAAGTGAATGGCTTCGGATGCCTTTGTTCTTAATCTTGTTCCACAAGAAGAATCTCCGATGAAGAATTCCTCAACCGTTAGAAAATAAATATCCGGATTTTCAAAGTATCCGGAGAATGAGGCCAAGCCGATCAACGTAAAAATAACTCGCCCAAGAGTATGATCATCCGTGTACTCAAAGAAGGCAAATGGCTCATTCGATGATCGGCATTTCAAAGATTCTACTTTGACATCCCGAAAGCGAAATCAAAATAATCGATCCTCAAAGAAATCGATGATGTCAAATGGAAACTTTATCAAATTTTCAACGTTCCTCAAGATCAAAGAGAGATGCCAGAAGGATACAAGCCCACAGAGTGAAAAATCGAAGACTACTCGGGATCACCGCGCTTTTTATTTTCAAACTTTTTCGATGTAACATGTAATCATCATTCTTTAATGAGAAAAAAGTTTATTTTTTTTTCGATCCTAAGACAAAGTCTCATTGTCTTCTCGATTACATGCTCTTAATCGCTTCTATTTCTTATCAACTGTTTTGGTTTCTCTAAGTGTTTTGGTTTCATCAAAAAGGAAATTGTTGGGAAATTTATAGTTTTGATGAAAGTTCCAACAACACTTGTAATAGGACCAAATCGGACTGTTAATGATCGATGTTTATATTACTTCGATAGGAGACCGGGTTGATAATTACTTCAGATAGAACAACCGATGTAATAGATAGGTCACATATTGAGGGAACTCAATATGTATAGGTCGATTCAAGACTCAAAGAACAAGCTGATATCCGATGTGCCGTAACGCTAGAAAAGAACAGAAGATCGATTGATCCGATCCAACCGATATCTCACCAAGTCACGGCTCGAACTCGTGATACTCAAGATCGATGACTTCCAGATGATCGCACTGTAAGACCTACATCACCGGGTCCGCTAGTTGAAGCTAAGTCAACCCCAAGATCGAAGACTTATCGCGTAGATCGATTCGGTTGATCGATCAAAGTCACTTCCCGCGTGAAATCGATGTTTCACCTAATCATACGCCTATGATCTGAAACAAGAAGAATGTCAAGCTTAGTTGGAAATAAAAGACCAAAAAGTGAGTCTTATCCAATAAGAACAAGACACGATGATCGAGCCGACAATTATGGATTTGATTTTACCTCTCTCAGAACGGCTACAAAGTACAAATTCGCTGCTTTCGCCACGCCGCTTCTCGTTAGTCACATCAAGCCCAAGTAAGTCTACCAAATATAGCCAAGTTCAAATTGCTCTCCAACCGCTCTTTGATTTCAAGGTCTATATATATGGGATTACACTTTAGAGTGAGACACGGAAATAATATAACGAAAAACGCCGAACCATCAAGAAGCTCAAGCTATTTTCAGATTTCCGACAAGAACACGATCAAAAAGAATATTTTCATCAAGTGTTCATCCCATAAGTTCTTAGCATAGAAATCTTTTCATCTAGGTGATTAGGCTACTTATACACAAGAAAAGATTTCATAGTTGAACCTTAACAATCTTACCCAAACCCCCAAGTTAGGTTAAGTTGTTTAGCAAGATTTCGACTAGGGTTTCTAGTTACGATTTACGAGGATCGGTTGAGTGTGAACTCTTTAAACATCTAGTCGATTGTCTTGTGTTGGACTTACACATAAAACAAAGTCCAGGTTGGTTAAGTTGGTGCCCCTTTTGATAGGGAAGAGTGGGCGTAGGATCGGTTTGTCCGAACCACTATAAATCTTGTGTGCCACTTCACGCTTTTTGATTAACTGCTCACATAATCGCACACAAACCTTTAAAAAGCGCATACATATTCCAAGTTGAGATCATTTAGCACCAAGCTTCGATCCGATCATACTTGACACTTCACCAACCGATTAAAAGATTAATCTTGGAATCGATTTATCAAAACCGGTTTTTCACACGGGTAAAACTTAAGCTTCCGCATTGCATCGCTTAAACCGATAGTTACCGAATCGACCGCTTCAGCGACAAGAAGTTGGTTATCGACCCAAACCGATTCACTCACACTGATCAAAGCTAATCGCCTCACACCGATTCAAGACGAAAAAATCTGCAGTCTATTCACCCTCCCTCTAGACTTACGCCCTCACTAAACCCGTTCGGGACCTACAACTACCTTTTGATCTTCGGGACCATAGAACATACACCCTTTTGTTCCCTCGGGGTAACCTACAAACAACCTTAATTACGATCGAGGATCCAATTTATCGGCTTCCTTGTCCCAACACGTAGGCGGACACCCCCCAAATTCTCATGTGTCTCATATAGGCTTGGGCTTGCGCCGGTCCACAATGCTTTGGGAGTTTTGGGAACCGATTTGGATGGCACCAAGTTCGAATGTAAGTCATTGTTTTCCAGGCATGACCCCGAATCGACTTGGGAAGATCCGCATAACTCATCATAGATCTAACCATTTCCAAAAGAGTTACGCTTTCTTCGCTCTGCAACCCCGCTTTTGTTGAGAGGTTCCGGTGCGGTGAGTCGATACAATCCTTCATCGATAAAGTAGTTCAAAAACTCACATTTGAGGGTATTCGCCTCCACGATCGGATCGTAGAGACTTGATACGTTTTTCCCTATGATTCTCTGCTTGAGCCTTAAATTCCTTGAATTTCTCAAAGGTCTCGATTTATGCTTCATAAGGAAAATGTAACCGTGCACCTTGAGTAATCATCAATAAAAGTGACAAAATACTCATAACCTCCTCTTGCTTTGGTTGACATTGGACCACATACATCCGTGTGAATGATCTCTAACACTTCTTTGCCCTATTCCCTTTGCTCCAAATGCCCTCTTGGTCATTTTACCTCTCCAAATATGATTCGCGAGGTTGGAATCGGTTCAACTTGGAGAAGCTCCAATGAACCGCCTTTCACCAACCTTTGGATCCTCTTTGATTTATATGACCTAATCTTAGATGCCAAAGAAGTGTCTCTGCTCACGCCCGATGAACGTTTTTCTTTTCTCGGAAATTGAGTTGATGTGTTATAGGATGCATTTCGTGAGTGGTGTGCATATTAATTGTATAGAGATTATTCGACAACGTTCCATGACATATAAATTTATCAAAAAGAGAAATGGTAACAACTTTATTAAAAGTAACCGAATATCCATCATAAAAAAGTTTAGAAACTGAAATCAAATTCTTTCTAAAATCCGGAACGTAAAGAACATCTCTTAAAATTAAAACACTGTCTTCAAAAGACAGGTTCACTTCTCCCACTGCTTCAGCTGCCACTCTCGTAGCATCGCCCAGTGTGATAAGGACCTCACTCCCACTAAGTTGTTTGGTCCGCTTGAACCCCTGTAATATGAAACAAACATGATCAGTGGATCCCATATCCACCACCCATAAATGGGAGGCATACACCGCTAAACAAGTTTCAACAACTAGTGCGTGAGAATTACCTTTCGTTCCATTTCTCTTGGGTCTGGAACAGGCTGACCTCCAATGTCCTTTTTCACCGCAGTTGAAGCACTTCCCCTTAGCTGGCTTGTTCACTCCACCACCCTTCTTCACCTTATCTTTGCCATTGGCAACACTTGAGTTCACTTGCTCGTGGCCTTTGTTCCTTTTCTTGTTCTTACCACCCCTTGGCCTAGAAGAAGAAGAAGGTCCGTTTGCCGCCAAGGCTTAGCTCTTTTGCCCCAATATCGCCTCTGCCGAGACTAAAGCTTGCAACAGATCAGGCATCGAGAACTTCTGATTATTCATTTGGTAGTTCAGACTGAACTGTTCAAAACTTTTCGGCAGAGAGTGGAGCACGAAATCGATTTGGGTCTCGATATAGTATTCAACGCCAAGTACCTCAAGTTTATTAAGGTGAGCCATCATCTGGAGAACGTGCTCCCTTACGGGCGTTCCCTCCACCATTTTCATAGAGATCAAGTCCCTCATGGTGATCTGACGAGCCACACGGTTCTGATGTTGAAACATCGCTTTAAGACTAGTCATGATTTCCGCAGCGGTCTCAACGTTCTGGTGTTGGTGTTGCAACACATCTGACATAAAAGCCAAGATGGTACACTTTGCCATTTCGTTAGACCGCTCCCAGTCAGCATACTCTTTCTTAACCGTTTTAGTGGACTCATCTGATGGCTTATCCGGTTTAGGTGTGGTCAGAACCCAGTTATGGCTTTGTGCAGTGAGGACAATAGTAAGTTTTCGATTCCAATCAACAAAATTTCTCCAGTGAGCAAATTGTCTTTAAGTATATTGAATAGTGGATTAAAAGGTTGCGACATGATGAACTTAAATAAATAATAATATGCATAAGCACAAACATATCACAAGGTTCGATCACATGCATCATATTAAAATCTCAAAAATATGAACATGCATCAGCCAATATCTCAAAACAGTTTAAATAAGTCACGTGGGGTGGGTCATTATTTAAACACATTCAAGCGAAAGTTACAAACAAGAACGATTACAAACCTTTAATATCCAGATTAATAGTTGGCTCCCACTTGACCAATATAAAATTGACAGGGGACTTGAGGAAGTATATGCATATCAATTTTATACCTAAGTAATAACCATGATTAAATACTGAGATTATTATTTTGCTTTGAACGAGCCTCGTGGGGAGGGTCATCGTCGCGCCACTAGTAATAACCCACAATCATCTGCTTTGAAATTCATTCATGTGAAAGCTATCTTTTGACCGTCCCCCCAGGGAAATTTCTCCAAAAGAATTCACAAATAAATAAATCATGGAGGTCAAAATTAATTCAATTTTATTATCCGGAATAAAATTGTCAATTAATTATTTAAACATACTTAGTAATTTTTGAAGGTGAGATTTTTCATTGGGCAATTCTCATACAAACACATTTAAACAAATTAAATAAAGCATAAGATAGCACAAAATAAATCAAGCAAAACAGAAAAATAAACATATTGGGCACAAATTATCCAATTTTCATGGTTTGATTTTTTCTTGCTTGATCTTGAAGAAATGCCGCCTTGAATTTCTCCCACTTCGATCGTCTCGAAAAACACTCCGTCTCGAAACGCCACGCCAGCTTCATGGCCGCAATCTATGCACGCCAAAGATCCGGCCACATTGCGAGTTCAACCCTCAAAGATCGGCGGCGGCGTTAGCGGCGTCGCCCGCCAGCGCCTCAGCGGCTTGGCAAGCGGCTCTCGGCGAAGCGTCACGCAATCACGCCATACATCCGCCAGCGTGCTTTCGCCCGGCCGTGCCTCGCCTGCGATTCTCGGCAAGACGCCCTCGAAGGCCTCCGTCACTTTGCACGCTCGCCTTGCGGTCTTTGCGTCGCTTAGAGCTCCGCCCGTCGCGGCGGCCAGATCTCGTTCGCGCTTCGGCCCCTCGGCCTCGCCGCCGGCGCCCGTCGTGCTGCTAGCGTGTCCAAGTCACGCCGCGGCCTCCCTTGCACGCGTTTCGAGCGACGACGCCGCCTACTCCTTACTTCGATTTCGCCCTTTAATTCTTTTCGTCTCGCCTCGTTTCTCCTCCGGTTACAATTTATTTACAAAAAATAAATAAACCTAGATCTAGACTAGTCTATTACATTGATCAAATCAAACAAATCCTAATCTACTTCTTGGATTTTCTCCTTTGCAAAAAAATCGAATCCAAATGAATCGAATTAAAAACCACAATTTATATGCATGCATAAATAAACACATTAAATTCCATGACAACCGGATACCGCAAAAAGATCTAGCAATTCTACTATCCAATTTCAAATTTAATGCCAACGAATTAAATTACAATTTAAAAAATTCAGAGTCTCAAACCGTGGCTCGATACGATTGTTGGGGAATAAGTTGCACGATCTATTCGGGTGAATATTTAAATACAAATTTAATTCTTATAATTATTACTAGCATGAATTAATCCTATATTAATTCAAATAATAATCCAACAACATATCATGCATATAATAATTCACGTAAAACCTACGCATGCGGAATTCTACGAGTTTACGTGAACGTACCTCTTGGGATGGCAACGGTATGGCTGAATAGACTAACCGAAAGGACTTTCCAAGTATTCCCTTAGCCCTCGTTCGACTATCCGGTGGAAGGACTCTTGTGAACGATTTAACAAAAGGAAAATAAATTATGTTGCACCACCTTTATGGATTTACTAATTTTTCCAGCACATGGAATTGTCCCTGGAAATGAAATAATCATCCCCTAATTATAGAGACCAGGTGGTCGAAATTTTAGGTTTAAAATAATGTGGAAAAATATTTTCTTGATCTCCAAGAAATCTTGAATATATCTCCTATATTCTTTTTCCCATAATTATAATATTCCACAAAATCCCACCTTCTCTATTTGCTATGGATTTTTGAAAATATAGAGATCAAGATTCCAAGATTTGGATCTTCTTGAATTTATGAGATATTCTTGTATTTCAAGAAATACATATCTTCCATAATATCTTTTCAAGAAAATCAAGAAAATCTTTCTTGCCCACTATATTTCATATTTTTCGAAAATATCACTATAGATAACCAAGTGAGAGATTTCTTGAATTTAATGAGATAATCTTGTATTCCAAGAATACATATCTTCATTCCATAACAAAATTCAAAGAAAATCTTTCTCCCAACTTATCTATAATTTTCAAAATTTTATAGGAAAAATAAGCAACAATATTTATTTTATTTTAATCACATTTTCAGTTAATGGACTATATGTTGGGCTACTTAGGGGGCCTTTAGGAGAATTAAGATTTGACCTTCTAATGGACCTTGAATATATAATATTGAGCCACAATATAATTCAAGCCCATAAATATTAATTAATCTCACTACATAATTAATATTGCACTATCCATCTTAACCCATATTACAGTCAATATGACTCTCGGTTATTATTTCCCGTGTTTAAGATTATCTAGCCCATTAATTAATTCAAGCCACTGAAATAGCTTTCCATTAATTAATATCTTTTATCCTTGGTCAAGGAACGGTTCAACATTATTATCCATACCGGAAACTAATTCCACTTGCAAGATTTGGTATGATAAAGCTTATGAACCTCCCAAGGGGGCAAATCAAACAAGCGTACTTGCACAAGATTCTTCGTATTAAATCTTAGCAATCACATGTGACTAATAATATTGCCCACGATAAAAAGTATCGAATCTCATTGATTCTCTACCCATGATAAGTCAAAGCAATAGTTACCAATCCCACGTGATCCTATTTAAGGAACGAAGATTAAGAAATAACGAATCACTGAGGTCTAATTCTTCCTTGTTCAGTTCTGAAGAATTTATCCTCCTGTAGGTCCTATTCAGTGCATCAGTCATGCACTAGTGTAATCTCTTGGTCAAGACAAGTCAATCTGAGCCTTACACTTCAACCTTTCACGATGGGTTGTTCATTTCCATCTAGGTCGTGAATGGCGTACTTTTAGTTACAAGGGACTGTTAATTTAATCTTATGTGATCTGGTATCACTAAATTAACTACAATGTAACACGTACGACTTATTGAACATTTATGCAGTAAATATATGTAACATTCGATAATATTTAAAGAATCAATGATAAACAATTTATTTCAGTAAATAAGTCTGAAAATTCAGTTTCGATTATACAAAGTAAAAGCATACTTTCTAGTATAATCCCAACACAATATACAGTCAACTCCGCATACAAAATTATGTTGGACAATTTCATGAATGAAAAGGAGGACATGAGCAATCTGAAAATCGTCTGGAATAAGAAGGTTCCGTTGAAAGTGACGGCTTTTTCGTGGCGACTTCTTCAAGATAAAATTCCTACTATTTGTAATCTATGTAGGAGAAGGGCCATCAATCTCAACTTCTCATCAGTATGCCCGCTTTGTGGTCTTTCTGAGGAAACTTCAGAACATTTATTCTTTCTATGCTCATTCTCTAAAGTTGTGTTGTACGAAGTTTTCCTTTGGTTCAACATTAAAACTCCAGCGAGCGGAAGTATGATGGATCATTTTGAGTCCCTTCGGTCGATTAAAAATGCTAGCAATGTTGAAGTTCGTGAGCTCATTTGGCATTGCACTGTTTGGAATATTTGGATAACGAGAAACTCAATCGTCTTCAATGGTAAGCGGTATAATACTCAAGAAACAGTTAACAAAATTTGCATCTCTTCTTTTCTTTGGCTCAAAGCTAGATCTTGTGTTAAATCTTGGTGTTCGATTAGTGAGTGGTGGAGGGAACCAAATCTTTGTATTAATATGTAGGTGTCGGTTAGTTTGAATGGGTCTTGTCTAGTCTATTATTACTCTCTATTGTCACTCTCTTTTAATGACATCTCTTGTGCTTTTGGAGTAGAGTCCCTGTACTCTTTTATTTTTTCCTAAAAAAAATAGTGAAATTGTTTAAATATCAAGTACTTTTTAAATAGTGACACCTCATATGTATAACAGTGACACTCGAGAAAGAGAGTTCATGTTTGGAGTCCGCAAAAAACTTACTCTATTATGTAAGATTTTATGATATACTAATATATAAATATAATATAAGTATGGGTACTTTGGAAGTAGCGGAATAAAATAATTTTTGAAGACACCAAGTGGGAGCAGGAGAAGATTGTGGACGAAATTAAGAGAAGATTTTGAAGTTGGCTATCGGTTAAGGAGACATCTTTATGTATGTTTAATAATAAGGATTAGGACAAAGTCTAGTATGAAAATTTGCATACATGAAAAAACACAATTGAAATCCAAATTCATTAATTGAAATGATTTAAAAACAAAAAAAAAGGGCAATGCACGGCCGCTGGGGTTTGAACCCGCGTCACCCAGGTCGAAATCCCAGTTGCTTACATTAGACTACAACAATATATCATTGATATTTAATGCCGATTTGGTTATAAATCCTTTGATGTTTAGTCAATTTTATAGCTTTTGACAAATTTGTCGATTTTTTCTCCTCTTGTGCGTTGCATCTTCTCTTATCGCCTACCATTAAGGTTCTTCAGGTAAAAAATTTAAAATTTTTATTCATCAATTTGATAATTTATCATTGTATTATACTCCATTTGTCCCATAATAACGTGCACATTTACTGTTTTCATGAGTTTTAGCGAGCGAGTTTTTTATTAGTACTTAAAATGATAAAGTATTTTTTAAAGATGCATACTAGCTCGCAAAAACTTGATGATAAAGTTAGCGTGCATGTTATCTTGGGACGGATGTAGTAATTGTTTGTGAACTTATATATGTATCTGCTTATTATGTTTGATAAAAATTAGTGATCTTCTTATTTGCATATGTTTTATTTCTTTTATTGATAATTTGATATGGCTTTGAGGATGGATTACAGTCTATGGGCAAATAGTTTAATCTTAAAAATTCTTCATCGTGTCTGTGCATTTCCTATTTGCTTGTGTTTATTTTATAATTTTTGTTTGTTTAATGACTTTTGTTCTAGTTTCAATCTTCATTGATATTAATCAATTCAACTACATTAAAAGTCTGATTCAACACTAAATTAATTGGTTATGCTTAAATTCATAGTTGTGGTTCAAGTTTAGATGACTTTTGTTTGTTTGTGAGTGACTTTTGTTCTAGTTTCAATCTTCATTGATATTAATCGATTCAACTGTTAGGATTTAAACATCAATTATGGAGAAAATGATGGAAACAAGAATTAAGGAACAAACAATTTGGTTACCCAGTTCGTCAGGAATGACTACGTCTGGGGGCACTACCAAGCCAGAAGATCTACTATTTTTGTCTGATTTGAGTGATACAATGATACAAACAAATTAAAGAGTATTTAAACGAAACCCTAGTCAAGCCCATCGGGGCACTCGACCGATCTCCTTGGTCGAGCGCCTAGCCTACCCTGGATCAGCCGCCGCTCGAGCACCTTGGTCGAGCAGATGTGCTCGACCAAACCCCCTGGTCGAGCACCTTGAGTGCGCTGCATCCCCTTTCCGACTCAGGCTCCATAACCCAACAATCTTCCACCTGGAGACTGACTCCAACTGTAACTTGTCTGCTCCGTTTCAACGGTCTCTCTCACTGGTAGTAGTGAAGGGCCTTATGCTCAGTTTTCAAGGCCAGTTGAAGTCATGCATAACTTCAACTTTTCTAAGGTCACAACCTTAGTCAACATGTCAGCAGGATTCTCACTTCGTATAGCCTCTGCATAACATTCAGGTTCACCACCATCAGTCAACAATAAATAATGAAGAGAGGGTGAATACCTATCAGGAGATCTCCGTTCTCTCATGGATCTCCACAACGGAATTGTTGGTGGTGGTGTACTTGGTTCTTCCTCAACAATCACATGATCATCTAGAACCCCCTTGCTCCCACCTTAGTTCGAAATGTCTAACTCCACAACCTGAGTCTCAGAACCACCTTCTTTGGATATCCCAACCTGTCTTTGTACAACACCTGCTCATTAAATATGACATCTCGACTACAAATTATCTTTCGGTTTTCCTCATCCAAAAATCGATAGCCAAATTCATCACCGCCATATCCAACAAACGTACATTTAACAGATTTAGCATCCAATTTACTTCTACTCATAGCATCAACATGAACATATGACACACACCCAAATACTCGAAGAAAAGACAGATTTACCTCCTTACCCGACCAGGCCTCCTCTGGTATGCCATTTTCCAAGGGAGTTGAGGGTCATCTGTTTATCAAGTAAGCTGTTGTGTTAACTGCCTCTGCCCAAAGCATCTTCGGCAGCCCACACTTCAATCTCATGCTTCTAGCACGTTCACATAAGGTTATGTTCATACGTTCTGCCACACCATTCTGCTGTGGGGTTCCTCTCACGGGTTTCTCCATTCGAATTCCATTCGCCTCACAAAATTCTTTGAACTCACGGAGCTCGTACTCTCCACCATTATCTGATCTCAAACACTTCACGTTGAGACCCGTCTTAGTTTCTACAAGGGTCTTCCAATTCCTGAAAGCATTAAAGACATCAGACTTATTTTTCAAGAAATAAACCCATACCTTCCTCGTAGAGCCGTCAATGAAAGTCATGTAATATGATGCTCCACCAAGGGATGTCACTGGTGCTGAACCCCACAAATCATTGTGCACTAACTCCAGCTTCTGCTTCTTCAAAGTTCTGCCTCCCTTCGAAAAACTCACCCTTTTTTGTTTTCCGAATACACAGTCCTCACACAACCCGATGTCAATAATAACTCTTGAAGTTGTACACCCAAGTGTAGGTTTGTCTCAAGTAATAAAATTTCTCGGAAGTCCGAGTGTCTAACCACAGGGAGGTTTGGAAGAAAATATGTCAACTAGTAGGTAATATTTCAAGGGTTTATATAATGTTCAAAATACTAGAGCTTTGGGATTCCACTTTAAGTAAAACACTAGAGTTATTCTTGGCTATCTTTTATAACTCAATTGAAATCTAACAATCAAGTGATTTCAATCGGAAGATAAAACGTTAAGCACTTAGAGAATTATGAAGATTTCCTTTTAGTTAACTTAATGAGTTTATGAAATCAATTATTGATATGTAAGGCTAAGCATTCATTGTGTCAATATGTCTACAACAAATCAAAGTCTCAACATAACAAAACCTTTAACATAATTCATTAATAAATAAAAATATTATACCTTTGAAGATCTATTATTGACAAACCAAGAACATTACTAGTATTTTACTAAAGCTTCATCCCTAGCTCTAGCAAAACACTTAGCTACTCATACTAATACAAACACAACTCATTTTATTTGAGAGAAATACTAGACTAATGATAGATATATTACAAGAATTGGATGAATTTGGATGCCTCCCAAGGGTTAACAAAGAGCCCTTTATATAGGCCTCAAGTTTGTACATTGTGGATTTTTGTACTCAATTTGGCAGCTTACAAAGATTGATTTTTTCAGCCTTCTATCCGTCCAGATCTTGATTTTCTCCCTGAATAAGAACTGTAGCCCTTTGAATTATATTTCCAAGGACACCAAAATGTCAGCAATTGGATTTGTAGTTTGAGATTTATGACCGAAATGGTGAGGTAACTCAAACTGTCTTCAGATTTGGTAGCAACTTTTGTTGACAAATTTAACATTTACATTGATTCTGATTTTCACCCTTGATGCCTATGTTTTTGACCTTTTGAACCTGAAGACAACTTGTATCTCAATAGATTAGTGATCCAATGCAACTGGAATTGGGTCAATTGGATTAGTATAACTCAAGATATTGTCCAAATACAAAAATGTGTTTTGGATCAAAACTCATTCAAAATATGGACATGGATGTAGTTTCGACTTTTTGAGTATAATTAGACCCCAAACTAGCAAGATTGGACCAATATGAAAACTTATAACTTTAGTACATTGTCTTAGGTGTCCAACATCATCAATATCCTATAATTTGGATAAGTATAACTCAAGTTATGACCTCAACAATCAAATAATACATCTACTAGCTATGTTACATTATACTTATGAAATTATATATGAAAATGCTACAAATAATATACCAAAATAACACATGAAACAGATACAATTACTACATATTTAAACACTAATCAGTCAACTGTCTTGAGGTCTGGCAGTTTACCATTTGAGCACATAACTTTCATTCCTTTCTCACTCATGTGGCCAAGACGACAATGCCACAAATCTGCATTCCCTTTTCCACTTGCAAGAGCAATGCTATCCCGGGTGTTGCCTGTCATATACAACGCTCTCTCTTTATTGCTTCGAGTCGAGCCACAACCATGGCACCTTTGGATATCTTCCACGTGTTACACCCAAAAGTCACCTTGTAACCCTCATCATCAAGCTGCCCAACTGAAATTAAATTCCTCTTCAAACCAGGAATATATCTGACATCTTTCAACTGTAAAAAAGTCTCATTTGGTGTCTTAATCTGAACATTCCCCTTCTCTTTGATTTCCAGAGGCTCATCATCAGCTAGATAAACCTTCCCAAAGTTCCCGGAAGTGTATTTCTCCATCACGTCAGCACTGCTGCACGAATGAAACGATGCTCCAGAATCTAACACCCACGATTCCAATGGACTGCTTACGCTCAAGATCAATGCATCTGAGCCCTCATAAGTGGCGGCGTTTGCTGAGTTGTCATTCTTCTTTGGTGCATTCCCTTGTGCCTTGGCTTGAGCCTTGCACTCCCTTTTGTAATGACCAAGTTCATGACAATTGTAACACTCAACTTGACTCTTATCCTTCTTGGGCTTATCTTTGCCCCTTGACTTTGATCTACCCTGATTTGGCTTCCCTTTGGATTCAGATCTGCCTCTGTTTCCCGCACTCAAGGCTGATCCTGTGGCCACACCCAATTCTTTCCTGCGAATTTCTTCGCTCATGATCAAATCTCTAACCTCATCAAATTTTAGTTTCACTTTACCCGCTGAAGCACTAACAGCCGTTACCGTTCCACTCCAACTTTCTGGTAAGAAGACAACAAAATTAGAGCTTGAACTTCATCATCAAAATCAATCTCAACCGAGCTCAATTGGGCTATGATCATATTGAACTCGTTTAGATGATTAACTACCACAGTATCCTCTGCCATCCTCAGGTTGAATAACCTCCGCATCAGATGAACCTTGTTCGCTGCAGACGATTTTTCATACATCTCAGTCAAAATCTCCAGCATCTCCTTTGTGGTTTTTGCTTTCACCATATGTAGGGCGACGTTCCTAGATAACGACAAACGAACCACACTCATCGCATTCCTATCCAGCAACTTTCACTCGTCGTCCTTCATATCTTCAGGCTGTGAACCCAACGGTTGATACAAATTTTTACCGTACAGGTAATCCTCGATCTGCAATTTCCAGAATCCGAAATCCGTTCCATCAAACTTCTCAACAGACGATTTCCCTTCAGCCATCATAATTGCTCTCAACAGATCCCTTTAATCCGATGCTCTTGATACCAGTTGTTAGGATTTAAACAACAATTATGGAGAAAATGATGGAAACAAGAATTAAGGAACAAACAATTTGGTTACCCAGTTCGTCAGGAATGACTACGTCTGGGGGCACTACCAAGCTAGGAGATCTACTATTTTCGTCTGATTTGAGTGATACAATGATACAAACAAGTTAAAGAGTATTTAAACGGAAACCTAGTCAGGCCCATCGGGGCCCTCGACCGAGCCCCATGGTCGAGCAAATGTGCTCGACCGAGCTCCTTGGTCGAGCGCCTAGCCTACCCTGGATCAGCCGCCGAGCACCTTGGTCGAGCAGATGTGCTCGACCAAACCCCTTGGTCGAGCACCTTTGGTCGAGCACCTTGGTCGAGCAGATGTGCTCAACCAAACCCCCTGGTCGAGCACCTTGAGCGCGTTGCATCCCCTTTCCGACTCAGGCTCCATAACCCAACATCAACTATATTAAAAGACTGACTCAGTACTAGATTAATTGGTTATGCTTAAATTCATAGTTGTGGTTCAAGTTTAGATGTAAAAAATCATGGGATGTACGACTCATAATATGGAGTAGGATATGCTCTCGTAGTTGTTCAATTTTTTTTAACATGTACTATTATTTTTTACGTGTAATACCGCTTCCACTTCCAGTTTGATTTTAATTTTTAGAATTTTTTTTTCTTATATTTTGAATATAATACTGTTATGTTTTTACATGCAATACTATTATATTTTGTTTGTAATACTGTTTTCGTTTCGGTTTAATACTCTTCATAAATAATTTTTTCTTATGTTTTGAATGTAATACATGCAACTTTAGTTTTGCATTTAATAACTTTTAGAATTTTCTTTTTTTCTTATATTAAGAGTGTAATACTATTATATTTTTTCATGTAATACTGTTATATTTTTTCTATAATACTGTTTACGTTTTGAATATAATACTGCTTTCGTTTAAATTTAAAACCCTTCAGAACTTATATTTTTTCTATATTTTGAATTTATGATCCAAGAAATGCTTCCAAACCAACTGAAAGAAAAAGACTACCTTATTGTTCAAGACGATGTGTGGAGAAAACACATTGAGAAACTCTAGAAAATGCTTTTCCAGATGAAAATGGTGCACACTTGTATTTATGTGGTAATTTTTTGATATTTTGTTAAATCTATTAACTAAAAAAATATATACTTAAGCAAACGATTTGACAAGACTTACTTTTAATTTTGTTGAGTATGTTTGTAGATTTTATAATGAGATGAACATCAACTCTTCCAATGGGCTTATCATGACACTAATTATACATGAGTAACTATATTTTTTGTCAGTTTTTCTTTAAAAAAAAAGGGTAAATAAATTATGAAAAATATATAAAATAAAATTTCAATGTGGTGGAGTGGTATGCTTGTTTCTATTGTAACCTTATGCCCAAGGTTCGATTTTAGAGAATAGCGGATATTGTATTTTTTTTAATTCACAGAGTAAAAGATATGAAAATTCGATTTTAGAGAATAACATATATTGTAATTTTTTAATTCACGATTAAATTTTAGAGTATATATGAAGTAAAAGATATGAAAAAAACAGTTTTTAATTCACAATTCGATTTTTACAGAATATATGAAGTAAAAGATATGAAAAAAAAAAACAATTTTGTAGTAGACAAGAATCGAATCCGAGTCTCTTTACACAAATAAGTAACAACGTACCATCAGGCTACCAAGGCCATTAATGCCAACTTCCTTCCCTATTCCTTTTCAATGATAAAATTAGCAAAAATTTTAATTTTTCCGCACAAGAAAATTTTCACACTATACCTGCTCAAACATCAGTTACTGGACCCTTGTAAAGTATTAGAGTTAGAATAGTTCTCTTTTGTAAATATTGTTTGCTTTTTTCAGGTCCTTAACTATTTATGGGATATCACACGCACCATTTAATTAATTAGTTCAAACGAAGCCCAACACAATACAAAAAAAACCCGTAAAAAAAGGCGCGCGAACCATTACAACTAGCACGGCAATAAATACCCATTCATAAAAAGGCATACAAACAAATCACAAAGGCCTTCATTCATTCATCTCCTCATTTCTCCCTCTCAAGAAAGACACCATAGTCTTTTCTTGAGACCCAAAAACAGGTGAATTAATCAATCATTTATGACGGCGATGGACAACCCTTTTGCTGATCAGAAGCCAGCGGCCCAGCCACGTAGGCTCGGTGGGCCATCCCCCAAGCTTTCGTCGAGAGTCAGCGATAAGTTTGACCGGACAAAGGAGGCCACCAAGGAGGCCGCCGCCGCCGGAGTTGGGAAAACTAAGGAGGCCGCAAAGAAGGTCAAGAGTGGGGCGTCCACCAGCGTTAATTGGATTAAGATTAAGTATAGCAAAAGCTTTCAGAAAAAGTAAAAAAACAAATTATATGGAGTATTAATTTATTTTTGTTATGATAATATTAGAGAAGCGCCCTTTTCTCTCTTTATTTCTATTTTTTTTATGTGGAGTATATTTTTTCTTTGTATATTATAGAGTAGATCGAAAAGGTGCATCTAGAATTGATGATTACGTGATCATTATTTGAATCATGTGCTAAGTTTAATTTGTAAGAATTAAAGATTGGGTAAATTAATTGGTCATATATGAATTCTATGTAATTAGTAGTATTGTTTTTGGGCCTATATATGTAAATGCATGTGGGTCTCATTTTTATTTTTTGCAATCACAATATAATCATGAAATCTATAAATATTTAGAGAATAATTTACTAGGGATGATGGTGATTGTAATTGCAATTGTGAAGCAAATCAAAGAGGTCATCTCCAATTCCAGAGCCAAGCATTGTGGCCATATCTTTAGCCTTCAATCTTGGCATCGGAATGTCATTCTCCTTCAACCACAAACACTTTTTTCACCACGAATATCTCCAGTGCTTCTGGGTTGAACACTACCCCCATTCTCAAACTCACAAACCCCATTTTCTCCAATTCATCAATATCTTAAATATATGTCCTTAATTAGATCCAAAATATGGGGACATTGCAATATCTTAAGCACAAACAACTTCACAAGCATGCATAAAGTGATTGCCAAAATAAAAACCACACGATAATAACCAATTTTTAACTTTTACTTATTTCTGCACTAGATTTAGATAGATACCTGGTGAGGTACAAGCATGGCAGCATAGCGTGCAAGCTCCCCTGCTCTCCAATCCAAGACGACAGGGAGCTATGGATACGCAGCGTCTAATCTAACAAACCACAACCTTATATCCGGAAACTCCGATAATTCTCGAGGATCATTCTCATCTTCCCTACCGTAATTGATCGTAAATCCAACACTGCGTTCAAGTAACTCCTTCGGATCACCTGCAAAACAATTTTAATAATCCAAAATGTTTAAATCACGCGTTTCATTTCATTCACGCATTTCATCTAACACGCAGCGCGCACTATTACAAAAACAGGGGATTCGAATTCTAGAAATTAAATTAGGAAATTCGCTGAATTAATTAGGTAGCACCTGAGATAATTGGAGTGGGGGTATGAATGGGGATAAATCGAGGCGAGTAATGATGTCGTTGTTGATGACTATCTCGAATCTGCCTTGTTTTGGAGGCATTGGCGGAGGTGCTTTCGCTGCATCGGTCAACCATAAACATTATTGCAAATTAGGTTGTTATTATCTCAAAAGGGGGAAAATTGGTTTGATTTATGTGTACCTTCATCGTCGTACAGAGAGAGGTCGTAGTTTCCGGACGGATTGAATGATACAGAAACAGAAACGGGCCTCTGCGACTGCGTGGAATGCAATTCTGAGGTAGAAAACAAGGATTCAGGCGAGAGTGATTTGGTACGAATCCATGGAGTTGAAGGAGAAATGGCGGAGTGTTTGGGCGGACAAGAAATTGGATAAAGAGGTCGTATGGAAGCAGCCATGGTGGGAAAGATGAGGTCCCTTTTTAATTGATTTTTTATTATCTTGATTCATTGTTTGAATTTGTAGGCCTAATTTTGGAGCTGAGAGATTTAACGGGCTCGAACCAGAGACCAACAGGCCCATATTTTGTCCAAGTTGATGGGCCTTGTGCTTTTTCTTTATTTAGCCAAATATTGTTTGTCAATTTACTGGACTAAATTTCAAAGGAAAGAAGGCGAATTTGCTGGAATTTATTGGATGTCCACACAAGATTAGACTTCTCTTTTGGCAGATGAAATATAATTTGAGCACAATATTTTGGAAGAAATAAATATTGAATTGTTCTAGTTTGTAATCCGTTCCATATAATTGTAATTTTTAATTTTTTTTTGAATGAAATGTGTCAAATAATTTGGGCTAGATTCTGTTCTTATTTCCAATTCAAAGTGAAGTCCACTACAGTTTAATAAATTACTCAAAGGAATTAAACTACTCAAAGGAAAAGAGGGTAAAAATCTAGAAGTATGTACGTACATGGGTTTGCGTGTTACGTTTACTTTGGATGTCTGAAAATGCAGCCGTCTTCCGTAATGAAAAGTTTAAAATTGAAAACCCTCTTATGAATTTTAAATCACGAATCTGGAGCTGGTACGCAGCAAAAATATTTAGGAGCTCTTAACTTTCTCACACGGAATGGGAGAAAAATCCTTGTGGTATCACTTTGTTAAAGTCTTGATAGACTTTGTCTATCATAGAGTGTCCTATCATAGAGTGGTGGACACTACTTAAGACTTTTTTTTTCACCACATAAACATAGGGGGGTTATTACATTCTTTTACACTTGTATTTTTTTTATTCTAATTCAACTAATAATATCAAGATTGAAAGAATTTCATCTCATCAAAAAGTTCGAACTTGTAGAGAGATGTGAAACTAATTTTTTTTATTTAACTTTTCTAACAAAGATACATAACTATTTGACACTACACTGTTGTGTAGCATAAATAAAATCAATAAAAAAAGAGAAGAAGAATAATGCAATGTCATTAGGAGTAATTCATCATCTTTACCCACATTAAATTATACATTTATCTCTCTATAAGTTCAGATTTTCAGATGAGATATAATTCTTTCACTTATTCACACATTTAGTTTTATCATTAAATGCACACGTTATGCACGTACGTATTGATATTGGACTATTGGAGGAACAAATAAAATTTGAAAAAAAAGAAGAATACATGTCTTTATGTGGTTGGGAAAATATATATTATTCCAATCTTATCACATTTTGACCGAGCCAACATGAAAAATATTTCTTGATATAATTCTTATAATTAACTACTAAATGATCGGCATCATATCTAAGTCTCTTATCTTGGCCTTTTATGCCGACTCGACCTAGTCATCATTAAGTGTTAATTAGTTAGCATAATATACTAATTATAACATGCACATTGCCGGCTCGCCTCTCCAATTAAACTACTCTTAATTTCTCTTTTCATGCAAATTACTACATCTCATAATGGCATTTACAATTCTTAATTAAGTAAGAGCTTCTGCATCCAGAAATTAATTGATCAGATGGTCGATGTTCAGTCATTTTCTCCAGATTCACCACAAATGCAAAATCCTAAATCTGTTACTACTAATAACATTAATTCAGTACTTATGATAGGAGCTGCTGCTTTTATTCCCATTATGATACTCTTAATTGGAGGTTGGTTCTGTTTCTGCTTCAAAAGCCGAGCATAATTATCCATCGTGACATAAAACCGAGTAATATTTTAATCGGAGAAGGTGTCCGATTTTGGACTTGTTAGGGCAGGTCCGGTAGGGGATCAATCCCATGTTAGTAGTTTCGTTAAGGGGACGCCGGGTTATCTAGACCCGGCCTATTGCTCACGCCTACATTTAACTCCTTTTACCGACGTTTATAGCAGCTAGACCTGTATTTGAGTCTACTAAACCCAATTCCAACTCTCACAGAGTATTTATGATTGATTATCAACTTTAACTATTTCTTCCAAATTTGCCCTCAAATTTAGGATGTAACATGGATGTGATGCTGGAAATGGGACGACTCGCTATGAAATGTGTGGTGGACGAGCCAAAGAAAAGGCCTACAATGGCTCGGATTTGGCGAAAACTTGAAGCCATGCTCGAGTGCTCGTTACCTAAACAGCCCATTCGAGTGGATTTTCCAAGATCAAACACCCGATTTAGTCGTTCTATAAGTCGTGTTTCGACGGATGATACTGATTTTTCTCAGAGCTTGGTTAGCATAGATGGCATTGGACTTGAAAGGTTCCATGTTGACATGGAGAGTGTCTCTTTTCAAAGTGTTAATTTGAGGTGCTTAGAGACGAGTATTAGCATGGTGAGGATTTTAGCAAAGCTTGATGATATTTTGATTGTGTTTATACAGCTAGATGGATATGCATATGTCCCTTTTATGTAAGAAAAGAGAGTGAGGTTATAATATGGTGTGTAAAAAAATTGTAACTTCATCGCTAACATTTGTGACGAAGACTGTATTTTCATCGCTAAAATTTTGTGATAAAAAACGTATTTTTGTCGCTAACATTTGCAATCAAAACAAAATATTCGTCGTAAAAATATTAGCTACGAGTGAATTGCGACGAAATAATTTCATCGCTAATTCATATTAATGACGAAAATATTAGAATTAGCGACAAGTTTTTCGCGCTAATTTTTCATTTTTTTTGGTACTGATTGCTCTTGTTAAGCCCATTAAGGTGTTTAATTGCTAATATAAAATGATAGTGATGTTTAAAATCATAACAAGTACTATATTTTTGAGTTTCTCATAATTATAGTAATATGGTAGTATATAGTATAGCATGAAAGGTTAAAAAATCACATATTTTAGCATGGACAAAATATCACATATTTTATCATACTAGTACCATATTAGTTTCATAATTTTGAGAACATCAGAAATACACTATTTGTGATTTTAAACATCATTATTTATTCATATTCTTATATGGACATAAACTTGTGTGAACCCGAGTTTATGAGACCTCAATTTTTCTAATGTCACTGTTATACACCAAAACTATCACTATTTGAAAAATAAAATATATTTTTAATTGTGATAGTTTTTTTCCATAACAATTATAGAATTCATGTTTATACTTGATTCACAATAATTGCACTTTCAATATAACAAGTTGCATGATTCTAAAATGCACTATATTGAATCTTGAAGATGAACATTGAATGAAAGCAATTGGAAGTTACAACTGAATTCTGGAAAAGTAAAAGTGAGAGTCTAATTATCTATATTGGGCTATTTATAAGAGCCACACTAACCTATCTAAATAAACAATATTAGTTGTGGAACATAAAAGTATTAGTTGCTAAAATAAGATAAATAATACTATTTATCTTTAGACCCCCTCAAAGTGGGAGTGTATATTGAGAAGGCCCATTTTGGACTTGAACTCATTGAAGATGGCTGGTCCTTGTGGCTTGTAAGCAAATCAGCTACATTCTCAGTGGTAGGGTTTTGTATGATCTTTAGAACACCTTGCTGGATTTTCTCCCTTGTGAAATGATAATCTATGGAGATGTGCTTTGTCTTCTCATGTAATACAGGATTATGAGCAATGCAAAAGGCAGACTTGCTGTCTGTATAAAAATGGTTGGTTGGGGATGTGAAATGTGAAGATCCTTCAAGATATAGAAGATCCATTGTATCTCACAAGCTGTTGAACACATGGCCTTATACTCAGCTTCTGTGGATGACCTGCTGACAGTTGTTATTTCTTTGATTTCCATGAGATGAGTGCATCTCCAAGGTAGATTGCATATCCAGTGATGCTCCTTCTTGTAGCTTCGCATCTTGTCCAATCTGCATCTGCAAATGCTTGAAGCTTGAAATTGTTGTTAGAGGGATATATGATGCCTTGGCCAACTGTAGATTTTAGATATCTAAGTAGCCTGTGAACAATATTCAAATGATCAGTGATAGGGTTACTCATATATTGAGACAATGTTTGTACAGAGTAAGCAATATCAGGTCTTGTGATAGTGAGATAAAGAAGTTTTCCCACTATCCTTCTGTATTCAGATGGATTAAGAGTGTACCATCTTTTGTTGAAAAACTGATTTTTGAATCCATGCAAGTGGAAGATGGTTTACTCTCTAGATAACCACAATCTGTTAGCAAGTCTAAGACATATATTCTTTGACATAACTGAATTCCTTTTTCACTTCTAGCAATTTCAATTCCAAGTATGTATTTCAAAAGACCAAGATCCTTAATAGTAAATTTCTCATGAAGAAAAGATTTCACAACAAGTATTTCAAATATATGGGTGCCTGTGATTATGATATCATCAACATAACACAATAAAATAGTGAAAGTAGAATCAGTAGTTTTAGTAAAGAGAGAAGTATCAGCCCGTGACTGAATGTACCCAATGGAGAGCAATGTTTCTGAGAGCTTGGTGAACCATTGCTTACTTGCTTGTTTGAGTCCATAAAGGCTCTTGTTAAGCTTGCAAACTTTGTTAGCAGGAACTTCATAACCAGGTGGAGGTATCATGTAAACCTCCTCATCTAGATCTCCATGCAAGAATGCATTGTTAACATCACATTGATGTATTGGCCAATTCTTTGCAACATCAATTGATAACAAAATTCTGACAGTAGTTATCTTAGCTATAGGAGAGAAGATATCAAAATAATCAATACCTTCTTCCTGAGTGTAACCTTTTGCAACCAACCTTGCCTTATATATTTCAATAGATCCATCAACTTTATACTTAACCTTATAAACCCATTTACAACCAATTGTGTGTTTATTTTCAGGCAAAGACACTAATGACCAGGTATTAGTCATTTCTAAAGCCTGAATTTCATTATTCATGGCTATATTCCAGTTTTCATCTTTAGAAGTTTGTTTGTAAGTTTTGGGCTCAATGATTTGGGAAATAGAGACAGTAAATGCTCTATGTGATTCAATGAGCTTATCAACAGACAAGTAATGAGATATAGGGTAATGAACACTGGAATTTCTAACCAAATTAGCAGAAGTATTAGGGTTATGGTTTATAGAACTAGGTAAGCAAGTTTTATAAACATCTAGATAGGCTGGTGCAGTCTTAACTCTAGACGATCTTCTAAGACCATCTTGATCATTAAGCTGACCATCATGTGGTTGACTCACATAAGAAGAATTATCAATACTATTGTCATGAATTTCATCATTCAAATCATCATGAGTAACATCATGCATAATAGTGTCATCACAATCAGAATGCATAACAGTTTGGGAAGTATTGGATGGTCCAGAATAAGCATCATACTTATGACCTTAAAGAGAATCAGAAATTAACACATCACTGCTACCACTTAAATCATTCACATAATGTTTAGGCAAGTCAATGAATGGAAAAATATGCTCATGAAATCTGACATTTCTTGAAACAAAAATATTGCCAGTAGTTATATCAAGGACTCTATATCCTTTAGTTCCAAAAGGATAACCAGCAAAACACATTTGACTGCCCTGGGATCAAACTTTGATCTATTTGAAGTTAAAGTACTTGCAAAACACAGACTTCCAAAAGTTCTTAAGTACGAATAATCAGGACTTTTGTTGTTTAAAACTTCAAAAGGGGTTTTATTCCCTAAAATAGAAGAAGGGGTCCTATTAATTAAATGTGCAGCTGTTTGAATGCAAAAACTCCAATACTTGAGAGGTAAATGAGATTGAAACAACAAAGATCTTGCTACTGGTAAAAGATGTTGATGTTTCTTTTCAATTAAACCATTTTGCTGTGGTGTTTCAACACAAGAAGTTTGATGAATGATTCCAAACTTATGATAAAAATCAGAAAGAAGAAACTCAGTCCCATTGTCAGTTCTTATCTTTTGAATTTTAGTGTGAAACTGAGTAGAAACCAAGTTATAAAAGTTTTCAAGAGCATATCTAACATCGCTATTAACTTTCAACAGATAAATCCTAGTACACCTACTAAAGTCATCAACTATAGTTAGGAAGTACTTTTGATTAGAAACAGAAGCAATGGAGAAGGGTCCCCAAACATCACAATGAATGAGCTGGAAAATAGAATTTGTACAAAAGTACTAATTGGAAAGGGTAACTTTCTTTGCTTAGCCAAAGGGCAAACATCACAAACAGTATTCACAATTTCAGAAGCATTTACAACCAACTGTTTAATCTGAAGCAATTTCTTAGTAGAAATATGCGCTAGTCTAAAATGCTATAAAGAGAAATCACATTTATTGAAGCAGAAAAAACAGACTTAGCAGGTTTAGCAGCTTTCAAACAGTATAATCCTCCAATTTGATCAGCAGAACCAATCACTTTCCAAGTGGTGTTGTCCTGCAAGACACAATGTGAGGCAAGAAAACTAACAGTGCAATTAGAGTACCTTGTCAGATGTGAAATGGATAACAGATTAAAAGTGAACTTAGGAACATAAAGAACATTATATATGTCAAATGTTCATTTAACCTGATATTTCCAAGAAAAGTAACAGTAGTAAAAGAATTATTTGGAAGCTTAATCTTAATATCTAGGTGGTCAATCCAAATTAAACACTCAAGTATGTTGAAAGTTAAATTAGATAAAATAAACAATCCCAAGATAAATATTATAAACGTCTCAAATCAAATAACAGACATTAAGTACGAGTTCAGAAATCCCTGGAATTGGAATAAAAATACTAACTAAAAAAGACTCTCTAAGCTGCCGTCGAAGCTGCGTGCCTCCCGAATTGTTATACGACTCTCCAAAGTTGGCGTCTGCCCCTTCGTTCCCTTCTTTTTCGTCTACGTCGTCTATCAAGAATTATATATTGTCTCCTGTTTCTTCTTGCGCAAGGCATATATATACTAGGTATTTTAATAACATAACGGTGGGCTCAATAAGGCCTTTTTTTCTTTGCTGCCTACTGTTGAAGTGATCATCAAGCTTTGCCAAAACATAATAAGCCATGGGCCCAAGATTGGGCCAATAATTCCCGTAAGATTTTCCAGTAATATTGAGAACCGGCCTTTTACTCGAAATTGGCCTAATCGTTCTTCATCCAATCGTATCTCAATATTCGGCTCGTCTCAAGCTTCATCAAAATATTCCAAAAAGACCTGAAATTCAATAAAAATATAATATCATAGCTCATAAATATTAAAAGTAGTAAGTCGGATAACTACGAGCAAAATAATGAATTGTTGTTATAAAACAACCAATTAAAGCACATAAATTACCCAATAATCTCGACTTATCAATGGAAGTGAACAAAGACAAGTCATGAATCTTATGATCAGTGACCCCAGTGTCTAATATCCAATTATACATATCAGAATTGACATTAAGATAACAAGAAATACCTGATTGCAGAGGAATACTTTCAGCAAAAGCACCAGTTGCAGAATGAGTGGGCTCAGGGCATTTGTGTTTCTTAGCAAAATCCAGGAACTGCTCAAACATATCCTGAGTAAAAAGTGGATTGGAAGCCACAACTGGATCCTCAAAAAACTGATCTGGCTTAGACTGAACATGATTTGCATTACCCTGAGCATTACTCTGTGTATTACCCTTTCTTGGACCTCTAGGTCCCTTCCAACCAGGGGGATATCCAATAAGTTGGAAGCATCTATCAACTGTATGACCAAGCCCATCACAGTGACTACAAGTAACAGGTTTCTTCTTATCTTTGTAAAACTTTGCATTCCTAGCAAGCATTGCAACAATATCTGATTAACTCACTACATGATCACATTTCAAGGTCCTCTGAGACTCTTCTTGAAGAAGAATAGAGTACACTTTAGCCAAAGACATCTTCCTAGACTGTATCAAGATTTGGGACCTAATTGCCGCATATGAATCATCTAACCCAATCAAGAATTTAACTATAGCATCCTTTTCTTGAGTCCTAGCAACAATCTTAGGAATATCACATCTGCACTGGCTCATAGCACCACAATTGCAGTGTAGGGCGAAAACTCAACCACTCATCCCAGTGTGACTTAAACTGGTTATAGTAGGAAACCAGACACTGACTACCCTTAGAAATGGCACTAATCTATTTTTCTAGTTCATAGAAATCATCAGATTGAGTGCACCTGATGTTGGGGTTATACTGTAAAGTATGTTTTTCACTTTATAAATAACCTAACTGATTTTCTTATTTATTTACTGAAATAAATTATTTATCACTGTTGCATTAAATATGATTGAATGTTATATATCTTTACTGCATATCTGTTCATTAAACAATATGTGTTACATTGTAGTTAATGTGGTGATACCAGATCACAGAAGATCAAATTAACAAATTCTTGTAACTAAGTACAAAATTCACAACCTAGATGGAAATGAACAATCCATCGTGAAAGGTTGAAGTGTAAGGCTCAGATTGACTTGTCTTGACCAAGAGATTACACTAGTGCATGATGATGCACTGAATAGGACCTACAACGAGGATAAATTCTTCAGTACTGAACATGGAAGAATTAGACCTCAGTGGTTCGTTATTTCTTAATCTCCGTTCCTTAAATAGGATCGTGTGAAATCAATAACTATTGCTTTGACTTATATTGGGTAGAGAGTCATTGTGACTCAATACTTTATATCTTGGGCAATATTATTAGTTACACGACGATTGCTAAGATTTAATACGGAGAATCGTGTGCAAGTACATCTTGTGTTATTTGTCCCGTTGGGAGGCTCAGAAGATTTATCATACCAATCTTGCAAGTGGAATTAATTTCCGGTAGGATAATAATGTTGAGTCATTCTTAAACCAAGGATAAAATATATTAATTAATATAAAGTTTTTCAGTGGCTTGAATTAATTAATGGACTAAGATAATCTTAAGCACGGGAAATAATAACCGGGAGCCATATTACAATAATATGGGTTAAGATGGATAGTGCAATATTAATTATGTAGTGGGATTAATTAATATTTATGGGCTTGAATAATATTGTGGCTCAATATTGAATATTCAAAGTCCATTGGAAGGTCCAATCTTAATTCTCCTAAAGGCCCCTTTAGTATCCCAAAGATAAAGTCCAATAACTGAAAAAAGTGTTTAAAATAAAAGAAATATTGTTGCTTTATTTTTCCAATCATTTCGAAAATATTAAGAAGAGAGAAAGAAAATATTTTTTTGATTTTTTTGGAAAGATTTTATGGAATAAGTATTCTTGAGATACAAGTTTATCCCATAAATTCAAGAAAAGTCAAAGATTCTTTTTTCCCTTTTAATTAATGAAATTTTCGAAAATTTATAGAGTGTTGGGGAATAAAAGATATTTTGTGATTATTATGGAAATAAAATATACAAGATATATTCAAGATTGTATTTTGGAAAGATACAAAAAAATTTCATAACCCTAATTAGTCACAAAATTTTGCCCCCTATGGTCTCTATAAATAGGAGATGAATTTTTCATCCCCAACACAATTCCATGTGTTGGAAAAATAAAAAATCCACAAAGGTGGTGACAAATATTTTTCTTTTCCCTTTTGTTAATTGTTCGCGAGCTTCCTACCACCGGAGTGTTGAACAAGGACCGTGTGAATACTAAAGAAGGATTTTGGGTGTGTTCGTTGAACCGTTGCTCATCTGTCTCCGTTTGATTCGCCAAAAAGGTACGTCTTACGTAACTCCTAGAAATCCGCATGTGTAGGATTTACGTGGCTTTATTATATGCATGATATGTTGTTGCTATTTAATTGTTATTTGAATTAATATATGATTAATTCATGCTAGTAATAATTAAATAAATTAAATTTGTATTTAAATTGCACCTCGAATAGATCCGGACACCTTATTTCCCAACAACTGGTATCAGAGCTCCAGTTTCGAGCTCTGTGATTTAGATTGTAATTTAAATTATTAACCATTAATTTTAAAATTGGATAGTAGAATTGTTAGATCATTTTTGCAGGTATCCAATTGTCATGGTTATTTAATGTGTTTATTTAAATTCATGCATATGATTGTTTGTTTTTAATTCGACTCGTTCAGATTCATTTTTCTCGTGAGAAAATCCACAAGTAGATTATGATATTTGATTTACTCAATGTAATAGACTAGTCTAGATCATAGGTTTATTTATTTTTCCGTTAAATAAATTATAACCGGATCGAAGATGAAGACGAGGATTGAAGATGGGATCTAAAAAAATCGGCACCTGAAGCGCGCGTCGCGTAAACGCGCCAAGGGAGGAGGCATCTACGCCATGCGGATCTTTGGCGCCCTGGGCAAGACGCACGATGGCAAGGAGTCGGACGCGCGTGGGATCGGGCGATAGGCGTCGGACGGCAAAGCGCCAGAAGGGCGCGTCTCGGATGCTCGGGCGATGTTTCGGATCTGGCCGGGCGAGGTATGGGCGCACGCAAGTGGCGCTTGCGGGTACGCTATGCCATTCCATGTTGTCGAGGAAGGCCGAAGGCCGACGGGGGACGTCTTGTTTGGGCACTGGCGGCTACAAGACGGCCGCCGACCGATACGGTCGGGCCAGATGCAAGGAGTGCATCCCGGCCCGCGAGCTAATCGGTGTACGAGACGTGAAGTTTTTTTTGAGATGATCGAGTGAGAGGAATTGAAGACAGACGATTTCTCAAATTCAAGATAAAATTTAAACAGTGACAATTGGATATATGTGCCTAATATGTTTATTTTTTGTTGATGTTATTTTCTTATGCTTGTATTTAATTTGTTTAAATATGTTTGCATGAGGATTTGTTGTGCATGAAAAATCTCATTTTTAAAAAATTACTAAGTATGCTTAAATAATTAATTGACAATTTTATTCCGGATAATAAAATTGGATTAATTTTTTACCTTCATGATTTATTTATTTGTGAATTCTTTTGGAGAAATTCCCCTAAAGGACGGCCAAAAGAAAGCTTTCACATGAATAAATTCTCAAAATGATGATTGTGAATTATTATTAGTGGCGACGATGACCCTCCCAAGAGGCTCGTTCAAAACAAAATAATAATTATGTATTTAATCATGGTTATTACTTAGGTATAAAATTGATATGCATATACTTCGCCGAAGTCCCTGTCAATTTTATATTGGTCAAGTGGGAGCCAACTATTAATTTTTTTTTTGAATTAAAGGTTTGTAACTGTTCTTGTTTGTAACCTGCTTAAATGTGTTTTAAATGATGACCCACCCACGTGGCTCATTTAAACTGTTTTAAGATGTTGGCTGATGCATGTTCATATTTTTTTGAGATTTTAATATGATTCATGTTATCGAATTGTGAGATTTTTTTTTTGTGTTATTAACACAAAATGTATATTTATTTTCAGTATCATCGTGTCGCAACCTTTTAACCCATTGAAATATATATATTCAAAGAACATCAACTTACTGGTGAAAACTATGTTACTTGGAAACGTAATATGAATTTTGTCCTCACTGCACAAGAACACAATTGGGCTCTTGGCGTACCCAAGCCTAACAAGCTTGCTGAAGGATCAACCAATGCGGAGAGATCTTTGTATGATATATGGGAGCATGCCAACGAGCCTATGAGATGTATAATCTTGACTTCTTTGTCTGATGATTTAAGATACATTCATGAAGGTGTTGAATCTGCTGCGGAAATCATGCAGAGTTTTGAAGAAATATTTTTAACAAAAAACTGCATGATCAATCAGTTTAAAAACGATGGCGTGGCAAGGCTGAAAATGACGGAGGGAACACCCGTAAGGGATCATGTTCTCAAAATCAAGCACCATTTTGACAAGCTTGCTTATCTTGGTACTAAGTATTGTAATGGGGCTCAGATCGATTTCTTGTTCCTAACTCTTCCAAAATGTTTCGATGAGTTTTACTGTAGTTTTATGATGAGCGATCACATGTTCACTATGGATACTCTACAAGAAGTTTTGGAGACGATAGAGAAACATTTGGGACAAGAGGATGAAGCATTGGTGACTAAAAGTCTTCTCTCAAAATCTAGGTCAATGGGAGGCAAGATTGAAGCGGAGGCAAGAAGCCAAAACCAAAGTGACCCCACTACTAAGAAAAGTAAAAGAAAGACAGTCAAATGGTTGGGCGTCAAGAGGAATCCAAAGGGGAATTGTTTCAACTGCGGAAAAAAAGAACACGGGAGGGATGCCTGTTCCAAGCCCAAACGGGCCGGAAAAGAAGGTAGTTCTCACGCACTAGTTGTTGAAACTTGTTTAGCGGCGTATGCTACCCACTCGTGGGTAATTGATACGGGGTCCACTGATCATGTTTGTTTCACTTTACAGGGGCGACAACTTAGTGGGAGTGAGATCCTCATTACGCTGGGCGACGCTACGAAAGTGGCGGCTGAAGCAGTGGGAGAAGTGAAGCTGTTTTTTGAAGACATAGTTTTAGTTTTAAAAGATGTTCTTTACGTTCCTAGTTTTAGAAAAAACCTTGTTTCGGTTTCTAAACTGGTTTTGGATGGATATTCAGTTACTTTTTCTAAACATGTTTAGAATTTTCAAAATAATCTGCTTATCTGTCATGGAACATTGTCGAATAATCTTTACACTATTAACTGTTCACACCATGCACAAAATGCATCATATAACACATCGACTATTTCAAGCACTAAAAGAAAACGTTCAACTAACGTGAACGAGACACTTCTTTGGCATCTAAGATTAGGTTATATTAATCCGAATAGGATCCAAAGGTTGGTCCAAGATGGTTCATTGGAGTCACTCCGGGTTGAACCATTTCCAACCTGCGAATCATGTTTGGATGGTAAAACGACCAAGCGGGCATTTGGAGCCAAGGGGTTTAGAGCTAAAGAAGTGTTGGAAATCGTTCACACTAACGTGTGTGGTCTAATGCAAATAAAAGCTAGAGGTGACTACGAGTATTTCGTTACTTTTATCGATGATTACTCACGCAATGGGTACATTTTCCTAATGAAGCATAAATCTGAGACATTTGATAAATTCAAAGAATTTAAGGCTTAAGCAGATAATCATAAGGAAAAGAGTATCAAGTTTCTACGATCTGATCGTGGAGGCGAATACCTCAGCGATGAATTTTTGAACTACCTGTCAGACTAAAGGATTACATCCCAGTTGACTGCACCCCGGAAACCCTCAACAAAACGGGGTTGCAGAATGAAGAAACAGAACACTTTTAGAAATGGTCAGATCAATGATGAGTTATGCGGATTTACCAAAATCGTTCTGGGGTCACGCCTTGGAAACAACGGCTTACATTCTAAACTTAGTGCAATCCAGATCGGTTCCCAAAACCCCTAGAGATTTATGAACCGGGCGCAAGCCCAGTTTAAGACACATGAGAATCTGGGGGTGTCTGGCATACGTGTTGGACAAGGAAGCCGGTAAGTTGGATGCACGTTCGGGAATTAAGGTTATTTATAGAATACCCCGAGGGAACAAATGGATGCATATTCTATGGTCCCGAAGATCAAAAGATCGTAATCAGTACGCACTTTAGATTTTAGGAAGAAGACTATATGAACGATAGAAAGCCTAGAAGTGAGATTTGTTGGGATTATACTAGAAAGTATGCTTTTACTTTGTATAATAAAAAACTGAATTTCGGACTTATTTACTGAAATAAATTATTTATCACTGATGCTTTAAATATCATTGAATGTTACATATATTTACTGCATAACTGTTCAATAAATAGTACGTGTTACATTGTAGTTAATTTAGTGATACCAGATCACAAAAGATTAAATTAACAGTCCCTTGTAACTAAAAGTACACCATTCATGACCTAGATGAAAATGAACAATCCATCGTGAAAGGTTGAAGTGTAAGGCTCGGATTGACTTGTCTTGACCAAGAGATTACACTAGTGCATGACTGATACACTGAATAGGACCTACAGGAGGATAAATTCTTCAGAACTGAACAAGGAAGAATTAGACCTCAGTGGTTCGTTATTTCTTAATCTTCGTTCCTTAAATAGGATCACGTGTGGTTGGTAACTATTGCTTTGACTTATCATGGGTAGAGAATCAACGAGATTCAATACTTTTTATCTTGGGCAATATTATTGGTCACATGTGATTGCTAAGATTTAATACGGAGAATCGTGTGCAAGTACGCTTGTTCGATTTGCCCCCTTGGGAGGTTCATAAGATTTATCATACCAAATCTTGCAAGTGGAATTAGTTTCCGGTATGGATAATAATGTTGAACCGTTCCTTGACCAAGGACAAAAGATATTAACTAATGGAAAGTTATTTCAGTGGCTTGAATTAATTAATGGGCTAGATAATCTTAAACACGGGAAATAATAACCGGGAGCCATATTGATTGTAATATGGGTTAAGATGGATTGTGCAATATTAATTATGTAGTGAGATTAATTAATATTTATGTGCTTGAATAATATTGTGGCTCAATATTGATAATTCAAGATCCATTGGAAGGTTCAATCTTAATTCTCCTAAAGGCCCCCTAAGTAGCCCAACATATAGTCCAATAACTGAAAAATGTGTTTAAAATAAAATAAATATTGTTGCTTATTTTTTCCATTATTTTCGAAATTTATGGATAAAAAGGGGAGAAAGATTTTCTTTGAATTTTGTTATGGAATGAAGATATGTATTCTTGGAATACAAGATTATCTCATTAAATTCAAGAAATCTCCCACTTGGTTATTCATGAAGAAAATTTTGAAAATTTTGAAATATAAAGGGCAAGAAAGATTTTCTTGAAAAAATATTATGGAAGATATGTATTTCTTGAAATACAAGAATATCTCATAAATTCAAGAAGATCCAAATCTTGGATTCTTGCCTATAATTTCGAAAATATCCCATAACAAAGAGTAGGTGGGATTTTGTGGAATATTATAATTATGGGAAAAAGAATATAGGAGATATATTCAAGATTTCTTGGAGATCAAGAAAATATTTTCCCACATTATCTTTTGCCCAAAATTTTCGACCACCTATGCTCTATAAATAGGGGATGACTCTTTCATTCCCAAGTACAATTCCATGTGCTGGAAAAATTAGTAAATCCACAAAGGTGGTGCAACATAATTTATTTTTCTTTTGTTAATTGTTCGCAAGTGTCCTACCACCGGATAGTCGAGCAAGGATTAAGGGAATACTTGGGAAGTTCTTTTGGTGAGTCTAATCAGCCAGACCATTGTCATCCTAAGAGGTACGTTCACGTAAACTCGTAGAATTCCGCATGCGTAGGATTTACGTGATTTAATTATATGCATGATTTGTTGTTGGATTATTATTTGAATTAATATAGGATTAATTCATGCTAGTAATAATTATAAGAATTAAATTTGTATTTAAATATTCACCCCGAATAGATCTGTGCAACTTATTACCCAACAAGATTACCTTAGACGAGTTAAGAGAGGCAACCCCAGCGCCAACAGTACAAGTCGATACACCAAGCGAAACACTTACACAATCGAAACCGCTTCGCAGTGGGAGGGTTGTCAAACAACCCGAGCGATTCATGGGGATGGGAGAGTCCTTGGACTTGATCCCCAGTGACATTGAATTAGACCCCTGGACTTACGACGAGGGGATCCAAGACAAGGATGCAGATTCTTGGCAAACTGCAATGGAAGCTGAAATGGGTTCAATGGATCACAATAAAGTGTGGGAGCTAGTCGAACCACTTGACGGGGTAAAACCCATTGGGTGCAAGTGGGTATACAAGAGGAAAAGAGGATCCGACGGTAAGGTGGAAACCTTCAAAGCAAGACTCGTGGCGAAAGGGTACACTCAAAAAGAAGGGATTGATTATGAGGAAACATTTTCGCCCGTAGCCATGCTCAAGTCCATCCGTATTCTCTTGTCGATTGCTGCGCATCTAGACTTTGAGATCTGGCAAATGGATGTCAAGACAGCTTTCCTTAACGGAAGTCTTCGAGGAAATCTATATGCAACAACCCGAAGGCTTTATTGAAAAAGGCCAAGAGCATCTGGTTTGCAAGCTAAGGAAGTCCATTTATGGGCTGAAGCAAGCATCCCATGCTTAGAATTAATGTTTTGATCAGGTCATAAAATCTTATGGTATTGATCAAAATAATTTCGAGAGTTGTGTTTATAAAAAGTGTGTCGGAACTGCATTGGTGTTTCTAGTACTATACGTAGACGATATTCTGCTCATTGGGAACGATGTAAAGGTGTTATCAGACGTAAGGGCATGGCTGTCAAAATAGTTTGATATGAAGGACTTGGGAGAAGCTGGTCATATCCTAGGGATTAAGATCACTCGAGATCGCAGGAAAAGGATGATCGGCCTCTCACAAGCTTCATACATAGATACTGTCTTGAAGCGATTTAGCATGCAAAATTCCAAGAAAGGCTTTGTACCTTTCAGACATGAAATCCATCTATCCAAAGAAATGTGTCCCAAGACACAAAAGGAGATAGATGACATGAAGGGCATTCCTTATGCCTCAGCTTTAGGAAGCCTCATGTATGCAATGCTGTGCACGAGATCGGATATCTGTTTTGCCGTAGGCATGGTGGCAAGATATCAAAGTAACCCTGGGAAAGAGTATTGGACTGCAGTTAAAAACACTCTGAAGTATCTGAAAAGAACACAGGACATAATGTTAGTTTATCAGTCAGACAGTCTAATCCCCATCGGTTACACGAACTCAAATTTCCAATAGGATTTAGATTCCAGAAAGTCTACCTCGGGTAGTGTATTTTGCATGGGAGGAGGAGCCATGACATGGAGAAGCGTAAAGCAGAAATGCATCGCAGATTCTACCATGGAAGCCGAATATGTAGCTGTTTGTGAAGCAGCGAAAGAAGCGATTTGGCTCAAGAACTTCTTAGTAGACTTGGACGTTGTTCCGGATTTGCCCAGCACCATCACGGTTTACTGTGATAATGCCAGAGCAGTTGCAAATTCAAAGGGAACCGAGAGCCCACAAAGCCAGCAAACACATAGAAAGAAAATACCACATTATACGAGAAATCGTTAAGAGATGAGACATAGAGGTGGCAAAGATTGCATCGGAAGACAACCTAGCAGATCCATTCACAAAGGGTCTGCCTCAGAATACATTCGAGAGACATGTGGAAGGAATGGGTGTCAAGAGCATTGCCAATCTGCTTTGAGTATAAGTGGGAGAAATGTTATTAGGTTCGTGTAGGTGACATTAGATGTCAAATAGGACACGAGACGTGATGTAGTATACTTAAAAGCAGACTTTGAGTATAAGTGGGAGATTGTTGGGGTTATACTGTAAAGTATGTTTTTTACTTTATATATAACCAAATTGAATTTCTTATTTATTTACTGAAATAAATTATTTATCACTATTGCATTAAATATGATTGAATGTTATATATATTTACTACATACCTGTTCATTAAACAGTACGTGTTACATTGTAGTTAATGTGGTGATACCAGATCACAGAAGATCACATTAACAAATCCTTGTAACTAAGTACAAAATTCACAACCTAGATGGAAATGAACAATCCATCGTGAAAGGTTGAAGTGTAAGGCTCAGATTGACTTGTCTTGACCTAGAGATTACACTAGTGCATGATGATGCGCTAAATAGGACCTACAGTGAGGATAAATTCTTCAGTACTGAACATGGAAGAATTAGACCTCAGTGATTCGTTATTTCTTAATCTCCGTTCCTTAAATAGGATCGTGTGAAATCAATAACTATTGCTTTGACTTATGTTGGGTAGAGAGTCATTGTGACTCGATACTTTATATCTTGGGCATTATTATTAGTTACACGACGATTGCTAAGATTTAATACGGAGAATCGTGTGCAAGTACATCTTGTGTGATTTGTCCCCTTGGGAGGCTCAGAAGATTTATCATACCAAATCTTGCAAGTGAAATTAATTTTTGGTATGGATAATAATGTTGAGTCATTCTTAAACCAAGGATAAAAGATATTAATTAATATAAAGCTTTTCAGTGGCTTGAATTAATTAATGGACTAAGATAATCTTAAACACGGAAAATAATAACCGGGAGCCATATTATAATAATATGGGTTAAGATGAATAGTGCAATATTAATTATGTAGTGAGATTAATTAATATTTATGGACTTGAATAATATTGTGGCTCAATATTGAATATTCAAAGTCCATTGGAAGATCCAATCTTAATTCTCCTAAAGACCCCTTTAGTATTCCAAAGATAAAGTCCAATAACTGAAAAAGATGCTTAAAATAAAAGAAATATTGTTGCCTTATTTTTCCAATAATTTCGAAAATATTAAGAAGAGAGAAAAAAAAGATTTTTTTTTATTTTCTTGGAAAGATTTTATGGAATAAGTATTCTTGAGATACAAGTTTATCCCATAAATTCAAGAAAAGTCAAAGATTCTTTTTTCCCTTTTAATTAATGAAGTTTTTTAAAATTTATAGAGTGTTGGAGAATAAGAGATATTTTGTGATTATTATGGAAATAGAATATACAAGATATATTCAAGATTGTATTTTGGGAAGATACAAAGAAATTTCCTAACCCTAATTAGTCACAAAATTTTGCCCCCCATGATCTCTATAAATTGGAGATGAATTTTTCATCCCCAACACAATTCCATGTGTTGGAAAAATTAGAAATCCACAAAGGTGATGGCAAATATTTTTCTTTTCCCTTTTGTTAATTGTTCGGGAGCTTCCTACCACCGGAGTGTTGAACAAAGACCGTGGGAATACTAAAGAATGACTTTGGGTGTGTTCGTTGAACCGTTGCTCATCTATCTCCGTTTGATTCGCCAAAAAGGTACGCCTTACGTAACTCCTAGAAATCCACATGTGTAGGATTTACGTGGCTTTATTATATGTCTGATATGTTGTTGCTATTTAATTGTTATTTGAATTAATATAGGATTAATTCATGCTAGTAATAATTAAATAATTTAAATTTGTATTTATATTGCACCTCGAATAGATCCGGGCACCATATTTCCCAACACCTGACATGTAATTCGTCCCAAACTTCCTTGGCGACCGTGAAATACTGAAGATTCCTCTTAATTTCGGGCTTGATGGGGTTCAAGATCCATATGAGGACTAGATCATTGGCGCGCACCCACGCGGCATGAATAACTCGGTCAGAACCTTCCTCGGGCACGGCAAAGAACCGTCAATCAACGGGGCTTTGTTCTTGACACTTAGGGCCCTCTTAATGGCATGACTCCAAGAAATGAAGTTGGACCCATCCAACGGCTCAAGAACAATGGAAACCGCCAGGTTGTCGTTTGGGTGAAGCGCTAATGGAGAAAGGAGATTCTCCACTGGATTAAGGGATACACCATTGTACGCCATCGTAGAATCAGAGAAAACGTGATAGACACGAACAAGGAGTATAGAACTCAGAGAATTGATCAAAACGATCAATAAAGGCAGCGGAAAAAAAAAATTCACGACGCAAAACGCAATCGGAAATTAACCAGGAAACGGAAAAATCGCGAAAGAGAAAATTCAATAGATGAATTCAATCGCGAGAAGGCATATCAGATGAATTCAAACGGTGAATTCAATAACTGATACCATATTGAATCTTGAAGATGAACCTTGAATGAAAGCAAAAATAGGAAGTTACAACTGAATTCTGGAAAAGTAAAAGTGAGAGTCTAACTATCTATCTTGGGCTATTTATAAGAGCCACACTAACCTATCTAAATAAACAGTATTAGTTGTGGAACATAAAAGTATTAGTTGCTAAAATAAGATAAATAATACTATTTATCTTTAGACAGTACTATAAATGTACGATGCACTTGGATGCATACAAGAATTAGTCATACAAATATTAAAGGCAATCTGTTTGTTCGAACTTTCATGGACTATACAGTACCAATTGACGCTATTTCGAAAATGTCGTGCCTACATTAAGCTTATATTCATTAAATTTATTGACGTATACCATATTTTGATGTCGTTGACAATCATAAATGCATAGCCATGCTGATACATTATATTGTTGATATTCATAATTTATTGATATGTATGTGGAATAAATAAGATTCCATTTCAATTTTTTTTTTCATGAGTACATGCATCACTTATAATTTATTACTTATTAATTAGCCCGTCATCTATCAAAAAAATTAATTAGTATTCATTATTTATTGATATGTATGTGGAATAAATAAGATTCCATTTCATTATTCAATTTCAATTTATATTTTCTTTCATGAATACATGCATCACTTATAATTTATTACTTATTAATTAGCCCGTCATCTATAAAAAAAAATTAATTAGCCCGTCAAAATAAATTACTACCTGAGTCCACCAATCTTATGTCTGACTTTTCAACGCGTTTTAGGGAGCGAGTTTTGTCTAGTAATTGAAATTATAAAGTGACATTTAAGGAGGGGGTATGTCACTTTATCATTTCAATTACTAGTACAAAACTCGATCGCAAAAACGCGTTGAAAAGTCAAACAGACATAAAATTAGTGGATGGAGGCCAGGAGTATTACTTATTTTTTAGTTTACAATTTTAATTTGTGTGAGAATCTTGAGACCAGCTCAAGCCGAAAGATGGATTATCTACTTTCAGATATAACATAAACACACCATATATAATTTAAGACAAAAATTCATATGAAACGGTCTTATGCATGAGATGGAGTACAACTTAACACAATTAATATGGGAAGGGAATTTATGTTGTACAAGAGGGTGCACTCCCCACCATTGGATCACACACGTGCACACACACCCTTGCGGGTGTGTGTGATTCAATAGTGGGGAGGGTGCACAACACCCTCCTGTACAACACCAGATCCGCATCCCAATTAATACACATTTTTTCTAAAGTGTTAAAGTGTCAATGCTCAAATTACACTCCATCTCACTATGAAACGGTCTCACGTAAATAGTGCCTCATAATTTAATGGGCAAAATCTTATATTCAATATGTGGTGTATATAACTCAAGGACATACAACTGGTATACCGAATTGTTACTCTCAAAATTTATGCATAATTAAACCCCACACTAACACACCTCAATAACGGCCTTAATTTAATTACGATAACCATTCACCAAAGACATAATAAATGAATTAGAGGGCAAGTTGAAGAAACAATAATTCTATACTTCTTGACATGAATACGACATGAACGGAACATAATACCAATCATTGAGGGACAAATAAAGCTATATACTATTATTATTTCAACATTTACAGCACATTCAACTATCCATGTTGGTAGAGAAAATTAGAACTTAATGTTTTTTTGTTAGAGAACCCACAACGTTATTTAATGATATGCATTAAATTAAGAACGAATTCCGCACTTATATATGTATACTCGGACCTGCAAGGGAGAAAGTTAAAATTAAACTAATCATTTTGGTTCATAATTAATGTTAATTATGTTATCCGTTTTTAATTTGCTTTTCATAGTATAAAGTTCGCTCGTATGAGCTACTTTACAGGGGATTTTTAGTGGGTCATAGGGAAAAATGAAACGAATAGTATTTTATATATATATATAAAAAATTAAATAAAAATATTAAGGGTTGTTTGGTCTGTTAAGAGGAATGATAATTTAAATGATAATAATAATAATAGTGAGAAATAATAAAAGAATTATTGAATTGCTTAGTTGATACTAATTAGAATGAGTATCATAGCCGCCCATTAGTGTTGTTTGATCACTTTTGAGTGGTAATTTTATGGTGGAATGATACTCATTTCATCCTGATGGAATGGCGATTCTTAAGTTTTGAGGAATGAAATCATTGTAGCTAGAAATTGAATCAAAATATGATGTTGGCTTTGTTTTTAGAACCCAAAATGTGGGTTAGAAAATGCGATTCCAAAAAATAAACTCTCATATCCAAAGAATTGGGAATCTTATTCTACACATTTTTTGGGTCATGACTTTCATTTCTTTACATATACTTTAGATTAAAATTTATGACCCAAAATCACTAATTTACAGTGTGCTAAAGTGTTACTCTATAAATATAAGTATCTATTTGTGTTATTCTATCTTCAAAGAAAGGAACTATATTAAAACTACTTTAATTGTTCATTCTTTCATTAAGTACCTTCTAAGGAGGAAGATCCTATCCCAAAATTCCGATCTTAACTGCCCTTTATGCAACACTGAAATAGAGAGCGCTAACATCTATTTATTTTTTTTATTGTTGTAAAACAGTAGCAATTTGGGATAAATGTTATTCCTGGCTTGGGGTGTCAACGCCTTTGCACATTAACACAACGGAACACTTCAAAGGAAATTCAGGTATATCTTGGGTGGTAAAACTGAACACATTTTTGCTATTGGTTTTTGAATATGCATTGTTAGGAATATTTGGAAGTACAAAAATAAATTGATCAAAAAAAATCTCCCTAATGTGTAATGTCCGAGGAATCCTTATGTCCGATGACAACGACTCTTCTCAATGGTATTCTTTTATCGAATTCCGCTATTTTACTTCGATCTCTTATTAAATTTATGAACTTAAATAATAAAATAATTGAATTATGATTCAATTGGGAGGATATTAAAGATGCAATTCATGATGTAATTCAAATGGACATAATTTAGAGTAGTGGAGGAGATAAAAGAGTGATTGTGGAGCTGGTGTTCAATTAAGTTCACCTCGTTATGTAATTTTCCTTTTAAGGGGTGACTCTTAAATCCTAGAAAGCTCTAGAGGTTTGCTAAGGCTCATCGTGTACAGTGTACAAACATTTGTTGGGTATTACTTACACCCAATTATTCACAATAATGAATATTTTTTCCTAATAAAAAAAAGTTGTGAAATTAGTTATTCACACAAATTTGAACAGGTATATAAAATACAAAAAAAAATGGAATAATGTTTTCATCTAGTGGTATAATTTAGTAATTAAATTACTTGTAAACTCAGTAATTAAATTACTTGTAAACTCAAATACAAAGTGAATGCCTTGGGGTCAGCGTCTGTCCGGCTGTTGGGATAACATATGTCAGGATCTATCGGGATGACCCCATAAACACAAATTTAAATTAACAATTATTACTAGCATGAATTAACCTAAGTGAATTCAAATAATAATTTATCCAACAACATTATACAAATAATATTTCACGTAAAAGATCATAGCATGCAGAATTTCTAGGAGTTTACGTAAACGTACCCATTGGAGACACAACTGTTGAGACGGACAGGATCAAGTAACTGGCTACCAACCAAAAGTCCTTCCCAAGTATTCACAAGTCCTCGTTCAATAACCCGGTGGAAGGTTCTCCAATGAACAATTTATAAAACAAAGGAAATTTAAATAATTTGTTGCACCACCTTTGTGGATTTCTAATGTTTTCAACTCATGGAATTGTGTAAGGGATGAAAAAATCATCCCTTATTTATATTATAGAGGGGGGGCGAAAATTTGGAGTTAATTTAGGGTTAGGAAATATCTTTTCTTGATCTCCAAGAAATCTTGAATATATCTCATATATTCTTCTTTCCATGTGTATTTTTTTTCACAAAATCTCACACCCTTATTTAGCTCTATTTTTTCAAAAATAATAGGAGATCCTCAAAATTTGATCTTTCTTGAATTTATAAGATATTCTTGTATTCCAAGAATACATATCTTTTTCCATAAAATTATTTTCAAGAAAATCAAGAAAATCAATATTCTTCCTATTATTTCTCTATAATTTTCGAAAATTCCCATTAAAGAGCCCAAGTGGAAGATTTATTGAATTTATGGGATAATCTTGTATTGCAAGAATACTTATCTCATTTCCATAAGATCTTTTCAAGAAAATATTTTTCCCTCTTTTCTTTAATTAATTTCGAAATATAAGGAAAAAATATGCAACAAATATTTAATTTATTTTAAGCACATTTTATTTAGTAGACTTTAATTGGGCTACTTGAGGGGTCTTTTAGGAGAATTAAGATGGATCTTCCAATGGGCTACTGAATTTCAATATTGAGTCACAATATAATTCAGCTCATTAATATTAATTAACTCCACTATATAATTAATATTGCACTATCCAGCTTAATCCATATTACGGTAATATGGCTCCTGGTTATTATTTCTCGTGTTTAAAATTATTTAGTCCATTAATTAATTAAGTCACTGAAAAACTTTATATTAATTAATATCTTTATCCTTGGAGTAAGGACAACTCAGTTTTATTATCCATACCGGAAAATTAATTCCACTTGCAAGATTTGGTATGATAAAGGTTCCGAGCCCACCAAGGGGACCAATCACGCAAGACGTTGCAAGCACATGATTCTCTGTATTAATTTAGCAATTATCGTGCAATTAATATTATTGCCTAAGATATAGGGTATCGAAGTCGCAATAATTATCTTCTCATTTATAAGTCAAAGCAATAACTACTAAATGCACACAGTCCTTATTAAGTGATATATATTAAGAAATCAACAATCACTGAGGTCTAACTCTTCATTCCATAAGTCAGTGCGAATGAGTTTATCCTCTCTGTAGGTCCGCTTCAACACATCGAATGCACTAGTGTAATCTCTTGATCAAGACAAGACAATCTGAGTTTTACACATCAACTTCTACCAATAGATTGTTCGGATCTATCTAAGTTGTGAAACGCGCACTTGTTTACAAGGGATTGCTAACGTGATCTTCTGTGATCTGGTATCACCACGTTAATTACAATGTAACACGTGCTATTATATGAACGGTTTGCAATAAATATATATAACATTCAATCATATTTAAAGCAACAATGATAAATAATTTATTTCAATAAATAAGTGTTTAATACATATATTATACGAAATAAAAGCATACTTTCACATATAATTCCAACACGGGCAGCAAGGTTGGGTTGGTGGGTCTATGTCTTTCACCCTCACATTACCTGCTTTGTCCAGTCTCTTCATTTTGGAAGACTCCCATAATCTTCCCATCATCATTTTAATTTAGATATAAACTCATATGAGACAGTCACATGCTTGACATGGAATGTAAATTAATACTCATTCTTTTTAAAATGTTAAAGCGTCACGTTCAAATTATTTTTCATTTCATGCAAATGTACATCTTTTATTTATATTTCATCTGAGGGCTAAACAATATGTTTACCCTTATTTTATGTCCAAGTAATATATAAGGGCAGAGATGTATCCGACCAAAATTTCATCTCAAGGGATCATAATATTTCGTAAAGGCAACTTAAAAAAAATTATAATCCAAACGGAACAAAATGATAAAATTTTACGAATTGAAGATATAAAAAAATTGTATATACATGAAGAAAATTTTAATCCAAAAATGATGTCGTGCTTCAAATTTCGACGACTTTGAAGCAAAATCTGATCAATTAAGGAGTTATGACAATAAATTAAATTTTTTTCCTAATTTTTCAGGACATTTTATGAAAAAAAAGGCAAAAAGTATGAGACCAAAATAAATTTTAGCTTGTGTAGTGTTATTCACTTCTTTGTTCGGTTTGTCAACTTATGTGTGAGGAAATACCGAACCATAATTAAGAAATCAGTGAACTAACACAACTTTTCTGGATACATATACATTTATAAATTGATACATTACTCTTATAAACTAATACTTATAGCAGACGATAATATGGAAGATTTGAAAAGTCCGTAATGGGCTTATCTTCAAGGACAGTCCTTATACTTTGGACGAACTCATCGATGATATTAAATTTTGCTTGTGGAAATGGATACGTACTCATTACCTGTATTTTCATTCTATATGTGGGATTCTCAACCTCTTAATTGTATTCCGGTTAAGCTGTAAAATTATTGGACTTGTAGCTAGTTTGGACTTGTATGTTATGGAATTCGAGTACCCCTTGTGCTCGTGAGTCGTGATATAATGTTTTATCTTTATCTTTAAAAAAAAATACTTATAACATTTAATGCTATGATATCAGTTTATAAATATAATGATAATTAAATATTATAGGTATTAATTTATAAGAATAATAGTATCAATTTATAAGTGTTATGATATTAGTTTATAAATGTAATGATATAAACTTCATACTAGGAATAAGTTTCACCAAAAATCTACTCTCTATCCAATCATTAATTTGCACAGTTTCTAATATTAATTACTTTTAACATAAAAAAATATATATATTAGCGTGACTTGTGGTTTGTGAGATGATATCACATTTATTTTATCTTTCATATAAGGATGTAAACGAACTTGGGCAGAAAGCCGAAGATTTGAATTTTGCTTTTATTTATTTATTTTTAATTATTGAACCAAACTCGAACTTAATTATTGAATACATTATTGGTTCACAAGCTTTTTTCAAGATTAATCAAGCACAATCGAGCTTGATACTATCAATATTAAATTAGATTTCATCAATAATTGTTACACAAATAAAATTATATATTTATAAAAATCATAAATATAATTACATATTTTATATTTATTATAAATACAAACTAAAAATTGCATGTAAAGTAATAATATCAAACTATTCATTATACTCTATATGAATTTATTCAAGAGCATATTTATAAGCTAACGAATAAAATAATATTGAGTTTGAATTTATTTATTTATGTTGACGAAATTTATTAAATAAGCTCAAATGATTATTTTTTTTAATTGAACCTCAAATTTTACATAAATGGCTGCTTTCATAATTCAAGATTTTAATTGTGCAATGCAAATGCTGGTTGACAATTTGAAATAGACTCGCGCAGCAGTTTCTTTCAAGCTACAAAGCCGATTTCTATTAAATGCAGTAGGTGCATGTGTAAGTACACAGCACGTGCAGTTATACATAGCACTATCACTCCTTTTTTTCACTATAGGGTAAACAAATTTAAATAGATTTTGTATACATTAGATACATCATGTACTCTAAAATATATTTTAAAAAATATATAATTTATTTTATTAATATATACAATAAATTTATATTAAAATGTGTAATTTGTATTCGTAAAATAAATTATGTGTTTTAATATAAATAAATTATATATTTTAATGCAACATATTATACATTTTTAAAAATATAATAAAAAGTGCACGGTGCACATGGTGTACAAGAAACTCACTTTATAAATTTATATAATGGTTAATCTTATATGTACTATCATGTTTACTATGAATTGCGCAAGCACGTTGCTTACTTCATAAGGTTGACAAATTGGTCCGGTATTATACATTTTCATTTTATTCGAAACATTAAGGGCCCCTTGGTAAGATTTTGAAATAATAGTGGTAATGAGTATTATTGAAGAGTCAATCACTATGGGTGTGATTGATATGTTGGAATAGATAGGGAATTAAATGATCATTCCTTAATCTATTACAAATATATTGATTGGTATGTATTTTTGGAAGAAATCATAATTCCATTAGAAATAGTCATTCCCTAAAATAAAGGAATTGTGATTCCTTACATACTCCATGGGTTTATATATTCGACATTTCGAGGAATGAAATTTTTTTCCACAAAAAATATTATCATTCATTTCATAGTAATACTTTCTACCCAACAACAACAATAATAATTTAAAAATAATATTATTTTATTAAAAATTTTATTTAATAAAAATAAAAATAATAACCAACTCCAATAATAATAATAATAATAATAATATTAAAATATATAAATAATATAATTTTTTAATAATAATACTATATCTAGAAAAATGTAAATTAAAGCGAAATCTTAATAATATTTTAATGAAAATAAAATAAAAATATTATTAGTTAATAATATATTATTAATAATAATAAATATTAAATATATATAAGGTTATTATTAACTCATACTTTCAACAATAATTAAAAATATATCGGGAATAATATAGAGCCCATCAATGGGCACTATAATTGTGTCCACCGCCTAAGTGGCTGACGATGTGGCAGTGCAACATAAAAAAAATTATTTTTTTCCTTAATCACCATATATGTATATATTTAGATATTTTGAATTTTATTTAATTTTATACCATAATTGCACCATTTGCACCAATTTTAGAATTAGTGCAATTGAATTTTTTTTTCAGTTTATTTTTTTTTGTTTTTTACCCGACTCGGAACCAACCCGAACTGAACTCTGACCAACTGGTTCATGGTTCACCCGACCCGAATGTTTTTTTTCCAGTTTCTTTTTTAAATAACCGTTCCGGACCCAACCCTACCCCATCCAAACCGAACCCGGCCAAGTGGTTCACGGTTCACCCGACCCGAATGGTTAATGGTTTAGGTTTTAAGGTTCATAGTTTAGGATTTAGATTTAGGGTTCTTGGTTCATCTAAATTAAAATTGAATCCAATTGCGTCCGACAACGTGCAATTGGTGCAATTGGATTCAATTTTAATTTAGATGAACCATGAATCCTAAATCTAAACCCTAAACTATGAACCTTAAACCCTAAACCATTAACCATTCAGGTCGGGTGAACTATGAACCACTTGGGCCGGGTTCGGATCGGGCTGGGTTGAGTCTGGAACGAGTATTTAAAAAAACTGGAAAAAAAATAATAAACCCATTCGGGTCGGGTGAACCATGAACCACTTGGGTCGAGTTTGATCGGGCTGGGTTGAGTCCGGAATGAGTATTTAAAAAATTGGAAAAAAAAAAACTAAACCCATTCGGGTCGGGTGAACCATGAACCAGTCGATCCGAGTTCGAGTCGGATTGGGTCCGAGTCGGGTAAAAAAACTGGAAAAAAAAATCAATTGCACCAATTCTAAATTGGTGCAAATGGTGCAATTATGGTATAAAATTAAATGAAATCCAAAATATCTAAATATATACATATATGGTGATTAAGGAAAAATAAATAAATTTTCTTACGTTGCACTGCCACATCGTCAGCCACGTAGGCGGTGGGCACAATTATAGTGTCTGCTAGTGGGCTCTATATCATTCTTGTATATTAATATACATATATATGTTTACTAAAATTATATATTATAATAATAAACACAATAATAATATTATTTTTGTAATTATAAAAAATATTATTTTAAAAATATATATATTAAAAAACTAAAAATAATACTCCATCCGTCATGTGATAACGTGCACGTTTACTATTTCCACGTGTTTTTGCGAGTGCGTTTTTTATTAGTATTTGAAATGATAAAGTAATTTTTAAAGATGCATGTAATAGATGAGAGATAGATCTATAATACCCCTCTTTAAAAACCACTTTATCATTTGAAATATTAATAAACAACTCGCTCACTAAAACTCAATAATAAAGGTTGGGTGCACGTTATTCCGGGACAGAGGTAGTAATATATTAAAAATATATATAATAATCAATAATAATATTAATATTAAAGTATAATTAATAGTTAATAACAATAATTTTAAAATAGATTCACCAATACTTATATTTCATTCATAGGTCATATCAATCATAAGAATGATCATTTCTATATCATTCAATTGAGATCTTCATTTCATTCATTAATTCATTACATTAAGCCGCAATTTCATTCAGTCATATCAATCATGCTCTATGAGATTATTGATTATATTATGATTATTTGATTAGAAAATCAATATATAAGGAGGGTTAAGTAAGTGATTACATGGAGTATCCAATTATTTACTTTTATTTTCATTACTGATGCATTATTAATTGGAATTATATTCATTACCACCAACCAAGCAAGTCCTAAAATAAGTAGAACTTTTAATTGAATTTTAAATTTTGTATTTTTCACCAGATATGTATGCACCAAATGCATTGAGTATTTTCTTGTACTTTTAAAACGGTATTTCTTGTTTTCACTTGACAATATTATTTGTTATTTTCACTTAATATTATTAATTATATTTACTGAACAACATTAGTTGTGCACTAGGGTTCAGGTGCATCGTGCGCAACTAGTGCACGTGAGACTTACTCTGTATTTTTATATCCTTTTTTTTTTTACTTATTGTATCATTTTTTCTGTACTTGATGTTACAAATCGTGTCATGCTACATGTATGCACTTGCCTATCTCATTTTGTGGGATCTTAATTCTAAAACTGTTCAAATTAGAGAGACAAGACAAAACACATTTCCAAACTTATTGTCTGGTTAGGGCTTCTCAATTTACTCTCCACTTTTCCAGTTTCAAGATAATGGAGGTCCTCATTATCTGAAAACAGTTCTATAATGTTCCCCATTATTTAACTAACTTTTCATCAAGAAACCCTTAATCATAATTATTATATTGTCACTTTTACAAAGTACACAATCAAACTGCAATAACATTTTTTTTTTTAAAGAAAAGTAATTACAATTCAAATAGCATTTAATATGATGCCATGTTCACGTGGGGCCATTGTGCTTTTATTGAGAGGGATATATAAGCAAGACCCCCCTTGCTTTGAAGACATATAGCATGTAAGTGCTTGATAATTTATAAGTTCTTAAAATATAAGTTCCATTTTAATCCCCCTAAATAGATCTACTTGCCTTTTTGTCACAAAGAAGAAGCACTTTTCATAATGAGGGCATGGCTGTTGATGTTCTTGCTACTTTTGTCGATTTTAATTCATGATGCTCAAGGTACGTACTACAAATTTAATGATGTTTCTATTTATTATAGAAAGTGTCTTTATAATTTTATTAATATTTCTTGTAATTTTTTAATGCAGGTATAAGGTTGAGAAAGGGTTCTTTACAAGGTGTTGAGCAGCCCAGAATCAATGTAATTAAGCTTGAAAACACACAATTTAAATCAATTATAGTTGATTTTTATATGGGAATTTGAAATTATTTTTTGTTCATTGAATTAACAGCAGGAAAAAGTTTCGAGTAATGAAGGAGTTGAGTGCAAAAGCAAGAAGTGTTCAGGTAAAAAGAAGAGAAAATTAAATAGAGTACAAAAGGAACACCACCATTGGTTACCAAGAATTCATGAAGATTACTATGGCCCAAGACTTCACAGGCCTAAGCACCACTGAATTTTATTTTTATTTTTTTAAAAAAATTTCCTAAATCTCAGACAATTTTTACTTATCCATTGAGGATTTACTAGGCACTAGATGTTAGAATTCATCATAACCATAATTCAATTATGTAGCCTCTGTGATTTCCTGTAGTTCTAACTTTTTCCTTCAATTGTAACACTTTTTAATTTATTTTCATTTTTCCTGAGATTGAGAGAAATTAACACCAATTGAAGAAATTAATTAATTGTCATTTTCCCGCATCAATTGTATAAGGCCTTTATCTGATTGGTTTGCAGGAAGGATAAGAAAACTATTTACTATGATCCATATTTCTAGCACTACCACCATTAATGCAAAGGTTGGTTACAAATTAAATTAAACGTTAGGAAATAGTATTTTTCAAGAATATTTAATTATAGCTACAAATGAAAACACACTAATTAATTAACATGATTTTTGCCGTAAATGTACAGAATGATGACAAGAATGAAGAACAGAAACATGATGAAAGAATAGCAAGGGAAGAAGAAAATCTATCGGTTAATTCTTCGCCAAAAAGTCAGCAACTTCAACCGGAAAATATGGACATATCTGAGATGGATTATTCACTCCAAGCAAGAAGAAAACCTCCAATACACAATTAAGGAAAGAAAATGTACAACATATAGTATAAGACAAGAGTTTTATATATTGTCTTATAATTAAGATAACAGCATTGCAGAAATGCTGCCATTTTGGAAGATATTGTACATAATATATTGTGTGTCCATCATGATTATTAGATTCTAAAGTTGATTGTTATGGTGTAATTAATTATAAACACTAGCTAGAGAAAGGTTTGTTTATAGATTTAAAAAATAATTACTTATAAGAATGGAAATATTAAGTAGAGGTTGCCAAATGATTTAATTAACATATGCTTGTCGTTCCCCTTTGTTTAATTATTGAGCAGTATATTAATGCACCCAAATATGTACCACACATGCATTAACCATATTGGGACACCACTTCATATATACGACCTAATTCATGTCCCAATGAAAGCGACCGATGTTTTTTCAACTTGTAGTACAAAATCTCATGACAACAATAAATTACCTAAATTTCGGATTCTTTTTTATTTCACATCGTGTTTATTTGGTGTTTAAATATACCGGATTAGTCTTACGTGTTCATTCCGGTCCACTCCGTTCCGTCACCCGATCCGAGTGGTTCATGATTCACCCGGCCCGAATAGGCCATGATTTAAGGTTTATTATTTAATGTTTAGGGTGTAGATGGTTCACCCGGCCCGAATAGGCCATGATTTAAGGTTTATTATTTAGTGTTTAGGGTGTAGATGGTTCACCCGGTCCATAAATACGTGGCGCAAATTCAAGAAATGAAACACCAGATGAAACAGGCTTGTGAAACAGGGAAATAGAGCTGATAAATTACATACTTGTGTACAGATAAATGTACATATATATGTGTGTACGTATGCATAATGCATGTATGTATGTCAATTTTGCGTAACATCGTCATACGTGATTCTAGACAAATTAAATTAATAAGTATTAAAGTATGTATATGTGAAAAATGGTCTGAGTATGATAAACAAGATGAGACTGCGACTTTGCTATATTTGAGAGGATTGAATATATTTATTTATATGGTGTTAATTGCCACTAGATATATGGAGGCTTTATTAATAATTTCAATATCATGAACTCGAATGTTGCCATATAAAAATGAGTGTGTTTTACGTATGTCTTGAAAGACACCGCAAGACTTATTTCAAGAGTTTTAAAGCGTGTAACTATATAAAATAGAAACGTGCAACTATTCCAAACTGAATATGTTCCCATAATAACAGTTGCACTTTTATGTGTAAATAAATCGCACTTTTCAACATAACAAATTGCACGCTTCTAAAATGTACTATAAGTGCACGGTGCACTCGGGTGCATACAAGATCTAGTCTATAAAAATAGATGACATTATATTTTTCTTTTTTATTTAAAACCAATAATTGATATTATCTAAATATATATATATATCACTACAATAAACTTAAAATGGCCTAAAATATATATCTATTTTTTATTGTGAAATATCTTAATTTTATTGCTTGTCACTACATACTTCAACTTATGTGTACGTAATAATTCGTCCGATTAATTTATACATGTAGGTTATACTATCAAAATGCATGTACTTATTTTAGTTAAATTCATACTAGTTAGTTACTTGAATTTCTTAATGAATTTATATACGTGTAGTATAACATGCATTATATTGAATATTAAGAAAAAAAATCATGTAAACTTTTATTAAAGAATAACATCCCTATAATAATATTTTCTCTCAATCCCGACGATATGACTGTATGGAGTTTTTAGTTTATATTTTATTCGGCTAAGTCTTATATATATGCATCCAGGTACACCACGGTTCAATGTAAACAAATTGCATCTTTCAGTATAAAAAATTACATGATTCTCTAAAATGCACTATGAGTGTACGGTGCACTTAGATGCTCATGAGACTTACTCATATTATTTGAGTCTGAAATTACTATATAACTTTTTTTATTCAAGAAATAATAAATGTTTTTGTAATTACCCAAAGTAAATAATATTGGGTTCATTGCGGAGCTCGTTTGCCTTGGCTTGTATCAATATTGCTCCAGATCAGAACTCGAGCAATGTAGTAAAAAACAAAGGCGAATGTCTTAATTTATCTTGAACCTTCTCTGCAGCTAGACTTATTTAAAGTGGGACATCGTCGTCTATGTCTGGAAATTGACAACGGTACTTCTTCACATTCCTCTCAATTTTATCATTAAAGACATTTCCAAAATATCAGAACCCACCCACCCCCCACCCCAAAAAAAAAGGATATGTACATATATATAATTCCAAACTTTTCACATTTCTTCAATTTTATCACAAGCTTCTGGTTTTTGCAATTCGATATTCGGCATTTTTAAGTGTCGAATGCAATTTTATCACATGACTATTCTTCGACAAGTAATGTTGGCGTGAAAGTGTATGAAATTGTAAAAAGAACCAAAAAAAATTTGATTAAACTAAAACAATTACTCCCTCCGTGGATAACATGCAACCCAAAATGGGCACAAAGATTAAGAAAGTGTAGTGATGAGTAAAGTTTTGAGGGGTAATTTTATAAACTTTTATGTAAAAAAAAAATGAGTTGAATTGTGTGTATGTGTAAGGCCAAAAGTAATGACATTTTGTGTAATATTGTGAATATTATGAGGATGAAAATTATGGAGGGTTTGACATTTTAGTGGTGTGCACATTATATTGGGACAGACAAAAAAAAAATTGTGCAAGTTATCTCGGGACGGATGCAGTATAAAAGATTGTGAATTTATTTGCTGAAAAATTATTAATATAAGTTTCGCATGTACAGATGTACATTGTACTTGCCTCTTTATTTTCATCATCTTGTGTAAGGGGGATAAAAAAAACTATATTTTCAATCATACTACATGTGATTTTTCAGTCTGTTTAAAAATTTGTTCAAATCTATATGTTAGTGTGATAGAGGGATATGAAATAAGCAAGGAAGCGTGAAACCGAACAAAACCCAATTTCATATGCTAATGTCGGATTCATATTATAACACAATAAAAATCTATGGAAAGTCGTTGTTGCAATTAGATTCTTGTACTAATAGGGACCAAACTTTATTTGGACCACGGTATATATCATAATCATGTAGGTGTCAGGTAGGTCATATTAATCGAATTCCTTTTTTCTTTTTTTTTTTCTTTTTCTTAGAGAGAGTGTCAAATTTAAAGATCCGATTTTTTTCATGAGATTTGTGCATACAGTCATACAGTGTGAGCCATGGATTTAGGTAGAATTGGTTCTGCACATTGAATGCACGAACTCTGGGGCCCATTTTCTGACATGTGGGCCTCGGCCCTTTCTTGTGTCAATTAGGGCCTGGCCCGATTTCATTTCAGGTGGACCACACTATTTGACAGGGTCTTCTGTTTGGAGAAGGCCAAAACTCACATGTTCAAAGGCTAAATCTGCACTAATTGATGTCGTTTTATTGTCTTGACTTACTCGACGACCATTTAATTCAATTTTATGTATTGAACTTTTCAGATGGCGTTAATACTTGATAGTATTTTGTTTTACAAATACAGTAGTCGGTATGTTTTGTGTAATGATTAAAACCCTAGTTGACCAGTAGTCAAGCCGTACGTAGCTCAAATTAATTATTTAATATTATCAAGAAGTCCATGGCTAAAATAAATGAGATGTCAACTTTTTATTGGATGTCCAAGCAAGCGAACACCATATCTGACTATACAAATGGGAAAAATGTGTACACTTAACATAGGCAGAGTTTTGATACGAGACTTATGTTAAATTTCTAATTATGGATCCTTAAATATCGGTTCGATTAAATCCATTTTACTTTTTTATATTGGCTAGTTCTTGGGTCTGACGTCTTTTTCGTAAGTCGTTTAAAGCGTCTGACTTGTTATGTTGAAAAATCGCGACTTATTTACACATAAAAGTCTGTTTGTTAATATGGGAACATAGTTACGTCTTATTTGGAATAGTTTGAACGTTTTTATTTTGTATAGTTCGTCTTAAAAATCTTGTTATGAAATTGTGACTTGGCAAGAGTCTTGCCAAAGACACATTAACTCTTTCTTTCATATTTTATTGGTATTCTTTTCTTTTGGATTTTTTATGCATGGACATAGAATATGGTGATTAGTTGAATATTTTTTAATATTCCACGTGAATACAAAGTGAAACATTAATTATGGAACACGTGATCTCATTCTCTTAAATATACTGAGAACGAGATCACCTGTTTTATAATTAGTGTTCCATTTTGTATTTTATAATATGGATTAATGACACATGAAATAATAAAAAATATTCAATGAATCACCATATTCTAGATCCATGTGTTAAAAATCCAGCAAGGTGGAACAATAATAGAATACGAAAAGTGAAACAGGAGAATCCAACTATAAATATTAAGTATTTAAAAAAGTAAGAAACAAAATATTGTGCTTGATCACATGTTTGTCTCCAAATCAATATTCTCAACCCTACATATCTTTATGGTGGTTGCATTTAATGGGAGAAATGTGTAGTTCGTAATTTGAATTTTTTTTAACAATGATGGGTAGAGGGCCAGAGGTGAATTTTGATTGTTAGCATTATCCATATTTACTTTTGAATTAAATAAGTGTGAAATTACTATATTTTTTTGTTTTGTATATCAGGTTTTAGAGTTTTTTAGTTTTTTTTTTTTTACGGGGTTTTGTATGTCAGGTGTTACTAACATGTACCCCAACACTTTCTATCCATACCACCTCTACCTTGTTTTTTTTTTTTGTTACTGAATTTAAAAAGTTAAACTATGAGCGGTGCTATTTAGTCCAAACTCATCTTTACCTACTTTTTTGTTATTCAAAAGTTAAATTATGATTGGTACTATGAACAACAAATTTTTTCAGTCATGCTATTATTATTCACTAAAGTTCATGTAAAATTTGTTCATAATATAAAACTCATATCGTTATACTTATAAATTAATATCACTATTCTTATAAACTAATATCTATTACATTTAATGTTATGATCTCAATTTATAAGTATAATGCATCAATTGAAAAGTGTTGTGATATTAATTTATAAATGTAGCGGTATAAATTTTAGAGGTACAGTTGTGTGAGACACTCTCACGGTGAGACAAAACATATTTTGGACATTAACGCTTTAACACTTTAAAAGTAAAGAATATTGATTTGTGTTAATTTTTACCCGTCTCATATGAATTTTTGTCCAAATTTTATACTTTTAACAAGTTTACCTGACAGTACATATTATTATTACCTTTGCATACATTAATGAGCGACTTTGAAATTCAGGCCCAATATGGTTTGATTTATTGGGCCAAATTTAGCCCATTGAATATTTCTTAAACATGAAACTCGTACGGGCTTATTTTGGAGAAATGCAATGTACTGTTCCCTTTATCAACCCATTATTTCAAGCCCAGTTGCATATTTTATTTCATATAGTTATGCTTCGGGTTCGGTTATCCACACCCCCATAATTGGGTGATACACCCACTTAAATCTTTAAATTGCCAAATATGCCCCTTTTTCATTCATCTTTTTTCCTGTTCTTATTTCAGGGTATCTTTGCAATTGAACCTTCAATATGAAAATACACACACTGAATTTTATTTTTTTTTTGATCGGGACACACATTGAATAATTATATCTATAAAAATTACACCCTATCATTTCACCACTTGCATTGCCGCCACCGTCTGCCTCCCGCCGCCGACATTTCTCTTCGCCCTCCACCGTCTGCCTCAGACATCTAATTGTATTTTAGTTTGAAGAAAGGATAAAGGAAAAATTGGAGATTTGAATTTTACCTCAAATCTGAAATTATTATTGTTGGGAAAGGAATTGAGAAGGAAAAATCACAGAACATAGGTGGAGTTGGTGGCGGGTTTTGAGATATTGATGGAGAAAAGTGTGGGGAAGGGAAACAGAGGTGGGGTAGCAGGGGTGAGAAGATGGAGAAGAGAGGGGAAGAAAAATGGAAGGAGAGAGGGCTGAGCGGTGGTTGTGGGGGGGGGGGGGCGCGGCCGACGTGGCGTGAGGCGGTAGCAATGGTGTGAAGGGGCGGTGGCGACTGTTAGGAATAAGCCAACAATTATAGAGAATTTGATATGAACAGAATAACAATAAAGGAACATAAATTAGGAACAAATAATTTGGTTCTACCTCAAATTAAATCGAGAATTACTACGCCCAAAAGACTATCGCCCCAGAGATCTACTATTTTCGTGTGTTTTTACAAGACAAGAGGCAAAAATACAATTAGTCAAAAGTATTTAAATATGAGATCAAACCTAAAAACTCTAAATCATGAAACGAGGGCCTCGGAACCGCTCGACCTCGGGCCTTGGTCGAGCGGTTCTACTCGAGCACCAACATTGGTCGAGCGCCCTCTGGGCGCTGGAAAGGGAGTCGCCGATCGAAGGGATGTGCTCGACCACGAAGCATGGTGTCGAAGCCTCCAGTACGCAGATCCCTGCTCCACTCCAGCCGCCAACAATCCCAACAATCTCCCACCGGAGACCGACTCTAATCAGAAATTGTCTCCTCCGCTTTCAACGGTCTCTAATCGGTAGTAGTGTAGTGCCTTATCCTCAGTTTCCAAGGCCAGTTGAAGTCATGCATAACTTCAACTTCTCTAAGGTCACAACCTTAGTCAACATGTTAGCAGAATTCTCACTTCGTGCAGCCTCTACATAACATTCGGATTCACCAACATCAGTCAACAATAAATAATGAAGAGAAGGTGAATACCAATCAGGAGATCTCCGTTCTCTCATGGATCTCCTCGGTGGAATTGTTGGTGGTGGTGTACTTGGTTCTTCCTCAACAATCACATGATCATCTAGAACCCCCTTACTCCCACCTGAGTTCGAAATGTCTAACTCCACAACCCGAGTCTCAGAACCACCTTCTTTGGATATCCTCAACCAGTCTTTGTACAACACCTGCTCATTGAATATGACATCTCGACTACGAATTATCTTTCGATTTTTCTCATCCCAAAGTCGATAGCCAAATTCATCACCGTCATATCCAACAAACGTACACTTAACAGACCTAGCATCCAACTTACTTCTATTAGTAGCATCAACATGAACATATGAAACACACCCAAATACTCGAAGAAATGACATATTTACCTCCTTACCAGACCAGGCCTCCTCTGGTATGCCATTTTCCAAGGGAGTTGAAGGTCCTCTATTTATCAAGTAAGCTTCTATGTTAATTGCCTCTGCCCAAAACATCTTTGGCATCCCACACTTCAATCACATGCTTCTAGCACGTTCACATAAGGTTCTATTCATACGTTCTGCCACACCGTTCTGATGGGGGGGGTTCTTCTAACGGTTTTCTCCATTCGAATTCCGTTCGCCTCACAAAATTCTTTGAACTCACGGAGCTCGTACTCTCCACCATTATCTGATCTCAAACACTTCACTTTGAGACCCGTTTCAGTTTCTACAAGGGTCTTCCACTTCCTAAAAGCATTAAAGGCATCAAACTTATTTTTCAAGAAATAAACCCATACCTTCCTCGTAGAAATAAACCCATACCTTCAATGAAAGTCATGTAATATGACGCTCCACCAATGGATGTCACTGGTGTTGGACCCCACAAGTCGTTGTGGACTAACTCCAGCTTCTGCTTCTTCAAAGTTCTGCCTCCCTTCGAAAAATTCATTCTTTTCTGTTTTTCGAATACACAGTCCTCACACAACCCGATGTCAACTGTCTTGAGGTCTGACAATTTACCCTTTGAGCACATAACTTTCATTCCTTTCTCACTCATGTAACCAAGACGACAATGCCACAAATATGCATTCCCTTTTTCACTTGCAAGAGCAATGTTGTCCCGGGTGTTGCCAATATACAACGTTCCCTCCTTATTGCCTCGAGCCACTACCATGACACCTTTGGATATCTTCCACGTGTTACACCCAAAAGTCACCTTGTAGCCCTCATCATCAAGCTGCCCAACTAAAATTAAATTCCTCTTCAAACCAGGAATATGTCTCACATCTTTCAACTGTAACACAGTCCCATTTGGTGTCTTAATCCGAACATTCCTCTTCCCTTTGATTTCCAAAGGCTCATCATCAGCTAGATAAACCTTCCTAAAGTTCCCGGAAGTGTACTTCTCCATTACGTCAGCACTGCTGCAAGAATGAAACGATGCTCCAGAATCTAACACCCACGATTCCAATGGACTGCTACGCTCAAGATTAATGCATCTGAGCCCTCATCAGTGGAGGCGTTTGCTGAGTTGTCATTCTTCTTTGGTGCATTCCCTTGTGCCTCGCACTCCCTTTTGTAATGACCAAGTTCATGACAATTGTAACACTTAATTTGACTCTTGTCCTTCTTGGGCTTATCTTTGCCCCTTGACTTTGATCTACCCCGATTTGGCTTCCCTTTGGATTCAGATCTGCCTCTGTTTCCCGCACTCAAGGCTGATCATGTGGCCACACCCAATTCTTTCATGCGAATTTCTTCGCTCATGATCAAATCTCTAACCTCATCCAATTTTAGTTTCAGTTTACCTGCTGAAGCACTAACAGTCGTTACCGTCCCACTCCAAAATTAGGGCTTGAACTTCATCATCAAAATCAATCTCAACCGACCTCAATTGGGCTATAATCATATTGAACTCGTTTAGATGATTGGCTACCACAGTATCCTCTGCCATCCTCAGGTTGAATAACCTCCGCATTAGATGAACCTTGTTCGTTGCAGACGGTTTTTCATACATTTCAGTCAAAATTACCAGCATCTCCTTTGTGGTTTTTGCTTTCACCGTATGTAGGGCGACGTTACTGGATAGCGACAGACGAACCACACTCATCGCCTTCCTATCCAGCAACTTTCACTCGTCGTCCTTCATATCTTCAGGCGTTGAACCCAACGGTTGATACAGATCTTTACCGTACAGGTAATCCTCGATCTGCAATTTTCATAATCCAAAATCCGTTCCATCAAACTTCTCAACAGGCGATTTCCCTTCAGCCAACATAATTGTTCTCAACAGATCTCTTGAACCCGATGCTCTTGATACCAGTTGTTAGGATTTAAACAACAATTATGGAGAAAATAATGGAAATACGAATTAAGGAACAACAAATTGGTTACCCAGTTCGTCAGGAATAACTATGTCTGAGGCACTACCAAGCCATGAGATCTACTATTTTCGTGTGTTTTCAGTACTAGAGGCAAAAATGAGTCAAAAGTATTTAAATATGAGACTGGGCCGAAAAACCCTAAATCCGCAAACAGGGCCTCGGAACCGCTCGATCTCGGGCCTTGGTCGAGCGGTTTTACTCGAGCACCAACATTGGTCGAGTGCCCTCTGGGCGCTAGAAAGGGAGTCGCTCGATCGAGCAGATGTGCTCGACCACGAGCACAGGTCGAGCGCCTCCCGCGCGCTGCATCCCTGTTCCACTCAGGCTCCAACAATTCCAACAGCGACATGGTGTGAGGCGGCGGCAGCGGATTGCAGAAAATAAGAGAGGGATGATAAAGAGAGAAAAGATAAGAAGAGAAAAATAAAATTAAAAATAAGAGGGTACAATAGGTAGTACATAATTGGAGGGGGTATCTCCTAATGTTGAGGGTGCTAATAACCGGACCCTTATGCTTCTTATGCATGCTCAGTTTGAACATATTGGATCTTTCACTAGCCAATTTGGCCCATGTCATGCACGCATTACTGATATTATCATTGTATAGATGTATGCACTAACTATATATAAAAACGTGAGCCACTTTTATCTCATTTTACGATTCCCTATATTACTAATTGAGAGTTTTTTCTGCTGATGTGTTTTCTCCTCCTTCATTTGGATGATGTGTCGCATTATTAGAAAGTTTCATCTAAATGTCATTATATATTGTATTATGTGGCATGATGATATTGGTTACATAAGATACATAAAATGATGTGTAAATAATATAATGAGGATTGACTAAAAAACTTAAAGGCTTAATGATCAAATCTAGCACATATTTTTTATTTTTCATCAATTTTAGCATATGTTTTTTTCTCTCTCAAAATTTAGCACATACTTTTATTTAATATTTAAAACCATCTCAAGTCATCATTTTCAGCAAAATTCGTCTGGTGTGTTGGTTGGAGGCATCTGTCTTGCTGACGTGTAAATATTAAAATATAAAAAAACAAAAATATCACCACCTTAAATTAGAAAACGCGGGATATAAAAACATCTCGATTCACCATTTCTTCATTTTATGCCACAATATTTTTTATTTTAATATTTACACGTCAACAAGACAGACGTGTTGGGATTATACTAGAAAGTATGCTTTTTACTTTGTATAATCAAAACGGAATTTCGAACTTATTTACTTATTTCGAACTTATTTAACACTGATGTGTTAAATATTATTGAATGTTACATATATTTACTTCATAACTGTTCAATAAGTCATACGTGTTACATTGTAGTTAATTTAGTGATACCAGATCACAGAAGATTAAATTCACAGTCCCTTGTAACTAAAAGTACGCCATTCACGACCTAGATGGAAATGAACAACCCATCGCGAAAGGTTGAAGTGTAAGGCTCAGATTGGCTTGTCTTGACCAAGAGATTACACTAGTGCATGACTGATGCACTGAATAGGACCTACAGGAGGATAAATTCTTCAGAACTGAACAATGAAGAATTAGACCTCAGTGGTTCGTTATTTCTTAATATTCGTTCCTTAAATAGGATCACGAGGGATTGGTAACTATTGCTTTGACTTATCATGGGTAGCGAATCAACGAGATTTAATAATTTTTATCTTGGGCAATATTAGTAGTCACATGTGATTGCTAAGATTTAATACGAAGAATCGTGAGCAAGTACGCTTGTTCGATTTGCCCCCTTGGGAGGTTCATAAGCTTTATCATACCAAATCTTGCAAGTGAAATTAGTTTCCGGTATGGATAATAATGTTGAACCGTTCCTTGACCAAGGATAAAAGATATTAATTAATGGAAAGCTATTTCAGTGGCTTGAATTAATTAATGGGCTAGATAATCTTAAACATGGGAAATAATAACCGGGAGCCATATTGACTGTAATATGGGTTAAGATGGATAGTGCAATATTAATTATGTAGTGGGATTAATTAATATTTATGGGCTTGAATAATATTGTGGCTCAATATTAGATATTCAAGGTCCATTAGAAGGTCAAATCTTAATTCTCCTAAAGGCCCCCTGAGTAGCCCAACATATAGTCCATTAACTGAAAATGTGATTAAAATAAAATAAATATTGTTGCTTATTTTTCCAAGTAAATTTCAAAAATTATGGATAAGTTGGGAGAAAGATTTTCTTTGAATTTTGTTATGGAATGAAGATATGTATTCTAGTAATACAAGATTATCTCAAATCTCCCACTTGGTTATTCATAATAGGATTTTCGAAAATTTGGAAATATAGTGGGCAAGAAAGATTTTCTTGATTTTCTTGAAAAGATATTATGGAAGATATGTATTTCTTGAAATACAAGAATTTCTCATAAATTCAAGAAGATCCAAATCTTGGATTTTTGGCACCCTATATTTCAAAATTTACCATAATAAAAGAGTAGGTGGGATTTTGTGAAATATTATAATTATGGGAGAAAGAATATAGGAGATATATTCAAGATTTCTTGGAGATCAAGAAAAGATTTTCCCACATTATTTTAACCAAAAATTCGACCACCTCATGCTCTATAAATAGGGGATGATTCTTTCATTCCCAAGTACAATTCCATGTGCTGGAAAAATTAGTAAATCCACAAAAGTGGTGCAACATAATTTATTTTTCTCCTTTTGTTAAATCGTTCACAAGAATCCTTCCACCGGATAGTCGAACGAGGGCTAAGGGAATACTTGGAAAGTTCTTTTGGTTAGTCTAATCAGCCACACCGTTGCTATCCCAAGAGGTACGTTCACGTAAACTCGTAGAATTCCGCATGCGTAGGTTTTATGTGAATTATTATATGCATGATATGTTGTTGGATTATTATTTGAATTAATATAGGATTAATTCATGCTAGTAATAATTATTAGAATTTAAATTTGTATTTAAATATTCACCCCGAATAGATCTGTGCAAATTATTCCCCAATAACTGGTATCAGAGCCACGGTTTTGGGCTCTGAATTTTAAATTGTAATTTAATTCGCAGACATTAAATTTGAAATTGGATAGTAGAATTGCTAGATCTGTTTTGCAGGTATCCAATTGTCATGGAATTTAATGTGTTTTTTTATGCATGCATATAAACTGTGGTTTTTAATTCGATTCGTTCGGATTCGTTTTGCCTCGTGAGAAAATCCACGAGTAGATTAGAATTTGTTTGATTTGATCAATGTAATAGACTAGTCTAGATCTTGGTTTATTTATTTTTTGTAAATAAATTGTAACCGGATCGAAAACGAGGACGGAGACGAAGAATTAAAGGACGAAATCTAGAACTGGGCGTAGGCGGCGTGCGTCGCGCGAAATATGCCAAGGGAGGCACGCGTTCGATGTGGACGCTAGTTAACGACGGGCGCCGGGCGAGGCCAAGGGCCAAGAGTCATGAGACTCACCAAGACGCATTTGGCGGGCGCTTAGGCGTGACGAAGACTGCGGCGGAAAGCGCGTCAGCACGGATACGGATGCGACGGGCGCCACACAGACGCAGCGGTGCCGAGAACTGGCGGCGAGATCACAAGGCGATGCTACAAGGGATGCTACAGCCGCAAGACGCCGCCGTTGAGAGTCGCTGAGTCTCCGCGAGGTTGTTTGAGATTGGCGGCGAGCGCGGCCTTGCTGGCGCCGCGAAGCCGCTGAGGTCGAACTCGCCAAGTGGCTGGCCAGATGTCGTGCATCCCTCCCGCGAAATTTGCTTGGCGTGGCGTTTCGAGATGGAGTATTTTTTCGAGACGATCGAGTGGGAGAAATTCAAGAAGGCATTTCTTCAAGATCAAGCCAAGAAAAATCAAACCATGACAATTGGATAATTTGTGCCCAATATGTTTATTTTTCTGTTTTGCTTGATTTATTGTGTGTTATCTTATGCTTTATTTAATTTGTTTAAATGTGTTTGCATGAGAGTTGCCCAATGAAAAATCTCAACTTCAAAATTACTAAGTATGTTTAAATAATTAATTAATAATTTTATTCCGGATAATAAAATTGAATTAATTTTGACCTCCATGATTTATTTATTTGTGAATTCTTTTGGAGAAATTCCCCCCACGGGACGGTCAAAAGATAGATTTCACATGAATGAATTCCAAGTGGATGATTGTGGGTTATTACTAGTGGCGACGATGACCCTTCCAACGAGGCTCGTTCAAAGCGAAATAATAATCTTGTATTTAATCATGGTTATTACGTAGGTATATAATTGATATGCATATACTTCCCCTCAAGTCCCCCGCTCGATTTTATATTGGTCAAGTGGCCAACCGTTAATCTGGATATTAAAGGTTTGTAACTGTTCTTGTTTGTAACCTACATGAATGTGTTTAAATAATGACCCACCCCACGTGGCTTATTTAAACTGTTTTGAGATGTTGGCTGATGCATGTTCATATTTTTTTTGAGATGTTAATATGATGCATGTGATCGAACCTAGTGATATATTTGTGCTTATGCATATTATTGTTTATTTCAGTTCATCATGTCGCAACCTTTTAATCCACTTTTCAATATACTTAAAGACAATTTGCTCATTGGAGAAAATTTTGTTGATTGGAATCGAAAACTTACTATTGTCCTCTCATTGCACAAAAGCCATAACGGGTTCTCGACCACACCTAAATCGGAAAAGCCAAAAGATGAGTCCACTAAAAGCGGTTAAGAAAGAGTATCTTTATCGAGCGGCCTAACTAAATGGCAAAGTGTACCATCTTGGCTTCTATGTCGATGTGTTACAACACCAACACGAACGTTGAGACCGCTGCAAGGAAATCACGACTAGTCTTAAAGCGATGTTTCAACATCGTAACCGCAAGCTCGTCAGATCACCATGAGAGACTTGCTCTCTATGAAAATGGTGGAGGAACGCCCAGAAGGGAGAACGTTCTCCGGATGATGGCTCACCTTAATAAACTTGAGGTACTTGGCGCTGAAATCGAGACCCAAATCGATTTCGTGCTCCACTCTCTGCCGAAAAGTTTTGAACAGTTCATCTTTGCCGAACTACCGATGAATAATCGAAGTTCTCGATGCCCGATCCGGTTGTAAGCTTTAGTCTCGGCGGAGGCGATATTGGGGGCAAAAGAGCCAAGCCTTGGTGGTAAATGGGCCTTCTTCTTCTTCTAGGCCAAGGGGTGGTAAGAACAAGAGAAGGGACAAAGGTCACAAGCAAGTGAACTCAAGTGTTGCCAATGGCAAAGAAAAGGTGAAGAAGGGTGGTGGAGTGAACAAGACAACTAAGGGGAAGTGCTTTAACTGAGGTGAAAAAGGACATTGGAGGTCAGCCTGTTCCAGACCTAAAAGGAATGGAAAGAAAGATAATTCTCACGCACTAGTTGTTGAAACTTGTTTAGCGGCGTATGCTTCCCATTTATGGGTGGTGAATACGGGATCAACTGATCATGTTTGTTTCACATTACAGGGGTTCAAGCGGACCCGACAACTTAGTAAAAGTGAGGTCCTCTTCACACTGGGCAATGCTACGAGAGTGGCAGCTGAAGCAGTGGGAGAAGTGCACCTGTCTTTTGAAGACAGAGTTTTATTTTTAAGAGATGTTCTTTACGTTCTGGATTTTTAGAAAGAATTTGATTTCAGTTTCTAAACTTTTTTATGATGGATATGTTGGGGAATGAGTTACACAGATCTATTCGGGGTGAATATTTAAATACAAATTTAATTCATTAATTATTACTAGCATGAATTAATCCTATATTAATTCAAATAATAATTGCAACAACATATCATGCATATAAAAAAGCCACGCACCCTACGCATCATGCGAGAATCTACGGGTTTACGTGAACGTCTCTCCTGGGAAAGCGATGACTTGGCCGGACGGACTAACCAAAAGGACTTCCCAAGTATTCCCTTAGCCCTTGCTCGACAATCCGGTGGAAGGATACTCGCGAACAATTAACAAAAGGAAAAAATAAACTTTGTTGCACCACTTATGTGGATTTGCTAATATTTCCAGCACATGAAATTGTACTTGGGAATGAACTAATCATCCCCTATTTATAAGAGGGGGGGTGGTAAAAATTTTAGTGATTTTTCAATGTGGGAAAAGACTTTTCTTGGTCACCAAGAAATCTTGAATATATCTCATATATTCTTTTTCCCATAATTAAAATATTCCACAAAATTCCACCTCCTCTATTTTATGGCATTATTTTCGAAAATTTGATGATGCAAGAATCCAAGATTTGGATCTTCTTGAATTTATGAGATATTCTTGTATTTCAAGAAATACATATCTTCCATAATATCTTTTCAAGAAAATCTTTATTGCCCACTATATTTTCAAAAATTCGGAAATTTACTATATAGATAACCAAGTGGGAGATTTCTTGAATTTAATGAGATAATCTTGTATTCCAAGAATACATATCTTCATTCCATAACAAAATTCAAAGAAAATCTTTCTCCTCTTTATCCATAATTTTCAAAAAATTTTAGAGGAAATATAAGCAACAATATTTATTTTATTTTAATCACCTTTTCAGTTATTGGACTATATGTTGGGCTACTCAGGGGGACTTTAGGAGAATTAAGATTGGACCTTCTAATGGATCTTGAATATCTAATATTGAGCCACAATATAATTCAAGCCCATAAATATTAATGAATCCCACTACATAATTAATATTGACTATCCATCTTAACCCATATTACAAATCAATATGGCTCCCGGTCATTATTTCCCGTGTTTAAGATTATCTAGCCCATTAATTAATTCAAGCCACCAAATAGCTTTCCCGTTAATTAATATCTTTTGTCCTTGGTCGAGGAAATCGGTTCAACATTATTATCCATATTTGAAACTAATTCCACTTGCAAGATTTGGTATGATAAAACTTATGAACCTCCCAAGGGGGCAAATCAAGCAAGCCGTGCTTGCACACGATTCTTCAGATTAAATCTTAGCAATCACATGACCAATAATATTGCCCAAGATAAAAAGTATTGAATCTCTCTCTGATTCGCTACCCATGATAAGTCAAAGCAATAGTTACCAATCCCACGATCCTATTTAAGGGGACGAAGGTTAAAAACAACGAACCACCGAGGTCTAATTCTTCCTTGTTCGATTCAAGAACTTATCCTCCTCAGAGGTCCTATTCAACAGATCACCATGCACTAGTGTAATATTTTGGTCAAGACAAACCAATCTGAGCCTTACACCTCAACATTTCACGATGGTTGTTCATTTCCATCTAGGTCGTGAATGGCGTACTTATAGTTACAAGGGACTGTTAATTTAATCTTCTGTGATCGGGTATCACTAAATTAACTACAGTGTAACATGTACGAATTATTGAACAGTTATGCAGTAAATATATGTAACATTCAATCATATTTAAAGCATCAGTGATAAACAATTTATTTCAGTAAATAAGTTTGAAAATTCAGTTTTGATTATACAAAGTAAAAAGCATACTTTTCAGTATAATCCCAACAATCTCCCACTTATACTCAAAGTCTGCTTTTAAGTATACTACAACACGTCTCGAGTAGTCCGTGACATCTAATGTCACCTACACGAACTTAATAATTTCTCCCACTTATACTCAAAGCCAGATTAGCAATCTCTTGACACCCATTCCACTCACATGTCTCTCGAATGTATTCAGAGGCAGACGTTGTGAATGGATCTGCTAAGTCGCCCTCGGACTCTATCTTTGCCACATCTATATCTCATCTCTTAACGATTTCGTGATAAGATGTCTTTCCTTTAATGTGTTTGTTTTGACACGTGGACTCTTGGTTCTCTTGAATTTGCAACCGCCTCTAGCGGATATTCTTTGACAAATTGAGAACACCATCCAAGTCCACTAAGAAGATCTAGAGCCCAATCGGTTCTTTTTCACCGCTTCACAAGCAGCAACTTACTTACCCGAGTCCCATGGTTGAGTCGATGATGGATTTCGCTTCACACTCGTCCATTTGATGGCTACACTTCCCAAATGGAAAACACACTAACCGAGGCGTATAATTTCGAATCTATATCCGATTGGAAATCCGAGTCCGTGGCCGATGGGGATTGGAGTATCGATCGATAAATCAACATTCTATCCCGAGTTCTTTTCGCACACTTCGTAATGTTTTTAACGTCGTCAATGCGCTTTCCCTGGGTTACTTTGATATCTTGCTACCATGCCTATGGCAAAACCAGATATCCGGTCTCGTTCACAGTATTGCATACATAAGGTTTCCGACAGCCGAAGCACACGGAATGCCTTTCATGTCATCTATCTCCTTTTGCGCTTAGGGAACATTTTCTTGGATAGATGGATTCCAAGTCTGAAAGGTACGAATCCTTTCTTGGAATCTTGCATGCTGAATTGTTTCAAAAACCAGTGTCTATGTATGAAACTTGCGATAACCCGATCATCCTTTTCGGCCGATCTCGAGTTATCTTGATCCCAAGGATATGTCCGGTTTTCCATAAGTCTTTCATATCAAACTGTTTTGAAAACCATGCCCTTACGTCTAATCACACCTTCACATCGTTCCCGATGATCACAATGCCATCTACGTATAGTACTAAGAATACCAATGCAGTTCCGACACGCTTTTTATACACACAACTTTCAAACTCGTTTTGATCAAACCCATAAGACTTTATTACATGATCAAAGCTTTGGATCCAAGCTCTGGATGCATGTTTGAGTTCGTAAATGGACCTCTTGAGCTTACAAACTAGTTGTTCTTGGCCTGTTTCAATGAAACCTTGGGGTTGTTGCATATAGATCTCTTTATCAAGACTTCCGTTAAGGAAAGCTATCTCGATATCTATTTGCCAGATTTCAAAGTTGAAGTGTGCAGCAATCGATAAGAGAATACGGATGGACCTAAGCATGGTTATGGGCGAAAAAATTTCCTCATAATCGATCCCTTCTTTCTGAGTATAACCTTTCGCCACTAGTCTTGCTTTAAAGGTTTCAACCTTCGCGTCCGGTCCTCTTTTCCTCTTATATACCCACTTGCATCTAATGGGTTTGACCCCATTAAGTGGTTCGACTAGCTCCCCACACTCTATTATGAAACATAGAACCCATTTAAAACTTTCATTCTTTGTTTTGCTAAGAACCTGCATCCTTATCTTGGAGCGCCTCGTCATATGTCCATGGATCGGATTCCGGGAATCAAGTCCGAGGACTCTCCTACTCCCATGAATGTCTTGGGCTGTCTAACAACCCTCCCACTATGACGAGGCTCCGGTTGTGAAAGGGTATCGTTTGGTATATCATCTAGTACAGTTGGCACTGAGGTTTGCCCTCTAAGCTCATTTAAGGTAATCTCACTTCTGGGTTTTCTTTGGTTCATATAGTCTTCTTCCAAAATCTAAAGTGGGTGCTTGTTACCACCTTTTGATCTACGGAACTATAGAACATACACCCTTTTGTTCCCTCGGGGTATCCTACAAACAACCTTAATTCTGATCGAGGATCCAACTTACCGGCTTCCTTGTCCAACATGTAGGCCGGACACCCCAAAGTTCTCATGTGTCTCATACTAGGCTTGCGCCCGGTCCACAATTCTTTGGCAGTTTTGGGAACCGATTTGGATAGCACCAAGTTCAGAATGTAAGTCGCTGTTTTCCAAGGTATGACCCCAGAACGACTCGGGAAGATCCGTATAACTCATCATTGATCTAACCATTTCCAAAAGAATTTTGTTGCTTCGCTCTGCAAACCCCATTTTGTTGAGGGGTTCCGGGTGCAGTGAGCTGGGATACAATCCCTTCATCAGATAAGTAGTTCAAAAACTCATCGCTGAGGTATTCGCCTCCACGATCAAATCGTAGAGACTTGATACGTTTTTCCCTATGATTCTCTGTTTGAGCCTTAAATTCTTAGAATTTTCAAAGGTCTCATGTTCATGCTTCATAGGGAAAATGTACCTTGAGTAATCATCAATAAAATTACTCATAACCTCCTCTTGCTTTGGTTGACATTTGACTACATACATCTATGTAAACGATCTCTAACACTTCTTTAGCCCCATTCCCCTTGGCTCCAAATGCCATCTTGGTCATATTACCCTCCAAACATGATTCGCAGGTTGGAATTTGTTCAACTTGGAGACGCCTAAATGAACCATCTTTCACCAACCTTTGGATCCTCTTTGATTTATATGACCTAATCTTAGATGCCAAAGTAGTGTCTCGTTCACGCGTCGATGAACGTTTTCTTTTCTCGGAAAGCGATTGATGTGTTATAAGATACATTTAAGTGAGTGGTGTGCACAATTAATTTGCATAGAGATCATTCAACTACGTTCCATGATAGATAAATTCATCAACAAGAAAAATGGTAACAACTTTATTAAAAAGTAACCGAATATCCATCATAAAAGTTTAGAAACTGAAAATGAATTCTTTCTAAAATCCGGAACGTAAAGAATATCTCAAAATTAAAACACCGCCTTTCAAAAGACAGTGCACTTCTCCCACTACTTCACCGCCACTCTCGTGAAGATCGCCCAAATGTGATGAGGACCTCACTCCCACTAAGTTGACCAGTCCGCTTGAACCCCATAATGTGTGAAACAAAACATGATTAGTGGATCCCGTATCCACCACCCACAACATGGGAGGCATACGCCGCTAAACAAGTTTCAAACAACTAGTGCGTGAGTATTACCTTTCTTTCCTTTCCTTTTGGGATCTAACAGTCGACCTCGATTGTCCTACTCTCCCGCTTTCCAAAGTTTTCCTCATACTTGATCCCATGCTTCTATTTGATGTTGAGTCTTCTTAGTTTAACCTTCTTCTCTTTTCATCATCCTTATCACCACTTGATCTAGGATGAAGAGAAGATTTCCGTTTCCCCAAGTTCTTTTCCTCAAGACTCCACTTCCTTTTCAACCAAAGTCAAAGCATTTATAAGATCCTCCACTTTAAAATCTTGATCTTCCATTAGATACTCAAGATAGCGGTGATTATAGCTCTTTGGTAAGGATTGGAGAATGAAATCAACCTTAGTATTGAAGTCATATTTTTCGCCGAGGATCTCAAGTTCCTCAAATAACACCATAACCCTAAAGACGTGTTGTGCTGCGGTCGTCCCTTTTTCCAATTTTAACTGAGCAATTTCTTGCTTCACACTTTGGACTGCCATATGGGTCTGATGTCCGAACATCGCTTCGAGATTCTTTAAGATGTTCAAGAATCGACTCACAATCTTGATGAAGGCGCCTCAACGATCGACATATATGCGCGAATTGTTTCCTTCATCAAACCGTTTGCCAGCTCCCATTCACCATAAATCATCTCATCCCATATTCCGAGATCCTTAGTTGGTTTTTTTTCGGGTTTTGGTGAATCAAGTACCCATTCGGAAGATGATGCGGTTAGGACAGATTTTATTTTGTGTTTCCAACCAAAATAGTTTTCACCAAAAAGTAAAAGGTCTTTAGGTGTATTCGATAGTGGATTAGAAGGTTGCGACATGATGAACTGAAATAAACAATAATATGCATATGCACAAATATATCACAAGGTTTGATCACATGCATCATATTAAAATCTCAAAAAAATATGAACATGCATCAGGCAACATCTCAAAACAGTTTAAATAAGCCACGTGGGGTGGGTCATTATTTAAACACATTCAAGCAAGTTACAAACAAGAACAGTTACAAACCTTTAATATCCAGATTAATAGTTGGCTCCCACTTGACCAATATAAAATTGACAGGGGACTTGAGGAAGTATATGCATATCAATTTTATACCTAAGTAATAACCATGATTAAATATAGGATTACTATTTCGCTTTGATCGAGCCTCGTGGGGAGGGGTCATCGCCGCCACTAGTAATAACCCACAATCATCCGCTTTGGAATTCATTCATGTGAAACCTATCTTTTGACCGTCCCGTGAGGGAATTTCTCCAAAAGAATTCACAAATAAATAAATCATGGAGGTCAAAATTAATTCAATTTTATTATCCCAATAAAATTGTCAATTAATTATTTAAAACATACTTAGTAATTTTGAAGTTGAGATTTTTCCATTTGGCAACCCTCATGCAAACACATTTAAACGAATTAAATAAAGCATAAGATAAGACAAAATAAATCAAGCAAAGCAGAAAAAATAAACATATTGGGCACAAATTATCCAATTGTCATGGTTTGATTTTTCTTGGCTTGATCTTGAAGAAACACGCCTCGAATTCCTCCCACTCGTTCGTCTCGGAAAAATACTTCGCTCGAACCACCACGCCAAGCGGCAGCCTTGGCCGGGATGCACGCCAAGATCCGGCCGCCACTTGGCCCGGGATACCCTAAGCTGACCTCGCTTTTGGCGGCAGCCAGCTGCACGTCTCTCAAGACGCCGCCTCGCCCGGTGTCGGTGGGTCCGCAATTCTCGCGCAGTAATCACAGATCTTATATATCTCCCGCCTCCGGCTCGCCCGCTGTCCTCGGCGATGCCGCGTCTCATGTAGCCCGCATCCGCCCGTCCGCTTGGCTTTGAGCGCACCGATCATCGTCGCGTCATATCCTCATCTCTCCACTGCCTGCGCCATACTGCGCTTTATCGTGCCAGGCGTAGCGCCCGCCTTACACTGATTCTCGATTTCGTCGCTTAATTCTTCGTCTCTTCATTCCCGATCCGGTTACAATTTATTTACAAAAAATAAATAAACTGAGATCTAGACTAGTCTATTACATTGATCAAATCAAACAAATCCTAGTCAACTCGTGGATTTTCTCGAGGGCAAAACAAATCCGAATCGAATCAATTAAAAACCACGGTTTATATGCATGCAAAATAAAACATTAAAATCCATGACAATTGGATACCGCAAAAAACAGATCTAATAGTTCTACTATCCAATTTCAAATTTAATGTCCACAAATTAAATTACAATTTAAAAAATTCAGAGTCAAAGCAGTGGGCTCGATGCGATTGATGGGGAATGAGTTACACATCTATTCTAAGGTGAATATTTAAATACAAATTTAATTCATTAATTATTACTAGCATGAATTAATCCTATATTAATTCAAATAATAATTGCAACAACATATCATGCATATAAAAAGCCACGTGCCTACGCATGCGGAATCTACGGGTTTACGTGAACGTACCTCTCGGGATGGCAAAGACTTGATCCTGACGGACTAACCAAAAGGACTTCCCAAGTATTCCCTTAGCCCTTGCTCGACAATCCGGTGGAAGGATACTCGCGAACAATTAACAAAAGGAAAAAATAAACTTTGTTGCACCACTTATGTGGATTTGCTAATATTTCCAGCACATGGAATTGTACTTGGGAATGAACTAATCATCCCTTATTTATAAGAGGGAGGGTGGTCGAAATTTTAGTGATTTTTCAATGTGGGAAAAGACTTTTCTTGGTCACCAACCATATATTCTTTTTCCCATAATTAAAATATTCCACAAAATTCCACCTCCTCTATTTTATGGCATTATTTTCGAAAATTTGATGATGCAAGAATACAAGATTTGGATCTTCTTGAATTTATGAGATATTCTTGTATTTCAAGAAATACATATCTTCCATAATATCTTTTCAAGAAAATCTTTCTTGCCCACTATATTTTTTAAAATTCGAAATTTACTATATAGATAACCAAGTGGGAGATTTCTTGAATTTAATGAGATAATCTTGTATTCCAAGAATACATATCTTCATTCCATAACAAAATTCAAAGAAAATCTTTCTCCTCTTTTTTATCCATAATTTTCAAAAATTTTAGGAAATATAAGCAACAATATTTATTTTATTTTAATCACATTTTCGCTTATTTGACTATATGTTGGGCTACTTTCGGGGGGCCTTTAGGAGAATTAAGATTGGACCTTCTAATGGATCTTGAATATCTAATATTGAGCCACAATATAATTCAAGCCCATAAATATTAATTAATCCCACTACATAATTAATATTGCCTTATCCATCTTAACCCATATTACAATCAATATGGCTCCCTGGTCATTATTTCCCGTGTTTAAGATTATCTAGCCCATTAATTAATTCAAGCCAATTTGAAATAGCTTTCCGTTAATTAATATCTTTTGTCCTTGGTCAAGGAAATCGGTTCAACATTATTATCCATACCGAAACTAATTCCACTTTCAAGATTTGGTATGATAAAACTTATGAACCTCCCAAGGGGGCGCAAATCAAGCAAGCGTACTTGCACACGATTCTTCAGATAAATCTTAGCAATCACACGTGACCAATAATATTGCCCAAGATAAAAAGTATTGAATCTCTCTCCGATTCGCTACCCATGATAAGTCAAAGCAATAGTTACCAATCCCACGTGATCCTATTTAAAGGACGAAAGGTTAAGAAACAACGAACCACCGAGGTCTAATTCTTCCTTGTTCGATTACAAGAACTTATCCTCCTCAGAGGGTCCTATTCAACAAGATCACCATGCACTAGTGTAATATTTTGGTCAAGACAAACCAATCCTAGCCTTACACACCTCAACCTTTCGCGATGGTTGTTCATTTCCATCTAGGTCGTGAATGGGCGTACTTATAGTTACAAGGGGACCGTTAATTTAATCTTCGTGATCGGGTATCACTAAATTAACTACAAGATGTAACACGCATTTAATTATTGAACAGCTTATGCAAAGAAATATATGTAACATTCAATCATATTTAAAGCATCGATGATAAACAATTTATTTCAAGAAATAAGTTCGAAAATTCAGTTTTGATTATACAAAGTAAAAAGCATACTTTTCAGTATAATCCCAACAGGATATTCGGTTACTTTTAATAAAGTTGTTACCATTTCTCTTTTTTGATAAATTTATCTGTCATGGAACGTTATCGAATAATCTCTATACAATTAATCATGCACACCACTAACGAATTGCATCCTATAACACATCAACAAGCTTTTAGAAAAGAAAAAACGTTCATCGACGTGAACGAGACACTTTTTTGGCATCTAAGATTGGGTCATATAAATCCAAAAAAGGATCCAAAGGTTGGTAAAAAGACGGTTCACCGGAGCTTCTCCAAGTTGAACCAATTCCAACCTGCGAATCATGTTTGGAGGGTAAAATGACCAAGAGGGCATTTGGAGCCAAGGGAAATTGGGCCAAAGAAGTGTTAGAGATCGTTCACACAGATGTATGTGGTCCAATGTCAACCAAAGCAAGAGGAGGTTATGAGTATTTTTTCACTTTTATTGATGATTACCCAGTGCAGTTACATTTTTTCTTATGAAGCATAAATCGAGACCTTCGAAAATTCAAGGAATTTAAGGCTCAAGCGAGAGAATCATAAGGAAAACGATTAAGTCTCTACGATCCGATCGTGGAGGCGAATACCTCACCGATGAGTTTTTGAACTACTTATCTCGATGAAGGGATTGCATCCCACCATCAAGATCTTAAACCCTCAACAAAAAAGCGGGGTTGTAGAGCGAAAAAACGAAACTTTTTTGGAAATGGTTAGATCTATGATGAGTTATGCGGATCGCCCAAGTCGCTTCGGGTCATGCCTTGAAACAACGACTTATATTCTGAACTTGGTTCCATCCAAATCGGTTCCCAAAACTCCCAAAGAATTGTGGACCCAAGCAAACTTCTAGATGATGACACACATGAGAATTTGGGGGTATCCTACCACGTGTTGGACAAGGAAGCCAGAATTGGACCCTCAATCAGAATTAAGGTTGTTTGTAGGATACCCCGAGGGAAGAAAAGGGTGTATGTTCTATGGTCCCGAAGATCAAAATGTGGTCATAAGCACCCACTTTATATTTTTTGAAGAAGACTATATGAATGCAAGAAGACCCAGAAGTGAGATTACCTTAAATGAGCTTAGAGGACAGACCTCAATGCCAACTGTACTAGACGATATACCAAACGACACGCTTTCACAACTTGAGCCTTTCGTCGTAGTGGGAGGGTTGTAAGACAGCCCGAGAGATTCATGGGAATAGGAGAGTCCTCGGACTTGATTCCCGGACAAGACGAATCAGACCCATGGACATATGACGAGGCACTCCAAGATAAGGATGCAGGTTCTTGGCAAACAGCAATGAAAGCCAAAATGGGTTCAATGTTTCATAACAGAGTGTGGGAGCTAGTCGAACCACTTAATGGGGTCAAACCCATTGGATGCAAGTGGGTATATAAGAGAAAAAGAGGACCGGACGGGAAGGTTGAAACCTTTAAAGCAAGACTAGTGGCGAAAGGTTATACTCAGAAAGAAGGGATCGATTATGAGGAAACTTTTTTGCCAGTAGCCATGCTCAAGTCTATCTGTATTCTCTTATCGATTGCTGCTCATTTTGACTTTGAAATCTGCAATGGATGTCAAGATGCCTTTTCCTTAACTAAGTCTTGATGAAGAGATCTATATGCAACAACCCCAAGGCTTCATTGAAAAAGGCCAAGAACACCTAGTTTGTAAGCTCAAGAAGTCCATTTACGGACTCAAACAGGCATCCAGAGCTTTGAACCAATGTTTTGATCAGGTTATAAAGTCTTATGGGTTCGATCAAAACGAGTTTGAAAGTTGTGTATACAAAAAGCGTGTCGGAACTGCATTGGTATTCTTAGTACTATACGTAGATGATATTCTGATCATCGGGAACGATGTGAAGGTATTATCAGACGTAAGGGCATGGCTTTCAAAACAGTTTGACATGAAAGACTTAGGGGAAGCCGGACACATCCTTGGGATCAAGATCACTCGAGATCGCAAGAAAATGATGATCGGCTTATCGCAAGCTTCATATATAGACATTGTCTTGAAACGCTTCAGCATGCAAGATTCCAAGAAAGGCTTCGTACCTTTCAGGCATGGAATCCATCTATCCAAGAAAATGTCCCCTAAGACGTAAAAGGAGATAGATGACATGAAAGTCATTCCTTATGCTTCGGCTGTCGGAAGCCTCATGTATGCAATGCTGTGCACGAGACCGGATATCTGCTTTGCCGTAGGCATGGTGGCAAGATATCAAAGTAACCCCGGGAAAGAGCATTGGACGGCAGTTAAAAAAATTCTGAAGTATCTGAAAAGAACTCGGGATAGAATGTTTGTTTATCAGCCAGATGATCCAATCCCCATCGACTACACGGACTCGGATTTCCAATCAGACTTAGATTCAAGAAACTATCTGCCTCAATTAGTGTGTTTCCATTTGGGAAGTGCAGCCATCAAATGGACGAGTGTGAAGCAGAAATGCATCACTGACTCAACCATGGAAGTCGGGTAAGTAGCTGCTTGTGAAGCAGTGAAAGAACCGATTTGGCTCTAGACCTTCTTAGTGGACTTGGATGGAGTTCCGAATTTATCTAGCAATATTTGCTAGGGGCAGTTGCAAATTCAAGGGAATCAAGAGTCCACAAGTCAAACAAACACACTAAAGGAAAGACATCTTATACGAGAAATCGTTAAGAGAGGAGATATAGATGCATGCTCAGTTTGAACATATTGGATCTTTCACTAGCCAATTTGGCCCATGTCATGCACGCATTACTGATATTATCATTGTATAGATGTATGCACTAACTATATATAAAAATGTGAGCCACTTTTATCTCATTTTACGATCCCCTATATTACTAATTGAGAGTTTTTTCTGTTGATGTGTCGTCTCCTCCTTCATTTGGATGATGTGTCGCATTATTAGAAAGTTTCATCTAAATGTCATTATATATTGTATTATGTGGCATGATGATATTGGTTACATAAGATACATAAAATGATGTGTAAATAATATAATGAGGATTGACTAAAAAATTTAAAGGCTTAATGATCAAATCTAGCACATACTTTTGATTTTTCATCAATTTTAGCATATGTTTTTTTCTCTCTCAAAATTTAGCACATACTTTTATTTAATATTTAAAACCATCTCAAGTCATCATTTTCAGCAAAATTCGTTGGTGTGTTCGTTGGAGGCATCTGTCTTGCTGACGTGTAAATATTAAAATATAAAAAAACAAAAATATCACCACCTTAAATTAGAAAACGCGGGATATAAAAACATCTCGATTCACTATTTCTTCATTTTAGGCCATAATATTTTTTATTTTAATATTTACACGTCAACAAGACAGACGTGTTAGGATTATACTAGAAAGTATGCTTTTTACTTTGTATAATCAAAACGGAACTTTGAACTTATTTACTAAAATAAATTGTTTATCACTGATGCGTTAAATATTATTGAATGTTACATATATTTACTGCATAAATGTTCAATAAGTCGTACGTGTTACATTGTAGTTAATTTAGTGATACCAGATCACAGAAGATTAAATTAACAGTCCCTTGTAACTAAAAGTACGTCATTCACGACCTAGATGAAAATGAACAACCCATCGCGAAAGGTTGAAGTATAAGGCTCAGATTGGCTTGCCTTGACCAAGAGATTACACTAGTGCATGACTGATGCACTGAATAGGACCTACAGGAGGATAGATTCTTCAGAACTGAACAAGGAAGAATTAGACCTCAGTGGTTCGTTATTTCTTAATCTTCGTTCCTTAAATAGGATCACGTGGGATTGGTAACTATTGCTTTGACTTATCATGGGTAGCGAATCAACGAGATTCAATACTTTTTATCTTGGGCAATATTATTAGTCACATGTGAATTCTAAGATTTAATACGAAGAATCGTGTGCAAGTACGCTTGTTCGATTTGCCACCTTGGAAGGTTCATAAGCTTTATCATACCAAATCTTGCAAGTGGAATTAGTTTCCGGTATGGATAATAATGTTGAACCGTTCCTTGACCAAGGATAAAAGATATTAATTAATGGAAAGCTATTTCAGTGGCTTGAATTAATTAATGGGCCAGATAATCTTAAACATGGGAAATAATAATCGGGAGCCATATTGACTGTAATATGGGTTAAGATGGATAGTGCAATATTAATTATGTAGTGGGATTAATTAATATTTATGGGGTTGAATAATATTGTGGCTCAATATTAGATATTCAAGGTCCATTAGAAGGTCAAATCTTAATTCTCCTAAAGGCCCCCTGAGTAGCCCAACATATAGTCCATTAACTGAAAAGGTAATTAAAATAAAATAAATATTGTTGCTTATTTTTCCAAGTAAATTTAAAAAATTATGGATAAGTTGGGAGAAAGATTTTCTTTGAATTTTGTTATGGAATGAAGATATGTATTCTTGGAATACAAGATTATCTCAAATCTCCCACTTGGTTATTCATAATAGGATTTTCGAAATTTTGGAAATATAGTGGGCAAGAAAGATTTTCTTGATTTTCTTGAAAAGATATTATAGAAGATATGTATTTCTTGAAATACAAGAATATCTCATAAATTCAAGAAGATCCAAATCTTGGATTCTTGGCACCCTATATTTCAAAATTTACCATAATAAAAGAGTAGGTGGGATTTTGTGAAATATTATAATTATGGGAGAAAGAATATATGAGATATATTCAAGATTTCTTGAAGATCAAGAAAAGATTTTCCCACATTATTTTAACCAAAAATTCGACCACCTCATGCTCTATAAATAGGGGATGATTCTTTCATTCCCAAGTACAATTCCATGTGCTGGAAAAATTAGTAAATCCACAAAAGTGGTGCAACATAATTTATTTTTCTCCTTTTGTTAAATCGTTCACAAGAATCCTTCCACCGGATAGTCGAACGAGGGCTAAGGGAATACTTGGGAAGTTCTTTTGGTTGGTCTAATCAGCCACACCGTTGCCATCCCAAGAGGTACGTTCACGTAAACTCGTAGAATTCCGCATGCGTAGGTTTTACGTGAATTATTATATGCATGATATGTTGTTGGATTATTATTTGAATTAATATAAGATTAATTCATGCTTTGTATTTAAATATTCACCCCGAATAGATCTGTGCAAATTATTCCCCAACAAGACGAACTTCAGTGATCACATCAAACGAATTTTGTCGAAAATGATGACTCTGGATGTTTTTAAATATTAAGTGAAAGTATGTGTTAAATTTGGAGAAACTAATGGAAACACGAATTAAGGAACAACAAATTGGTTACCCAGTTCGTCATGAATGACTACGTCTGGGGGCACTACCAAGCCAGGAGATCTACTATTTTCGTGTGTTTTTGAGTACTAGAGGCAAATACAATGAGTCAAAAGTATTTAAATATGAGACTGGGCCGAAAAACCCTAAATCCGCAAACAGGGCCTCGGAACCGCTCGACCTCGGGCCTTGGTCGAGCGGTTCTGCTCGAGCACCAACATTGGTCGAGTGCCCTCTGGGCGCTGGAAAGGGAGTCGCTCGATCGAGCAGATGTGCTCGACCACGAGCACAGGTCGAGCGCCTCCCGCGCGCTGCATCCCCATTCCACTCAGGCTCCAACAATTCCAACATCGACATGGCGTGAGGCGGCGGCAGCGGATTGCAGAAAATAAGAGAGGGATGATAAAGAGAGAAAAGATAAAAAGAGAAAAATAAAATTAAAAATAAGAGGGTACAATAGGTAGTTCACAATTTGTGTGGGGGTATCTCCTAATGTTGTTGGGGGTGCTAATAACTTCTTATGCATGCTCAGTTTGAACATATTGGATCTTTCACTAGCCAATTTGGCCAATGTCATGCACGCATTACTGATATTATCATTGTATAGATGTATGCACTAACTATATATAAAAATGTGAGCCACTTTTATCTCATTTTACGATACCCTATATTACTAATTGAGAGTTTTTTCTGCTGATGTGTCGTATCCTCCTTCATTTGGATGATGTGTCGCATTATTAAAAAGTTTCATCTAAATGTCATTATATATTGTATTATGTGGCATGATGATATTGGTTACATAAGATACATAAAATGATGTGAAAATAATATAATGAGGATTGACTAAAAAATTTAAAGGCTTAATAATCAAATCTAGCACATACTTTTGATTTTTCATCAATTTTAGCATATGTTTTTTCTCTCTCCAAATTTAGCACATACTTTTATTTAATATTTAAAACCATCTCAAGTCATCATTTTCAGCAAAATTTGTCTGGTGCGTTCATTGGAGGCATCTGTCTTGCTGACGTGTAAATATTAAAATATTAAAAAAAACTAAAATATCACCACCTTAAATTAGAAAACGCGGGATATAAAAACATCTCGATTCACTATTTCTTCATTTTAGGCCACAATATTTTTTATTTTAATATTTACACAAACAAGACAGATTTAACTTCGATGATCACATCGCATTTAATTTTGTCGAAAATGATGACTCGGGATGTTTTTAAATATTAAGTGAAAGTATGTGTTAAATTTGGGGAGAGAAAAAAGTATGTGCTAAATTTGATGAAAAATCAAAAGTATATGCTAGACTTGATTATTTATAATATAAAGATTTACTAAATCTATTGTTATTTATTTTCTTTATTCAATATACTTTTTTTTAGAGGATTTATATTTATAACTATTTTAATCAAAATGTGGTTGAATTTTATAATTATCATAATAACAATTGAAAAAAATAATTTTATTAAACTTTAATGAAATGACTATTTATAAAATATCATGAATTGTCTATGTTATAATAATTTCATATGAAAAAAAATATATATATATTATATTCGAATATATAATTTCAACATCAAATATAATAAGTGTTATGATCAATATATAAATTTATATATATTATATTTAAAATTCCGCGTAATACGCGGGTTTCTAAACTAGTAAATTATGTTGTTGTAGTTTGTAAATGTGCACTGAAAATTAAAGACAAAAACTCATATGAAATGGTCTCATATATGAGACGAGATACAATTTAGCACAAATCACATCAACCTTTTTTAAAGTGTTAAAACGTCAATACTCAACTTAATTATATTACATCTTATCTTATCGTGAGACGTCTTATACGTAAGTGTTCCTCAAAATTAAAAGATGAGAGTCTCGTTCATGAAATGGTGCCTCGTTTAAATAATTGAGTCACACATTCTATTTAAAATATATATAATTGGATTGAGGCTCCTCTAACCCATAATAATATATTAGATTTATCTAATATAAATTTTTGTTTAAACCGATTTATTCTCAAGTAAATATTAAAGATGAACTTTCACTTTCCCTGTAACAAAAAAGAAAAAGGAAATATAACTTTCCACTGTCCATGGTGATGTACATCCCAAATCAGTCATAGTTTTTTAGTAGTTTACAAAATGTATAAGAAAGAACCTAGTGCCAAAATCTTGTATATTAAGAATGACTTAACACTCCGCTCCAAAGAGACAAAAGGTGCAATTTTGACCTAATTTTTTTAAACTAAGTAAATAGTGTACGTTTTTTATTTTTTTGGGAAGCATTTTTAAATATTAAAAAAATAATAATACCATTCAAAATACAAATTAATATTTTATTACATGAATTAACTCTCCATTCTTCCCCCCTCCCCTTTTTTTGAGTCTTATGACTCATTAAAATGAGTTAAAATTGGATCAAAATGTATACTAATTTTTTTTGTAAGGATGGAAATTCGTGTTATCTTATCATATTTTGTGTCGACGTGATGGTGACATGACACGATAAGGTTAAATATGAACACGACACGATAAGAATATGTGCTGTCACGAAACGAATATGAAAAATTTGTGTAGAGTCGACACGATACGACACTACATGATAATACATGTTAAAACGACGATAAAAAATATAAAATCTCTAATAAAAAAATTACAAAATATCAAGTCATATGTACAATTAATTTTTTTCAAACTTGTCAGGTTGATACGAACACGACAAACAAAATTTTGTATTCTAATCATGTTTATGCGATAACAACACGAACAAGAGAAATCTAAACACTAATCCGCAATTTTTGCATAATTTTCGTATCGGTCTGAAATTGTCACCCCTAATTATTTTATCATTAGAGTAATTAAGTATGGAATTCTATGGCCTAAGAGATTCCTTAAAGCCCAATAACACTCACGTTAGCCACTATAAGTACCCAATTGAAATTATTATTATGATTATCTACAAAATAATTAATTAGAAATTTCTTTGGAGTTTTATGTACCACATCACATGACCGTATATAATGCATGCACTAGTGCCAAACTTTTTGGCCTAACTTTTTCTCCAAAGGTAAAGAAAGTAGCCTTGATCAGATCATACATCAAAGTGCATATAATAGTGAATAGTGATGGTCGTAATAAAATGAATGGCTACATGATGCTACTAGATTTAGTGGTCAAGTTGTGTTGCTTCTTTCAAGTGGATCAATTTCTTCTAAAGGCTAAAAAGTTTGCATCCTTCAAATGGCACAACTTTATAATTGCTCCTTTTTGGAACCTTTCCTCAATTATTCCACACATACAGCATTCAATACATGCCACCATGCATACTTCCATTTTGTAACAATCTAATAAGTGATCCATTTGCTTGTGGGTCTTAAAATTTTATAATTAACATGAGAGCACTTGTTGATATTAAATTTAAAAAATAAACAGATTCATGTGAAATACCCTGTGAATAATTTAACTTTGATGGTCAATCTTTAACAAATTCACTATATATATGAAATATCCATATGAAAATTTGGTGTTTTGAAATTCTTGAAAATTGAACGTTGAAATATTTAAACCGTTGTGTATAGAGTGGGTCTCCCTGTGCACCAAGTCCACCGTTTTCATAATGTATTTTAGAAACTTGCAATTTGTTGCATTGAAATTTACAACTTGTCACACTGAAACGTGCAACCTATAATAGTAAAACATAATTGCATGTTTCAGTATAACAAGTCGTAAATTTCAGTGCAAAAAGTTACAAGTTTCTAAAATACTATATATATGGAGTGTACAGTGCACCTTAATAAATATAAAAGCTAGCCTTGTGTATAAGTATATATGTGCGCCAGTTGCATGGTAAATAGTGCAATTTTGATTCATCTCTTTTATATCTCGGTATCATACTCAATACTAATCTAGGGACCAATCTTACCGTCCACTAACGGGTGCCCTATTTGATGCCAGAGCAAATCTTTGAATACATTGATTCATCTAAAAAATTGATCGACCTTAAATTTCGATCATGAGATGTAAAGAAATATATTTTTAAATTTCAAGTCGAAGGTTCAAATTTTGATTTATTCAAAAAACCCACAACATGAGGGAGAATGACGAAAGAAAAAACGCTTGACTGAAAATTATAAGATCAAAATTCACTTAAAATTGCACCAATATTGCTCTTTATTGTCCTTAAAATAAGAGAGTGCAAGAACATTATCTTATTTTTTATGTCCAGCCGAATAGAGGTCATGTCAGGCATTGGATATCATACAATTTAAAAAGAATAATTGAGCTATTTATAACACATGTAATATTAGCTGACTGGCGTGTTTTGTATGGTTCACTTTTATTAATTAATACCCCATAACCAATTAGCATAAGCCATGTTTTCTAAAAGCAGTTAGCATAAGCGACTTTGACCTCCAAAGCATTCATTCAATTAGTTAAAGATCCAAAAAAAAATGAACCAGAATACCAATCTTAAGATTTGGATCGAGAATCCCATTAAAAAATAAATTTCAACTCAACATATAGGCCATTTATAATTTTAATTTATTTCGTGATCTTGAGTTCAAGGCAGATCTCCTCGACCTAATCCTACTCTTAACAATTTGTTGTGGTAGTGTATACTTTTTTCAGAAACGGGATATAATTTATGGGTTTTGACGCTATGACATTTTGAATGGTATGAATGTTAATTTGTGCTAATTTGTATATCGTCACATTTTTAGGATTATCTCATACCATATTTTTTTAAGACATAAATTTATAAGAGACGATCTCATACAAAGTTACAAACTAGCCCAAATTAACATTCATCCATTTTAAAGTGTTAAAACGTTAATGTTTAAATTATACTCGTTTTATTGTGAGATCTTCTAACGCAAGTGTGCCTATTTTTTAATATAAATAGCTTAACTAATTAAACGATAAGTGCATGAGATAGTTTATAAGAGAAAAATATCATAAGAGAACCAAAAAAGTAAACAGGGTCGTAAAGTAACATCTCCAAATTTATGAATGCGACTTAAAATTTAGATCCCAAATCAATTGGACAATATGAAGCCACGTCGAGGTTGCATCAACTGCTTATTTCACAGGTCATCGAGTAAATTGACAAATTCTTTTGCAGTTTTGCACACCCTAAAAATGTCCACGTATAAATTCAATCCTACCAATTTTTTTTATAAATAACAATGGATAAAATTGTCCCTCATAAAATAACCTAATAAAACAAGTTTTTTTTTAAAAAAATTGCGTGCACATTTCATAGTGCAAATAATAGTGAAACGGAGGGAGTTTACATATAAATGTTGACTAAATTTCGTTTATATTAATAAATTATAGGATAAAAAATAATGAAGAGTATTAATTTATTGTTATACTGTTCGCTCAAATAAATAAAAATATTTATATATAAACTGAGAAAATCAATACTTTTAATTTGCAAATTACTTTTGCAGAAAATAAAATAATTGAATTAAGAGTGAACCATTCATAAGTTACCATTTGATGCCCTAAAATTTTAATATACTTTTTTTATTTAGTGTGTGATAATAGTGTCATTTCTAATATTTCGGCTATCATATGGCTATGCTTTACCTGTTAATTAAGTAGTGTTTTCTCTTTGGACCGCACAAAGTTTACACCATCATCCTGTCGTTTTCAATATTTCAATTCCTATTTTGTTTTATTTTATTTTGTCTGCCTTTTGTTTGTGATATTTCAACTTCTTATTGGGTGCTTTTCTTCTTGTGACAATAATTATCTCCACACTTGCATAGACATTTATATCAATAGAAATTGGATATTTAATCTTCGTTTCAACTTAATGGGTTTAATTTTGACAAAACGAAAGTTGGTAATGCGTAAAACGGATTGTGGGGCTGATAAGTTTCGCAAGATAATGCCCCACTTAATTTGGATATTTAAGTATTTCGATCAAGTAAACCTCAGTATTAAAATCAATTAAAATTGTACTTTAAGCATAGAGGGGTATTAAGAGAAATTCAAAATTATTGAAAATTAAATACACACCTATATTTATGTGCAATAAGCCAATAACTCGTGAATCATGCAAATTACACGCTAATCCAACTGAGTAACACTCCTATGAACTAAATCTATGAACCAAATTTATGTATTATTATGTATAAAAAATGAGTGGGTCTCATGTGCACTTAGGTGCACTGTGCACTCATTAAGCATTTTAGAAGAGTGCAACTATACAAAATAAAAATGTGCAACTATGTCAAACAGAAACATGCAACTATGTTCCCATATTAACAGCTGCACTTTTCTGTGTAAATAAGTCGCATATTTCAGCATAACAAGTTGCAAAATTCTAAAATGCAATATGAGTGCACGGTGCACTCTGGTGCATACAAGACCTAGCCATAAAAAATATCAATATTATGGACAAAAATTATTATTGTTTAAAAAATATTTAAATATTTCTTAAAAAATAATAATTTTTATACATAACAATAATAATTTTTATGCATAAAATAATAACTTTTATATATAACAGTGGCACTAAAAAATTCGAGTTCACAGTGAACTCGAGCACACCCAAATTTTTGTCGCAGCGGCTCATGAAACCAAAAACAAGTTAAAGAAATTTAAAATTATATAAATTTAAATCGTTCTATAATAAGAGGACACGGTTTAGATATAATACTATCATTAATAGGCCAATTTGCTGCACTTTATTGATATTTAATTTTACTATTACTTTTTAAATTGTGACTGTGTATTAATTTTTAATAATGACCTCTCAGGATTCCTGTCAAGTAAGATAAAAAAAATAAAAAAAAAAAACAAAAAACTCAAAGGAAACATAACAAAATTTTCTTCTCTTTGGTCTTACCTATCGCGATTGAGTTGGTATGCTGTGAAACTTGTTCACCGTGAAATTGGTTTTTTTTTTATAAACATACTCTTTAGTAATATAAGTCACATCTTTTAGTAATATAAATCACATCCTTCAGTTATCACTACGACACTCTTTAATATAATATAAGTCACACTCTTCACTTTTATGAATAATATTCTTTATAGTAAAACGTCACTCCCTTTATAGTAAAAAGTCACACTCTTTAATAATATAAGTCACACTTCTTAACCAGTTTTACCGTGAAACTTGTTCACACTATACTTTGTCATCTCGATTTAGTAAATAAATAATCTCAAATACAAGAATTCATCCATAAGCGTAAAACATTATATCAATATAAATATATTTTGGCTTACATATATATGAAACATGACTCGATATCGCAATTATTTGAGGATATATTATCATAATCAACGCAAAACTTATAAAGTTAATTGGTAATACAATAATTATTTTTCCATAAATTAAAGATAAAGATATATAGTAATAGTATGTGTGTGATTAGAGCGTCCTTTTTGGTAAAAGCCGAAAAGAGAAAATCTTGTGTCATTGTCTTTTGGATCATATTCATAAATCATAACCACCTATCATGTCTTCTCCTTCACGACGACGACTTGTTTTTTTTTTTTTAATATGAGTCGTGGCTAATTATTACCAAATAAATACTTATTATAATATTCCAAATAATCTTCCACACTAATCCAAATGAGCTGCTTTCACACCAAACACAAATGCTACTATTTTATTTGTCCTTTTCTTAATGTGTTGTTTAGTTAAGATGCCTTTCTTGCCTTAAAAAGCTTCAAGGTGCGATCAACTCCTGAGATGAGACAGCCTATACAGAATTTTGTTTTAATTTGAAGTGGACCTCCGCCTAGTAGACGGTGGATTCTGGTCCCCAAATTATTTAGTCTTTCGACTGGAGTTATAAAAAAAAAATCACTGCATATATAATACGTGAAAATTAAAACATATATATTTATATGTAATAAAAAAATTGTAGGATTTCTTTCTTTTTCATTTTATTTCTTCTGAATAGTTGTGATGATTCATAATACATAATTATTCGATCGATTTTCAACTCAAATTGATAATATGATCGATAAGATTGTCATTAAATAATACATCAGTGTTACTTAATGATGATTGAGTCATGATTAAATACTACAACTCGACACATTTTGTGCCTGAATATGTCTCTAGTGTATTTTACATTAAAGCAAAGACTCGAGAATCAAACCCACTTCAAAAGTCAAAAGGAAAACAGTGGTTAAGAAATACTAGTATAGAATCATCAATTATGATGCAAGTTAAAGCAATCGATGAAGACAATGAAAATGTAGAAAATAATGGTGTCATTGAAATTTAATTTTGAGCAACACTTGAACGTAATAATTACAATTTTAGTCCAATTTTATGTTTTAACTCACAAATTTTCAATTAAATAATTTTTTATTTTATTCTGCGGAAGCTTTTTATATACTGTAAAGTAATAATATCGTTTTGGCAAAAACTTGTATCTGATAATATCATCTGAGTCGTATGTGCAATTAGAGGTTAATTGAACTTTTATTTTCTTTTCTCGCGGGCCTGCAACGCGCGGGGTGGGCAGAGCTTCTTTTTCCTCGCGTCTCGCAGCCACCAGATTTATCCAGTTTTGATTTCCACGCCGCTTCTTCAAGTTTTTTCTTTTCTTCTCTTCTCTTGTTCTTCTTTTTCTTTTTTCTCTTCCATATTCTTCTCAATTTCTCCAGTTTCTCACAAATTTACATGTCCTTCTGTACTCTTCTCACGCTGTTCTTTAAATTTATAATCTTGAACTGAGGATTTTTTTTCGCGCTTGTACTGGTTTTTGTTCATGTAGTAACACTCGTTTGAACAAAAACCAGTACAAGCGCGAAAAAAAATCCTCAGTTCAAGATTATAAATTTAAAGAACAACGTGAGAAGAGTACAGAAGGACATGTAAACACTCGTTTGTACCGAAACATCCGTCTCTTTGCTTGTCTACCTCCTCCTTTCATCTGTCTCCTTCCACCATCAATTAAATAAATTGAAGGTTTGGAAACGTTGTTACAAAAGTTTAAACCCCTCAAGCCCCTCAAAACTGTGAACAATCGAGGCATTAGATTGCCTCCCCAAATCGAAAAAAAATCCCCAATATTTTTTTTTTCTCGCTTTAAAAGCGAGAGCTCTTCCTCTCCAAGCATTTGTGCTTGTCGGTGAGACAACTCCGACCGCCGTTGGTGGATTCGGCCAGTTCCGGGTTTATTTCAACCGGTATTCTTCCCAATTTCATTTCCTTGCAAAGTTATTGTAATTTTTTCTCTCGCTTTAAGGCGGTGAGCTCTTCCTCCCCAAGCATATGTCTTTAGTCGGAGACAATTCCGAACCACGGTGGATTCTTCGCCCGATTCCGGGTTTATTTCTACCGGTATTCTTTCCAATTTTATAGATTCATCACTGGCTTTGGCATTTAATCGGGAGACGGGAAGAAAGAACCAACCCAGACCAAAGACCCATCACATACCAATAATGTTGTTTCGGCGGAGGTGACTCGGCTCAACCCCGCCACTAGCCATGAGTTGCATATGCTGGAATGCCCGTGGCCTCGGGGGACAACGGGCATTCAAGAATCTTCATCGACTTATCCTCGACCAATCCCCCGATTTGGTTTTTATTTCCGAATCTAAATTGTCTAAGTATGGTGTTTCTAAACTTAGTACGCGTCTCAATTTCGCTAGTTGTTTCTGTGTTGAATCAATAGGCAAGAGTGGTGGTCTGGTTTTATTTTGGAATGATAAATTCGATGTTTCTATTTTGTCCTACTCGCATGGCCATATTGATTGTTCGATTATCTTTTATTGTAAAAAGTGGTACTTTACGGGCTTTTATGGAAACCCAAACCATAACCTCCGCCACCTTTCATGGGAATTGTTGGATAAAATCTCTAGAACTCACACTAATCCCTCTGAAAGTTGGCTAGTAGGAGGTGATTTCAATGAAATCCGTTATGAAAAGGAAAAACATGGTGGCATTGCCCGCCTTGTAAATATATGACTGTGTTTCAATCGGGTCTAAGCCGAGTTGATCTTTATGATGTAAAAACAACGGGTCCAAAATTTACCTGGAATAATATGAGATCGGGAGATCACAACATTTTGGCCCGGCTGGACCATTTGCGGCGAACAGCTCATGGTTTACCATGTTTCCGGATCTATCTCTGAATCTTGATTTTTATGGCTCGGATCATTGGCCTATACTTTTGAAATTACGTAGTAATAATCAATCTATATCCGGTACCGCCCTTTCTTCGTTTAAATTTGAACACAAATGGATCTTCGAAGAGGAGTATAAAAATATTGTGATCAATAGTTGGAAGGGTTCTTCTAATTCCATTGGGTTGGGGGATAGATTACCGAAAGTGACCGAGTCCCTTAAATTCTGGTCCAAGAGCTCTGTGGGAAATCTTGAAAGATAAATCAAAGATACTCGTGCCCTTCTTAATAAACTCTTGAATAATGAAGATCACAATTTTGACCGACCAAAGATCAATTCTATTGAGAATCGGTTGGAGAAACTTCTCTTCCAAGAGGAAACTCATTGGAAACAATGGTCCAGAGTTAATTGGCTTAACTCCGGAGACAGAAATACCTCTTTCTTTCATAAGATGGCCTCGGATCGAAGAAAGAAGAATACTATTAGGTCAATCCTCGATGATGATGGAATTCTCCAAACGGAACAGAAGAAGATTGAGGAAACCATTGAAGGCTTCTATAGTAAACTTTTCAGCTCCCAGAATCCCTCCGAGGAGGATATAAGAGTCATCACTGACTCGATCCACCCTTCGGTTACAGAAGAAATGAACAGATTCCTGATGAACCCCTTCTCGGGAGAGGAGGTTAGGAAAGCTTTTTTTGATTTAAACCCCTCTAAAGCCCCTGGGCCAGACGGCTTTACAGCTCTATTTTTTCAAAATGCCTGGGGGAAAATCGGGGAGGATATCACTTTGGGGTGCCTCAGAATTCTTAATGGAGAACAGGGGTTGTACGGTCAAAACCCGAAAAATATTACCCTTATTCCTAAGGTCAAAGTGCCAAAATCGCTGAAAGATTATCGCCCGATCAGTCTTTGTAATGTCTCCTATAAAATTATAGCCAGAGCTATTACTAACTGATTCCGAAGGGTCCTTGAATCTCTTATTGACCCTAACCAAAGTGCGTTCATATCGGGTCGTCTGATTTCGGACAACGTTATCCTGGGGTACGAATGCATGCATTGGCTCAGAAACAACAAGAGTAAACAAGGTTATGCTTCTCTTAAACTGGACATGAGTAAGGCATACGACCGAGTTGAATGGAGCTACCTTGAAAAAGTCATGCTTCGAATGGGCTTTGACACAAAGTGGATTAGTCTTATCATGGAATGTGTCACTTCTCCTTCCTACTCTTTCCGAGTAAACAACAACATCTCAGGAAAAGTCATGCCTTCCAGGGGACTTCGACAAGGAGACCCCCTATCCCCGTTCCTTTTTGTGGTGGTGGCTCAAGGCCTCTCCTCAGTACTCAACGCTAATGCGTCAGCAGGAAATATCACTGGGGTCGGGGTTGCCAGGGGAAGCCCGGTTATCACTCATCTTTTCTTTGCAGATGATAGCTTGATTTTTTTTAAGGCGGACAGAAGGGACGTGCTGACAATTAAAAAATGCCTTAAAGATTATGAAAAAGCATCGGGCCAACTTATCAATTTTGACAAGTCCGCCATTACCTTTAGCAAGAATACCACCCATGCCAATATCGATTCGGTCAAAGCTAGCCTCCAAATCCATATTTGCCAAGGCCATGATCTGTATCTTGGTCTCCCTACCTTCTCTACCCAGAGTAAAAGACTACAGTTTGGCTACTTAAGAGATAAAGTCTCAAAAAAGCTGGGGTGTTGGAAAAATAAGTTCTTCACGGAAGGAGGACGTGAGATCCTTCTAAAATCCATTATCCAAGCTATACCAACCTATGACATGTCGTGCTTCAGGATTCCCACTTCCATTTGTGGGAAAATAGAATCGATGAGTGTTAGATTCTGGTGGGGAGGTAACTAGGAGGACAAGAGGATTCATTGGAAGGATTGGAAATTGCTTACCAAATCTAAGAGGGACGGAGGAATGGGCTTTCGGGATTTGGTCACTTTCAATAAAGCGCTCCTTGCAAAACAAATCTGGAGAATCATCATGTACCCGGACTCTCTGGTTGCTAAAGTTTTGAAAGTCAGATACTTCAAACACACTGACATAATGGAAGCCACCCTAGGGTCAAACCCTTCTTATATTTGGAGGTCATTAATGTGGAGCAAACCAACCATTTTCGAGGGTCTCTTTTGGAAAATTCACGATGGACATAAGGTGCACGTTATAAATGATCATTGGGTTCCTGAACTCTTCACCGCAAAGATCACACCCAGCTCCACATTTGTCAACAACATCAAAGTATATGAACTCATCACTCCTTCTCATGAATGGGACCAGTCGAGAATCGATAACCTTTTTCCCAGTCATGAAGCATAAGCTATTAAAAAAATCCCCATAGATCAACAGGGCCAATCCGACTCTCGTTTCTGGCGCTACATGAAAAAGGGTCTCTTTACTGTCAAATCTGCTTATTGGAACACTCACACAACTCCCTCCAATTCCGACAGTAGAGTTATAACTTCATCCAGCAAGACTCATACCTTTTGGTCCAAATTATGGAACCTGAACATCCCCCCCAAAGTCCGAATCTTTATGTGGAAAACAGCCCATAACGCGATTGCTGCTGAAGTTAACCTTGCTGCTCATCACGTCCCGTGTAACCCCAGGTGCACGGTATGTGGACATTCTTTTGCGAATACTAATCATGTGTTTTTCTTTTGTCAGGGAGTGAAAAATGCTTGGAACAAAACGAAGTGGTGGCCTCTTATAAAGAAAGCGAGAGGAATCTCAGATGATAGCCTGACCATCCATCTTATTCTTACCCTGGACGAGGGTTAACTGGAACAAGTGGTTGTTGGGATTATACTAGAAAGTATGCTTTTTACTTTGTATAATCAAAACGGAATTTCGAACTTATTTACTGAAATAAATTGTTTATCACTAATGCGTTAAATATTATCGAATGTTACATATATTTACTGCATAATTGTTCAATAATTCGTGTGTGTTACATTGTAGTTAATTTAGTGATACCAGATCACAGAAGATTAAATTAACAGTCCATTGTAACTAAAAGTACGCCATTCCCGACCTAGATGGAAATGAACAACCCATCGTGAAAGGTTGAAGTGTAAGGCTCAGATTGACTTGTCTTGACCAAGAGATTACACTAGTGCATGACTGATGCACTGAATAGGACCTACAGGAGTATAAATTCTTCAGAACTGAACAAGGAAGAATTAGACCTCAGCGGTTCGTTATATCTTAATCTTCGTCCCTTAAATAGGATCACGTGGGATTGGTAACTATTGCTTTGACTTATCATGGGTAGCGAATCAATGGGATTCAATACTTTTTATCTTGGGCAATATTATTAGTCACATGTGATTGCTAAGATTTAATACGAAGAATTGTGTGCAAGTACGCTTGTTCGATTTGCCCCCTTGGGAGGTTCATAAGCTTTATCATACCAAATCTTGCAAGTGGAATTAGTTTTCGGTATGGATAATAATGTTGAACCGTTCCTTGACCAAGGATAAAAGATATTAATTAATGGACAGCTATTTCAGTGGCTTGAATTAATTAATGGACTAGATAATCTTAAACACGGAAAATAATGACCGGGAGCCATATTGACTGTAATATGGGTTAAGATGGATAGTGCAATATTAATTATGTAGTGGGATTAATTAATATTTATGGGCTTGAATAATATTGTGGCTCAATATTAGATATTCAAGGTCCATTAGAAGGTCCAATCTTAATTCTCCTAAAGGCCCCCTGCGTAGCCCAACATATAGTACAATAACTGAAAATGTGATTAAAATAAAATAAATATTGTTGCTTATTTTTCCTACTAAATTTTTGAAAATTGTAGATATGTTGGGAGAAAGATTTTCTTTGAATTTTGTTATGGAATGAAGATATGTATTCTTGGAATACAAGATTATCTCATTAAATTCAAGAAATCTCCCACTTGATTATCTATAATGAGATTTTCGAAATTTTGAAAATAGAGGGCAAGAAAGATTTTCTTGATTTTCTTGAAAAGATATTATGGAAGATATGTATTTCTTGAAATACAAGAATATCTCATAAATTCAAGAAGATCCAAATCTTGGATTCTTGAAACCTCATATTTTCGAAAATTGCCATAGCAATAGAGAATGTGGGATTTTGTGGAATATTATAATTATGGGAAAAAGAATATAGGAGACATATTCAAGATTTCTTGGAGATCAAGAAAAGATTTTCCCACATTATTTTAGGGCACAAAATTCGACCACCTAATGCTCTATAAATAGGGGATGATTCTTTCATTCCCAAGTACAATTCCATGTGCTGAAAAAATTAGTAAATCCACAAAGGTGGTGCAACATAATTTATTTTCCTTTTTGTTAAATCATTCACAAGTGTCCTTTCCACCGGATAGTCGAACGAGGGCTAAGGGAATACTTGGAAAGTCCTTTCGGTTAGTCTATTCAGCCACACCATTGACATCCCAAGAGGTACGTTCACGTAAACTTGTAGAATTCCGCATGCGTAGGTTTTACGTGAATTATTATATGCATGATATGTTGTTGGATTATTATTTGAATTAATATAGGATTAATTCATGCTAGTAATAATTATAAGAATTAAATTTGTATTTAAATATTCACCCCGAATAGATCTGTGCAACTTATTCCCCAACAACTGGTATCAGAGCCACGATTTCGGGCTCTGAATTTTTAAATTGTAATTTAATTCATTGACATTAAATTTGAAATTGGATAGTAGAATTGCTAGATCTGTTTTGCAGGTATCCAATTGTCATGGAATTTAATGTGTTTATTTATGCATGCATATAAATTGTGGTTTTTAATTCGATTAGTTCGGATTCATTTTGCCTCGTGAGAAAATCCACGAGTAGATTAGGATTTGTTTGATTTGATCAATATAATAGACTAGTCTAGATCTAGGTTTATTTATTTTTTGTAAATAAATTATAACCCGATCGAAAATGAGGACGGAGACGAAGAATTAAAGGACAAAATCCAGATCGGGCGTAGGCGGCGTGCATCATCCTTGAACGCGCCAAAGGGAGGCACGCTGATGTGGGACACGCAAGCAGCACGCACGGGAACGGGGCGCTAAGGCCCGAAAGGCGAGATCTGCTACAAGACAAGCGGGCGCTTAGCGCACGGGCACCGTGCTGAGCCGTCTTGTGAGGCCGAGCGATAAGGGCGCAGGACGGATGTCGGAGCCGTCTACCATAGGTCTGTGAGGCCAAATACCATAAGCGGAAGCGGTCGGCATGCGCCTTGTGCCGCCGATAAATTGCCGTCGGTCATCGAGGCGCTGACCGCCTTGCGCCGACTTACTGGGCTAAACTCGCCGCAGTGGCGGGTGGGATCTTGGCGTCATCTAACTCTCTACGAAATGCCATGTGGCATTTCGAGATTTGAGTATTCTTTTTCGAGACGATCGAGTGGGAGAAATTCAAGACGGTGTTTATTCAAAATCAAGCCAAGAAAAAAATCAAACCATGATGATTGGATAATTTTTTTTTTGCCAATATGTTTATTTTTCCGTTTTTTCTTGATTTATTTTGTGCTATCTTATGCTTTATTTAATTTGTTTAAATGTGTTTTGCATGAGAGTTGCCCAATGAAAAATCTCACCTTCAAAATTACTAAGTATGTTTAAATAATTAATTGACAATTTTATTAGGATAATAAAATTGAATTAATTTTGACCTCCATGATTTATTCATTTGTGAATTCTTTTGGAGAAATTCCCCTACGGGACGGTCAAAAGATAGCTTTCACATGAATGAATTCCAAATGGATGATTGTGGGTTATTACTAGTGGCGACGATGACCCTCCCCACGAGGCTCGTTTAAAAGCGAAATAATAATTTCAGATTTAATCATGGTTATTACTTAGGTATAAAATTGATATCATATACTTCCCTCAAGTCCCCGCTCAATTTTATATTGGTCAAGTGGGAGCTAACTATTAATCTGGATATTAAAGGTTTATGCTTCGTTCTTGTTTGTAACTTTCTTTGAATGTGTTTAAATAATGACTCACCCCACGTGGCTTATTTAAACTGCTTTTTTGAGATGTTGGTGGGCGATCATGCTCATATTTTTTTTGAGATTTTAAATATGATGCATGTGATCGAATCTTGTGATATACTTGTGCTTATGCATATAGTTATTTATTTCGATTCAAAGATGTCGTTACCTTTTAATCCATTTGTTATTATACTTAAAGTCAATACAATTTGTATGGAAACTATATTGATTGGAAACGAAAATTATAATTGTCTAATCGCACAAAAAAGCACAAGTGGATTCTTGACACACCAAAATCAGATGAGCCAACTGACGAGTCAAAAATGCGGGACTCGTCAGATCACCTTGCGAGAGATGTCGTCGCTGAAAATGGTGGAGGGCAAACCCGTAAGGGGCTACTTCCTCAAAATAGATGGCCCATCTGAACAAACTTGATTCTGAGTGCAGATTATAATCTGGGGACTCAGATGAATTTGGTACTTCACTCTCTGCCCAAAAAGTTTTTGAGCATTTTGGCCACGCTAGCTGATTTGTTGCAAGCTTTTGGTCTCGGCAGAGATATTGATGGGGCACCAAACTCAAGCTTTGATGGAAAGTGGTCCGTCTTCATCTTCTAGGCCAAGGGAGGCAAGAAAAAGAAGAGGACCAAAAGCCATAGGCAATGAAACTCAACTGTTGCTAAGGGCAATGGTAAGATGAGGAATGCTTGTTGTGTCAAAGAAAATCCAAAGAGGAAGTGCTTAAGCTGCGGTGAGAGAGGACAATGGAGGTTTTGCCTGTTCCAACCCCAAAAGGGATGGAAAGAAAGGTAATTCTCACGCACTAGTTGTTGAAACTTGTTTAGCGGCGTATACTTCTCATTCGTGGGTGGTTAATACGAGATCCACTAATCATGTTGGCTTCACGGGTTCAAACGGACCCGATAACTTAGTGGGGAGTGAGATCCTCATCACACCGGGCGATCTTCTTTGAGAGTGGCGGTGGAGCGATGGGAGAAGTGCACCTATCTTTTGAAGATAAAGTTTATTTTGAGATTATCTTTATGTTCCCGGTTTTAGAAAAAAATTCACTTTTCGGTTTCTAAAATTCGATTAAAGGACACTAAGTTTCTTCTAATAAGAATGACATCATTTCTTGAAATGATGAGTGTATCTGATACGGGACATTGATGGCAAATCTCTATACAATTAATCATGCACACCACTCAATTAAATGCATCCTATAACACATCAACTATTTTTTCGACAAAAGAAAACGTGAACGAGACACTTCTTTGGCATCTAAGATTGGGTCATATAAATCGAAAGAGGATCCAAAGGTTGGTGAAAGACGGTTCACCGGAGTTTCTCCAAGTTGAACAATTCCAACCTCGTGAATCATGTTTGGAGGGTAAAATGACCAAGAGGGCAATTGGAGCCAGGGAATAGAGCCAAAAAGTGTTAGAGATCGTTCACACATATGTATGTGGTCCAATGTCAACCAAAGCAAAGAGGAGGTTATGAGTATTTTGTCACTTTTATTGATGATTACTCAAGGTACGGTTACATTTTCCTTATGAAGCATAAATCGAGACCTTTGAGAAATTCAAAGAATTTAAGGCTCAAGCCAGAATCATAGGAAAAAGCGTATCAAGTCTCTACGATCCGATCGTGGAGACGAATACCTCGGCCGATGAGTTTTGAACTACTTATCGATTAAGGGATTTTCCCAACTACTTAACCCCTCAACAAAATGGGGTTGCAGAGCAAAAAAACCGAACTCTTTTGGAAATGGTTAGATCTATGATGAGTTATCGCGGAGCTTCCCAAGTCGCTTACGGGGTCATGCCTTGGAAACAATGGCTTACATTCTCGAACTTGGTGCCATCCAAATCGGTTCCCAAAACTCCCAAAGAATTGTGGACCCCAAGCGCAAGCCTAGTATGAGACACATGAGAATTTGGGGTGTCCGCCCACGTGTTGGACAAAAAGCCAGAAAATCGGATCATCGATCGAAATTAAGGTTGTTTGTAGGATACCCCGGGGGAACAAAAAGGGTGTATGTTCTATGGTCCCGAAGATCAAAAAGTGGTCATCAAGACCCACTTTAGATTTTTGGAAGAAGACTATATGAATGAAAGAAAACCCGGAAGTGAGATCACCTTAAATGAAATTAAGAGGGCAAACCTCAATGCCAACTCTATACTAGATAATATACCAAACGACACGTTTTCAACCACCGAGCCTCGTCAGAGTGGGAGGGTTGTTAGACGGCCCGAGAGAGATTCATGGGAATAAGAGAGTCCTCGGACTTGATTCCTGACAAGACGAATCGGACCCATGGACATATGACGAGGCACTCCAAGACAAGGATCAGATTGTTTGCAAACAAGCAATGAAAGCCGAAATGGGTTCTATGTTTCATAACAGAGTGTGGGAGCTAGTCGAACCACTTAATGGGGTCAAACCCATTGGATGCAAGTGGGTATATAAGAGGAAAAGAGGACCGGACGGGAAGGTTGAAACCTTCAAAGAAAGACTAGTGGCGAAAGGTTATACTCATAAAGAAGGGATCGATTATGAGGAAACTTTTTCGCCCGTAGCCATGCTTAAGTCCATCTGTATTCTCTTATCGATTGCTGCGCATTTCGACTTTGAAATTTGGCAAATGGATGTCAAGACAATTTTCCTTAACGGAAGTCTTGATAAAGAGATCTATATGCAACAACCCCAAGGTTTCATTGAAAAAGGCCAAGAACACCTGGTTTGTAAGCTCATGAAGTCCATTTACGGACTCAAACAGGCATCCAGAGCTTGGAACCAATGTTTTGATCATTTTATAAAGTCTTATGGGTTCGATCAAAACGAGTTTAAAAGTTGTGTATAAAAAGCGTGTCGGAACTGCATTGGTATTCTTAGTACTATACGTAGATGACATTCTGATCATCGGGAACGATGTAAAGGTGTTATCAGACGTAAGGGCATGGCTTTCAAAACAGTTTGATATGAAAGACTTAGGGGAAGCCGGACACATCCTTGGGATCAAGATCACTCGAGATCGCAAGAAAATGATGATAGGCTTATCTCAAGCTTCATACATAGACACTGTCTTGAAATAATTCAGCATGCAAGATTCCAAGAAAGGCTTTGTACCTTTCAGGCATGGAATCCATCTATCCAAGAAAATGTCCTCTAAGACGCAAAAGGAGATAGATGACATGAAATGCATTCCTTATGCTTACCGCCGGAAGCCTTATGTATGCAATCTTTGTGCGACGAGACCGATATCTGCTTTCAGTAGGCATAGTGGCAAGATATCAAAGTAACCCCCGAAAAGAGCATTGTCGCAGCTTAAAAACATTACGAAGTATCCAAAAGAACTTGGGATAGAATGTTGGTTTATTAGCCGGATGATCCAATCCCCATCGGCCACACCGAACTTCGGTTTCCAATCGGACTTAGATTCGAAAACTATCTGCCTCGGTTAGTGTGTTTCCATTTGGGAAGTGCAGACCATCAAATGGACGAGTGTGAAGCAAATGCATCACCGACTCAACCCATGGAAGTCGGGTAAGTAGGCGCTTGTGAAGCGATGAAAGATCCGATTTGGCTCTGAACCTTCTTAGTGGACTTGGATGGAGTTCCAAATTTGTCTAGCAATATTTGCTTTGAGGGCGATTCTGCAAAATTCAAGGAACCAAGAGTCCACGAGTCAAACAAACACACTAAAGGAAAGACATCTTATACGTGAAATCGTTAAAAGATGAGATATAGATGTGGCAAAGATAGCGTCTGAGGATAACCTAGCAGATCCTTTCACAAAGAGTCTGCCTCTGAATACATTCGAGAGACATGTGGAAGGAATGAGTGTCAAGACCGTTGTCAATCTGCTTTGAGTATAAGTGGGAGAAATTATTAGGTTCGTGTAGGTGACATTAGATGTCACAGACTACACGAGACATGTTGTAGTATACTTAAAATCAGACTTTGAGTATAAGTGGGAGATTGTTGGGATTATACTAGAAAGTATGTTTTTTACTTTGTATAATCAAAACGGAATTTCGAACTTATTTACTGAAATAAATTGTTTATCACTGATGCGTTAAATATTATCTAATGTTACATATATTTACTGCATAACTGTTCAATAATTTGTGCGTGTTACATTGTAGTTAATTTAGTGATACCAGATCACAGAAGATTAAATTAACAGTCCCTTGTAACTAAAAGTACGCCATTCGCGACCTAGATGGAAATGAACAACACATCGCGAAAGGTTGAAATGTAAGGCTCAGATTGGCTTGTCTTGACCAAGAGATTACACTAGTGCATGACTGATGCACTGAATAGGACCTACAGGAGGATAAATTCTTCAGAACTGAACAAGGAAGAATTAGACCTCAGTGGTTCGTTATTTCTTAATCTTCGTCCCTTAAATAGGATCACGTGGGATTGGTAACTATTGCTTTGATTTATCATGGGTAGCGAATCAATGAGATTCAATACTTTTTATCTTGGACAATATTATTAGTCACATGCGATTGCTAAGATTTAATCTGAAGAATCGTGTGCAAAATCACGCTTTGTTCGATTTGCCCCTTGGGAGGTTCATAAGCTTTATCATTCCAAATCTTACAAGTGGAATTAGTTTCCTAGATGGATAATAATGTTGAAATGGTTCCTTGACCAAGGATAAAAGATATTAATTAATGGAAAGCTATTTCAATTGGCTTGAATTAATTAATGGGCTAGATAATCTTAAACACGGAAATAATGACCGGAGCCATATTGATTTGTAATATGGGTTAAGATGGATAGTCTGATATTAATTATGTAGTGGGATTAATTAATATTTATGGGCTTGAATAATATTGTGGCTCAATATTAGATATTCAAGGTCCATTAGAAGGTCAAATCTTAATTCTCCTAAAGGCCCCCTGAGTAGCCCAACATATAGTCCAATAACTGAAAATGTGATTAAAATAAAATAAATATTGTTGCTTATTTTTCCTACTAAATTTTCGAAAATTATAGATATGTTGGGAGAAAGATTTTCTTTGAATTTTGTTATGGAATGAAGATATGTATTCTTGGAATACAAGATTATCTCATTAAATTCAAGAAATCTCCCACTTGATTATCTATAATGAGATTTTCGAAATTTTGAAAATAGAGGGCAAGAAAGATTTTCTTGATTTTCTTGAAAAGATATTATGGAAGATATGTATTTCTTGAAATACAAGAATATCTCATAAATTCAAGAAGATCCAAATCTTGGATTCTTGAAACCCCATATTTTCGAAAATTACCATAGCAATAGAGAAGGTGGGATTTTGTGGAATATTATAATTATGGGAGAAAGAATATAGGAGATATATTCAAGATTTCTTGGAGATCAAGAAAAGATTTTCCCACATTATTTTAGGGCACAAAATTCGACCACCTCATGCTCTATAAATAGGGGATGATTCTTTCATTCCCAAGTACAATTCCATGTGCTGGAAAAATTAGTAAATCCACAAAGGTGGTGCAACATAATTTATTTTCCTTTTGTTAAATCGTTCACAAGTGTCCTTTCCACCGGATAGTCGAACGAGGGTTAAGGGAATACTTGGGAAGTCCTTTCGGTTAGTCTATTCAACCACACCGTTGCCATCCTAAGAGGTACGTTCACGTAAACTTGTAGAATTCCGCATGCGTAGGTTTTACGTGAATTATTATATGCATGATATGTTGTTGGATTATTATTTGAATTAATATAGGATTAATTCATGCTAGTAATAATTATAAGAATTAAATTTGTATTTAAATATTCACCCCGAATATATCTGTGCAACTTATTCCCCAACAGTGGCCACAAAGATGTGGGGAGTTTGGAAAGAGAGATGTGACTTTCTACACTCTAAAGGTGAAACTCATCTAAGGCGGAGAGTCCATGCTTTAGGCGGATCGAGGCATTCTGGAGCAGCGATTTCACTACAAAAAGGAAAAGCTCAAACTCGGAATCAACCCGACCCCCAACTCGGAGTCGGTATACTACACAAATCATACCCATGATAACTTCATTATGAAAGTAGACGCAGCCTACAAAGAATCATCCAAGGCCTTTGCAGTAGGCTTCTTTATACTGGACAAGGAGAGAAACCCCATCACCGCTTCTGTATCACAAGATCAAACCACCGGGATCGATCCTTCTTCTTTGAAATTATTGCCATCATGGAGGGATCTCCATTTGAACACGACATCTCGAGAGACTATCACAATCTTGTCGGATTCAAGAGAAGCTATCAATGTCATTTACTCAGATACTCCCTATAAGGGGTATGAGGAGAGCCTGATCCTCGCTGCCCAATAACTGATACGGAATTCCCAAGTGAAGGGAATTCGACATTGCCCGCGCAACAATAACATTGAAGCGCATAACCTGGCTAAAATGACTACGAAATCTCTCATCCCTCAAGCTTGGGTTGGAGATGAAATTCCGAGACATATCTTGTCTTTCGCTCAAAAGCACCCTTCTCTGTATTCTTGTGTTTTGAGCCTTCAAAAAAAAAAGTAACACTTTTTTGTTCATAGGGTAACACTCTTTTGTTCATGTAGTAACACATCAAGTTGTTCTTTAAATCTGTAATTTTGGACTGAGGATTTCTTTTCACGCTTGTACTAGTTTTGTTCATGTGGTAGCACATTTTTCTTCATAGAGCAACACTTTTTGTTCATGTAGTAACACATGTTTTTTAGTAATATGTAACATTGTACACATGTCGTCGTGATACTAAATGAATATTCATGTGTTACTATATGAACAATAATGTGTTACCATATGATAATGTATTTTTTTAAAAAATGATAATGTAATTTTTATTTCACGTAGTAACACATTTCGTTTCTATAAGTATCACATTTTATTCATGTAGTAACACATAAAAAAAATATTTTTAAAAATTATGTGCTCAATAGGAATTGAACCTGCAACCAAATACATTAAAAGCATACCTAAACCACTAAGCTACAACATATATATGTTAAAGATATTATTCTATAAATATACATGTGTTCGTCCAACCCACAACCCTGCCCGCGCCAGACCCGACCCGTGCGATGATGACCCACGAATTTTAAGTCAAATTGATTTAATTGTGATGTATTGCACATAATATTAGTGTGCAATATTGCATACAAGAACTTCTCTATTGTTTTACACATATACATTTTTATTCATATAAATATATAATGTTATATTCTCTATTTCCTGTTTTTTCTTTTTTAGTTTCTATGACCCGTTAAAATCCGGCACAAATCTCCTAAATTAACTTTTGTGTTTCATCTTGTATTTCACTATTTTCAATACATGGCAAGTACAATAAATGACAGTATTGATCATAGTTAGTGACATATGCTATGCATTAAAGGTAATGAAAATAAAGATGAAACATCAAAGTGATATGAGTGGTCTAAAATGATTATAACAAATTAAAATTAAGTCAAAATTGCACCAGTACGAGCAACTGGTGAGCAAAAATATGTACCTTTAATTTCATGTTTGTATCTTGTTCTTCTATATATTAGTAATATTTTTGGAATATTCCAAACCAAATAGTACAAGTTTGCACACAATTAATTGGTGCAGCTGCATATGTTTATGGGATGAATTGAAATAAATTAGGTATTAACAAGTATTTTCTACTCCTAATCAATGCAAATGCGGGTTTTTTCAAAATTTATAATGAATCATCTGTAGAATACATGAAATTTCTTTACCTAATTCAAATACTAATTTATGACCGTTTAGAATAGTCATATTACTTTCTACCCACTTTTTTTTAAAGACAATTAATTATAATAGTTTTCTAATATAATCCATTACAATAATTCTTTCTACAATCGGGCACATGACAACATCATCTCATCTCGATGTAGACTAGAATAGCGATCACCACAAGAGGGAGAATAATATTAACAAGTATTTTCTACTTCTAATCAATGCAAATGCGGGTTTTTTTCAAAATTTATAATGAATCACTGTAGAATACATGAAATTTCTTTACCTAATTCAAATACTAATTTATGACCGTTTAGAATAGTCATATTACTTTCTACCCAACAAAAACACAACCATTATAATAGTTTTAATATAATCCATTACCACCACAAAAGGAATAATATTCTCTCTCCGAACCGCACTCTCAACCTTTAACCCGAACCTCCAAGGTCCTCGGTGGTGGAACCCAGGCTTTTCAAACCACTGATCTATCCACACTTGACTACTTTCTACCCACTTGTATATAATTAAATTTGAAATTCCCACCTTTCACCTAAAAAGATTAAATAGAAAAAAAAAAAAAAAAAAAACCACCTGAGGTAGAAGATCGCCAGGTTGGCACAGAAGGGCATTACATAATTGTTATTATAGGTTTTCAAGATTGCTAGTTGTCACAAAATTCAATTTCTACTCCTAATTTATTTGTTTAAAGTAAGGCTAAACGATGTCAAGAAGATCTAGATGTCATATGTAAACAAGATCTAGATGCTGTTGATGCGTGTGGATTTGGAAAATTATTGAAATTAAATAGTAAGTATTAATTAGCTAATTGAGGCTGAGTTTGAACATCAAAAGTCGACACGACAAATTTGCAATCTAATTATTTATTGATAGTGCAATAATTTAATTATAAATAAAATGAAAATCTCATAGTATAAGTTTTCAAAATTGAATCGAGTCTAGCTCAAGTTTACCTTGAATCATATCGAATGCAGCTCAAGTTTGAAAAAATAAGTATAAAGTTCAATGTGAATTTTGAGTTTCGAGTAAATGGTCGAGTCTAATTTTGAGTTTAACATTCTCGACTCCATTCAAATCATTTACGCTCCTACATTGATATGATAATTTTATTGTGTATTGTTACTATGTGTGGGTCATATATTCATATGGAGTATATCATTCTTCTCTACAAAAATAACTTATAACGGGAATTTGGTCCGAGTTCAATTTCTTCAAAAGAGGGAGCTTATTTATAATTAAATGTTGTTTTAAAAGGGGGAATTGCTTCTAATTAAGTGTTGTTTTCCAACTTTTTTTCTCTCAATTGTTTCCCTCTTCTACCCCAACCACAATCCCATCAATCTTTCATATAGCTAAAATTGAAAAATGTGAATTTTATAAAAAAAAAATCACTCCTATAAAATTATATTTATCATTCTATAGTCTTTCTTAATTTCACTCGCAAATTTTAAAACGATAATTGTTTGGGATAAAAAGATATATATATATATATATATATATATTTTGAAACATAATATATAAAAAGTTGTTTAGAATAAATTGTTTATAAGTATATAAGTTTCTTTATTCATTGTGAGATGTATATTTCTAACATTTTCAAAAGACAAAATACAACATCTTTATTGACCCATAATTTGGACATAGGAAATGACAAATGCTAAATAAATAAATGTAACCATCAAAGTTTTTAAATGATGTTATTTTTTTATTTAAAAATAATAATTATTTTTATTATATAACATTAGTTGTTTATTAATTGCACTACGTAACTAACTAGTGTACATTATACTCATAACTAAGGGCATGATTAGTATGACTGAATGAAATTGTGGCTGAATTGAATGAATTAATGAATGAAATGAATCCCTAAATAGAATGATATATGAATGATCATTCTTATGATTGATATGACCTATGAATGGAATATAAGTATTGATGAATCTGTTTTAAAATTATTATTATTATTAATTATTAATTATACTTTAATATTAATATTATTATTGATTATTATATATATATTTTTAATATATTATTATTTTTAGCTTTTTAATATATATTTTTAAAATAATATATTTTTTAATTATAAAAATAATATTATTATTGTGTTTATTATAATAATATATAATTTTAGTAAACATATATATATATATTAATATGTTTTTAAATTATTGTTGAAAGTATGAATTAATAATAAGGTTATATATTTTTTAATATTTTTATTATTAATAATATATTATTAAATAATAATATATTTATTTTATTTTCATTAAAATATTATTAAGAATTCGCTTTAACTTACATTTTTCGAGATATAGTATTATTATTAAAAAAATTATATCATTTATGGCTAGGTCTTGTTTTCACCCGGTTGCACCGTGCACTCATAGTGCATTTTAGAAGCATGCAACTTGTTATGCTGAAAAATGCGATTTATTTACACAGAAAAGTGCAACTATTAATATGGAAACATAGTTGCATGCTTCTGTTTGGAATAATTGCACGTTTATATTTTGTATGGTTGCATGCTTCTAAAATGCATTATGAATGCACGGTGCACCCAGGTGCACATGAGTCCCATTCATCATTTATATATTTTAATATTATTATATTTAATATGATTATTATTATTATTATTGGAGTTGGCTATTATTTTTATTAAATAATTTTTTTAACAAAATAATATTATTATTAAATTATTATTGTTGTTGTGGTGTAGAAGGTAATATTATGAAATGAATGATAATATTTTTTGTGGAAAAAAATTATATTCTTGAAATTGTGGAATACATAAACCCATGGAGTATGTAAGGAATCACAATTCCTTTATTTTTGGGAATGACCATTCCTAATGGAATTATAATTCCTTCCAAAAAAAAATACCAATCAATGTATTTGGAATAGATTAAGGAATGATCATTTCATTCCCTATCTATTCCAACATACCAATCACACCCTAAGTGTATATATTTACATAATTATTTTTAATGTTGAGATTGTTTACAGATCGACTCTTGGTGTATTCATACCACATAAGCGGAGTGAGTATAACTTATGCATTATTTTTTATTGATTTTAATTATTTTAAATAAAAAATATTTTGAAGTGTTTAATTTGTATTGATTAATTAATTATACATGTCATTTAATTTGTGTATTCTAAAATTATATATACAATTAAATTGTTTGATTGAAACTTATATATGAAAACAATTTATTTTAATTTTTAAAAAAATGTATAATGTAGCAATAAATATAAATATTAACTAAAAAACTTCTACATAGCTACAATAAATTATTTTAGAAATATACATATAACACACATCATGCATGCACTAGTAAATCTATACTCCCCCAGTTCCGAAATATTTGTTGACAATTTGTATAGAATCAACTAACACAATTTTTTTTTACATATGAGCTACTCACCTATGGATCAATTACACAATATGCAATTGATACAATTGGATTCAATTTTAATTTGAATAAATTATGCACTCTAAATACTAACCTCTAAACAATGAATCCTAAATCATATATGAACCATTCGGGCCGGGTGAACTATGAACCACTCGGACCGAGTTTGGGTCCGGGTCGAAAGAAAAAACCTAAAACTGAAATTAAAGTTAAAAGAAATTTGAAATTGAAAAAAAAAAAAAACTAAAACTGAAAAAAAAATTAAAAAAAAAATATTAAAATTAAATTGCACCAATTTTATTAATACATGTGGTGCACATGAGAATTTATCTTTACATATATATCTTGGCAGCTAAAATGCGATTCCAATTAATTCCTAAGTTTTAAAAAAATTAAGGAGATATTTTAGGAATACAAAATTAAGAAGATATTGATTAAAATAGGGAAAAATGTAGGAAAAGGACAAAACGATAAAATTTACGAAATGGAGGAAGTTTGTTCTAGTAAAAAATACCATATTTTGGAGTTTTTGTACGAGATACGACTCTTAACAAAATAAAGGAAATACCGGAAATTTGTCACGGTTAGAGGCATGCTTTTCACAATTCACACACACACATGCCCAATTTTAATTAATTAAATAATAAAACCAGTACTACAACAGAAGTAGTTCCAATATACAGCATACCCCTCCTTCTCTTTCTCTCTCATTTCACAGCCATAAACAACATATTCTCAGAATCTCCTCTCTCCCAATCCACTACTACTTGCTCTGCTTTTTTCCCTGATATTCTCAACCAAAGTCTGGGAAAAACCTCTTTTTCTGGTTGACCATAACATTAATATACAGGAAAAGATGTGCGTTCAAGATGCCGAGCAAGTGAATGAAGGAATGGAGAATATGGGCCTTAATGGAAATCATGACAATGATAATGATAGTGAGGGAAACGCCAAGGTTCCGCCTTCGCATTCTCAAGTCGATAATTGTAATTCATCAGCTGAATTTGATTCTCTTTCTGCTGGGAGAAATTCCTTTCCGGTCGGTACAAATCTAATTTTTGCTAATTCCTTCGTTTATTTGTATCTTTAATCTGCTTCCCCTATTTTGCGCTTAGTTTTTTTTTTTTATGTAATTGATTCCTGATTACTGTTTACTGCAAACACGTTAGTGGGATTTTTTTAAAAACAAAATCCCAAATTTCTTTTCCTGTTCGGTTTAAAGGGTTTAGATTTGATTGTGTATACAGACGGATACTTCCTTATGTAGGAAGTTTTGTGCTAGTGTATGTTATCTGGTTATGCAATCAGGGTCTTGATTTCAATTTCAGGTTTAATTAGGGGAAAGAAAATGAAATAAAGGAAGACTGAATTCTGTTTTGGATTATGATGTTCTTGGTAACGGTTTAAAAAATTTGAATCCGAATTTGCTGTTTCCTTTGCTGTAGGGAAGACTCTGGGATTTTGTATTTTGTAAATTATTATGTCGGTTTCTTTGAATCTTTTGCTCTAAAAAAATCTTGCTGTGACTTTGTTGTATGTGGATTTTTTTAGGGGGGGGGGGAGTTGTATTGAATGTGCCAGTACATCACATCTTATAGTTAAGTGGCTTTCTTTTTCATAATTGAGTTTGAACAGTTATTGCTCTTTTCATTCTAGAGGTATAAGTATAATTTCTTCCTGGATATATCTTCTTTTGGCACAAAATTAATTAAAATCAACAATTTATTTCGGGCTTTACACTCTGGTTTGTTTGACTCTTTTTACAAAAAAGGTGAATCGCTGTAGTCCGTTGCCTTATGAACAATTCTGTCTTAAGAGTTAAACCTAGTTGAAGCGTTTGTAATTTCCCTAAGTTGAGAGATGAAGTAAGATTCTGTGTGATCTTTCCTTTCCGGGTTGGTTTTGAAAGGAAATTTTTTAGATCTTGCAGTAAATGCATTTATAGCTTAATAATTGCAATATGCACCATCACAAACTGTTTTAAATCATCCAAAAAATTTATTTAACCTTTCGATTATGGGCAATTATATTCTGTATCCCTTTTCTCTCGTAGAGCTTCTGTTTAGGGCTGTTATACCCGTGGATGAAGACACTCTAGAATTATGCCTGAGCTTATTGCAAATTAAGACTTTTTTTTGAGCAATCTTTCTTTCTCCAGAAGAATGTTTAATATCATCCATCCTCTTTGCCTGTTTAAGAGCTAATATTTCTTATGTGCGTGTGTGCGTGTCTGTTTCGTATGTCTGGCCTTTTATATTTCTGAACTATTGTTAGAAGCTAAAGTGCCTGTTTTTTGTTGTAATAATGCTAACCATAGTGTGTAAGTGCACTTCAGTTTTCTTTCATTTTTGTATCTCATCTTTAGTAGTTTCTCACGTTTTCCCACTTATTTACCTTCTCAGCTTGAGAGCATTTCTGAAAACTCAACCATCAGAGACCAAACACAGATATCCAATAATTTCATCCCTACACTTCGGTCTGGAGAGTGGTCAGACATTGGAGGCAGGGCGGCTATGGAGGACACCCATATTTGTATTCCGAACTTGGCTTTGAATTTTGGTTTTGCTGCACGTGGTCAGGAAGCCATATCCTTCTATGGTGTAAGTTCTTTGAGATTATTACTCTAGAATTATGCCTGAGCTTATTGCAAATTAAGACTTTTTTTTGAGCAATCTTTCTTTCTCCAGAAGAATGTTTAATATCATCCATCCTCTTTGCCTGTTTAAGAGCTAATATTTCTTATGTGCGTGTGTGCGTGTCTGTTTCGTATGTCTGGCCTTTTATATTTCTGAACTATTGTTAGAAGCTAAAGTGCCTGTTTTTTGTTGTAATAATGCTAACCATAGTGTGTAAGTGCACTTCAGTTTTCTTTCATTTTTGTATCTCATCTTTAGTAGTTTCTCACGTTTTCCCACTTATTTACCTTCTCAGCTTGAGAGCATTTCTGAAAACTCAACCATCAGAGACCAAACACAGATATCCAATAATTTCATCCCTACACTTCGGTCTGGAGAGTGGTCAGACATTGGAGGCAGGGCGGCTATGGAGGACACCCATATTTGTATTCCGAACTTGGCTTTGAATTTTGGTTTTGCTGCACGTGGTCAGGAAGCCATATCCTTCTATGGTGTAAGTTCTTTGAGATTATTACTCTTGTCTTTATAGTGTCTGTGTTTCTTACATGTGATATGCGTTTGTGGTTGTGGCAGGTGTTTGATGGACATGGTGGGAAGGGTGCAGCTCAATTTGTACGTGACCGCTTACCGAGGATTATAGTCGAGGACACTGATTTTCCATCCCAACTTGAGAAAGTGGTAATCAGATCTTTCATGGAGGCCGATGCTGAATTTGCAAGATCTTGCTGTGTCGAGTCTACATTGTCGTCTGGCACGACTGCACTCACAGCTATGATATTTGGAAGGTAAAAATTGAAACATTTTAACCATAGAGTTTCTTGATTCTCTATGCTTGAAAGTTCGCTTTATTGTTCGTAATCTAATTACATCGTAACACTTGATGCACCAGTTGCCCAACTAATACTGAAAACAACTAATATTGTCCAGTGAAAATAGCAATACTGTAATACCTTTTAATAAAAAAACTAATACCATTTGAGTTGCACGGGTGCAACTGGTGTATAGAATCATTTGCCTGACATCATAGTCTTTTACCAGATCATTGCTCGTAGCCAATGCCGGAGATTGTCGTGCCGTGTTATCTCGATCTGGAGTAGCCATCGAGATGTCTGAAGATCACCGGGCTTGTTGTGCAACTGAAAAGACAAGGGTCGAGTCACTAGGTGGATACCTCGATCACGAAGGCTATTTAAACGGGCAGTTGGGCGTGACTCGGGCTTTGGGCAATTGGCACATTAAAGGCCTCAAGGAGGGGGAACGAGGTGGGCCCTTGAGCGCCGAGCCAGAAGTGAAGTCAATGACACTCACAAATGAAGACGAGTTCTTGATAATTGGTAGCGATGGCGTATGGGATACGTTCCTAAGCCAGAGCGCGGTAGATTTTGCTCGCAAAAGACTCCAAAAACACAACGACGTGAAACTGTGCTGTGAAGATATGGTAAATGAAGCCAAACGACGAGGGGCAACTGATAATTTGACGGTCGTGATGGTCTGTTTTCACTCCGAACCTCCGCCTTCTATCATGGTTCAAAGGCCGAGAGTGAGGAGGTGCATTTCTGCAGAAGGGCTTGCGAACCTGAGATTTCTGCTTCAAGAGTAGAGGTGTTGCTAAATTGGCAAAATTGGGGCTGGGATACATGATTTGATTACAGGGTGTGACTTATTGATTATAATTGTTATGATTTATCAACAACTTGTAAATATGCCTATTTGTACACCACTTTTCTTTCTTTGTAAAGCTTCCATTTCATTATTGAGTGGAATGCCTATAAAGGGGAAAACATGAGGATTTTTCTGAGATACTGATACTGATTCATATGTATTATTATTTAGTGTTGCTATAATTACTTGAGTTGCAACACACAAAACCAATTTATGTCAGCTTTTTCTTCCTTTTTGTTCAAACCAGGTAGAGATTGATGTTACCTGTGTGTTTGCAAACTAAAAAAAAAGTGTTATACACAACTTTTCATCATTTCTTTTGGGTTTGCAAATAGGCCTTGCAAGTTATAGCTTTTAGAATTGCTTAATTTCAAAGTTATGATAAGAAACTTTTGAAAATAAATGATTCTTACCCTTTTCATTTATTTTGCAAACACCCCTTTAAATTGGGTTTCTTCGGCGATTAGTAAAATCTGCCTTGTGGTCCCATAACTTTGGCCTCATTATCAAAAGACAAATGTAGGGAGTGTTTACTAATTTCACGAGTTTGAATCACAAATGGTCCCATAACTTTGGCCTTAAATAGATTTAGTCTCATAAGTTTTTTTGTCATCAATTTAGTCTCAATAACTTTGACAATGTTCAATTTTAGTCCCAAAATCGACCATAACGTCTTTTTGCCGTTTTTATTTGGGGCTTTCCGACAGATGTTGTGACTGGACTGCCACGTGTATTTTTTTTTTTAATAGTTGAAATTTCAAACATATAAAAGTTAAATTTTAAACTTAAAATTAAAACAGAATTAACGGCAAGAATTAGTCAAACACGCTTAAAAATACACGTGACAGTCAAGCCACAACATCTGGCGGAAAGTCCCAAATAAAAACAACAAAACGATGTTGTTTCGGTCGATTTGAGACTAAAATTGGACATTATCAAAGTTACTGGGACTAAATCGACGATAAAAAAACTTATGGGATTAAATTTATTTGAGGTCAAAGTTATGAGATCATTTGTGATTCAAACTTCTAATTTCAGTAATTCACAACATCGATATAACAAAACAAAATATATTAAACCCATAAGAAGGGGAAAATCACACTCAGAAATTTGGCCAATACAACCAAACAACATTTTTAGCACAATGTACTATTACATTCAACTGTAAAGTGGGTGTATTGAGCAAATATTTGAGTGTCATGTCAATAGCTGCCCCCTAATAAGAATGCTGTAAAATAAAGTGATCCTGAAACAAATATGAAATATGTATCATCGTTGAAGTGAGGAAAAAGATAATACTCCTGTATTACAGATTTTACAAGGACCTAAATCAGATCTTTCTAACTAATGAGAATTACAGAATAAGATACAAAATAGGAATTCCCAAATCAAATCTCCATATGCTTGTATAAAGAATACTGTATCTCTAGGAGCACAAAGAAAATGCATACTCGTAATTCACAAACCAGCAACACTATGTTCCGTACATACCCGATGCTTAATAAAATGCAACCGAGACGAGCATGCCTTCAATATGCCTCTCGATCAAGAATAGCATCGTCCAAAAATTTTGGTTAACGAGAGCCATTTACCCTCATTCATCTTCCTTTTAATTTCATTATTAACAACATGAATCAACAAACCTCCAGCAAAAGAAATCGAAACAATGAGCATAAAAAACACACTGTTCCATCCTCTAGTCGAGATATATCCAGCTAGAAGTGGGCCCAGCGCAGCCCCTACAGAGCCAGTACCATCTATGATTGCTGTAACAGTAGCTAAGGCCCGAGAACTGCCTCTAATCGGGCCTTGGGTTCCAAGATCGGCAGCAACTGCTGTAGTTATTAGGGAGTAGGGCCCATTTACAAGAAAACCAGATGCAAACATCAGCAATATGTTTAAGAGTCTCGATATGCTTCCATAAAGACGGTAGAGAATAAGGGTTGGAATTGATAGGGATAGAAATGTAATTGAAGTAACACCACGAGCCTCGATTATATCGGATATAACACCTGCTGAAATTCCACCAAACACTCCTCCAATGTCGAAGATTGTTGATAGAATCCCAGCTGTTTTATGGGATAAATGCACTCCAGCAACAGCTGTAATTACACGAGAGTTATGATAAGTTTACACCATTTTCTTGCACATTGCATGCTTAAGAGCAATTTTCACATGTATACATGAGAATCAAACACCGACAATCATTGGAAAATGTTATTCTTACGAGAAATGATCCATCATAGTCACTTCGGTAATTTGAGAAGTCAAGATTACATTTAAACTGATGGATTTGGTTTTCTAATTATATATCGATAACCCAAGATTATATTTGAACTGATGGCTTCGGTTTTCTAATTATCCATCACTAGTCCTCAAATAAAAAATTGATTCAACTACAGTTTGGAATTGATGTCCAGGAAATACCAGAGTAGCTAGTTGAGAAAGAAAAAGATGATTTAAGACCGTTTTAAAGATGATCATAGAAAGTGCTCAAGGATTTAAATTCCAACATCACTTCAACTTATAAGTTTATATTCTACAAAGAATGGACTGGGACTTTCTATTAGCTTCTCAAAAGGAAATTAGAAGCCAACTTTTCATATACGTCATAAACAAAAAGCACAACCTTCTTATTGCATCATATATCCAAATGTAGAAAAATGGTTATTCACATTGTTTCAGTATGCTTCTTAACAAACACAATGAAAGTGAACATCAACAAATCATCTGGTATAAGAAAGGAACAATACTAACTGATAATTAAATTACCTGTGTGCCTAATGTAGAAGGGCAACCAATACAAAAATGTGTAAGCCACAAGCTTAGAGAAGAACAAGCAAAATGCGTATGAAGCCACATTTGGCAACCTCCACGCATCTAAGAAACCTATTGCATTCAAACGCTCTCCCTCCTCAGATTCCATCATTCCCCCATCAACCGTCTCACTCGTCTCAAAACTAACCAATGCTACTCCTTCAACACTCATGTCACTCTCACCATCATTTTCAGACAACTTAAAACCGACATTTTCTGGATGCACAACAAGAAACAAGTACACAGAAACCGCGATCATCATGATCAGTAAACCCGGTAGAACGAAAGACCAACCCCAACCGAACCCCAGAACAGAGGAAGCTATTATAGACCCCATAATGTTACCCACTGAGGTATGAGAACTCCATGCCCCCATGATCAACCCTCTCTTTTCCTTCCCAAACCAGTTTCCAACAACTGCAACTACACAAGGCCACCCTATAGACTGAAACAACCCACACAAAATCTGAATCAAGACATAATCACCAAAAGAATGGAGATCAAGAAAGTACCCTAAACCGAACAGGGTCACAAAAGTGCCACTTCCCATCATCCCTATCGTCAAGAAAACTCTTAAATCAACTGTATCACCTATATGCCCTGCAAAATACATGCCAATTGCGTAAGATAACAGGAACGAGAGATCCAGCTCGCCGAGACGGTGGGGGCCGCGGGGGCCGTCGAATGGGGCCCACCCGGTTGCATTTTCGGGTAATTGATACGGTTTCGGGCCGGAATTGACGGGTGGGGTTTGGTTAGTTGGGGTTGTGAGGATCGATTTGACTATGCTGGGGGGTTTACGGGAGGCATGGAAAGCGGCGTAGGCGATGAATGTGAGGAAGAGAACCAGGAATTGGTGGAATTTTAGGGTTCTTTCCGGCGAGGCGAGGGCGGGGCACCACCGTAGCCCCGGCGGCGGTTGTGGTGGTGGAGCGAGGTTTATATTCTTGAGCTGCATCGTGACGGCACCACGATTTGCGATAAACCAGGGTGATGTTCCGATTCGGAAATCAGAATGTGGGGATAATTTCTTGATTTGAAATTACCCCGTTTCCCCAAAATTCATTCAATTTGAGGGAGGGGACTGCATTCATATTTCATTATCCCTGTGATTGAAGCTTTGAATAGGGCGACGGTGGCGTGGTAGTTAAGGCTTGGTAGTCAACTTTAAGACCTATTGGCTATTGACAGCCCAATCCAATTCTAACGAGTTGCTAAAGTTGACTCTTTTAATATTTGAAGAGTAACATTATATCCACATTTTAACCAACTTGAAATGATCACCTGACGTCGCACGTTGACCGCGACAGAGTTGAGTAGTGTCGCATGGTCAACGCGACAGAGAAGGCCTCCGTCGTGTTGACTATGCAACAAAATATATATTTTTTTCGAAAATGTTAATTTATTTCAATTTATAAGTGTATTCGCAAATTTTTTTAAAAGGTTTCCGTAGATTTGTAAAAGGTATGACTTTTAGTTCTGTGTAACGTAAGCTTTAGTAATGTATTGTCATTCTATTTATTCTGGTATTTGGTTGTTTATGAGTATTTTATCTCACATCAAGTTGAAGGATTTAATTTCCTTCTAAGCAATTTAGTGACAGATAATCCTGTCGTGTTGACCATGCGATAGCCCCCTCCTGTGTCGCGGTCAACGTGCAACGGCGGCATCTCACATTCCATTTGTTAAAATGTGGATATAGCAATCCATGAGATCATGCAATTATACAACTATTACATACAAAGAAGTTATTTAAAATTAATAATTTATAGTATAATATTTTTTTTGATGTGTACATTTATAAATTCATTTTTTGATGTGTATATTTATTTTTTATATTTTGCATATCTGAATATTCGGACGCATGTAGAATAATACAGTAAAATCAATAATGTGTAAAAATATTTGGACACGTGTCGCGGGGGACATGCGAAATCGAGCTCTGCTGTTGCGTCTGACATGCGACAGAGAGCTCTTCTGTCGCAGGGATCATGCGACACAGTCCACTGATGTCGCGCCTGACATGCGACACAGTGGGCTGTCGGTTTGTGTTATACCCGTGCTATCTCTCCCACCTCCGCCATTTAGTAGCCAAAAATCTTACAAGTTATATAATGAGTTCTTATCATGAGGCTGATTATTTTTCCGAAGATCTCACTTCCAAATTTATTACTTCTGGAGAGGGTTTAATTGGAAAAGAAGGAGTTGTTTTTTTTGTTAACAGTGTTGCTAGTTTCAGAAACATCACATTGTGGATTCGTGATTCTTCTGCAACACACGTAAGGTATTTGTGTACTGAAGGTGACAAATATACACGTAAAAAAACAAAAAATGAGCGAAATACCAAAACCCAAAGAAATTCATGTCCTTTTTTTTAGTTGCAAGGGTTTCTGATCGCGAGCGTGATATTTGGGAAATCGATGTTTTAAACGGAACACACAATCATCGATTTCCAAAATATCCAGAGGGTTCGAAACTGGGTAAATTAACTCCAGAACAGTACAAACATGTACAATACCTAGTATCAATGAATGTCACTGCTTCAAATATATTGACATATATAAAGAAATGCGATCCCACCAATTCTACGGACGCAAAGAGAATGTACAATGCTATTAACAAGACAAGGACAGACGACCGGGAGGAGCTTACCTCAAAGCAAAACTTCATACACCTACTGAAACAACATAATTACACGTATAAATACTAGCATATTTATTAATACTTGTTTTTATAAATTATGTCATTTTCAAAATTACAAGCATGCATTTATGTTTTTATACTAGCACAGTTAAAAAATGTGTAATTATATTGTTGCTATTTTTTAAATATTTCTTTACACTACAAAAAAACCTAAAAATCTTGTAACAATATAAATGTTTGTATGTATCATATGTGTTTTAATTATAGTAAGTAACAATTCCAATTGCAAAACTGCCACACCACATGGTGCTTCAGGCTTTTATCTGTAACCCACATCGCCCTACAAGTCTATTGCATGACTTATCACTTCTTTCAACTTTATCTCTACAACCTATATGACCTTTTTCCACCACCTATTATGCATGTCTTGTCCTATAATGTCAAATTTGCTTGCTCTGCAATCATATATGGTCCATATTATGTTTAAATAAATTAACTCATTTCACAAATTGGATATGCAAAACTCACCTTATACTCCTAAATTTTTTCAAGCCAAGTTTGCTTAGTGTTAGTTTTAAAAACAAAAAAGTTGATTAGTTTTATTTTTTATTTTTTATTAGGTACCAATTTAGGACCGCGGATGATTGTAAAGAACTCATGGACATTGTTTTCAGTCACCCTTGTTCCTTTGTAATGGTCAACACTTATCCGCAAGTCTTAATTATTGACACGACATACAACACGAACAAGTACGGTATGCCTTTGCTTGAGGCAGTTGGGACAACAAGCACTCACAAGACGTTCACCATCGCATACGCATTTATGATCCGTGTAAAGCAGGAACACTTCGAATACATCCTATGATTTATTTGGGGACTGTACGAGAATGATCCACCAAATGTCGTTATTACGGACAGAGCTTTCGCGATGATGAATGCTGTGGATTTAATTTTTCCAACGTCTCAAGCACAATTATGCAGATACCACATCGAGCAATGTATTTTAGGCCGAGCTATTTTACAAAAAGGATTTAAAAGTGAGTATGTTGAAGGTTTTAAATATCATTGGAATTACGCAATCCAGGCGGGCAATGCTAAACAGTGGAACATTAGGTGGAATTCTTTAAAGGAAACGTATACAGCAGCTATGAGGTCTAATTACATATTGCGAACAAACGTGGCTTATTCCGCACTACAAGAAAATTCTAGGGATGTATATCGATCATCGCATGCACTACGGGAATTACACCACAAACAGATAATCCTACAATCTTTTTACTTTTCATGTTACCTATTATATTTATTTATACCGATGAACAATCACTATTACACTCTTATCATAACTAATACTATTCGAACGATGTATTGAGTCAGGTCAAATATATATATATTGGTTGGGCCGATACATACTGAATACAATCATTTAAATATTTTTTATTTTATAATTAATCTAGGGTTGAACAAGAATATCATAGGGTGAAAAAAAACCTGGATGGCGGGCATCAAAACTTTGACATTATCTTCCGAAAGCTTCACCAGGTCATGGAGTTGCAAATATGCGAGATCAAAAAGCAATCCAGGTTTAGCAGCCACAAAACAAGGACTGATATGTTAGAGAACATAATCTACAGCCAACTAGTGCGCAATATCACGTATAAGGCGTTAGAACTCATTGTCAAAGAATCGGGAAGGAAGCTAGGCTAAAAAAAATGCGGTCATTTTCTCAAGAGAACACATGGTCTTCCGTGTCATTGCGATCTTACAGAGTACTTTAAGTTCAACTACCCCATACCTTTAAACTGTATAGACTCGTTTTGGAAAACATTGGAAATAGATGATGGCGGTGGTGGTAAGACTAGGAGAAAATTATTTGATGATGACACGGAAGACATTGTCCCACCTCCGAAGGTTGAAAAAAACAAAAAAAGACTGAAAAAACGATCGTGAACCTTCTTGGTATGAGAAATTGAAAGAAACAGTGGGATTGAACAAGTCTACTAAAAAAAAGGGTAAGGGGAGAGTGGACACAACTAATGCGCAACAGGATATTCCCCCACAAGCTGATCGTAGACATAACATATCTGAAGGATGTACAATGAGTTTTTCTGAAGAGACTCGGAACAGATTTTTCCAAAATCCTCCGTCTCATTCCCCCCAAACTCCAACTTCAAAGCACCAGAGGCCCCAACCTTCCGATGTCCCACCTCGCAACAGTACCTCTAGTTCAAGTAGACCTCATCCTCAAACAAATATGAACGATCCAAGACCATTTTATAAATCTCAGGTGGAGGCCGATTTTCCGCCATATATCAGAGGTTATATTCATTCCTACAATGACGTAATTGGAGATGGTAACTGCGGATTTCGAGCTGTTGCACTCGCAATCTACGGAACCCAGGATCAATGGTTTAGGGTACGAAAATACATTTTCTTTAATCTGCAATCAAGAAACGATTTATACAGTAACATTTTACGTGGTTACACAACCATGGAAGATTTGGCAGTTTCACTTTGTCACTTCAAAGGTCCTGCCAAAATAGACAAATGGTTTACATTAACTGAACATGGGTACCTAGTTGCAACCACGTATAATGTTATCGTAATGTCGTTTAGTGAACACGACGGACATTTTTGCCTTCCCGCAACAATAGATGCTTATCCACGACGTCCAAACTCAACACTGGTCTTGGGGAACGTGCACAACAATTCGCATTGGATATTGGTAAGGAAAAACTATATTGATGTTATTTTATAATTGGTTTTCAATTTATGATTTTTATTGAATTATAACTATAATTTTTTAACTGTAATTACAGCTGCATATGGCAACCGACGACCATCCAGTACCATTCTTATCTGCATACTGGAAAAACAATCATGATCCTTCTGTAGAAGGTTTAGAAGAATTTGAAAGCAGGATATAACTTTACCATACATTACACAACTTGGATGCACCGCAACGTGCGTCTAATTATAGGTCTAGAAATAACGATCAACCTCCGTTTTATAATTTTTTTTAGTATTTAATTCATTTTTTAATTCAACTTTTTCATATAATTGTATATTTATAACAAGAAGTTTTTACAAATAACGAAAAATTTCATTTTTTCATGTAATGTATATTTATTTTTTCATGTAATGTGTATATTTATTTTTTAATGTATAAATTGATAATTGATACATATTAACTGAACTATAATATAGTTGATAACAAAATAACTAATACTTTGTATACAAATAACTATTAATTTTCAATGAATGAACTAATACTTTTCATTTGATGAACTAATACTTTTCATTTGGTCAACTAATATTGTTGATAACCAAATGACTAATACTTTTCAATTTATGAACTAATACTATATGACCAAACAACTATAATACTTTTCAATAAAACAACTAATACTTTATAACTAAATAATTAATACTTTTAAATTTATCAAATAATATTAATTAAATAATAAAAAATAAATGAAATCTGTCGAGCTCGTTGAGCGACAAAATTAATCTTGTCGCGGTCAATGCGCGACAGTTGAAAAGTGTAACTTGTTATGTTGAAAAGTGTTACTTGTATGTTTATAAAAATACACTATGAAATTAATAAACGGTGCACCTAGGCTATTTTTAAATGAAATAACTAATAAATTCAAAACTAAACAACTAATACTTTTGAATGAAACAACTAATATTATTTGTATCAAGATTTTACATGTATTCAGATTCTATACGATCCCAAGATTTTGCAAATCTACGAAAACCTTTTAAAAAAAATTCTCGAATACACTTATAAATTGAAATAATAAATTAACATTTCGAAAAAAAAAAAAAAATTATGTCGCATAGTCAACGCGACAGATGCATTTTCTGTCGCGTTGACCATGCGACAGCCCCCTCCTGTGTCGCGGTCAACGTGCGACGACGACATCTCACATTTAGTTTGTTAAAATGTGGATATAGCAATTCAGTTATTTGAACATCAAGATTCAAATCGGGAATTTGGAAGAATTTAGTATTAAGTAAGAAGTATATTTGTATTTTGTATATGTTGTGTGAGTAGAGATATTAAACGGGCTGATTCTAACCCATTAGGGTCAGCCCTATAGAACAGCGGGCTGGTCGATCCAGGGCCTTAATCGATTCACTCTTAACGGGTCACTAATAGTTGAGACCTAAACCTAACCCTAGCAAGCCATGAGCTAAACGGGGCCACTAACGAGCTTCTAAAAGATAAAATAAAATAAAAAAGATTTTCTATATTAAGGAGGGTTTATTGGTTGTGAAGTCTGTAGGATTTTTTTAGACTTTCAAAGTCTAGGGGTATTAAATCCGGATTTTCAAAAGTCTTTAAAAATCCTGAGGTATTCAATACGGATTTTAAAAAGTCTTAAAAAATCTTTAGGTATTCAACCGTCTATGGATTTTAATACTCTATGAATTTTCTTTGATTCTCTTCAAAAAATATAAATAGATTTCACTCTCCAAAATATCTCCTAACAACCAGAGATTTCTACGTATTCTCTCAGAGAATTTTGAAGACGAAAGGTCAGAAGAAAAAAACCTTCGTTGTTCTCCTGCCATCGTCGCCGCCCACTGTCGTCGCCGTCGTTCTCCTGCCACCGGACGACGCAGCGCTCACCCCCATGCCCTGCACCTCTACACGACGCAGGGTGCCTCACACCGCTCGCCGAAGCGACACCGCTGCCCGCCGCTCGCCGATAATACGCTAACGCTATCTCCGCTATCTCCTCCGGCGCACTTTCCGATAACGAGTGATCTCCGATCGTCAGAAGGAGAATATTTCGACTCCTGCATCGCCAGTCGAATCACCGCGATCAGTCATGACTCCTGAATAGTAAATTCCTCCTCTCTTTACGATTCAAACAAGTGAAAAAAAATACAGGCAATTTCTATTTGTTTGTTTTTTTCTTTTGGAATTCAATATTTTATTTTTGTGTTATGTTCAGCTATGATAGATCCACGCTAGTATTTGTTGGTGATTTGTGAATTTTGTATTATTTTGTCCTGGATCAACCGATTTTCTAATTTCTAATCCTGGACCAAAGTGGTAGAGAAAATTAAGGCAAGAACATGGAGTTGGATTACCATCAAAGAACCTAGGGGCTGCTTATACAGTTTTAGCCAGTGGTTCACCAACCATTGAATGTTTGTGGCATTTAATCAAAACGCCTCAAGCCGACAGCTCTGATTTTCTGACTAGTCCTTAACCAAGGCGCATAACAGCAGAGAATCTCTTAAATAGTATCACTTAAGAGCCAAGCACCAATCCTAACTAAATCTGATATCTGGACACCTCTGAATTTTCTATTCCAACAAGCAACTCTGAATTGTATCCTTCCCCAAACATCTATCACAAACTCACTTTAATCAATTAATCAATCATAATAAACTAAACTCGAAATAAAAACATAACAAAACCAACTATAATGAAGCCAAAGCGAAGCAGCTCAACCAAAAAAGCAGGATAAAGAGAAACCAGAAAAGGGAAAGAATGAACAAATTGCATCAGTGCGTATACATACATCGAGCTCGACGGCGACGATGGTGGAAGAGGGGGCGGCGACGACGGCTTGCTGGTGGAGGAGGCAACGTTAATCTCTTTTTTTTTTCTTTCCCAAGGGTTTGAGAAAATTGGGGGAAGAAGGATTATCAATTTCAATTAATTTAATTTCATCTTTTTGATTAAGTTATTAGTTTTTTTAATATTTTCTAATAATTTGTAAAAGGGGACATGATGTAAATTAAAAATATAATTTAAAAAATAAATTAAAAATATTAAATAAGTATAACAGTTGACAAGTTAGTACGAGCCGAATTATTGACGTAAGAAACACCCAAGTAATTTATAAGGAAGGGTATGATAGATCTATCTATCATCTATTATGTCTCCTTAAAAAATATTTTATTATTTTAAATATTAATTAAAAATTCATTCGCTAAAATATGAGAAAATAATAAATGTGAAAAAAAAGTTGATACTTACGCGAAGAAATTGTTAAACGTGGCAATAAATCTAATTAAAGGGTATAAGTTGTGATATTGGAATATTCGTTGGGTGGCGATTTGCACTGAAATAGTTAATTGTGTAGTTTTAAGGGGCAAATAAGCAATTACGAAAAACTTTCCAGTGACCTCCCACCTCTCGGGCGTCTTCTCTCTCACATCCATAATTAACACCACCTTTTCTTCAGCTTCATTCCAATAATCCCTACACACACACATACATGATTCCATGAATGTATATATATTCACATAACTCCATTTTTTCTTCTCTTTTAATCTCTCCCCTTGAGGAGAGATCCAAACAAGAATAGGGGGATGGGATTAGGCGCCAGCCGTATGGGATCCGCCCCTTCTCGTCGGGCCGGGCCGCCGCAACGCCGTCGCCCCGCCGCCAAGCGGAGCATATCCTCACTTCTAGTTTGCGGTGGCGCCTCCTCCTCCCGCGAGGTATTTGCCGTATATATATTTTTAATTGTAAATTAAGTTATGATTCCGTTTGATTTTGTTTGTTCTGTGTGCTTTGATCCCATTTTCCGTTTTCTTATTGTTTGGATGATTCTGTTTATGACTTTTGGACTTTTTACTTGATCAATTTAGATTTCACGGGGGTTGATTTCGTTTCCGAAGCTTGTTGTTTAGATGATTTTTCTGATTTCCCCCTTTTGGAGGTTTTGATGGCATAACCTGTGAATTTTGGATAATGGGCTTTTCTAACAAATGAATTGCGGAAAGTCTGAATTGTCTTATGTTTCCATGGGGTTTTCGTTTTACCCTGATGGTCTAATTAGTTGGGTTGATTATGATTTCAGTGATCATGTCAGCCCCATTTATGGCGGAGATATTTTCTTCTTCAGTGCCCCCAGCTGCTTTATCAATTCTGGTCTTAGTAAAAGGCCTTATGGAGATAGTTGATTGATTGCTTCGGGTTTTTCTATATATTCAATCCCAACTATTGAACTTGTGGACATATTATTATGAAGAAAGAGGCGCGATGAGGAAAAAAAGGAGTTCATTTGTTTCAAATGTTTGAAATGTCTATCTAGTGGATTATACGTGCATAATATGGACTTTGTTGATAGTCAAATGTGTAATTTGAAGGTTTTTTATTGCATGCTTGTTGAATTTGGATGATAAGCTGTTCTGGGAAGATGTTTTGGTGATCAAATGAGTTATGTTTACCTTTGCAATACTCCATTAAAGTTGGAAGTAATGTTCATGATGACAAAAGTATTACTTCGGGGCACTAATGATCGGGCAAAAAGGGTACTTGCAGGTATTTGTAGTTCACTGAAGATATTCAGTGACATAAGCATTAATATCATAAAATGGGGTTAGGGCTTTCTACCTTTGTGGATGACTAGCCAAGTGAGTGGCTGACCATGATTTCTAGACTTGAGAAAAAGGGGAATAATTGAATAGGAATAATACGGTTGATAAAAGAGAATAATGTTAAATGGCAGGTTGGTCCTCTTTTCAATAATTTGGAGTTCTTCTATACATTTTCTTTCTTCAGTAGCATGTCAAGGACTTCAACTTCTGATTAGATTTCCCATGGTTTTTAATTGCTACATGCGACTTCATCTCTTACGCACACACATGAATAAGCTCACTTAGTTCTGGTTATTATTCACTTATGATTTGTTCTTCCCATGGGACAGCTAATTTTTGGTGTTAAAGCTAATTGCGTAAATTGTGCGTTTTGTTTTCTTGTAGATGGAGGATTGTCCAACTGAATTACTGGTGAATTCTGCAGAATTTCATGATGGAAATAAATCAAAAAAATACAGAGGAAATGATTTTGATCTGCCCCAGGGTAGTAGAGTTGCTTTGGATGACATTCGAACTGAAAATCGGGCTCCATCTGGAAGGTATCCTGCTAATGAGATCCCAGCTCCTGAACCCCGTTCAAGCAATATTGCACTTGGAGACGAAGGGAAAAGCTTGTCTGATACTAGGGAGTTGGTTATTCCAAGCATGAATGATACTGCTAGTACTTCCTACACGGGCCCACCATTACCAAACTGTACTGAAATAGTTGATCTTGATACTGTGAAGGACATAAACAGCACCACGAATGAAGATTCCTCTGAGACTATTGAAGTATCGAGTAATTCAAATAGTGTTCCTTTTCATGGTACTAGAGAGTATTACTTCGATGAAGTTTCGGTGGAAAACAATATTGCTGAAGCACCTGATTTCTCTGATGATTCTGAATTTAGTTCCTTTTCTATGGTTTCTGATTCACCCATAGAATTTCGTTTGTTGAGAGACGATAGTCTCCAGGATGTGATATCTCCAGCTGTAGGTTTTCTAGTCTCAGAAAGAGAACAAAACAGTGGTCTAGTTCAGAGAGATGTAATGGAAGTATCCTCGAGAAGTTCTGCTGAAGGAAGCAGTTATGATGTAAGAAGGAACAGTCGAAGATTATTTTGGGATGCCTTCTCGAGACGCACTCCTGGGATAGATTCTTTTTCAAGAGGTCTCCTTTTTTCGTCCAATGAAAATTTAAGATCTCAAGATAGATTGCTTCTTGATTTTGATGGTGATTTCTTAAGCAATGAGCGTGAGGGAGATATTGGATCCCGTGGAAGTAGAACCCAAGGCAGTAGAGAGCAGCGTCGAAATTCAAGATCTGAGGTACACCATTAGAACTCTTTTCTCGTAATCTTTTCAACATTGATCATTCCCACTCTTTAAGAAAGTAAAAAGTATGCACGAAACCTCCTCATGTATCATTAAATGCATATAATCCCTGTGTTTGATAAAAGTATGCACAAAACTCCCATATGTTTTATTAAATGCATAAACCCATCATCTTACGTTTTAATCTTTTGAATTTGAGATTTATGTTATGGGATATTTTTTCTGCTGTGTTCAGATGTGGGAAAGATTCCGTGAGGGTCTTGGTTCGACTGCTGTCTGCCCGCGAAGGATACATGCTGATGGATCATGCTCGTGCCAACCAACTGATGAGTCTGGCTCACGTGCAATCTCACGAATAGTTTTGCTTGCTCAAGCTTTGTCTGATGTATTCTTCTCCATCAAATACTTAAATCCTTTTCTTTTTTCTACTATAAGCTTGTAACTTGTAAACACACAACATATTCTGCACCTAAATGTTTCCCTTTTCCTTAGTAAGAACAATTAATTAAAACCATCAAGGTTAAGCTTGTGTTAGTTAATGTTAGGAGATTTCCTTGTCTCAAGAGTTATTATTCTTGAGTAATCCTTGGGATGTTGTTTTTTTAGGTTTCCCATTTTTACCTTATATATCTGTAGTTTATGTCCTGTATAGTTACCATCCGTTATGTGCAATATGCAGGTGCTTGACCACATGCATCGACCACCATCATCACTTTCCACGTCTACAGCATCACTTACAGCTCCAGAATCAGTTTTAGACTCTTTCCCTGTGAAGACTCACAAAAACAAAACTATATTGGAATCTGCAGAAGATGTTTCACAGTATGTTTTCTTGCATTTAGTGTGCATAACTGGAAAATTCTGTCATCACCTTTTGGCAAATACTCCTATGCAATAATTGCACTGTGAAACTCTAGTGCATTTTTAAATGGTATTAGTTGTTTTACTAAAAGGCAATAGTCGATCAGTATTAGTTGTTTTCCTTGAACAGTACTAGCTGTGCACCAGTTGCATGGTGCAATTGGTGCACCCAAGTGTTACTCTTATCTTTTAAAATGGATGACCAAGTAAGAAATATTCTTGAAGAAGACGATCTGAGGATTGGAAAAAAATTGTGATCATTCTTTTTAACCGTTGAAGGCTTCAACCATGTGGCTGGCTAACCCCATCCCCACCCACTTCTGTTTGTTTTCTTTTCCTTTAAATGAATTACCTCAGAGCTGGTCTACTTATTTGAATAATGGGGAAGGAGACGATAATCCTAAATAAGGAAATGAATATAGAGCTAAAATTCTTGCAGGTGTTACATTTGCCTGGCTGACTATGAAGAGGGAGACAAGATACGCGTTCTTCCTTGCCATCACGAGTATCACAAGTCATGTGTAGATAAATGGCTTAAAGAGGTTCATGGGTATGTCATCATTTGCTACAATATATACATTTTTTGCGTGTACATGTTTAAGTGTCTGTTTCCAAGTCTAAACAGACTATGTTCTGGTGATTCAGTGTTTGCCCACTCTGCCGAAGAGACGTTCAGGACGGATTCACAGAGGCCTCTGTTTCAGACCAAGAGATTGTTAATCATTAGCTCATCTTGTATATGGTTATGTGAATAAAATATGCCTTTTAAGAGTCGAAAATTTCAGGGAATGATATGTGTGTTGTATATCGTGGGGCTCAATTGCAGAATCTTGATTCCGTTGCGAACTCAGGAGGTTGAATTTGCAGTGCATTGGATCTATGGCCTCGTTTCTTTAAATCTTTTGTACTTGACATGTACATAGATTATACAAATTCAATTTGTCAATATATAACAGTTCATTTTGACCAAATGTTGATAAAATAATATTCAATCCGTGTTTTTTTTTTTAAGTATTATTCCATGTGGTGAGCATTAGTTGTATATTGAAAAAGTGTCAATACTTCTAACTGTATATTTCAGTTTTTTTTTTGTAAATGAGTTAAGTTTTTTTTATTAAAATTGCACCAATTGCATGAACACTTGGAAGTTTTTTACGAAAAAATAATTCCATATTCTGTACAAGATTGCTATGACTAATGAGGGGTACGATTATGGATGATTAATGAACAAAGAATTATTCTACCATTAATTTGGTGCATAAAATTAAACATAGGCACATACATGATACCTTCCTTTCTTCAAATATCTCGGACATGAAAACATGGAAGCAGTCCAAAAGTATGTGTTTAGTCACATACTTTAGAGTGTCTTGAAAGTTAAAATTAGCCATAAATTACAACGTTAGACTAGCATGTACAAGTTTTCCAATAAATAGTTGCACAATTTTGAAAATAGATGCTAAATACCCATCAAAGCAGAGAAATCATCACATATTCAGTTCTTGTGTGATTTAGTTCTCAGAATTCTTTTCATGGCGTAAGCAAGAGACATAGCAGGATTAACTCTGACGGTACTGTTGAACGCTCGACACACCTTCATGTGCGCGTGCAGAGCTTCTTCGCGTACAATACTACGCACGCCTCCAAGCTTGTTCGACTCTTCATCCACCGCTTCAGAGCACAGCCCACAGACCCATTTTCCGTAGAAACGGGCCCTTGTCCTGAGAATGTAGGCCCGGCTGCAGTCCTCAGAAAGGCCGCAGCACTCGCATTCAACCTCGTTGATGTCGTTTGAGGCGGAAATTTGAGTTGGAAACCTTAAGTCCATGTACTTGAAAATGCCCCTCTCAGAGACCCTGTCCTTTTGGACCATGTCTAAGGACAGTCTCCTAGTGTTTCTGTTTGGGACCATCATTTTGTTCTTCCTATAAGGCTATAAGTGTTTTATTGTTTGTGTGCATTTATAGAAACTGTGCAATTGAATGGTGTGATGCATGATAGTGAAGTGTAATAAAGAAATGCATGGTGAAATGAGATGAGGGTTCATAACTTGCATATGATAGGTTGAAATATCTTGTGGTTATCACATGTTGTGGGAAAGCTGTGGCTATTGTTGAAGATGGAGTTGGAAATGTTGGTTTGGTAATATAACTTGTCTACTGATCGATTATAGTTTCGAAAAGTCAACTTTTTCGATTTAATCTCAATATTAAAAAGGCCGGAATATTGAAAACGATGTCGTTTTATGTCACACAAAAGTCCAATTTTAGGCCCAAATTAAATTCTCAGGTGACATAAAACGATCACATTTTCAAATTTCCGATAATTTTGGGGCCAAAATCGAAAGAAAAGACTGACTTATGTATAAGTGGCTTTCATTGCAAGTATTATTGCTGCATGAAAGGTACTCTACACCTAAAAAAGAAAGAGTGTGAACAAAAGATAAGGGCACTGTCTTTGTCATTAAACAAGAAGTTTCATGTGAAGCATCATCTGGCCTATCATCTTCCCATCTTCCCCACAATGCATTCAATTCAGTTGGTGAAATTGCCATATCCATCACAAAGACTTATCTGCTTAATCATGTCTGGCCTCATTTTAATTTAAATCAATGGAATAAATGAATATTAATTAATATCATAAAAATACAATGTTTCAAACTATTACAACTTTTATCATACTTTTTAACATAGAACCAGGTCTTTTTAGCTGATTAAGGTCTCAGCTTGTTTATACGTCGAAGAAAGGGTTGTACTTGAAGCCCTTATCAATGCTACTGCTATTAAAAGACGTGCGTGCAGTCCTTGAGTAGGAGAACCGCACTTGCTTCATGGAGTCTTGGGGAGCAAATAGATTTGGATGTGAATTTTCTTCATCATCAAAAGTGGTCCATCTTTTCGAGTTTTGTTTCTCCAATCTGGCTGCACCTCGACAATTTTCGATATGGTCTTTGGATTCTTCTCTAACCACATTTAACACAGCATCGCCATTTCGATCACACCATGATCTAGATTATACACAAAAGATGAATTCAGCAACTCTGTTAGGTACTTTAGGACATGATAGTTTAATTGTCTTCCTGGGATTTTTTGGATTAGTAAAGGATGAATTTAGTGCATTATGTATATATTTAACATCCAGATCAAGAAGAAACATTAGCCTTTGAAATGGTAATAGCTGTTGTACTAAAATGTATTAGCTCTTTCACTGAACAGTATTAGTTTTGCATCAGTGGTGCATCCAAGTGTTGCTCTAGCCTTTGTATTTAACAGTAAATGACTATTTTCCTTACTTTGGGAAGAACTTTTTGAGCTCAGCATTGTCAACTGGAGGCTGGGTCGAGATTTCCACGATTTGATCGTCTCTGAAACATCAAATTATAATCAAGATAAGTAATACTTACCAGTCACAAAACTCTGTAATGAAGTCCCAAACGAATGCTTACGACAAATTGACAAGTGAACTTCTTGCTTCAAGTTCCGTCTGGATTCTGCACAGTTCCTTCTTCACATTCTCTCCAAAAGCCTGCAAAGAATTAGTCAGATTTATGCAAACAGAAGCATTATTATAACCAGCAATGCAAAACAACATTGCACCATATGAAGAAAATGTTGTACCTCATCTACAAACAAATCAGCTGGTGAAACATTAGATTGCAATTTCTTCTTAATTTTGTTGGTGTCTGTTTGCTCACCACCATAACTAGCATCATCCGATTTTTCAGTAAGCGAAAACGGGGCTGTCTCATCCTCGGTCTTACTTTTCTTCCATTTCTTAAATCCATCAAAACCCCATGCTTTTTTCATTGATTTCCCTTTTTCTTTATTGTCAAGAGGTGGATCATTATGACCATCCTGCCTCTCTTTCTGAAACAGCGCTCCGAACGGCTTCCTTTCGCCTTTCTTACTACCACTTTGCTTCTCAGCCACTTCAGGTAAACTCTCCATCATCAAAATAGATTTGGACTCACTTTCTTTCTCATTTAAATTTCCAACCCAAAAAGGATTTTCAGTAGAACTCAAAAGCATATTGCTCGCGTTTCGATCTTTAGGCCTCGTGTTTTCATCGACTGAATCACTTGTATCCTTATCCTCCTTCAACTTTCCATACTTATCGGGTGATACAAAAGAGAAAACAGATGAAGCTCCCTTTATTTTCTTCGGTATTGAGGCATCTTTCCTTTTGATATTCGACATTACGCTTTCTGAGTTAACCAAGCATTTCTCTTCATTTGAAATCTTCTTGATTATCACATCTGTTTCCCCAATATCTGCTCCCTGAACTGCTAGCCGTTGTAACAAAGGCCTCTTTGATGAATGGTACTCGTCTTCCGATATGCATTTTGAATACAACAACTCCTAGAAAACGAAAAGAATCAATCACATTACTAGTATGCTTACAATCATAAATAGACTTTGGATAACAAATTAGTAATGATATATATGTCATCCAAAAAAATAAAGACTGCATCTTGAAGTTACTAATTTAGTATATAGCTTCATAGATAATACAATAATTATAAGTGGACTTTTTTATTTTTTTTCAACCTAAAAATTGAAAGACTTAAAGGTTCAAACATTTGGTCATTTAAAGTTTAAAGACATGAATGCAACAAAAAATGAATTAATGTGCAAAAACAACATCATCTGCTTATATAAATAGTTCGATACAAAACAGAGGATTAATCCAAACTGAGATATGTGATGAACATCAAACACAGAAAGTTTTAAAAAATCAGTAAACTGCATCAATTTATGCATTAACCCACATAATTAATATGTACAGGCATAATACACTAATCAAGACCAATTCTTGAACAATATCAAAACCACCAAAACTAGAATCTTGAAAATCATAATATTACCAAATTAAAAAACTCAAAAACAAAAGATGAAATTAGCTCACCTGCAAGAAGATCAGCTTATCCCTCAGAATCACAGGCGGCTCGTAATCAACGGGCGAAGCAATGAGGGTTTCGAGAAGATGGGATCTAAAAGCAGAGACCTCATCTTCATGAAGAATTCCCTCTTTACAGAGGCCCATCAAATTAAGTATCTGGTGGAACGATTCCTGCTGCCATTTCAGATTATCCGATTGCTGCTTCGAACGGAGTTTCTCCGCCGCAGCTATCGCCGGAAGCCGCCGCTTCTTGAAGGAAAAAGGGAGGATGTTCTTGCAGATTGAGGTGATGGAGTCGTGCAGCGATGAGTAGTATGTGGGAGTGTATGTGTACGCCATTTTTGTGAATTTGATTTCTCTGTATTGAATTTGATTTAGCTGTTTGTGAATTTTTTTTCTTGATTTTGGGATTTATATGGCTGAATTCTTCTTCTTACAGAGTATGATGAAGGAAGGGTCGTTGTGGGAGCTTTTGTTTGAATTATGGGTGGTGATAAACGGTAAGTTGGAAACTAGCCGTTGGGTTTTAAACGTTGGAGAGCTGTGAAACGACGACGTGTTGCACTCTCTTTCTTTGGTAGGCTCGAGAAATGGGCCGTCTCGGGCTAGTTGAATTTTGGGCTGTATATTGTGGGCCCAAAAAAATATGTTATGCTGGGCCGAGCGCTCAAACACTTCACACACGATTTCACACAATATTTTAATAAATTTAATCGATTAATCAAAATTAGTTGATTAATTTCTTTTAAAAGGTAAGAATGAGTAGGTAAGTGAATAAGTTATTAAAAATACACTTATTTAGGAAAAATATATACTGATTTTGATTTATTTTTTTACCTATCTCCATTAAAATAAAAAAGATTTATATCCATTTTATAATGAAATGAACAATACACCCTTGTTAGAAAAAAATTCTTTTACCCACATAACTCACGTGGCAAAGTATAGGGTGAACAAGTTTCACGGTGAAACTGGTTAAGAATTGTGACTTATATTACTAAAGAGTGTGACTTTTTACTATAATGGGCATTACTCATAAAAATAAAGGGTGTGACTTATATTATAACAGAGGGTATCGTAGTGATAACTAAAGGGTGTGACTTATAATACTAAAGAGTGTGACTTATATTACTAAGGAGTATACCCGTAAAAAAAACCAATTTCACGATCAACAAGTTTCACAGCATACCAACTCAGTCTCTATTTTATTTTTTTAATGAGATTCACTATCCACTTTTGAAGGTATAGTTATCTCAAAAAATGGTGCAGAAGTGGATAAAATATTTTTTTTGTTATGAAATTGATTTTCAATCTTCTTCACTACTCCCTTTGTCCTGATTTCAATGACACCTTTACTGTTTGCATTCATTTTTGTGAGCGGATTTTATATTAATAATTAAAATGATAAATTGATTTTTATGGAGGAGTACCTCATCTATCATACCCTCCTTAAAAATTATTTTATCATTTTAATTACTAATACAAATTAAACTTGCTTGCAAAAGCACGTATAAAAAATAAATGTGACAATAAATCTGAGACGGATGTAATAATATTTTAAGTATCCCTTGCACGGTACCATTTTACGATCCGCACAGGACACTGTCACACATAAAAGACAGGGCAAAGGGGGACGTGATATTCATTAAGTAGTATATTATATAAATATGCTATTATGAATCATATTAGCACTGGCCAAAAAGTATTAGTAGGTGACACGATAAAGTAATTTAGTAATTAGCGAGTCTCAATGAAATTTACTCATTGAATGGAACTTAATTCATTCATTAATACTATTATATTTATCTATTAATTAATTGTATATATAAAAATATTATAATATTAATTAATAAAAATAACGATATTGTTAAATGAATGTAATAATGTTATTCGTAGGAGAGGAGAGTTTGCTCTCAAAAAATTTTCTCTCACCCAATAAAACTAGTTGGTGTCCTTTTGAAAATTTGTATGTTCAAATCTTTGAAATAAGTTAGACAAAAACTTGTGTAGACCTGGTTCATAACATGAACTCGGGTCAAACATGACTCATACACACAAAACGGGTCAGATATAAAAATTCATTTCAATCCATTTTTTCCACGCCCATTTCCCTTCTCCTCTCTCTCACCTCACCGACGTGCGCAACTACTTTGCAACTCCTCACGCGACGGCGACTGAAATCTATTCAATATGGGACACTCTTCGCAACAGAAATCGACGATTCATCTTCTATTCTACTGTTTGTCCTTTTTTTAAATTTTTTGTTCGTCTTCTATTCTACTGGTAGTTGTGAAGAGTGGATGGGACGAATATGGAATTGCTTATGGTCATCCCAGTCATGGTATAACCATTAGACGAGTGACTGGATCATCTCCATTTGCTGGAATTGTCGTTGGAAGTGAAACATTGGGAGGCGTTCACTACAAAAAATATCAATTTAACGAGGGGGATTGGAGAGGGGAAAGGAACCCTCGGTATTTAACAAGAGTTTTACCGAGGGATCAACTTAACGAGGGCATTCACGAGGGAAGAACCCTCGGCACACTCAACGAGGGCCGGCCGCCCTCGGTAAAACCTTCGCAAAAGTCAACGAGGGCACGCACCCTCGGTAAAGCTCTTCCCAAATTTGCCGAGGGCTCTGACGAGTGTTGACCGCCCTCGGTAAATACAAAATTCCGACGCCTGATCGCACCAGTGCCCGAGGTGCGCGTCCCGAGGGCAACTACCCTCTTAAATGCCCTCGGCAAATTGAAATATATCCCACATCTCCCATTTTTCCCATTTTGTTACAGATTTGGAGAGGAGGCGGCAGAGGGAAGTTTGCTCGTTAGATTTGGAGAGGAGGCGGCAGGTAAGTTTTTTTTTTAATTGTTAGTTGTTTAATTATTTTAATATTATATTAGTTGTTTTAGTTGTTTTAGTTATTTAATTGTTTAGTATTGTATAATCGTTTTAATTAATATTGTTTAGTATTTAATTGTTTTAGAGGAGCTAGAGGAGAGGAGATCGAGTGGAGCTAGACGAAAGCTTTGGAGAGGTAAGTATTAGTTATTTAATTATTTAGTATTAGTATATTGTGTATTAATTTAATTAGTACGTATTATTTGTTTATGTATCTAGCTAGTATTAGTTGTATTAGGTTAAATTTAAATTTAATTTAGCTTAATTAAATTTGGTTGATAATTGTGTAGTTGTTTAGTGTAATATTTTAATTTTGGTTGATAATTGATAATTTATATTTTAGTTTAATTGTGTAGTTGTTTAGTGTAATATTATTGTAGTGTATATTTTAGCTTAATTTTACTTGATAGTTGCATATTTAGTAATATTTAGCATAATTTCTAGCTAATATATATGTGTATATTAGTATTGTTTGTATCTTAATTTAGTATTAGTTAAATTTATCTTATTTGTGTGTATATAATATTAATTAGTTGTTTAATTATTTAGTATTATTTAATATATTAATTGTGTTGGAGCGGAGGGATTGATGTTGATGAATGTTGGTTATTGCTTGTTGTAAAACATGTGCGTTCCTGCTTGATTGATTTTAATTGATTAAGTCGGAAATGGATGCACGTAGGATCTTGATTAATTGGGGAATACGATAAAATAAGACGATACTCTGCCGAAATTTTTAGGAAATATTAATTATTAATTAGGCTTTTGAATACTAATTAATTCCTAAATATTTTAAACAGATAATTGATATGGATTATTTCATCCGTTTACGTTGGATGTATGGTCCTAGATCGATTAATGACAATATATCTCCGGAATTCTATAATGGACTCGAATCGTTTATAGATTTCGCCATTAGTAATGGGATAATTAACGTATTGATGATGTATGTACTTGTTTTAATCAATGTTACAGATGACCGGTGGCAGAGGTATACGAAAGGCGCTCAGTAGACGTCTATTCGGGAGATCCAGTGGATCAGGGTCAAATTCCCGTGAAAATAATGAAGAGGAAAAGTAGAATCGGGCACCGATACCTGATGTCGAGACGACGAGTGCTACTGAAGATGACCACCGTGATGAATCAACTAAAGGTGGCGATGATGATTCATCTAGGTCTCGGGAGATTAAAGAAGAGGAACTCGCAAATCATGATCCACCACAGATTCGATTACCTATACAAGTGTGGAATGAGAAGTATGTTATACCACTATATCTTTTAATTTATATATCATATAATATATACGTGTGTAACACTCTTTTAATTTTACAGGTTGTATCCCTCGAATAAATATTCGAGGATCATCAGGAACATCATGTCCCGAGATATGGAGTTGGGCGGGTACACGTGGACATTGGTTTCTGAAAATATGAAAAACAGGTGGTGAAAGACTAGGGATGGCAATGGGGCGGTTTTTTAACCCGAACCCGGTACGAATCCGCCCCGGATGGGGCGGGTTAAACCCGGTTAAACGGGTTATGGGACGGGTTAAAACCCGGTCAAATGAAAACCCATCGGATGCGGGGCGGGTCATGGTATTAGGCAAACCCGCCCCGTAACCCGACCCCTATATATATATAGTATATATTAAATGTATTAAGTAATAATGCAATAGTAGTTTAATAAGATAACAATACTATAATAAGAAAAAAACAGTATAATAAAATGTCTATTTTGATGAGGTATGTTTTATTAATGAATAATGAGTAACTGTAGTCCCTTTTGTGTTCTCTTTAATGTGAGATTGATTATGATATTATGAATTTTTTGTTTGTTTTAATTTGATGATTCTAGTTTATATTTTATTTTTTAGGAACAATATGTATTTAAAAATGACATGTATGAAATTAGGAGTACGAATTAAAAAATAAAGGGAAAAGGAAATTAAATATGCGGGGCGGGTCAAACCCGCTGGGTTCATGGGGCGGGGGTAGGGTAAATGGTCCAAAAAACTTCGGCGGGCGGGCGGGTTTCGGTTAGGGAAAAAAAAAAAATGGCGGGGCGGGTTCTGAGTTTGGCCAAACCCATCCGTTATCCATCCTATGGAAGACATTCCAGGTATGCATTTGTTTGATTAATTTAAGTAGCTAGTTCATTATATTGTTACTTATACGCCGATCTACGTTTAACGTTCATTTTTTTATTAGAGGGATGTCACTTGGGATCAAAGCCGGGAGGACACAAGACAGATCAAAGATCTGGTTATGCGGAGGGCTAGCATCCGGTATGTTGATCTTCTCAATAACTGGAAGACGATACACCGTAAGAAGGGAAAGGTGCCCCCATGGGATGATGATGTGTGGAGGGCATTGAAAGATTACTGGATCCGACCTGAAGTCATAGCTAAAAGCGAGCAATGCCGCAAAAATCGGGCCTCCAAAAAATCTACGCATCATGGAGGATCAAAAGGAGCGATTGATTATTCGTATGCCTTTGTAAGTAGTTTTTGCATCACCACAAATCGATATTTTTATTACTTTATCATAATAATTAATAGTAATTAACAAAACTATACAAAATTGTCAGTACCATAAAAATGGACGCCTCCCAACGGCATGGGAACTCGTGAATAGTTTTCACAATAAAGATTCCACGTATGCTGAGATGGAAGCCATACTTGTAAGTGCTCGAAGTAACGTTGTTTATTCAATATATAACTTATTTAATTAATAGTATATCTAATTTTAAATGTCAAAATATTTGTATGTCAGCGAGAAGTGGAGGCACGGATCAATTCTGAGTTCCCCCAGGATGCAGACGAGTACGAGCGAAGTAAACAAGCCATCACGTACAATACACAGCAGGTGGCGTACTCCCACGGGAAATACAGGGGTTTGGGCCAAATATCGGAGTTGGGGCGCATTCAATCTGGCCCAGGCGTGACATCTGTGGGCACCTCTATCGGCGGCTACTCCCAGTTTGATCAAGAGCGCTTTCTGGCACAGGAGCACGAACTCGAGAAGGAGAGACATCAACGAGAGGAAATGGCCAGACAGATAACACAAATGCAAAGGCAAATATACCAGATGTCACAAATGCAAAGCCAATTGAACCAAATGAGCCAGTTTTTCTCGATGTGGCAGTCAACCGTTGCTCCCCAGCAACCGTCGTCGCAAGGAACCGGTGCTCCGCAGATGGGTGTTACTCCCCAACAGGGGTTGCAGGGAATCGGTGGTTCCCAACAGTGGGGTAGTCAGACTGGTAATTTTACACAGCTTCCCCAGCCGACCGGTGGTTATTATGATCCCGTACCACATCCTGGTCTTTTTGTTCCTCCATTCCCTCAGTTTCGTGCTCCTGTAGGTCCTAATGCTCCTGTAGGTCCCAGTGGTTCTACTGCTCGTGCTCGACGCCGTTCCGTCGACTCTTCCGGCAGTACTCAAGGAATCATTGAAATGTTGAGAAATGTCGGTACATTTGATCCCAATTTGTTTCCTCCTAATCAATTTCCCCCAGCAAATGACAATGATGATGATGGTGATGATCATGTGAGGAATTAAACATTTGTGTGTGTGTGCATTAAACATTTGACTGAATATTAATTTTGTTATGTTGTATGTTAATTTTGAACGCCACATATTTTGATATGTTTTAATTAGAATATTTGAACGCCACATGTATGTGTGTTTTATGTTTATTTGTTGATTAATTTCTACTATTAGTTTGTGAGAATACTTTAAAATTTTATTTAAAAAAATATTATTATAGGTGCATGTATATATATATATGTATGTACACGTGTTATATATTAAATACTGAAAATTAATATAAAAGTAATAATTTTGTAATTTTATTGAAAATATTTAAAAAATAATGATCAATATGTATATTTGTTAGTAAATATTACATACGTAAATATGATTATTTAAATTTTTCCCTTAAAAATAATTTAATTCAAACGTATTAGGATTACTTTTAGTGAAAAAGAGTATTAAAATTATTATTTAAAAATATTTTAGTAAAAATAATTAATATAAACATATATATATATATATATATAAATGTATTCATAATAATAAATAGTTAATAAGAATATAAAACTAATTATTTAAAATTTTATTAATAATATTTTTATAAAAATAATTAATAAAAGTATATATATATAAATATATACATAATAATAAATAATGCATAAGAATATAAATTATTTATTTCACAATTTTATTATAAATATTTTAACTTAATCAAAACATACATATATATATATATATATGTATGACAAACAATTAAAATAAATGATAGAAGAAAAAAAATTGTAAAAACACAATATATAATACCTATACAATTAAAAATACAATCCTAACGAACAACTCGTCTAGCCCAAACGGTTTGGCGGAACACATAAGGCCTCCACATATCGGGAGGTCGCGTGTTCGAATCACGTAAAGGCGAATTTAGCCCGTATATCTTTATTCTGATCGGGGGACGATGACGAAAATTTTACTGGGGGGCCCAATTTATAACATAGTGTAGCTAAATGCACTTTAGAATTTTTATATATTTTCGAAAATTATTTGGACTAAACATCTTTATATTAACAGAGTCGAATACATTTATATGTATATTGAAAATGTGAATTATACATATTCTTTCTCTATTTTGTTACCCCTTTCTCACCTAAAAATCAACATTTTATTTATAGAGTGTTGATTTTTACAAGATTAATAATAGTGGTGTCAAATGAACATGATCTTACATAATACTTTGTTTAAAGGAGGAGATGACATTCATATGAGATAGTTTTAATACATGATATAGGGTATAATCTATAACACAAATAATACTCATTCTTCCAAAATATTAGGCGTCGATACACAATTTATGCTTCACTTACTATGAGACCGTTGTCTCATACAGTGTGTCTTAATTATAAGTATATATATATAAGAAATTCAAGTGGGGTCAGGGGGGCCCAGTGACCCCCTCGCTCCAAGGTAGGTCCGTCGCTGGCTACAGTGGAGGGGCTCGCATGTCCCAGTGGTTCGTGAGGCTCGAAACCTGGCGACTGCATTTTTAATACCGCAATTAATTCGCGAGGGCCTTTTTCCCTCGGTAAAATGCTCGCCCCAATTGGCGAGGGCCACGTTGCCCTCATTAATTTGCCTCTGGTAGAAGCCGAGGGCCAACTGGCCCTCGTTAAATTTGAAGAGGGCATTAGCGAGGGCCTCGTGTCGTCGAACTTGGCGAGGGTGTGGCCCTCGATGAACCGACATGTGTCGGTCCTCCCAAAAAACCCTCGTTATTTGCCGAGGGTTTTTTTTCCCTCGTTAAATTTTTACCGATGAGCACTTTAACGAGGGATTTTTCCCCTCGTTAAAGCCCTCCCTAAATCCATTTTCCTCGTTAATACCCTCTTTAAGGTCCTCTTTAAATTAGATATATTTTGTGGTGGTTGAGGATGTCCTAGCCGAGCACATAAATCTATTCAATATGGGACTCAGAATCCACTTGAAGACCAACATTGGTAGGGGAGGGGTTATACGAAACATTACAATCTTCAATGTTTACATGGATAAAGCACGAAAGGGGATAAGCTTGGGGTTTTTGACAGTGATACTTTTTTGGAATAACAATGATATTTTTTTAGAATTAGAGTGATAGTTTTTCTTTTTGAAACAGTGAGAGTTTTTGTGAACAAAAGTGAGAGTTTTTCTTAGTAACAGTGAGAGTTTAAATTAATAACAGTGAGAGTTTTACATATCAACAGTGAGAGTTTTGCTTAATAACAGTGAGAGTTTTACATAGCAACAGTGAGAGTTTTTGTGAACAAAAGTGAGAGTGTTACTTAGTAACAGTGAGAGTTTTACTTAATAACAGTGAAAGTTTCACATAGCAACAATGAGAGTTTTTGTGAACAAAAGTGAGAGTTTTATTTAGTAACAGTGAGAGTTTTACTGAATAACAGTGAAAGTTTTATTGAATAATAGTGAGAGTTTTACTTAGTACACAACGCAGCGTTTCGGGTCAACCCAATTACTTGATATAGGTCATGTTGAATTAGAATTCACACTATAAACTTGGTTCACAGGGGTGTCACTCAAGTTATACTTAATTCCCACGCTTTTAATTTTGTTTTTCTATATATTATTTAATCCATTATAATAAGTTTAAATAAAAATAACAATGTTTTGCCTGTATATACTAGCCACATGTAAATTTCACATCTTTGGTCCACGTGCAGTGCAAAGGAAAAAGCTGTCAGAAATGTACAGTGTTTGATCAACCTGATTATTCATCGAACGTACAGTATATGATCGCTGGAAATATATTTTAAATCTTTATAAAAAAATCCAAGCATGAGCACCAGTTGTCGCATAAAAGTCGGTCCCACAAGAGAGAAATGACACAGCTAGCTGGCTTTGGATATTACTTCAGATTTCGTTTCATTGTGGAACGTTCATTATTGATGAAAGTGAAATTTCAAGAAATCAAAACCACTTGTATCATAAAGCAAAGGACATGGATATTTGGACTATGCCCCATTTAAATGGCAACGTTGATAAAAACAAACTACTCCTATTAATTATTTCTGCCACTTGATCGGTCTCAAAAATCAGTGTAGCATGACTCCTTCGGACCCATGTAAGATTATTAAGATTCGACTTATAAATTTTTAGGACGATAGAAAATGGGCATTTATCTTTTCGCGAAAAGGAGGTAATTAGTGTTGATATTAATAAAAAACAAGTAAATTCAACTCGGTTAAAGTTTCAGACGCGATCCGGATCTTAATTTATATCTTTCATAACGTTTAAGAATCATCTGTTTTTTTATGTCGAAAGATACAACTTATTTACACGGAATCGTGCAACTATTAATATGAAAAAATAGTTGCACGATTAATTATGAACAAATTGTAAGCAAATATAAACCTTTATCAACCCTTCCCTGAGCCATAATTTTCTTTGTCACCCGGTTTTGAATGGCAAAGAACTTATCAGAGAACACAACGTCAACAGGGTGTCGCGCAGATCAACTTAGAAATAGACAATAAGTTCTTAGTAATATGTGGCACAACCAATACATCCAACAATTTAACATCCCCAGATAATTTAGAAGTGTCAATATGTGAAATATTTAAAGCAGAACCATTACCAACAATAACAGTAACCGCTACGGTGTATGGGTCCCAAGGATTCAAGAGCGTATGTCCGCCCGTCATTATATCTTGTGAAGCACGAGTCCAAATACCAATCGAGTGGAATCGAAAATCGACACGACAGTGATTAAAGGCCCGAGCAAGATTGGCGGGAAGAAAGATTCCGAGCATCAATAAATTGAGGGCATTTATTCGCATAATGTTCACCGCTGCATATCTGACAACGAGGAGTATAGGTACGACGACCCCCATTTCCACCCTGATTACCCGGTTTGCTACCCGAATTACCACGAAACCCTGTAGACTACGGACGATTGTTAGAGTCTTTGAAAATTTCGCCTCGTTGTTGAACCCCGACGCTCAAGAGAAACCGAGTCGCCTTTAGGTCGACCTTGTCCACCGAGAGAACGGCCACCACCGCACGACCATTGCACGGGTTTGAAGCGTGAACACCGCCAAGATGGAGAACCACCTTCCATAGCACGCAACATCATCTCAAACCGACGAGCTTGATGAAGCAAGGTACTGAAACACAGTAATGTGGTTAAGCGCCATTCGAGTGTCGAGAACGAGGCAAATTGAATGCCTAACCCTCGTAAGAACCAATGACTTTTATCGGTTTCATCAATAGAGGCGACCAATTGCCGAAAGTTGATCACACAAGTTCTTAAATTTTCGCCATAGTCGCCCATCGTCACGAGATCACCCTTCCGAAGAGAAAGAAACTCCTCACGTGGGCGATGGGTGTGAGAAGCGGATGAAGTCGGGAGAACGCCCAAAGAGCGTCGACCAAGCCGAATGAGAGGTTTGACAATCCGTAACCTTCGATGTCAAGATCCGTCCGGAGTGCGACGGCGTGAAGACGACAATCGAGTAATTTCTTGTCTTTCATATGCCACGCAAAAACGCCGGGTTTGGTTGATGGGCGCCATCAATCGTGATTGTAGGGGATGGGGCCACCACCGATTCATCAAGAAATCCCATTAGGTCGAAGCACTCGGCCATATGAATGACAGCGATACCACATCAAGTAAGTAGAGGGTTCAAGTTTGATCGGTACCATTGAGAGCATGGTATTGACAGGGAGCGGATCGGTGGTGGAAGAGGATGATGCCGCCATTGAAAAACCTGAAGCGTAGGGTTGCGAGAACAGAATATTTGCGAGACAATGATACTGGAGGGGACCTGTCCAGAAATCAGTCGAGGAGTTGGAGGGGACCAGTCCAACGAAGTGAGCCGGCGAGCGGAAGAGATGATCGGCGGCAGCAGAAAAGTAGGTTTAGGATCGTGTTTAGGCTCTGATACTATGTGATGATAATTAGAATATCACCGTTGATGAGGTGATTGGAAGAATTTCACTATAAATAAGGATACAATTACAACAATAATGACTAAGAATTAATGACCAATAATGACCAAGATCTAATCTATTAATTACATATTAATTATCCTTAATATATAAATTAATTATCCTTAATAATAACAAGTTGCATGGTTATAAAATGCACTATAAATGCACGGTGCATTTAGATGCACATGAAACCCACTCATTCAACTCAGCTCCTTAGAATAAGATTGCAGACCATCAATTTGAAAAAACAATTCAGTCTGATTAATACTCGTTGATAATTCAATATTCAATATATGAGGAAAAAAAGAAAAGAAAAAGTTAAGGGCCCGCTTGATTATTCAATGTAAGCTCGTTTATATTCAATTCTACACGTTGATTAGTTGTGTCCGACACGAAATCTAATATTATTATAAATACTTTCAAATTGACACACCACGTGGCGTAGATCTAGCGTATCATATCCGCATCCGTGTTCCAAGTACCTATAGAGTATCTAACACTATATTGTTTAAAAATTCGGAGTATGTATCCATGCATTCTAGCTCTATATTGATTGACTCATTATTGATATTCATTAACATTCTCATTTTCAACTTATACCAAACGAACCCTAAATGTGTTTGAAAGTATGATAACCATCGATCCACCGTCCGAACCATGATCGCATTAGTGGATATAAAATAATGAATTTAATTTATTATATTAGTACAACTTATGAAAATGTTATAACTATAGAGCATGTCTATCTAAACTTAGGTTCAAGTGATTTTTTTTTTTTAGTATTATGTACTATCACATTGTATGTGCAAAATCACTACAAGAAAACAGTGAAATTCCAACGGTAAAATTCCAACGGATTTTGGTGCTTTTACCGTTGGAATCATTGATTCCAATGGCAATTCCAATGGAAATCACCCCGTTGAAAAAGTGTCTGTTGGAATTGCAAAATTCCAACAATAATTAGCCAAAATTCAGATGGAATAATATTTCAACGCCGCATTCCAACGGATCGTCACCGTTGGAATTTTCAACGGGTGAAATATCTTCCAACACATGTTCCATCGCAAATTCCAACGATAAATAGCCATTGGAATTTTTTTCCAACGATTTTTGTCCTTTGGAATTTCAACGGTTGGAAAATTATCCATCGCCAATTCCAACTGTAAAAATTTAGTTGGAAAAAAAATTCCAATGAATATGACCATTGGAATATTCAGTTGTTGGATTTTTCACCAATGCAAATTCCATTGACAATTCCAACGGCATATATCTGTTGGATTTATTCCAACGTATTTTGCCCGTTGGAATTTCAATAATTGGAAAATTATTCATCACGATTTCCGAGGACAATTCCTACGATAAATTTTTTTGTTGGAATAAAAATTCCAACGAACATGTGACGTTGGATTTTTTAGATTGTTGAAATTTTTCCACGACAAATTCCAACATCAAAATCAACTGTATTTTTCATTGGAATTATTCCGTCGGATTTTAGCCGTTGGAAATTCAATTGTTGGAAATTTATCCATCACAAATTCAAACAATATTATTCTATTGGAATAATTATTCCAATGAACATGTATCATTGGAATATTTAGCTATGAAAAATTATTATATGTAGATTCCAATGTCATTTCCAACATTGTTACCATTGGAATACTAGGTAATAGAAAAATACCAATATTTTTTAATTGGATTTTTTTTATAAAATATTTAATTGATTCATTGCTATATGAAAATGCCATGAAAAGGCCCTATCAAAATAAATAAAAAAGAACACATCATAGCAACATGCAAATATATAATCATATTAATCGAATATATAATAATTCCAAAGTCAAGTGCATATATAAAATAAGCAATGTCATAACATAAACAATAAATTATAGAAATCACAATTGTAAATACCAAATGTTGATCATCCTCCCAACTCTCATCACCAACAAAAAAAAAAAACTAATTAAATCCTAGAGGTCACCACCATCCATCGTCATCATCATGATTACCAACGTTAGTCATGTCGTCATCATCATCCTCCTCATTCTCACTATCAGCGTTAGCCATGTCGTCATCATCATCCTCCTCATTCTCACAACCAAAGTTAGCCATGTCGTCATCATCATGAAGAGAAACACCTGAAGAAGAGGTATCATGAGTAGTGTTGGATGATGCATTGATCATCTTCTTTATCGAAGCCAAGTCACTCTAAACCACGGTCAAACGATTTCTTAAGGCTTGAACCTCAAAATTAGTGGTATGGGTGATCTTCCTTACTTTGGATCCTGAACTTGAAGAATTATAGTGAAATACTTCTGATCCAAATCCATAAGATTGTCCCCTCTTTCCCGCACTAGCTTCATAAAGGATTTCTGAATCATCAATCTCATCTTCAGTTGCACCTCCAGACAACAGACTAGCCTTTTTCTTTTTATACTTATTCTGCATGTCATTTACAACAAGTGTCAAATGTTAGACTTCATAAATGTAGAATATATACCAAAGAAATATATATACATATATAATAATATTCACTCCCTAAAATCCAACTCTTATTTTATAAATACTTACATAAACTTTATCGGCTCTAGTATTATTCCATTTACTAGTTCCTTCATTATAGTTGAGCTTCAAGAAAACCTCAGGGACTGTAGCATCTCTCCCCAACCCTAATTTCATTCCCTAAATTAAAGAAATAATTAATAATTCAAGGTAAATTTAAATAAAAATACAAATATGACTTAATTAACTTTAAGAAGCTACACTTACCAATCGTCTTGTATGCTCTGAGATGGAAATAGCACCACCCCGATTCAAACAACCATCGGTATTATTGGATATATTCTTCTTGTTTTGCTCAGACATACTAAGGAATTTAGTGTCTATCTTCCATTTGGTGTGAAGTTCCTTAAGCACTCCATCAGACAACCATTTCCCTAAGGATCTTTTCCTGCGAATATCAGCCAAGCTTACACGAACAACAGTTGCTGCTTTATGTTTCCATATACGTTTAATGTCATCGTTATGCTCATTTTCCCATCTACAATTATTCTATATAGAAAAAAAACTTCTTAAATTTATACATAATTGAACAAAATTTGACAATCAAATATTTATATAAGCTTAGTGTATTACCTGAAATTGTACAAACCACATGTGTTTTACATTATTTGGAATTTCGCTCCATCCGAGCCATGCTTCTTCGTATTTACTCTTGATGGTTTTGCCGATAAGCTTATCTGCTTCTTGAGGAAAGAATCTGTTACACAAAAATTATGAAAATTAATATACATTAGTTAATAAAATAAATACATTAGAATGCAAGTAGTTTGAGTATCTTACTCATTTTCGTTTGGTTGAATCAACGTCTTACTAAGGATTGATGCGCTTGGAGTTCCTGGTGAAGAACCGTCAAGAGAGGGAGAAGGGTGTGGAGAACTATTGTTGGGAACCCCCTGAGATGCTCCCTCAGAATCTGTATGAACTCTCTCAGATGGTGCAGTGACTCTCTGAGATGCTCTATCAGATGTTGTAATGTCTCTCTCAGGTGAATGTCTCTCGGATTGTGCAGACACCCTCTCAGATGGTCTAGGGTATCTCTCAAATGAGGCTCTTTCAGATTGAGCTCTCTCAAATGGTGTATGAGACCTATGAGATGCTGGATAGTAAAGACTCCCTCTCAGATGGTGTATAGTCTTTCTCAGATGGGTCTCTTGCATATGGAGTTCTCTCAAATGGTGTTGGGGTTGTATCAGATGAAGCTCTCTCAATTGGTAATTGATTGCCAAAGTTCGTGGATATAATTTTTGAGCTAGTGCCTCTGAGATGCTCTTTCAAATACTCTCTACCTATGATTTTTCCTTTACCTATACCATTTTTTGAGATAGTGCATCTACCTCGAAAACCACCACAACCACTTCTACCTGTCATCTGTGGAGATTAAACATGCATATTTTTAATTTAAGATAAAATAACAATTAAATGCCATAAATAAAAAATAATAATTAATGTGTAATTAAATGAAATGTGTAACTTGCAATAAACAAGCCTGTTTTAAACAATTGGGGAGAGATAGACGTATAAGATAACATATTAAATAATATAACCACTGTAATATTGTCCCTAACATTGTCCAATTAGCATATGTTAAGAGACGAACACATGCAAATTTTTTGATAATCTTCTATCATGATTTTTATTTTTAATAAAAAGAATTCCAATTATTTTAACTTCCATCATTCAATTAAATATGAAGATGCTTAACAGGACCAAAGTCTTACTGTTTATGTTTCAAACCAATCATGAACTTTCTTTAACTTTATAAATAATAATCACAATCACAGTAATCTTTTCTATCTAATCTAAATATTATTTCATTTCTCTAATTTTAAATAGCCGATTATTTTTCTCTTCTTAATTACTACTTCTTCGCTGGCGGAAAACATATTAAAAAGTATAAACACTATGTCCCCAAGTCAATTATCCCCAAGCTTGTCAGTAATATTAAAAAACTATACACTGCACTCTATCCCTAACATATTAACCATCATAAGAAAACATATAAACTGTCCGGCAGAAAAAAAATTACGCTTGGGTTGTTCGGCAGAAAAAAAAATTCTCAATCTACAACTAATTGGGTTGTTCAAAATCTTAAACCTAATACTGAAATCGCATCCGAACTGATACAAATTTGGGAAAAAAACAGATACAAATCATGGAAAATAAGAAATACTTTAAACCCTAATTATCCATATCACTTAAACAACCATAATTTTCTTCTGCCATCATCATCAACAACCATTACATACACAATATTTTTTTTAAAAAGAACATAAACTGCAAAAATTATATACAAAACATGGTATTGAAACTAATGCATTGGAATACCTTAGTCGGCACCCAGGAGCGATGCGTTTTCGAACAATGAGAAGAAGAAGAACAACCTGCCAGTAGGAGAAGAAGGACTAGGGTTTTCCTTGTGATATATATGGGAATGAAATAAGGACGTGTGTTAATTAGAGGGAATTATGTAATCACTTATTAATTAGAGGAATTTCAAATACGAATTTTGGAGCTGACCGCCTCTTTTTCCCACTAAATTTTCTCAAATTTTTTGCAATTTTATCATATTCAAATAATCTATATATAATTTCCTGTAAAAAAAAAAATCAGTTTGTACCTGATTTGAAAGGGGGAATTTAGTGTTGGTTTTTTTTTTATGAAGAATTTCTCGATTTAAAAATAAAATAAAATTGGAAGAGTGAGTATAGAATTGAACAGATGGTGTTCAATGTGAAGTGAGAAGGGAAATGTGAAGATTATTTGACAAGAAGTGAATTAAGATTTGCTTGTTTTTGTTTTAATCGAGTTAATACACAAGTGTATTACTTTTTAATAGGAACTACACATCTTTTATTTTTTAATACACAAGTAAATTATTTTGGATATTTATGATGAACAAAATTATTTTAAATCAAAATCATATAATATTTATAATAACAATAATCATACAATAATATATATGGTATCCATTGAAAATTAAGTAGCATAAATGTTAAATTTATATAAAATAACTGTGTAAAAGTATGTGAGTTAAATAGTGACACTTCATGTACCAAAAGGTGTACTAGAAAAAAGAGTTTATGTAAATTAAGATTAAATTATTTACATTTTTTATAATCCTTAAGTAGAACCAAATTTGAAACATGAAATCTCAAATCCAATTTTGTAATTCCAAATCAAGCATGCTCTAAATATCAATTTTCTTGTAGTGTTGTACTAATAATTTTAGATTATAGTTATGTGATCAACAATGAAGAATTTAAATCTAGTTTCTCAAAATATTTACAGTGGCTGCGTATGAACTTTGATAAACACTTATATGAATTTAAATTCACATGAACTTTTTCTTTAAGTATCACAATTGTACATACTCATTATCACTGTTGTGCATACGCACTATCATCATTATTATACATAGTATTACTATTTAAAAATAAAACTTTTTTCAAACAATTAGGAAATTAAAAAAAATAATTCGCATGAATTGAGTCCAAAGAAACCTATTCAAGAACTTTCACCTTTCGCGGAGATTTGAGTATTTATTCTAATTTAATTCGCATTGGATATCTGGACATTCATTATAATCAATCTCATGTATTCTTCCAAATGAATTTTTAAATTTTACTTTTAATTTTTTTCATAAGCTTAATTTGATCCGACTTGTGAATATTTTAAATTCATATAGGCAAAGTATAGGGTGAACGAGTTTCGAACAAGAATTTGTGAATCTGGTTAAGGAGTGTGACTTATATTACTAAAGATTAGTAGTTGTGATAAATGAAGGGTATTACTCATAATTAGTCATAACACTGAAATATTAACTCTCTCTCTACAAGTCTGTAAGTTACATGACGAAAATCAAAATAAATAAATAAACCAATAGGATCAATATCAAAAGTGACAAAGTTATAGGGCGAAAAAAAACATCTTCCATTAAATAAATAATGGCTAGGTCTTGTATGCACCCTGTGTTGGGAAATAAGTTGCACAGATCTATTCGGGGTGAATATTTAAATACAAATTTAATTTTTATAATTATTACTAGCATGAATTAATCCTATATTAATTCAAATAATAATCCAACAACATATCATGCATATAATAATTCACGTAAAACCTACGTATGCGGAATTCTACGAGTTTACGTGAACGTACCTCTTGGGATGACAACGGTGTGGCTGAATAGACTAACCGTAAGGACTTCCCAAGTATTCCCTTAGCCCTCGTTCTACTATCCGGTGGAAGGATTCTTGTGAACGATTTAACAAAAGGAAAATAAATTATGTTGCACCACCTTTGTGGATTTACTAATTTTTCCAGCACATGGAATGATACTTGGGAATGAAGTAATCATCCCCTATTTATAGAGGCCAGGTGGTCGAAAATTTAGGTCTAAAATAATGTGGAAAAATCTTTTCTTGATCTTCAAGAAATCTTGAATATATCTCTTATATTCTTTTTCCCATAATTATAATATTCCACAAAATCCCACCTTCTCTATTTGCTATGGAATTTTCGAAAATATTGGGGTGGGTCAAGAATCCAAGATTTGGATCTTCTTGAATTTATGAGATATTCTTGTATTTCAAGAAATACATATCTTCCATAATATCTTTTCAAGAAAATCAAGAAAATCTTTCTTGCCCACTATATTTTCTAATTTTTCGAAAATCACATCATAGATAACCTAGTGGGAGATTTCTTGAATTTAATGAGATTATCTTGTATTCCAAGAATACATATCTTCATTCCATAACAAAATTCAAAGAAAATCTTTCTCCCAACATATCTATGATTTTTGAAATTTAGTTGGAAAATTAAGCAACAATATTTATTTTATTTTAATCACATTTTTCAGTTAATGGACTATATATTGGGCTACTCAGGGGGCCTTTAGGAGAATTAAGATTGGACCTTCTAATGGACCTTGAATATCTAATATTGAGCCACAATATTATTCAAGCCCATAAATATTAATTAATCCCACTACATAATTAATATTGCACTATCCATCTTAACCCATATTACAGTCAATATGGCTCCCGGTTATTATTTCCCGTGTTTAAGATTATCTAGCCCATTAATTAATTCAAGCCACTGAAATAGCTTTCCATTAATTAATATATTTTGTCCTTGGTCAAGGAACGGTTCAACATTATTATCCATACCGGAAACTAATTCCACTTGCAAGATTTGGTATGATAAAGCTTATGAACCTCCCAAGGGGGCAAATCGAACAAGCGTACTTGCACACGATTCTTCGTATTAAATCTTAGCAATCACATGTGACTAACAATATTGTCCAAGATAAAAAGTATTGAATCTCGTTGATTCGCTACCCATGATAAGTCAAAGCAATAGTTACCAATCCCACGTGATCCTATTTAAGGAACGAAGATTAAGAAATAACGAACCACTGAGGTCTAATTCTTCCTTGTTCAGTTCTGAAGAATTTATCCTCCTGTAGGTCCTATTCAGTGCATCAGTCATGCACTAGTGTAATCTCTTGGTCAAGACAAGTCAATCTGAGCCTTACACTTCAACCTTTCGCGATGGGTTGTTCATTTCCATCTAGGTCGTGAATGACGTACTTTTAGTTACAAGGGACTGCTAATTTAATCTTTTGTGATCTGGTATCACTAAATTAACTACAATGTAACACGTACGAATTATTGAACAGTTATGCAGTAAATATATGTAACATTCAATAATATTTAAAGCATCAGTGATAAACAATTTATTTCAGTAAATAAGTTCGAAATTCCATTTTGATTATACAAAGTAAAAAGCATACTTTCTAGTATAATCCCAACAATCTCCCACTTATACTCAAAGTCTGCTTTTAAGTATACTACAACATGTCTCGTGTAGTCTGTGACATCTAATGTCACCTACAAGAACCTAATAATTTCTCCCACTTATACTCAAAGCAGATTGACAACAGTCTTGACACTCATTCCTTTCACATGTCTCTCGAATGTATGCAGAGGCAGACCCTTTGTGAATGGATCTGCTAGGTTGTCATCAGACGCTATCTTTGCCACATCTATATCTCCTCTCTTAACGATTTCTCGTATAAGATGGTATTTCCTTTCAATGTGTTTGATGGCCTTGTGGGCTCTTGGTTCCCTTGAATTTGCAACTGCTCCGGCATTGTCACAATAAAAGTGATTGTGCTGGGCAAATTCGGAATTACGTCCAAGTCCACTAGGAAATTCTTGAGCCAAACCGCTTCTTTCACTGCCTCGCAAGCAGTTACATATTCGGTTTCCATGGTAGAATCTGCGAAGCATTTCTGCTTAACGCTTCTCCATGTCACGGCTCCTTCCCCCATGCAAAACACATTACCGGAGGTAAATTTTCTGGAGTCCATGTCTGATTGGAAATCCGAGTCCGTGTAGCCGATTGGGATTGGACCATCTGGCTGATAAACCAACATTCTATCCCGAGTTCTTTTCAGATACTTCAGAATGTTTTTAACTGCCGTCCAATGCTCTTTCCCGGGGTTACTTTGATATCTTACCACCATGCCTACGACAAAGCAGATATCCGGTCTCGTGCACATCATTGCATACATGAGGCTTCCGACAGCCGAAGCATAAGGAATGCCTTTCCTGTCATCTATCTCCTTTTGCATCTTAGGGGACATTTTCTTGGATAGATGGATTCCATGCCTGAAAGGTATGAAGTCTTTCTTGGAATCTTGCATGCTGAAGTGTTTCAAGACAGTGTCTATGTATGAATCTTGTGATAAGCCGATCATCATTTTCTTGCGATCTCGAGTGATCTTGATCCCAAGGATGTGTCCGGCTTCCCCTAAGTCTTTCATATCAAACTGTTTTGAAAGCCATGCCCTTACGTCTGATAACACCTTTACATCGTTCCCGATGATCAGAATGTCATCTACGTATAGTACTAAGAATACCAATGCAGTCCCGACACGCTTTTCGTATACACAACTTTCAAACTCATTTTGATCGAACCCATAAGACTTTATAACCTGATCAAAACATTGGTTCCAAGCTCTGGATGCCTATTTGAGTCCGTAAATGGACTTCATGAGCTTACAAACCAGGTGTTCTTGGCCTTTTTCAATGAAGCCTTGGGGTTGTTGCATATAGATCTCTTTATCAAGACTTCCGTTAAGGAAACCTGTCTTGACATCCATTTGCCAGATTTCAAAGTCGAAATGCGCAACAATCGATAAGAGAATATGGATGGACTTAAGCATGGCTACGGGTGAAATAGTTTCCTCATAATCGATCCCTTCTTTCTGAGTATAACCTTTCGCCACTAGTCTTGCTTTGAAGGTGTCAACCTTCCCGTCCGGTCCTCTTATTCTCTTGTACACCCACTTGCAACCAATGGGTTTGACCCCATTAAGTGGTTCGAATAGCTCCCACACTCTGTTATGAAACATTGAACCCATTTCGGCTTTCATTGCTGTTTGCCAAGAACCTGCATCCTTATCTTGGAGTGCCTCGTCATATGTCCATGGGTTTGATTCGTCTTGTCCGGGAATCAAGTTCGAGGACTCTCCTATTCCCATGAATCTCTCGGGCTGTCTTACAACCCTCCCACTACGACGAGGCTCCGGTTGTGAAAACGCGTCGTTTGGTATATCGTCTAGTACAGTTGGCATTGATGTCTGCCCTCTTAGCTCATTTAAGGTAATCTCACTTCTGGGTCTTCTTGCATTCATATAGTCTTCTTCCAAAAATCTAAAGTGGGTGCTTATGACCACCTTTTGATCTTTGAGACCATAGAACATACACCCTTTTGTTCCCTCGAGATATCCTACAAACAACCTTAATTATGATCGAGGGTCCAACTTACCGGCTTCCTTGTCCAACACGTAGACCGGACACCCCCAAATTCTCATGTGTCTCATACTAGGCTTGCGCCCTGTCCACAATTCTTTGGGAGTTTGGGGAACTGATTTGGATGGAACCAAGTTCAGAATATAAGCCGCTGTTTCCAAGGCATGACCCCAGAACAACTTGGGCAGATCCGCATAACTCATCATAGATCTAACCATTTCCAAAAGAGTTCTGTTTCTTCGCTCTGCAACCCCATTTTGTTGACGGGTTCCGGGTGCAGTGAGCTGGGATGCAATCCCTTCATCAGATAAGTACTTCAAAAACTCATTGCTGAGGTATTCGGCTCCACGATCAGATCGTAGAGACTTGATACGTTTTTCCTTATGATTCTCTGCTTGAGCCTTAAATTCCTTGAATTTCTCGAAGGTCTCAGATTTATGCTTCATAAGGAAAATGTAACTGTACCTTGAGTAATCATCAATAAAAGTGAAAAAATACTCATAACCTCCTCTTGCTTTGGTTGACATTATACCACATACATCCTTGTGAACGATCTCTAACACTTCTTTGGCTCTATTCCCCTTGGCTCCAAATGCCCTCTTGGTCATTTTACCCTCCAAATATGATTCGCAAGGTTGGAATTGGTTCAACTTGGAGAAACTCCAGTGAACCGTCTTTTACCAACCTTTGGATCCTCTTTGGATTTATATGACCCAATCTTAGATGCCAAAGAAGTGTCTCGTTCACGTCTGATGAACGTTTTCTTTTCTCGGAAACAGTTGATGTGTTATAGGATGCATTTCGTGAGTGGTGTGCACAGTTAATTGTATAGAGATTTTCCATCAATGTCCCATAACAGATACACTCATCATTTCAAGAAATGATTTCATTCTTATTAGAAGAAACTAAGTGTCTATTAACAGAATTTTAGAAACTGGAAGTGAATTCTTTCTAAAACTGGGAACATAAAGAACATCTCTTAAAATTAGAACTTTGTCTTCAAAAGACAAGTGCACTTCTCCCACTGCTTCAACTGCCACTCTCGTAGCATTGTCCAGTGTGATGAGGATCTCACTGCCACTAAGTTGTCGGATCAGTTTGAACCCGTGAAGCAAACATGATTAGTGGATCCCGTATCAACTACCCACGAATGAGAAGTATACGCCGCTAAACAAGTTTCAACAATTAGTGCGTGAGAATTACCTTTCTTTCCGTCCCTTTGGGGTTGGAACAGGCAAAACCTCTATTGTCCTCTCTCACCGCAGCTTAAGCACTTCCTCTTTGGATTTTTCTTGACACCACAAGCATTCCCCATCTTACCATTGCCCTTGGCAACAGTTGAGTTTTATTGCTTATGCCTTTTGGTCCTCTTCTTATTCTTGCCTTCCTTTGGCCTAAAGATGAAGACGGACCAATTGCCGTCAAAGCTTGAGTTTTGTGTCCCATCAACATCTTTGCCGAGACCAAAAGCTTGCAACAAATCAGCTAGCGAGGCCAAAATGCTCAAAAACTTTTTGGGCAGAGAGTGAAGTACCAAATTCTTCTGAGTCTCACTCAGAATCTCAAGTTTGTTCAAATGGGCCATCTATTTTGAGGACGTAGTCCCTTACGGGTTTGCCCTCCACCATTTCTAGCGATGACATCTTTCGCAAGGTGATCTGACGAGTCCCGCATGTTTTGACTCGTCAGTTGGCTCATAAGATTTTGGTGTGTCAAGAATCCACTTGTGCTTTTGTGCAGTTAGGACAATTATAATTTTCGTTTCCAATCAATATAGTTTCCATACATATTGTATTGACTTTAAGTATAATAACAGTGGATTAAAAGGTTACGACATGCTTTGAATCGAAATAAATAATAATATGCATAAGCACAAATATATCACAAGGTTCGATCACATGTTTCATATTAAAATCTCAAAAAAAAATATGAACATGCATCGCCAACAACTTCAAAAAACAGTTTAAATAAGCCCGCGTGGGGTGGGTCATTATTTAAACACATTCAAGCGAAAAGTTACAAACAAGAACGATTACAAACCTTTAATATCCAGTTAATAGTTGGCTCCCATTTGACCAATATAAAATTGACAGGGACTTGAGGAAGTATATGCATATCAATTTTATACCTAAGTAATAACCATGATTAAATCTGAGATTATTATTTCGCTTTGAACGAGCCTCGTTGGGAGGGTCATCGTCCGCCACTAGTAATAATCCACAATCATCCATTTGGAATTCATTCATGTGAAAGCTATCTTTTGACCGGTCCCAAGGAAATTTCTCCAATAAATTCACAAATAAATAAATCATGGAGGTCAAAATTAATTCAATTTTATTATCCTAATAAAATTGTCAATTAATAATTTAAACATACTTAGTAATTTTGAAGTTGAGATTTTTCATTTGGCAACTCTCATGCAAACACATTTAAACAAATTAAATAAAGCATAAGATAAAGCACAAAATAAATCAAGCAAAAAAAGAAAAATAAACATATTGGGCACAAATTATCCAATTGTCTTGGTTTGATTTTTCTTGCCTTGATCTTGAAGAAACACACCGTCCCCGAATTTCTCCCCTCGATCGTCTCGAAAAATTACTCCATCTCGAACGCCATGCCCAGCAACATTTCGATGCACGCCAAGATCCGCCGGGGTCCGGCATTATTCAAATCGGCCTCGGCAAAGTCGACAGTAGTGCCCGCCAGCGCCTCGCGCGGCCTCGGCGAGCTAAGCGGCTCTCGGCGGCGGCGAAGCGTCGTCATCGCATCGCCAGCCGATGCCTCGCTTCGCGGTTCTTAGCTCCGCCGCGTCAGCCCGCGCCCGTCTTATCTCCGCCTCCGTCCGCTTGGCACACGTTCGGCGCGTAGTCTTTGCGTGCACCCTAAGCGCCCCGCCCGTCTGTGTGCCAGATCTCCAGCCTTCGCCTCGTCCTACGGTGCCCGTGCGTGCTGTAGCATCATCGTCCGTGTAGCGTGCCTCCTGGCACATTTCATTCGTTTAACGCCGCAAATTTACCTACTCCGTTCTGATTTAAATGCTTAAATTCTTCGTCTCCGTCCTCGTTTCTCGATCCGGTTACAATTTATTTACAAAAATAAATAAACCTAGATGTAGACTAATCTATTACATTGATCAAATCAAACAAATTCTAATCTACTCGTGGATTTTCTCACGAGGCAAAACGAATCCGAACGAATCGAATTAAAAACCACAGTTTATATGCATGCATAAATAAACACATTAAATTCAATGACAATTGGATACCTGCAAAACAAATCTAGCAATTCTACTATCCAATTTCAAATTTAATGTCTGCGAATTAAATTACAATTTAAAAAAATTCAGAGCCCGAAACCGTGGCTCTGATACCAGTTGTTGGGAAATAAGTTGCACAGATCTATTCGGGGTGAATATTTAAATACAAATTTAATTTTTATAATTATTACTAGCATGAATTAATCATATATTAATTCAAATAATAATCCAACAACATATCATGCATATAATAATTCACGTAAAACCTACGCATGCGGAATTCTACGAGTTTACGTGAACGTACCTCTTGGGATGACAACGGTGTGGCTGGATAGACTAACCGTAAGGACTTCTCAAGTATTCCCTTAGCCCTCGTTCTACTATCCGGTGGAAGGATTCTTGTGAACGATTTAACAAAAGGAAAATAAATTATGTTGCACCACCTATTAATAGAACGGCACATGGAACGGTACTTGGTAATGAAGTAATCATCCCCTATTTATAGAGGCCAGGTGGTCGAAAATTTAGGTCTAAAATAATGTGGAAAAATCTTTTCTTGATCTTCAAGAAATCTTGAATATATCTCCTATATTCTTTTTCCCATAATTATAATATTCCACAAAATCCCACCTTCTCTATTTGCTATGGAATTTTCGAAAATATTGGGGTCAAGAATCCAAGATTTGGATCTTCTTGAATTTATGAGATATTCTTGTATTTCAAGAAATACATATCTTCCATAATATCTTTTCAAGAAAATCAAGAAAATCTTTCTTGCCCTCTATTTTCAAAATTTCGAAATATCCTTATGAATAACCAAGTGGGAGATTTCTTGAATTTAATGAGATAATCTTGTATTCCAAGAATACATATCTTCATTCCATAACAAAATTCAAAGAAAATCTTTCTCCCAACATATCTATGATTTTCAAAATTTATTTGGAAAATTAAGCAACAATATTTATTTTAATTTAATCACCTTTTTCAGTTAATGGACTATATATTGGGCTACTCAGGGGGGCTTTAGGAGAATTAAGATTGGACCTTCTAATGGACCTTGAATATCTAATATTGAGCCACAATATTATTCAAGCCCATAAATATTAATTAATCCCACTACATAATTAATATTGCACTATCCATCTTAACCCATATTACAGTCAATATGACTCCCGGTTATTATTTTCCGTGTTTAAGATTATCTAGCCCATTAATTAATTCAAGCCACTGAAATAGCTTTCCATTAATTAATATATTTTGTCCTTGGTCAAAGAACGGTTCAACATTATTATCCATACCGAAAACTAATTCCACTTGCAAGATTTGGTATGATAAAGCTTATGAACCTCCCAAGGGGTTCGTATTAAATTTTAGCAATCACATTTGACTAATAATATTGCCCAAGATAAAAAGTATTGAATCTCATTGATTCGCTACCCATGATAAGTCAAAGCAATAGTTATCAATCCCACGTGATCCTATTTAAGGAACGAAGATTAAGAAATAACGAACCACTGAGGTCTAATTCTTCCTTGTTCAGTTCTGAAGAATTTATCCTCCTGTAGGTCCTATTCAGTGCATCAGTCATGCACTAGTGTAATCTCTTGGTCAAGACAAGCCAATCTGAGCCTTACACTTCAACCTTTCGCGATGGGTTGTTCATTTCCACCTAGGTCGTGAATGACGTACTTTTAGTTACAAGGGACTGTTAATTTAATCTTCTGTGATCTGGTATCACTAAATTAACTACAATGTAACACGTACGAATTATTGAACAGTTAGGCAGTAAATGTATGTAACATTCGATAATATTTAAACCATCAATGATAAACAATTTATTTCAGTAAATAAGTTTGAAATTCTATTTTGATTATACAAAGTAAAAAACATACTTTCTAGTATAATCCCAACACCCTGGTGCACCGTGCATTCATAGTGCATTTTAGAAACGTGCAACTTGTTATGCTAAAAAGTGTAACTTATTTACACAGAAAAGTGCAATTGTTAATATGGGAACAATAATTGCACGTTTCTATTTTGTATAGTTGCACGCTTCTAAAATGCACTATGAGTGCACGGTGCACCTGGGTGTATATGAGACTCACTCATACATAAAATATTGTGACCAGTCAATAAAATGGAAAGAGGTTTGCAGTTGCTAGCAAGACTTTCTACGCTATCACTGCCTTAAATAAATTTAAAGATTGAAAAGATGCTATGATTCACCATAAATCTAGAAAATCTTTTAAATATTTAGAATCTCCAAAAATATAGTGAAGTATGGAATAATATAAAATCTTGAATAAAATATATATACATTAACCATAAATCTTGAAAATATTTCTAAAAAATTAGATATTCAAGAGATATTGTAAAATAATTAGGAGAATATGTAGTTTTTATAATGTAAAAAGTCACATTATTAATTGCAAGTACATATCAACTATCATTATCATTATCATTATCAAGGTCGTAGCTATATACCTTTCAATGAAAAGCCGTATCTATGTATATATATATATATATTATATGTACTTTTGTATAATTCTAAATCTTCAATTATTTATTCCTAAATAGTTGAAGAAGCAAATGCCACGCCCCCTCCACATAGGGGTTGTTTGTTTACAGTTTTGAGGGGATTTGAAATCCTATAGAGGGGATTTGGAAGTATTTGATATAAAGTAAAAAGTGTATTTGTATTTTGTATATGTTTGGGAGTGTGGATTTTATAGGATTTGATAAAGTAAGATTTTGAAAAATTAGATGAAAGAAAAAAATATTATATTGTAAAAAGTAATGTAGAAATGATTGGATGATTGTTTAATGATTAATGTGTTTGTATATTATATTATATAATGATAATAAAGTAAAAAAGGAGGAGAGAGAGTATTGAGTTGGATATATAATAATAATTGGAAAGTGTGTGATAGATGATTGATAGTGTATTAAAAATTGTGTTTGAAAAAGGTAAAGTAGGTGTATTATAGGTATTATACAGTAGAATTTTGGAGGATTTAAAATTTTGTCTTTGAAATCCGATAAAAACAAAATTTGAGATTTGAAATTTAAAGTTCACTTCTGAAAAGTTTCGTAAACAAACTAGAAAGGATTACCACCTCCACATTAATACCGGATACTACTAATCAATATCAACGCCCCCTCTTTATTTTATATTATAAAAAAATTAATAATTAAAAAAGAAAAAAGAAAAAAGGGCAGACTCAAAACTTTCAATACCCGTTAATCGACCTAGCCCCAATTCATGAAATCAAAAAGCAAAATCCACTTCCAATTCAATCAAAAGCTTGCTTGTTTCTTTATCCCGACCGCCGACGGCTTCTGATAGCGGCCCATCACACCGATGCTCTTCAATTCATCCACTAAACACGCTAGCGCTCGCACAAGACTTGTAACTGGTAAGTTGTTTGTTCGGTGGTTGTGCGTTTAGCTTGAAGAAATTGCATGTGTTATGATCCGCCATTGTTGTGATTTGAAGCTGATAGAGAGAGAGAGAGAAAGAAAGAGAGATAGGTAGGTTGTTATATATAGTAGTGTTGTTGTGAAGAGCGCAGTGTGTAGTGCATAGTGGAAATTGCAAGTGAAGTTGCAGCCAAGTATTGTGTATGTCTATGCAAATGTGTATATATAGGCCATAGGGGCTTCATGAGTTTGTTACTAATAATCTGTATATTTTCCTACACAAAATTGTGCATCTTCAACGCTTTTGCATCCTCTAATGATAAAGGGAAGGTTTAAGGATAATGATTATTGATTAATGAGATTAGGAAGTTAATGAGGGATTAGTTCTATAATGATCAATAATTTGGATGTGATTATGTCATGGGCTTTGCAGATTGCTTTTTATATGGAGTTAATTGAGATTTTCTAGTTTTGGCAATATATTAACTGCACAGTTTTGACTTTCTGTCTTTTACTCATGTAGATATACATGTGATGTTATTATTGTTTACTTGAAGGAGCAAATTAGGAACAGGGGCTCACTTCTTCATGTGAAGCATAGTGACTGCCTTAAAGAGTAAATAGATAACATTTTCTGTGCGTATGTTTTGTTTGAAGCATATACATGACTCTCTTAATGTAGTAATAGAAGATTTGGTAGGCAATAATATATGACCTGATATCTGTGCTTTTGTTCTTACTGAAATAATTCTCAGAACATTGTCGGCTTCAAAATGTGGGTAGCTTTCAATTATTATGAGTTATCCAACTAATTTACCAACTAATACTGTTAAGTTAAACAACTGATGTTTTTCAGTCAATTTCATCACCTCTAAATAGATGAAGAGCCCTTAGTGATGAAGTACATATATTTTTTGGAACATTTTATAACGAATCATTGATTACCATTAATTTAGCTAAACATAATTTCTTTATTTTTTTAAGTTCGATTACATCTACAGTGATAATGGAGATACCAGAGCATCGTCGTTGGATGTATATTAGAAAAGATCAAAATAGATTGCTGCATTATGTTGGACCATCAATGACTTTCCTGCCTACGAAATGTTATCTGGTTGGTCGACAGATGGTAGATTGGGGTGCCCTATTTGCATGGAACATTCAAAAGCATTTTATTTGAAAAATGGGAGGAAGACGTGCTACTTTGATTGTCATAGACAGTTCTTGCCAGTGAATCATTCTTTTCGCAAGGATAGAAAGAACTTTCTAAAAGGCAAAGCAGAACATGAAAGGACGCCTAGGCGGTACTCAGGAGTTGAATTACTTACCAAGATAAGTAATTTTTCTAAGATAACTGATACATGGAGTAGTAATACAACACCGGGCTATGGGGTTAATCATCATTGGAGCAAGCGCAGTATCTTTTGGGACTTACCATACTGGTGTGATTTGTTGAATCCACATAACATAGATGTTATGCACACTGAAAGTAATATCTTTCAAAATGTATTCAACACAGTTATGGATGTTAAAGGTAAAACAAAGGATAACATTAAAGCAAGGATGGATCTTCCTTTATATTGTATGTTGGGATATTTTAGTTTTGATGAATTATGCCAAAACATTATCAACTTGTGTTATTGAAGCTAATTTACAGATAACAAGTTGAGGGGGAACGAAAAGAACAAGTTGAGGGGAACTCACTTTAATCGAAGTAGATGATCGAGATCGACGAGGTCATAGATTTAGGCCGACGAGATCGATGAAGTTAGATGAGTTCAAAAGTTAAGCGATGAAATTTGTCTGCAAAATCGGAAGAAGAAAAAGCTAAGCCACCGATCAAGATCGGATGACGGAAACGAATCCCGGCGGAAGATCGAAAGAAAGGTTGCGGATCGGAAGAGGAGCGGATGGACCGACGAGATCGACGCGGATCGAGATCGAGATATGAAGATGAGCGATGATCAAAATCGACGTGATTGAGATCGATGTGCTAAACCGATATACTAACCTAATATGCTAACTTTGATGTACTAATTGATGCAGATAAACCGATATCTTGACTGATGTTATATTGATCGATCACGCGAAATTTGACCGGATCAAAGTAGAAGAAATCGATATTAAAAAACGTAAATGCAGATACCAGATCGGAAGAGAAGTCATCTCGCCATATTCACCGAGAATCGAACGCCATCGATGATCGGGCTAGTTCGAAAAGTTAGTGACCGGCGGCCGTGATGTCCGGATCGAAGAATCGAACTCGGTCGGCCACCAGTGTCAAGATACCGATCGATAAGGTCCGACGGGCAGGAAAGCTTTGAATCAAAAACCCGAGACTCGAGATGTCACCGGACATCGAGGCTCGGGATGAACTGAGGCTCGACATGCACTGAAGGCTCAAACAGACCAAGGCTCGAGATAGAACCGAAGATCCCGAGACTCGGAAGAATCGAGGAATATAAATTAAGTTAGAATCACCGATGTGGACCAACGAGAGGAAGACAACCAAATTGGAAAAGCTCGCAAAAGCTATGAATAGTATGGATTTGAATGTGACTCCATCCAACGGTAACATTCAAATCCACACTATAAATACAAGTTCTTCCTTCATAATTCGGTGTGGAAAAATGCATGAAACATCCATCAAGCCAAATCAAAGCATTCCCACCCTAGAACACAAGTCTGTATATACACGCATATATTCAAAGAGTGTTATAGAACCCAATCTAAGCAACCCACGATGTATCCTAAGCTTAGAGAGATTTTCCCAACCTTAGCATTGAGGCTAATCAAATGTAAGGGAAAATCTCACCATAGTTGGAAACCAAACAAACCTTACCCAAATCGGTCGGTTAAGTTTGTGGCGAGTGTGAACTTCGGAACATCTAAGAATCCCGAAAGGGAGGGTAGGCAATCCCGAGTGAGGGTGATAAGTCCCGTTGGAGTGTGAACTCGATAAACATCTGTAGGCAATCCCGTGGAGGGTGATAAGTCCAGTTGAAGGAATTTTCCTAGGAACAGGGAGAGTGGATGTAGGAGCTTGAGTTTTCGAACCACTATACTTTGTTGTGTTCTTTATTGCTTTATGTTCTTATATTGTCATATGCATTTGATTATAAGCAAAACACAACACATGAGCTTAAAAAATGCAAAAATTGGAATCACTCTGCCCTCACCCCTGTTTTATATGCACCGCTTTAAAATGTTTTGCTTCCGCACGCGCAAAATAGGTTTTCCTCCGGGACCATCATTGTACTCGCCGAACTTTAGAGTTGGAAGAAACTGGTGGAAAGATAGTGAAGCCAAAAGCTCAATACACTTTAAATATCAATCAAAAGAGAGGAATATGTGAGTGGGTACAGGGCCTGAAGTTTCTCGATGGATATGCATCTAACTTGTCAAGATGTGTTGACTTGAGATCTTGCACATTGCAACATATGAAGTCTCATGATTGTCATGTCTTCATGGAGAGATTGATTCCAATTGCATTTAGTTGTTTGTCATCTCCAATTTGGGAATCATTAACTGAGCTAAGCTATTTTTTTCGAGATTTATGTTGTCCCGTGTTGGAAACAAATAGACTTGAAGAAATGGATAAGAACATTCCTATAATCTTATGTAAGTTAGAGAAGATCTTCCCTCCAAGTTTTTTCGACGTAATGGAGCATTTACCCATACACTTGGTTTATGAAGTTATAGTTGGTGGACCCGTGCAATATAGATGGATGTATCCATTTGAGAGGTATTATTCTTGCATTAGATTTATTTTTATGTGAATATCCATTTGGAATATTAATTTACATCTTATTGTGCATTATTTTCTCGTAGATTCTTACATAGTCTTAAGAAGAAAGTTAAGAATAAAGCTCATGTTGAGGGTTCAATTTGTGAGGCATACATTCTTGAAGAAACATCTACATTTTGTTCATACTATTTTGAGCCTCACGTCCAAACAAGAAATAGAAGAGTTCCTCGAAATGACGATGGTGGTGTGTCATCTGAAAATCCACAGGTTTCTATATTCAACTATCCTGGTCGGCATGAGGGAGCATCTAAGAGTCGTTATCTCACTGCTGAAGAAATGGCAGAAGTTTCTTTATACGTACTCTAGAACTGTCCAGAAGTTGAGCCATTTTATACGTAAGTTACATCTCATATATTGTATTTTCTCTTATAATTTTTACTGATACTCGATTTATATGATGATATCTAAATTATTCCAGCATCTTCGAGGCATCTTTGTATGCAAACCACCCAAGTATCACTAGTGTTGAAGTCCAAAAACAAATAGGATCACATTTTGTCGATTGGTTCAGAAGATATGTATGTTTTATTTGGTTACACAATCTGATATTATATGTACTTATCCAATAATTGCACAATCACCTAATCTAGTTATGTTTATTATGTATTTTCAACAGGTGCATGACCTTGCTAATGGCATCCAAGATCAGTTTTTGTACAACTTGGCATGGGGTCCATTACGCCGAGTGCAGACTTATCCAGTGTATTTTGTGAATGATTATTGTTTTCACATATCTGCTTGGGCACAAGATAAGAAAACAAATAATTCAGGAGTCGCTCTTATTGGAGAAGAGACTGTATATCATGGAATCGTTCAAGAAATGGTTGAGATAGAGTATCCTGGAGAACAAATCAAAAGGTTAACCCTCTTTAATTGCAAATGGTTTGATCCCTCATCCACGGGCACAAGGATTTGCCCTAGATATGGAATTGTTGAAGTGAAATCAAACAAGAGATATAGAGGTAAAGATACATTTATATTTGCTCAACAAGCTGAGCAGGTATATTATACACCTTATCCAAATCCTACTCCTAATAAGAAAGATTGGTTTGTAGTGATTAAAACTAAGTCAAGACGTACAGTTCAATCACCAAATGCTCCATACCAAGATGATACTGGTTCCCACCTAAATGAAGTATCTTGCCAGGATGATAATGATGTTGCTTTAAGGGATTTTAATAGCATGGGTGAAGAAATAAGTCATACTACAAGTGCTCATAATCTTGAACAAGATGATGAAGCCGATGAGCATATTGAAGAAGACGAAGAAGCATCACATGAAAGTGAAGAATCTGAATCTGAAGAAGACGCTCATTCGGATTATTATGAATATAGCGATTGAGATGTCGTCTCCCACTTTGAACAACACTCACTCAGGTATTTTACCGGTCTCTATTAGATCTATGAGTTTAGTATCTGCAAAAAAAAAGTGTGTTTTTATGTATTTGTTTTGTGTGTAAAAGTGATGATTGTGATATTTAACATAGAAATCATTTGAGTGTTTCTGGTATGTTGAAATTAATCTTGAATTGATTGATTGGGCTAGTGACATTTATTTGGAGAATTTCTTAGGCCTGCAATGTTTGTGATATATTGAATCTTGTTGCCATCCAATTTGTATTTGAATAACAGATATCAATTTTGTGACATTACTTATCAATTTAATTCATATTAAATTTTCAAAGCTCTTTGATTATGTTTTTTTTACTTTGATTCCTCTAATTTAAATGAGACAAAAAATCAGGGGAGATTGTTATTTTTGGAGGCAATATATATCTATAACTTACTTACTATGAAAGACCTCAAGGGCTAGTACTTATATTAATTGCTTTTGGATTTCTTGCGTCAGTCATTATCAATGAAGGTATTGTTATCTCGTGAAGAGGCAAAACAAGTATGGCGAGTCTACTGTTTCTGTCATAAAATATTTATTACTTATTTTTTTTCTAATGGTTTTTTTTATTTTTTTTCGATTATGTTGCTGCTATGGGCTTTTTCTGGTTATTGTGGTTGCCTAAATTATGGTTGTGTACTTACATTGTAGTTGTTTTGAGTGAGTTTGCTGTTGGGTTTTTAGTGTCCCTCTATTGCTGTTCATGGAGGATTTCTGCTACAGTTTGATGCCTGCTCGTTGCTGGCTATTTGGTCAATGAGGTGTTGCTAGATTTTCGACTATTTGCTGCTAGTGTCCATGGAAGAATACTATAGTTTTCTATTGTATTTTGCTGGTTATTGGTGCAGATTTTTGTTGGTTCCATTACTCTTTTTTTATAGATTGTAGTAAGCTTCTTTGCCACCTTGTTTTGGCAATTTTTCTATAGTGTAATTGACGTTTTTAAATGTATTTGATGGATGAGTGACCCAGTGGAATGATGGTGCTCTTTTATTAATAAAAAAATTATTTTTATAATTTTATACTGTGATATTTGAATATTTGTAGCTAATATTTGCAATGTCAAATAATATTTCAATACTAAATTTGTCATAAAAATATCATATGATTTAAGAAAACCATTTCAACGGTCTAGCGCTAGTGAAATGTCTGGTGAAATAATTAAAGAAAACTTCCAACGACATCAAGCCGTTGGAAATTCAGTTGGAATTAGATTTAAAAATATCATACGATTGAGGGAACCATTCCAACGGTCTAGCGCTGGTGGAATGTTCATTGGAATATTTAAAGAAAATTTCCAATGACATTATGTTGTTGGATATTTTGTTGGAATCAGATATAAAAATATCGTGTGATTTAGGGGAATCATTCCAACAGTTTAGCACCGTTGGAATGTCCATTGGAATAATTAAAGAAAACTTCCAACGATATCATGCCATTGGAAATCCCATTGGAATTAAGTATATATGTATCTTACTCATTCCAAGGGTATAACGACGCTGGAATGTCTGTTGGAATATTTATAAAAATATTTCCAACGACATCATGACATTGGAAATTCAGATGGAAATAGACATTAAAAAATCTTATGATTTCGGGGTACTATTCCAATGGTATAGCGTCATTGGAATATCCGTAGGAATTCTTTTTTTAAATTTTCAACGTCTTTTCCAACAGTAAATTCCAACAATTGCATTAAGTCATTGGAATTATCGTTGGATTTTTCCAACGGTTGCTTACGATGTTGGAATTTCCGTTGGATATTTTCAACGGTCACTTATGTTGTTGGAAACACCATTGGAATTTTCAAAATTCCAATAGTTTATTTATCCTTTGGAATTGTTCCATTGAAATTTCACTGTTTTCTTGTAGTGAATGTTATTGTTAAAAAAGTGATTTATTGTTAAACAATGTTACTTAGTATGCACAACATGATAGTGTGTATGCATAATAGTGATACCTCCATATTTATAATAATAGTGATATTTTAAAAAAATCAAGTTTTAGCGTGTTGTATCACATGTTTAATGTATTACATAGTACAATGCACTCATGTAGGCGGTATAACACCATAATGCACTGTGGACAGTTTAATGTCTTCCTTTTCTTTGTGTAGATTCATTTGACTTAAAATAGTTAATTAAGTGAATAAAAATGGTAATTTAACTATTAAAATAAAGTTAAAAGGATAATGCAAGAAAAAAGATTGTTAGAAGGAAATTGATAACTAATAAGAGATTATCAACACCACGCTCTTCTCATAAGTGCATCAACTAATCTCATTTTGATGTGTCCAAATTATTTATTTATTTTTCTTATACTTTTTTTTTTATCGGACAAATGGTGATTCGAACCATGACCTCATGGTATGGATAGTGGTGCTCTAACCGCTTGAGTTATCCCACTTCATCTATTTTTCTTATATTTTTTACAAAATTGAAGAAGGAATTTGCATTCTGCAACAAGGGCAATGGGCATTGGCCTCCAACCATGGCAACAAACAGTTAGTGTGGAACCTATGGGCACAGGGCAACTGCATTAGATTTAGTGGCGGCGCCGCCTTGAGCTGCTCCAAGCACACCGCGCACTCCTCTTGCTCCGACGACTTCCACCTCATCTTCAACCACCTCAGCCTCTTTGCACTGCCTTTTTTCACTGAAACTTGCAAACCAGTTGTTTCACTAGTATGCAGAGATGATCTCAACCTTGCTTCGCCATTTTAATTTCTGGTGGTTCGCATTTTTTGAAGAGGTTTATTTTATGTAAGTATCACTTTATTGTAAAATAAATAATATTTTTCAGAATTATATTGTGGTATTAAACTAAAAAAAATTAATAAAATGGTTAATATTGGTTTAAAGATACACGGAATTCCAAACCAACTAATTAAGGTTTGGAAAATACTTCAAATCAATGTTGTTGCTAGTCATTCAAATACTTGAACCACTAATTAAGCGGATATAATAAAAATTGACACTTAATGGAAGTTGCTACTTGAATTGACATTTAGTGTTAACTATTGCACTAATATAGCACTATTTGATCAAAAGTAATGAATATATATGTTGCTTTTTTCTATTTAAGTATATATGCTAGCGAGTTGGTTTTATGTAAAATATTTTTTAATGAAACAATTTGTAAGGACAAACAAATGCATTTTATTAAGAGAATTAATCAAACTTAAAATTATGTTTACATAAAATTTTGTTATATAAAAGCACAATGGTCAGAAAGCAATCATTTTCCCACCAATATTGCATTAGATGTTTCACAAATTCACCCATGAAATTTATTCGTAAGTATGACATTGATATCTCAAGACTTATAAATCGAAATAATTACTTTTATAAACAAATACCCATTACATTAATATTAATTTATAAGTGTGATGATATCGATTAATAAGTATTATGATATTATTTTATAAGTGTAATTATACAAAGTTTTATACTATGAATAAGTTTCATTGGAGACTCGAAGACTTAAATATGTTTTTACGATCTTTAATTAGTAAATTCAAAATATGAATTTATTGTATTTAAATTTATATCTTTTAAAAATATCTCATACTATATTATTCACACAAAGTAATTATTAACACTAGTGTATGCACAAGATAATTTCTGGTAAAATACTCGCAGCATCAATAAAATATTACTGATCCCTCCGACACAAGATTCTATATAGTGACTTATTGTGCCAGAAATTCCAAGTGTAGGAAGGGAAGGTTCAACATCAATAAAATTTTAGTAAATACTGAGAACGAGTTCGAAGAAGTTACTCAAGTTTATAAAACTGAAGGCACAAAATTATTAATAATTACATTATGTTCCCCTAAAATATATATACTAGTATTTATACAATTAATAATGCATTTAATTGTAGAGTTAATTACAAATTGCAATTTATACTATTGTCCTTTTTACAAATTGCAACTTGTGCTATTTTTTTTAGCAAATGAAATAACCTTTACTAATAAAAAGTGACCAATTCCAACCCGAGACTCATTTTTTGTGGAACTTTTCGGCTAAATATAGTTTACAAATGATATGTCGTATATACCACAATGCTAAAAAATATTTCAGCAAACATCAAATTGAAGAAATTCGAATTAAAATTTTCAAAAACAATGAGTCAGGGTTAGAATCTATCAATTTTTACTAATACTATAGTACACGTTGCATTTTAATAAAAAACAATAGCACGAGTTGTAACTTGTAAAAAGGACCATATTAGAGTTGCATTAATTTGTTATTAACCCTATTTAAAATACACTTATAATATACCTGGTAGTTTGGGAGGTGGTTCTCCAGGGCGGTTGGAGCCTCTCATCCAACCTCTTTTTAGCTTCTCTCGCCTCTACACCAAGCCCACTTTCATCACACAATGTCTTCCTCTGCTTTTTTTGAATTTATTTTCAGAAATAATTAATTAATCCTTTTATGGATATTTGATTATTGAATATATATTTACCGTGAAGGAATTAGAGGTGCAGATATTAAAGTCATGGCTGCTTGCATATAAACAGAAGGAAGACCGCCTGCCTGAAGTGGATGGACAAGGTGCTTGCAGACTATTCTGGTGAAATCTTCTTCTTCTTGCTGCCTCAACACCTGGAAGCATGCCTGCCATTTTTATTAATTAATGAAATAATTCTAGGCTGAGAAAACTAGTGCAAATATGTGAAAGCTGCTGTCTTATTTATTAATTGTATTTGTCCCTGGTCTTTGGTTATTTAATGAAGGGACACATGATTTTTGTTTTTTTGTTGATGCATGGGAGTTTAGTGGCAAGTGACTCCAACTTACTTTCTACTTTTACTTTGGATTTCATTCTCTATTTTATTATTACTATTTTCTTGGTAAGTAGATATGAGAAACATTGGGTCCTCACGAAAGGGTTCGAACATGTATCATGAGAGCATTTCTCTCCACCCTTACCATTTGACTACTTCACATATTATGTGTGTTAAATAATATCATTGATTAATACTCTCTCTTTTTCACAAAAATAGACTTATATTTTCTAACAGATTAAAAAAATGAAAATCTAATTAGTATAGTTATAACTTAATTATAACATTAAGTTTTTACTTTGTTTTTTATTTTGCTCTTATATCTATTAATTGTAAACAAAAATGTTTAAAGGAATAATGAGATATATTTCATTCACTACAATATAAGGTTAGGAAACTTCAACCCAATTATATTTTAAATATATGAGAGTAGGTCTTCAGTGAAATTTATTCATAATATAAAATTTATATTATTGTATAGATAAATTAGTATCATAATGTTTATCAATTGATATCATTACACTATAAAATGATATCATAATATTAAATGTTATAGGGATTATTTTATAAAAGTAATAATATCAATGGAAGAATTTGTGTTTAAATAAAAAATAAATTTTCATAAGTGAAGCACTGAAACTATAATCCTTTTAAATTGTCAGTTGAAATTAACAGCAAAAAAATCGTAATCAGCAGATTGAATCTCGAAAGCAAATGGAGATATGACACACCGCAGGTTAAATAATTGGGAGACAATGGTCGGGCCAACCATGATTGATATTTTTCATTATTGTAGTTTTCTTCTTTATACATGCAACAATATTTTGATACGGCACGGATTTATTTTAAGGGCGGCATCGTCTTTTTTGGGATTTTTAAACTTTTATTACTACATATATAATGCATCAGCCTAGTTTCAATACTATTATATTCAAATCAAACTCTAACAACACAAAAAAAAAATTCTAACGAACTGTCAAAAGAAGTTCTTATAAGATAAAAATTATATATAATTTGGGTTTTTTAATTAAAAATAATTTAAGAGTCCTTCAACACAAAAATTAATAATTTAAGAACTTTTTAAATAAAAAAATAATTTAAAAATATTTTGAAATTAAAATTAATAGTTCAGAAGTCTTTTGATGCATTATGTTTATATTCAAATATATATAAACTACCATACATTAATCAAATGATCAATTGTATCATATGTATATAAGGCTCAACCCTCGAATTGCCAGGAGTTGACCGAAAAATTCTGATTTTCGCAATCTTGCAATTTTCATACTGTGATCAGCCTGATTTCGTTATTTTGGTACCCCGTATAGTATTAATTTTGTTTATCATTCATAATGTTCTTTAAAATTGAGTTTGAATATGCACCATATATGATATATACGTGCATATGCAGAATATCTACCACGTATATTTTCGCTTGTGTGGAGTTGTCCACCACAAAATGCATGTAATTTAAAGAGGGTGTCAAAGAGGGATTTAAAGAGGGATATCTGTTTTGTGAGGGTTTTAAAGATGAATATTATCCCTCTTTAATATGGGCGTTGGCAATCGTTTAACGAGGGTAAAACAAAACCCTCGTTAAATTAACGAGGATTTTGGCGACATACTGACATGTGTCAGTTTCCGTGGGAAAAAGAACCCTCGTCAATTAACGAGCGCAGAATCGCTCGCCAAAACCCTCGTCCCATTTCCCGAGGACGGTAAAAACCCTCGCCCCTTTAGTCAAAGATTCCGGAAATATAACGAGGGTTATATTCCCTCGTCCCATTTCCCGATGAATTTAAGCCCTCGTTTTCTGGTGAAAAAATGCGAAAATGAAACACGCGGGTTTCGAACCCCCGTCGCGAGCCCACTAACGCACCCACACAATCACTTGGACACTCGAATTACTAAAATGAAACACGCGGGTTTCGAACCCCCGTCTCGAGCCCATTAACGCACCCACACAACCACTTGGACACTCGAATTACTGTACTTTAATCATAATGTTTGCAATTTTCGCTCCCATAGAGTATTGAACACGCGACCTCCCGGTATGTGGAGGCTTTGCGTGTTTCGTCAAACCGTTTGGGCACGGCTAGTTACTTGACATTAATACCTTTCTAATTGTATATATTAATTATATATATGTATGTATTGTATATTTATGTGTTATTTCTTAATTATATCATTTATAATATAAATGTTTATTATATATATATGTACACACATTTTAGTTTAATTAAAATATTTATAATTAAATTATAAAATAAATAATTTATATTCTTCTATATACTTATTAATATGAATAATTTTTTTGTAAAAATAATATTTTAATATTCTTCTTCACAATTTAATTACTAACACTATATATGTGCACTAGTTTTTATTAACACTATATATTTTTTTAAAATTATTATTAAAATATTTTTAATAAAATTGCCAAATAATCACTTTTACATTGTCTTTCACTATAATCACTTTATTAAAATATTTTTAAAAAAATTGTCAAGTATAAACTTTTATATTCCTTTTTCATTATATATGTGCACACATATATATATGTACCAATTCTCATTGTTCCGACTGTTGGGGTTTTACTGAAAAGTATGTTTTTTACTTTGTATATCAAAAATGAATTTCTTATTTATTTACTTACTGAAATAAATTATTTATCATTGTTGCATTAAATATGATTGAATTTTATATATATTTACTGCATACCTGTTCAATAAATAGTATGTGTTACATTGTAGTTAATTTGGTGATACCAGATCACGGAAGATCAAATTAACAGTTCCTCGTAACTAAGTACAAATTCACAACCTAGATGGAAATGAACAATCCATCGTGAAAGGTTGAAGTGTAAAGCTCAGATTGACTTGTCTTAACCAAGAGATTACACTAGTGCATTATGATCTTATTTGAATAGGACCTCTGAGAGGATAAATTCTTCAAAGACCTTTGAATATAGAAGAATTAGACCTCAGTGGTTCGTTATTTCTTAATATCTGTTCCTTAAATAGGATCGTGTGAAATTAATAACTATTGCTTTGACTTATGATGGGAAGAGAATCATTGTGATTCGATACCTTATATCTTTGGCAATATTATTAGTTACATGACGATTGCTAAGATTTAATACGGAGAATCATGTGCAAGCACGTCTTGCTTGATTTGTCCCCTTGGTGGGCTCAGAAGCTTTATCATACCAAATCTTGCAAGTGGAAATTTATTTCCGGTATGGATAATAATGTTGAGTTGTCTTTACTCCAAGGATAAATATATTAATTAATTAATATAAAGCTTTTTCAGTGGCTTAATTAATTAGTGGACTAGATAATCTTAAACACGGAAAATTATAACCGGGAGCCATATTATTGCAGCATCGTAATATGGATTAAGATGGATAGTTCAATATTAATTTTATAGTGGAGTAAATTAATATTAATGGGCTTGAATAATATTTTGGCTTAATATTATAAATCCATAGTCCATTGGAGGTTCAATCTTAATTCTCCTAAAGACCTCTCAAATAGCCCAAATTAAAGTCCAATTAATGAAAATGAGAAGAAAATATTATTGTCTATTTTTCCATGATATTTTCGAAAATTATGAGTAGGAGAGAGAAATTATTGATTTTCTTGGAAAGATTTTATGGAATAAGTATTCATGAGATACAAGTTTATCCCATAAATTCAAGAAAATTTAAAGATATTTTTTCCTTCCCTATTTAATTGAATTTTCGAAAATTAGCAAGGCAAGAAGGAGAAGAAGATTTTGTTGGGAGATATTTTGGGAAATATAATATATTGGATATATTCTAGATTGTATCTTGAGGAAGAAGCAAAGAAATTTCTCAAAGACCAAACTGGGTCAAATTTTCGTCCCCCCCATGTGTTGGAAAAATTAGAAATCCACAAAGGTGGTGGCAAATTTTTTAGTTTTCTCCTTTATTAAAATCGTTCGTGAGAATCCTCCCACCGGATTACTTTCGTGGACTTGGGACATATTTGAGAAGACACTTTGGTTTGATCCATCGTCTCAACGGTTGTCTCTACAAGAATTATGTAATTTCGTAACTTCTAGATTCCAATTGCTTAGGATTTACGTGAATTACGTGTACGCATGTTGTTGCTTATTTAATTATTATGTTGAATTAATTTAGGATTGATTCATGTTAGTAATTAATTGAATAATTTAAATATGTTTTTAAATACACCTCGAATAGATCCGGGCACCCCGTATTTCCCAGCAACATCTAAATTTGTTGCAGGGACACCTAATTTTTTCCTGGTTCATCCAATTCGGATTACTAGTGGCGAAATCTATAAATGATTCAAGTCCATTGTAAAATTCGGAAGATATCATGCCATTAATCGATCTTGGACCATACATCCAACGTAAACGGCCAGAATAATCCATATCAATCTGTTTCACATTTACGAATTAATTAATTATATTCAAAAGCCTACATAATAATTAATATTTCCTAAAAAAATTGGCAGAGTTTCGTTTGACAGAGTTTCGTTTTATTTTATCGTATTCCCCAATTAATCAAGATCCTACGTGCATCCATTTCCGACTTAATCAATTGAAATTAATCAAGTCGGAACACACTTGTTCTACAACAAGCAATAACCAACAAATATTCATCAACATCGATCCCTCCACTCCAACGTAATTAATATATTCTTTACACCACAACTACACTAAATAAGCTAAATTAAGCTAATACTAAATTAACCTAAATAGTACTAATTAATATACACGTGTTAGCTAAATAATACAAAACTAATACTACACAATAAAACAAGTAATACTAAACAACAAAGCAACTAATATTTATAATTAAAACAATTAATCAACTAATACTACAAAATTAATCAACTAATACTACACAATGAAACAAGTAATCAACTATAATACTACACAATAAAACCAACTAATACTACATAATAAAACAATTAATCAACTAATACTACACAATAAAATAAGTAATACTACACAATTAATCAACTAATACTACACAATAAAATAATTAATCAACTAATACTACACAATATATAAAACAATTAATCAACTAATACTACACAATAAAAACAACTAATACCAATAAAATAAGTAATACTATACTATAGGCCAACTAATACTTACAATTAATAAAACAAAAAACTTACCTTAACCGGAAAACGGCAGACTGCAGCACGGGGCAGTGGAGATCTCCTCCCGGATGCCTCTTCGAATTTCTGAAAACTGAAGAATGGGGCTGGAGCGGTCTATTTATAGGGGAGTTGGAGAGGGTGTTAAATAGGGCGGAAAACCCTCTCGAAATTGGAGAGGGCCTTAAAGAGGGAAAAAAACCCTCGTCTTCTTCCTCGGGCAGAGCGCGTTTGACCGCTGCAGTTCACGAGAGCCTTTTGAATTAGGCAAAGGTTATAAACCCTCTTTAATTTGGTGTGGCATTTGACGAGGGTTTTTTACCCTCTTTAAATCGCGCGTCATATTTGACGAGAACCCTCTGTAAATTAACCCTCTTAAAATTCCTCGTGCAGCCCTCGTGAATAGGATTCCTCTTTAAAACCCTCTTTAATTAACAAGTGTTTTATTTTCCTCTTTAAAAACTCTCTTTAAATCAAGCATTTTTTTTTTTGCAGTGGTCAACCTATGTGAAGAATAACTAAAATATCATCATTAATACTTAACCAAATATGATTAGACTTGCTTTTATTTCCTCGAAAGTTCGTAATATTCAACAAATACTTTAAAGCTAATTAGCTAACTGTTTTTGTTGCAAGAGAAAAGTCCCACGTTACTTAATAAAGACTTGATAATTGCCTTATAAATAATGACGCGGAAACTGCTACATCCTGCGTATCGTTAATTATATTTTGTATTCTCTCTCGTTTTGAATTTTGACATATAATTTAAATATGTATATAAAATTATATGTATAGTATTAGTTCACACAAAAGACAAAACCTGCTCATAAAATTATATGTATAATAGAGTATTATTATGTTCTTCAGGAAATGTCTCTGGCGGTCTGGCCTTATTATTTGCTGACGTGGCAATAACTTTCTAACATGGAAGGAATCATAATTAAGCGAATCTCAAAGATTTTATGAGATGTCGTTTCTCGGTTTGGATTTTCTATTACACAATCGTGTTACATCTCCGATTACACTATTTATATTTACGCCATGTGTACATCCATCAAAATATATAAATACTAGTACATAAATCCGCGAATTTCGCGGGATTGAAAAAAATATTTACAATATTCTCTTTGATTTAATACTTTAAATATTTATAATTAATTTTTAATATTGTATATGTGTAATATACTCCCCCAATCACGAGCAAAACTTTAAATAAACAAAATTCATTAAATTAGAATAATCGCACCAGGATAAATTTCATGAAATATAAGAAAACAAAATCCATTAAATATACAACACAAAATCAGATTAACAAATTAATCAAATTAGAATAAATACTCCCTGCGAATACAAGAAACAAAAAAATTGTTATTGCTAATCAAATACACATTTGCCATAAACATTCATAACCAATTTGAGAAATTAAATTACCTACCTCAATATTCCCTACAATATACAAAACAAAATCATATGAACAAATTCATCTCAAATTACTTACCAAAAATTTTCCTACAATATACAAATCAAAATCAAACTAACAAATTCATCAAATTAGAGAATTGCTATAAACAGACAAAAAAAAAAAAACCTATGAATTGAAAAATATTCCTAGCAATATACAAAATAAACTGATATTGTTGATCATATACACAATACCCATAAACATTAATAAATAATTATAAACTCAAATTACTTACCTTAATATTCCCTGCAATATACAAATCAAAATCAAATTAACAAATTAATCAAATTAGAAGAATTGCTATGAACATAAAAGAAGAAACTTATGAACAAAAAAATATTCCCTGCTATATACAAAATAAATTGATATTGTTGATCATACACACAATTACCATAAACATGCATAACTAATTGTGAATTTAAATTACCTACCTCAGTATACCCTGTAATATACAAAACAAAACAGATTAACAAATTCATCAAATTAGAAAAGTTGTTATGAACAAAAAAGAAGAAACATAATCATATACACTATTGCAATAAATATTTATAATTAATTGAGAACTCAAATTATTTACCTCAATATAACCTGCAATATACGAAACAAAACATATTAATAAATTCATCTCAAATCACTTACCTCAATACTCTTACTCCCTACAATATACAAAATAAAATAAAATTTAAAAATTTATCAAATTAGAAGAATCGTTGTACTCCTTGCAATAAGGAAATAGTACGGGGTACGTAGAATTATATATTCACAAAAGAATTTACCTCGTTTTTAACACCCAACATTTTAGAAAGCGAAGCTTATGTTTCCTCTATTCAACCGTCTCCACATTGAACCTGTGCATAAATAATAATTTCAGAAAAAAAAAACTCAATAAAAGAGAAGAATGAATGTGGCTGATGAGAACCGCGATCGCAAAACACAAATAATACGCAAAGAACGATAATAATTGTTGCCCCAACTCAGGTTGGCAAGAAACAATTAGGTTTTGACAAAGTTGCCAAGGGTTTTTTTATTAATTTTCTGCTTCCCAAAAAACAATGAAACACATCCAAGTATATATAGGGACGAACAGGACTGGAACTGACCCAAAAAGGACCGACTTTCCTACTCTAATTCCAGCCGTATAAATCTAATCAAATAAAGGACTAAAACTATTATAAAAAGGACTGAATCTTGCAAACTAATCTACTGACTCCAAATTGAAAGATATGCTAGAAAGATAAAGACTAAAACGTAATCTAATTAATTAAACAATAATCTAAGATAATCTTGAAAATCATCTTGTAAATCTTGAAGATATTCTTGCCAAATCTTGGACACAATCTTTCTTGTTCGCATCATTCCCGTCCCCTTCAAGATCGTCCTTGTCCTCAAGGACCAATTATGGACATATAGCTCCTCTTCATCTAATTGCCAACTTATTGCCACCAAATTATTGAGCTCAAAATTATCAGCGGTTCGGGTGTGGCCAAAAATCTTTAAGCGATAGCGCGAAATTTTCGTAGTTTTGCCAACAAAATAATTATCATTAATTATAAAATAGTGATAATTATTATGGAAGCCAAATCCTTTATCGTTATTGAAGCAAATCTCGTCAAACACCATATTAAGGCCCGAAAAATTTGCATCGTCCACATGTTCCATATCAAAAAATTCGCGTGGATTGCCTTCAAACTTAACATCGAAAATAGGTGGCACAAAATCAACTACGGACAGCTCTTCATCATAAATAGATGGTCCATCGTAATATGGAGATCCACCAAATTTATCCAATCCATCCAAAAAAATAAGAGGCCAATTGTTATCAAAATCATCCAAAGAAATTTTAGGCGCATTGTTTTTACTCTCCACAAAAGAAGTTCCAATTGTGGTATAATTCTTAGCAGGCCTATTAAAATCAGCAGGAATTGGCCCAACTTCATTATTTCCTTCAAACTTCTTAAACAAACTTGGCTGTTCCACCATAAAAAACGACGCACCCCAATCAAAGAAATAATGTGACCCGATGATGTCATCAACAAAATTAGTTAAAGGCCAAATATTTTTTTTCGTATCATGAAGCGGCCCATCTGAATTATTACTCAAAGGCCCATCTGCATACAGATTGTCTCTCCCGATTAGGGCATCTGATACAGGCGTCAAGACATCGTCTTCTCCAATGGGAGGGTTGATGACCTCCAGCGGTGGAACAATGATATCCTTGTGGTATGAATCCTCAGAAACAAGCCCAGCACGGCTGAATAGGGCATCAAGTCCAAAACTGCCGCCGCCGTCTTCCTCAATAGGAGGGGCGAAGAAATCCGGCAGCTCCTTTCTCGCGGTAGGATGCGATTTCTGTTGGTCCCAGTCGGTGCGATCAATGCCACGATCCGGGGCGCTAGAAGCGACAGCCTTGCAGCGTGATGCTGCCACACTTTCCTTCGCTGCGGTGTGCTGAACTTTGAGACAATGGCCATCGTCGTAATCAGCGTTATCGGATGGTCCAAATCTCGCCATAAGTTCCTTTTTGAAATCCTTCCACCGAACGATTCGTCCTTGCTTCCGATATAACCTGCTAATCAATTGCCACCAATCGTTTGCTTCTCCTTCCATGTAGTATGCCGCATACTTCACCCTTTTGCTACGTCTGATGTCGTTCAGCATAAAGTACAGGTTCGCCCAGCATAGCCATGATTTTGGGTTGTTACCGTTGAACGTTGGGCAGGTTAATTTGGGCCTCCCCCTTCTCCGGTCTCCCCCGTTCACATCTTCCCTATCCCGACGTCGGGTAGGGTTGATTTCGGAATCAGATTCTTCAGACGAAGAATCCTCATCACTCTTCCTTCTGGATGAAGAATCCGCACTGCGCTTCTTCTTCTCCTTGTGAGTTCCCGCCATTGCTCGTATTCCTTTCGCGATTCTCGTCTACTCTCAATGAAAGCACCAATTTGATGAGAACCGCGATCGCAAAACACAAATAATACGCAAAGAACGATAATAATTGTTGCCCCAACTCAGGTTGGCAAGAAACAATTAGGTTTTGACAAAGTTGCCAAGGGTTTTTTATTAATTTTCTGCTTCCCAAAAAACAATGAAACACATCCAAGTATATATAGGGACGAACAGGACTGGAACTGACCCAAAAAGGACCGACTTTCCTACCCTAATTCCAGCCGTGTAAATCTAATCAAATAAAGGACTAAAACTATTATAAAAAGGACTGAATCTTGCAAATTAATCTACTGACTCCAAATTGAAAGATATGCTAGAAAGATAAAGACTAAAACGTAGTCTAATTAATTAAACAATAATCTAAGATAATCTTGTAAATCTTGAAGATATTCTTGCCAAATCTTGGACACTATCTTTCTTGTTCGCATCAGTGGCTCAGCACTCGTCAATTTGGGCCACATACAGGTATAAACCCTAAATAGATTTATAGGTAATGATCTTAATAAATTATAAAAGTTAAAAAATAATCTCAAACGGTTTTTATGTATATATAGAGAGATTTATACAAAAATATCATGCATATATTAGATTTAATTTAATTATATATATATATAAATTTTTAACTTTAATAACTTAATTTAAATAACTTTTAATGAGAATGCACGATTTTGAAACGAAATTATATGATTTATTTGGGTTTTACGTAAACTGATGTGGTTTTGCCACATAAGCTGAAATAGGTTTACCAATATATAATATTAAGATGAGAATAACACTATAACATAACCAAGCCGATATTCATGATCAGAGAAATGACCGGTTCGGATCTCCTGTTATACAAATTTAAGTTACATAAAAATTATAACATGAAATGATATAGGTATAAATTATAAGAATAAGACCTAATTAATATTATTATTATTATTATTATTATTATTATCTAAATAAATACTCCTATAGAATTAATATTATTACTTTTTTATGCAAATTATAAGTATTATTACCATGGAGATCAGAAAGAAAAATATGAGTATAAGAATTGTACGTAAATAAGTATTAATTTTTATTTTTAAATATGGAGTTTCGGATGAGATTTTGGATTGAATTTATGTTCCTCAAATTAATTAATATCATTTCTTAAATATGTTAAATGGTTATGTTATAGTGTTATTCTAATATTTATATATTTTGATGGATGTACACGTGGCGTAAATTTAAATAGTGTAATTATAGATGTTACACGATTGTGTAATAGGAGATCCAAACTGACAATATGTATAGGCAAAAAAAATTTTTTTTTTTGGACAGTACATAAATTTATGGAACAAAAAACTTTTTTCTCCAAATTTTTGCCAATACATATTGTTGGCTTCAAATGAGTTATATACGCATGTAAGAGGAGAGGGATGGGGAAAATACACGTGCAAGGGAATTGTTTAGAAATTTTGTGTAATCAGCTTCGCTAATGCTAGGGTCCAATGATACTAGGTTACTTCAAGGAATAGGAGTGCGTATGATAAAAAAAAATTGCATTGAGCTTAATCTGGTAAAAGCATTAATCACAAGAAAAATAGGGCAAACAAAACCTCAAATACACACGCTCGCTCCGACCAATCCCGATTAATATTATCTCAATGAAATATATAATCATTAGTAGTTACTAATTGTCATAAATTTGCAACAATAAGGTATTACAAAATATGAACTTGCAAATATGTTTGCATGAATAATCTTATAGATGATCATACATATAATCAAGTAACATCAATAATATAAATAATTTTGAATCGTGGCATAGAAAACGTCACTGAATTTAATCAACAATAATCAAGAAATCGAGTCAAACATTCCTGGGACAGGAATACAAAATTTTAACGTTCATAACTTTACCAAAATCACACAAGTTCAGCATAGTTCAATAAAAGTTATAGAAGGATCTTCACCAACTCTGCTCATCTCCTATTTAGTATTTACTCATCAGTCATCTCCCTAGAGAACCATGCTTCTCTGTTTTTTATCTTCAAATTAAATGGACTAAAAATGAATTTGGGCCGAGCTGAGGCTTAATTCCCAAATTGGACCGACTCGGGGTCATCTAGTGTGGATTCTTGTACGTACAAAATTGGCCCAAATCCAATGGAGACTTATTTAGGCTTCTTCTTTCCATTTTCTTTTACTAGGGTTCTAAGTTGCACTGTGGCACGTGTAACCGTGTACCGATTTGTCGGAGTACGGTGGTTCATTTTGAATTAAAAAAAAAAATTAATATTACAACAAAAGCATCCTTTATGCTGATCGTGGTGTAATATAAAATTTTATTTACCTTGTATCGTTAATGGACCTAGTTTTTTTAAGTTTTATAGTGTGGAGGTGCGTGTCAAATTCATTTTTTCTTAGAAATGTCGGGAAATAAATTAGGGATTTTTTGTTTTTTAATTTTAGTTTCAATTTTTATTATTCTTTCTTCTTTACATTAGAATCTCTTTGTATACAATGATTATTGTCAAATGTTTCTCTTTTACCTTGATCAAAACTTTTGTATCTTGTATGGAAATTCAACGCGACGTAAAGTTAACTGTGAGAGAACACATGGAATCCCATCAGCATATTAAATTTTCTTGAAATGGTCAACTCCTTGTTGAAAAAATTCAATTGAACTTCAGGCAACAACGTCAGAGTATATGATTAATGTCATATGAATCCATTCAAGACAGTATGTAATCTCAACTGAAACACGCATCAACTGAAGACTTCCAAACTGGAATTTGAAAAAAAATAAGGCAAATTAGATCTAAGTTAATGCATAAATAGTTCAAGCAACATAGATGATAAACTCTTTCAACAACTTTAACATGTTTGCATCACTTTCTTCCCTAATTGTCGTTCTTTTTACGCAGATGCAACAACAAATTGTCATATATATATATATATATATATATATATATAAGGGGTAAAAAGAAAAATGGATGCTTAAAAACATAATATTTTTTCCATCTTCAGATAGTGACCAGGGTGTCCCTGAATTTGCAAGAATATCTGCAAGCACTTGAACCTGAATTAGTCTATTTCTGTTTTTCATATAAATAAAAGAAATAAATTGTGACAGAGATTCTATTAAATAAATGTTAAAAGCAGTTGTTTCAAATTTATAAAGATACATTGAGTAGGTCGTAATATAAAAAATGATTAAAGAATCACAAGCCTTACAAATACAATTAATTAAGCTATATCGTAATATAAGCAAGAGCTCATAGACATTCGGTGTTCTAAAATTATCTAGACCTTTGTTTAACAAATATATAAAGTATAAACACACAGTGCGACCTGTGTTCCCTGCATAAGCTGACAACCTACCATAAGATATCACTAATTTTATAATTTTAAAAGGTCCAATTTCTCAAACAGTCCAAGAGAATGACGTAAAATGCAGTTGTCCTACTGAAATTTATAAACGAACATTGCCAACTTCTTAGTTAAAAAGTTATTGTATCCATGAAGCAACTACATTTTACCTCATTAAAATCCAAGGACAAGATATCCATGTGGGGATTACATTATTCCATATCTAACAAATATGTGGAAAGCAACGTATACTTATAAGAGCATCCACATTGGTGCATCTAATGGATTGTCCAATGACTGAATAGATAAAATTTGCAATTTAAACCATTGTGACATTTTGTTGGACAAAAAAGAGAGTGAATTGATGGATGAAAATTCATCCATACATTGTGAATGCTCTAAAGGAATTGATGGTAAATTAAGCAAATACAGAACTGCTAGACAAATACACAACGGATAGTAAAATACCAAGGATAGAAAGAACGGGAAAGAAGAATTAGGCATGGTGAAAAGAAAAAATATGCTCAAAGAGTTCATCTTCACAGATAAGCAGATCCAATCAATTGAATTGTTTACTATCAATTATCAATAACCTATAGCAATAGTAAAAAGAGAATTAGGTTCATTCATATAATAGATCTACCCTCCTTCACAAGATTCAATCAAAATAAATTTCCTAAATTAAAATTACAAACGTAAAACATAAGGAAAAAAAAATATCACTTATTGGGTGCTACGAAGCTGCTTCGAGCGTATAAGAAAAGATTGATCCACGCACCATCATTTCAGATTTTTAATGCTCGTCTCATTCATCACCAATCTGCAGTCGTTTGAGTTCTGTCGATCGACACACCTCTAATCTGCCATAGCGTAAGTGAGATTCGCGGAGAAAATGAAAAATTGCGCGAGTGAATGAAATGCGCAATTGATGAATTTTGAGTCTAAGATGGCTCTCGCTTGGCTTACCTCTTCATCTTCATCCCCCGACACCGTGCACTCATCAGAAATTTCCGTGTGCAAACTCAACCGGATATATTGATCCAATTTTAAAAGATGCTAGAACTCATGGATAAGGCTGAAAATGTTTTTTTTTTCTCTTTCAAGACACTTCCAAAAAGCATGGCAAAGATTGCATCAGGATTGATGATTAAACCTCTAAGAGGAATTAACATCAAAGAAGACCATCACTAACGTGGAGACTTGAGAGCCTACACAATACATAAAATATGCCTCAAATTCAATTTCTATATCCAGTTATCCATATATATGATCATACACCACCTATTATATGTAAAAGTAGACTTACTCAGATAACTGCATAGCTCTGCTACCTGATATTAACTTGCTTCATACAATATCTGCAAGATCAGATGACACATTAAACAACGGATCAACATCATGCAATTTACAGAAATGACTGTCTCACTTCTTTAATTATAACATGCAAGTTAATAGATATTCACCAAAATAATACAGCCAGCTATGCTTCACCTTACGTGAATAAGAAGGAGTGACTCAATAAAACATTACCTGAAACTCCACATTTCATGCCTAAGAGAAAATTGATGAAAATCTGCCATAGCTTTAATTGCAGGATCAGTGTTCCTTGGAGGCTTCCTAAAAGGGTCAACGTTCAAACCTACGAACTCAAACCGATTCATATAATAAAGATGGACCTGCAATTTGGCCCACCCGGTGTTCGGCCTCAGTTGCAAATCATCACTCTTCCCAGCTGAATCACTACTCCCTGGCAAATCGTCACTCCCTGCTGTTTCGCACTCCCATGCACCCCTTTGTTCGACCTCTAGCGTAAATCGAGAGATTTTGAAACGAATCCATCAAAATCAATAAACAGATCACCTATAGTATCATAACTACCTAAAAGTAACAATACACATCATAAAAAACTTCCAGTGTCAAATAAATTGAAGTCTAATCAAGTATGGCTTTGCTAAACAGTGTAGGTTTGCCAGAAGGTATAAGCTTTAAAAAAAACGCTTATGAGTCTAATGCATTTGCAACTGATTTCATATATATAAATTTGATCGATATAATGAGTGCATAAATTCAATATATGTACCAATAAATAGATAATGATTAGGGGCAGAGGGACCATCAGACCGGACACTATCAATAGATTCTTACACTGAGGGGCTTTCTCCCATGGTTGTTCATCGATAGACTCCTCCCAAAATAACTTCTTTCCCTGCTATTTGGGCATGCATGGTAATTCTTGAATATACTCCATCTGCTCCACGTTATCTGTTGCTTTTGGTTTGTCACATCAAATTAAGAAAGTTATTTAATACTCATGATTATTTGTATAAAATGACTAATATACCCTCTTACATGTTATTAATGTATCATTTATGATCATTTACCCTATCTAAAAATGAACCTATAACTTTTCGAAAAAAAAAATGAACCCATCACAAAAGTTAAGAAAATGACAAAGTTGGGAAATATGTAATTATTATTTCTAGGAAAACAAAACTGACATATTTCGGAACAAACTGTGAAAATGGAACGGAGGGAGTAATTGGTTAAAAAAGTGAGGCACGAGGCGAGCGGCAAGCCCCTCTTGAACATGAGGGGCAAAATGATAAAACTAAAAATATGGTTATCTCATACAATGATAATTTATCTACTAATCATTTGATTCAGTCTATATTTATTACTTTATGTTGAAAAAGGTATTACATACATACTAATAATTGATTAAGAAATACAATATTCATAATTATAAGCTGAAGAAGTATATAACTTTATTGAACGTAAATACATGTTTTGGGTGAGAAAACATTGGGATTCAGGAGCGATGGAAAAAAGGCGCAGGAGGCTTTTAATGCTTCAAATATTTTCATTTCTACCTATCTAAAAATCTGAATTAGCTGCAACAAATGAGAACAAATTTTAATTTAATATACGCCTATCCAAAACACAACTCACCTGCTCCATGTATTTCCTCATAACATTCAAAGCAAGGAAAAGCCCATGAATTCCTGGATTATAGGACATAAAAATGACCTGACAATTACTTGACCAGAGCTAATTTGGATTGAACTCTCAATTCTAAATGTTACACATACATAAAAGATGCATATGCCAAAGTTGAATTAATTCGTAATTCTGCAGCTTCTCAGATTTTATGAAGCATGAAGTGTTGAATTGCGAAGCAAAAATAGGAAGATTTTAAACATTCAGTTACTCTTTAAATTTTTGCAGGAATTTAAGATCCTAAAACCATGCTATGAAACAATTTTAGGCATTTGAACGTTAACACTAAAGGTCATAAAATTATTCAAGATATACTTCAGTAAATTGACAGGGATAGTATCTTGATAGTACGGTTTTCTGTTGCTCGAAGAGGTCAATCTGATTATTTACACTTAATCCATCGTATTCATTTGATATACTGGATGAAAATATGTTGCAAGAGTTTTATAGAACCTTATAATCAACATGGTTAAAATGGGAAAACGAAGGACACGATCAACTATGTGGGGTGCATTAGTTGTCCATCCAACTGGTACACAACTAATATTGTTCAGTGAAAACTGTCAATACTGATTATCCATTCTATAGAATCGAACAATCAATCTCAAGCTACCTCGCAATGATTAGTGATTTAAACTATTAACATGTATAATTTCATGTGGTGTGGTAATTTTTTCTTACGTTGGACGAACTCCTAGTAGGCCCAACTACACGCAGACTTTGTTCTAACATGGAGGACTAAATGTAACACCTGACTTACTGTTTAAGATAGAAACATAAAAGGGGATAAGAGAAACTATGCACCGTCTTGATTAACTAAACATCATATGAACTCCTATATTTATTCTGTATAAGAGTTGCATGATCTAGCCCAGTGAAACCAGAGTCATCCACCCCTACAATTTTTTCCAGGCTTTCCCTAAGTAAGTCGCCATTGACCTGAAAAACCAGAAATTAAGATGCAATCTCATAAACTGCACAACAAAATTATGAAGTATTAAAGAACAGGAAAGTTTGAAAACACAGAAATAGTAAGAGACTTTAAAGAAAGGCCAGAATACAACCCAATTTAAACAAGTTAAATCTAGTTAAACAAAAGTTCTTATGTTAAAAATGAGTTCTTATCAATTATATCCTTCTAATCAATTTATCATAAATATTTAAAATACTGCAGCTAGCTGTTTTCTTCAATATCATCTCCTCAAACTAAACCATGCCGATATCTAACCCTACCAAACCCTGATTAAATGCACCAAGAAACAAATGTACATGTTTCAAATTCTGTTTTCTGGTAAGAAACTCCATATTCTCACATAATTTTTGAATTAGCAGCCAAATATTCTTATCATAGACCAATGTAGTTTTATGTTGACAACACAAATATGCACCCAAAGAACAAAAGCTAGACGAATAATAATCAATACAAGAGTGGTTAGGTGCAATAACTTATCAGGTATAAATGGTATTATAATTGCAATAGATTAAACCAATAGAACATAGGAAACTTAAAAAATAAATCTAAGCCTTAGAATTTGAGAAATCAACTCAAACATGGCAGTGTGGTACCTTTACACACTCCAATATTGTGGCATGATGCCTATGCACTGCTTGACCATCCAAAATAACTTTCATCAGCATATTTAATGCAACATATTTGGGAAAATGAGTTTCAGATTTATCATAACAGAAAAAATGAGACTACCTTTGTGGGTATGTTCAATCCCAATAGAAACAAAACTACAATACCTCAAAATAAACCAAGATTAAGAGTCAATTCAGAGCACAAGAAATATGATTAACCAGATTCTAGACAAACTAAAAAAATAAAAAACCTCCCATTTTTAAGCAAGCAAAATAAATTCAAGAAAATCAAACCTCCATTACTCAAATTGAAAAAGTGCCTTGGAAAGAAGAAATTTTGAGGTTGCACGACACCAAGCGGCGGATCGAACGGCGGAGGATTCAACATCAGGGCGGCATCGATGGGGCGAAGGCATGGTAGTGGACTCTGCGATTCAACACTTATGGCGAACCGGTTCTTCCCTCGTAGCCGGTTTCTGAACGCGGCGGTGTCTACCATATGCGCGACAAAACTTTGGTGGTGGTCGATACGCCGGATTGAGCGACGGCATGGAACTTCAGGCGACGGTTAAAGTTTGGGCGAGAGGCGCAACGTGATTTTTGAAAAGATAGCCGACGAATTTTTCGAAAAGACAGCCGCCGGAGCCGGACTGTAGCGAGGAAGGGGATATGCGTGTTTTGTTTTTTTTTTTGGAAACAGATTTTTTTGAAGAAGGAAGAGTATTCGGGCTTAATTGTTCAAACTAGAACATGAGACGGGTATAATCGTCTAAAAATAATTTCCACACAGAAGCTACATATTTTTAATATAGTATAGATATAGATATAGATATATTAATAATATTCCAAAAATCACTTAAATGTATAAGAAAGACACTTATTACTGAAATACTTTCAACATCAGGTTTCACCACAAAATCAAATTATTTCTTCTATTTTCGGCACGGCCTAGTTTAATATCTTCTTTAATAATATCTTAGCATTTCGTAATTAGTAGTTCAATATATAGAAGTAGAGTGTTGGCTGAATTTATAAAAATCACAAAATATTCCATACTATTCACAAGTGATTATCTTATCTATTTTGTTTCTTGATAAAACTGGTAAAATTTATATGAGCCGGAAAATTGACTCAGCGTTCAATTTCAACATTTTGTTGAAAAGTCGAAACAATTTATGAGTCGGCAGGCAAATTGATGTGGAGCTTCTACCATATGTTGGGTATATAGATATTCTTGAGTCTTGAGTCTTGAGTCTTGAAAAAAAATCTCACATGTAAATATTATTTTTTTTTTCTTCCGATAATTATATGATTAATTAATAGGACACCCCACCCAAACCATTTATTAAAGATACACACTTGTATGAGACTGTCTCATGGTGAGCCGGGACATAAATTAGACATTTACGCTTTAACACTTTGGGAGGGATGTATATGATTTGTACTAGATTATACATTGTCTCATGCATGAGACCTTCTCATATGAGTTTTTGTCTTTATTTAATTTTATTTTTTTTGAAAGGAAAAAAAACCAACACTACTGAGCTACATGATCTGCATCAATAGTGTCAACAATGAAGTCCCAAGATCCCACAAAAAAAGAAAAGCAAAGAAAACGGGAAAAAGCAAAGAAAGCTAGCCTATGAGCTACCTTATTACCATCCCTTCTAATCCATGAGTACGTCACCCGATCGAATCCTTGAGCCAATTCTAAAATATCACTAATCAAATTACCCAAGTAACTGAGATCATGCCGCGATTGGACAAGAGCAAAAATCACAGTCTGAGCTTCCGACTCCACAATCAAGTCTCGAATACCTCTTTCTCTTGCATACCTCACTCCTCTCCTAATAGCCAATGCTTCTGCAATCACCACATCCACACACTCACACCTCTCCCCAAAGCACCAAACCGGGTGTCCCTGGTCATCCCGAACGACTCCAGTTGTACTCGCCCCAAACCCAACCTTAATTGACTCGTCCGTATTCAGCTTTAAACGACCCATTTCCGGAGGCCTCCAACGTGTCACATGCTGGACTCGAGCCCGCTGCCTGCTTTCCGTGCATTGCTTGTTCTCGACCAGATAGTCCCGCCGATGGGCCCCAGCCTTCGCCACCACCTCAAGAGGCGTCTTTTGTTTATGTTGGAACACATGGACATTCCTCGCGAACCACACCACCCATAGCAAGGTGACAAATAAGCAGAAATCGTCCCCACTGAGCTCCAGCCACGCCTCTTCGACCCATTTCGCCATCGCGATAGTCGTCCGACGACGAGCAAAGCAAATCGGACTCGTCTTCCACACCCGGCGAACCCAGTTGCACTCCCTAAACATATGTTCATCCGTCTCAATCTCAAGTCCACACCTAGTGCAATAAGGATCCACATCAACAAACCTGCTAATAAGATTTTTTTTGTGGGAATAATCCCATGCAAAAGTTTCCACAAAAAGACCTTAGTCTTTGGAATCACACTGAGCGGCCATAATTTTTGCCATTGTATCGTACCCCCGGAGAGGGCCTCTCGCTCAAATGTGTCAAAATACCTCGACTTCACAGTATACACTACGTTCTTCATGAAACGCCAAGCTAACACATCCCGCCTATAGAAAGGACTAAGAGGAACAGTTCGGATCCTGATCACATCCTCCATATCGAACGTGACATTCAACTTCTCTAAATCCCAACCCGACCTATCCTGTCTCATCAAATCGGCAACCCATAGATTCGGCTGGGTGCCCCGATCAGTACTCAACTTTAGATTACCCCCGTCCACAATCCACGGATCACTCCACACCTTCACCTCTTCGCCACATCCCACAACCCAAACCAACCCCTTCTCAAGCACCTTCCTTCCCTCCAAAATGCTAAGTCAAGTGTAGCTGGGAGAGTAACCCAGCTTAGCATTTCTAAAGTTGTCCCTCGGGTAGTAACGAGCTTTCAAGACCCGAGCAAGCAACGAGTTATTATTCTGTAAGAGTCGCCAGCCCTGCTTAGCTAGGAGAGCCTTGTTAAATTCGGAAAAATCACGGAGCCCCAACCCACCATCCTTCTTCGGCCGACATAACTTCTCCCACCTCAACCAGTGCACCCTCTTCTCATCACTCTTTTCGACCCCCATTAAAAATCGAAAGCAATCACCCACACACATCTTATCAACAATGTTCTGGGGGATTTTGAAACATGACATAAGATAGGTCGGAATTGCTTGAACCACCGACTTCACCAATGTAATCTTGCCCGCCTGTGATAAAGTTTTGTTTTTCCAGTCCTTGAGTTTCTTGGACACCCTATTCACCAACACCCGAAACACCTCACTCCTGGCTCGGCCCACTTTAGTAGGAATTCCCAAGTAGACCGAGTGATGCTCCACACTTCGAACCCCCAACACTTTCGCCAGCCCCTGACCTCTATCATGTGAAATACCTCCACTGAACATAATATCTGACTTGCTAAGATTGATAAATTGGCCTGAAGCCTCCTCGTAGAGACTCAAAATCTCCTTCACTCTGACCAACTCATTGACTGTAGCTCGCCCAAAAATTAGTGTATCATCCGCAAAAAATAGATTCGACACCACTGGGACCCTTTTACACACCTGAACACCATGTAGAATTCCATCTCGTACATCTTTTCTTATCAAAGTCGAGAGGCCCTCTACACAAAATAGGAACAATAAAGGTGACAGAGGGTCCCCTTGACGGAGACCCCGAGAAGGGTAGAATGTAGATGTAAGATCCCCATTAACCATGACGTCAAAAGAAACAGAAGTAACACACTTCATAATCACATCAACCAAACCCCCGTTCAGCCCCACCCTCAACAAAACCTGTTTCAAAAACTCCCACTCCACTCTATCATACGCCTTACTCATATCAAGTTTATGTTGGGGTTATACGTGAAAATATGCTTTTACTTTGTATAACCTATGTATTAAACACTTATTTACTGAAATAAATTGTTCATCACTGTTGCTTTAAATATGATTGAATGTTATATATATTTATTGCAAACCGTTTGTAGCAAGTGTTACATTGTAGTTAACGTGGTGATACCAGATCACAGAAGATCACGTTAACAGTTCCTTGTATACGAGTGCGTGTTTCACAACTTAGATAGATCCGAACAATCTATTGGTAGAAGTTGATGTGTAAGGCTCAGATTGGCTTGTCTTGACTAAGAGATTACACTAGTGCATTCGATGCGCTGAAGCGGACCTACAGAGAGGATAAACTCTTTCGCACTGACTTAAGGGATGAAGAGTTAGACCTCAGTGGTTGTTGATTTCTTAATCTCTGTCACTTAATAAGGATTGTGTGTGATTAGTAGTTATTGCTTTGACTTATAAATGGGAAGAGAATCATTACGACTTCGATACCCTATATCTTGGGCAATAATATTATTTGCACGACAGTTGCTAAATTAATACAGAGAATCGTGTGCTTGCAAAAGTCTTGCTTGATTGGTCCCCTTGGTGGGCCCGGAACCTTTATCATACCAAATCTTGCAAGTGGAATTAATTTTCCAGTATGGATAATAAAGTTGGGATGTCCTTACTCCAAGGATAAAAGATATTAATTAATATAAAGTTTTTCAGTGGCTTAATTAATTAATGGACTAAATAATCTTTAACACGGGAAATAATAACCGGGAGTCATATTACCGTAATATGGGTTAAGATTGGATAGTGCAATATTAATTATATAGTGGTATTAATTAATATTAATGGGCTAAATTATATTGTGGCTCAATATTGGAATTCAGAAGTCCATTGGAAGGTTCATCTTAATTCTCCTAAAGGCCCCTCAAGTAGCCCAAATTATAGTCCAATAAATAAAAGGTGTTTAATATAAAATAAATTATTGTTGCAATATTTCCTCTAATTTTCGAAAATATTAAAGAAAAGAGGGAGAAGAATTTTCTTGAAAAGATTTTATGGAAAGGAGATAATGTATTCTTGGAATACAAGATTATCCCATAAATTCAAGAAAACTCCCACTTGACTTCTTTATTAAGAAATTTTTGAAAATCTTGTATAAGAAAGGGAAGAAAAGATTTTCTTGATTTTCTTGGAAAGATTTTATGGAAGATATGTATTCTTGGGATACAAGAATATCTCATAAATTCAAGAAAGATCAAATCTTGAAATTCTCTTCTTGAAATTTTCGAAATATTAGGCAAAATAAAGGGTGTGAGATTTTTTGTGGAAAAATACACATGGAAAGAAGAATATATTGGATATATTAAAGATTTCTTGGAGATCAAGAAAAGATCTTTCCTACCCTAATTTTGCATGAAATTTTCGAAACCCCTCTACTTATAAATAGGGGATGAATTTTCTATTCCCAACTAGTGTTCCATGTGTTGGAAATATTAGAAATCCACAAAGGTGGTGCAACAATATTTTTATTTTCCTTGTTTTATAAATCGTTCATTGGAGGACCTTCCACCGGGGTTATTGGACGAGGACTTGGGAATACTTGAGAAGGACTTTTTGTGGGTATCCAGATACTTGATCATATCTGTCTCAGATCGTCTCTCCAACGGGTACGTTTATGTAAACTCCTAGAAATTCCTCATGCTAGGATCTTTTACGTGAAATATTATTTGCATGTTGTTGTTGGATGAATTATTATTTGAATTCACTTAGGTAAATTCATGCTAGTAATAATTGTTAATTTAAATTTGTGTTTATGAGGTCATCCCGATAGATCCTGACATATGTTATCCCAACAACTGGTATCAAAGCCCTGGTCCGGGTTCTGATCTTTTAAACTGTAATTTAAATTGTTGTTCATTAAAATTGAAATAGTAGAAATGTTAGATCTGTTTTGCAGGTATCCAATTGTCATGGTATTTTAATGTGCTTATTTACATGCAAATAAATTATTAGTTTTTAATTCGATTCGTTCGGATTCGTTTTGCCTCGTGAGAAAATCCACGAGTAGATTAGAATTTGTTTGATTTGATCAATGTAATAGACTAGTCTAGATCTAGGTTTATTTATTTTTCGTAAATAAATTGTAACCGGATAGTGAACGAAGATGGAGACGAAGAATTAAAAATGGACGTCCAAGTGCCCGGACGTACGCGAGCCAAGGTGGAGCACGCGGGCTAGGCCAAAGGCCTAGCGACTGCATGCATCGCCAGGCGGGACGCGGACGGGGCAAGGCATAGCGCGCACGGCGCGCGAGGCCAGGCTTGGCTTTGGGCAGCGCACGTTGCGCACGTAAGGCGCGCGTGACCTAGGCATGCGGGCCGGCTGGGTGACGAGGCACGGGACCCCGGGCGCGGGCGCGCATCCGGGCGATGCTTCGCGTAATGCTGTGGGCGACGGGACGAGATGGTCGATCCGGACCGGGGCGTGCGCCTAGGCACATGTGACTCGTATTCCGGGTCGTGAGCTACTCGTTTTCCGAATGTCGTCCTAACCCAAAATGGAGGACGTTTTAAAGAATTGTTGCGGATTCAGTGGGAGCTTTTCGAGACGAACGATGAAAGCAAAAGAAGGGACGATTTCTCAAGATCAAGATTTGGAATTTAAACCATGACAGTTGGATATATGTGCCCAGCGTGATTTATTTAGTCTTGATGCTTGTTTTAAATTCGTGCAATTTTATTTGTTAAATATGTTTACATGATTTAGAATTGTCTAAAATAAAATCTCACTTTCGAAAATTACTAAGTATGTTTTATTGACAAATTTTATTCCGGATAATAAAATTACGTCAAATTGACCTCCATGATTTATTTATTTGTGAATTCTTTTGGAGAAATTTCCCCAACGGAACGGCCAAAAGATGGATTTCACATGAATAAATTCCCAAAATGATGATTGTGAATTATTATTAGTGGCGACGATGACCCTCCCAACGAGGCTCGTACAAAGCGAAGTAATAATTCTGTATTTAATCATGGTTATTACTTAGGTATAAAATTGATATTCATATACTTTTCCGAAGTCCCTGTCAATTTTATATTGGTCAAGTGGGAGCCAACTATTAATTTTGAATTAAAGATTTGTAACTGTTCTTGTTTGTAACCTGCTTGAATGTGTTTAAATAGACAGTTCACCCAACGTGACCTATTTAAACTGTTTCGAGATGTCGATTGATGCATGTTCATATTGTTTTGAGATTTTGATATGAACAATGTGATCGAATTGTGTGATAATTTTGTTTTTGCACAATTGTTGTTTATTTCAGTTCAGCATGTCGCAACATTTTAATCCACTGTTAATATACTTAAAGTGAATAGAATTGTATAGGAAACTATGTTGATTGGAAACGAAAAGTTATGATTGTCCTAACTGCACAAAAGCGCAAGTGAATTCTTGACACGCCAAAATCAGATGAGCCAACTGACGAGTCAAAAATGCGGGACTCATCAGATCACCTTGCGAGAGATATTATCGCTGAAAATGGTGGAGGGCAACCTCGTAAGGGATTACGTCCTCAAAATAGATGGCCCATCTGAACAAACTTGAGGTTCTGGGTGCAGATTATGATCTGGAGACCCAGATCGATTTGGTACTCCACTCTCTGCCCAAAAGTTTTGAGCATTTTGGCCTCACTAGCTGATTTGTTGCAAGCTTTGGTCACGACAGAGACGTTGATGGGGCACAAAACTCAAGCTTTGGCGGCAAGTGGTTTGTCTTCATTTTCTAGGCCAAGGGAAGGCAAGAAGATGAAGAGGACCAAAAGCCATAAGCAATCAAACTCAACTGTTCCTCATGAAACACAAATCGGAAACCTTTGATAAATTCAAGGAGTTCAAAGCCGAAGTGGAGAATCATAGGGAAAAGAGTATCAAGTTTCTACGATTTAATCGTAGAGGCGAATACCTCAGCGATGAGTTTTTGAACTACTTGTTAGACGAGGGCATTGTTTCCCAGTTGACTGCACCCGGAACCCCTCAACAAAATGGGGTTGCAGAACGAAGAAACAGAACACTCTTAGAAATGGTCAGATCCATGATGAGTTATTCAGATCTACCCAAGTCGTTTTGGGGTCATGCCTTAGAAACAGCGGCTTACGTCCTGAATCTGGTATCATCCAAATCGGTTCACAAAACCCCTAAAGAGTTGCGCCCAGTCTGAGACATCTCAGGATTTGGGGGTGTCCGGCATACGTGCTAGACAAGGAAGCCGGTAAAGTTGGATGCACGATCGGAACTAAGGCTGTTTATAGGATATCCCATGGGAACGAAAGGGTACATGTTCTATGGTCCCGAAGATCAAAAGGTGGTAATAAGTACGCACTTTAAATTTTTGGAGGAAGACTTTATGAACAATCGAAAGCCCAAAAGTGAGATTACCTTAAATGAAACAAGAGGGCAAACTCCTATACCAACTGTACAGGTTGATATACCAAGCGTCACACCGACACAATCAAAACCTAGTCGTAGTGGGAGGGTTGTCCCACAACCTGAGAGATTCATGGGGATAGGAGAATCTTCGAATTTGGTCCTTGGGGATAGTGAATCAGACCCCTGATCCTACAAGGAGGCGGTCCAAGATAAGGATTCAGAATCCTGGCAAACCGCTATGGAAGCCGAGATGGGCTCAATGGATCATAATCAGGTGTGGGAGCTAGTTGAACCACCCAATGGGTTAAAACCCATTGGATGCAAGTGGGTCTACAAGAGGAAAAGGGGACCGAGCGGAAAGATGGAAACCTTTAAATCTAGGCTTGTGGCAAAGGGATACACTCAGAAAGAGGGTATCGATTATGAAGAAACTTTTTCGCCTGTAGCCATGTTTAAGTACATCTGTATTCTCTTGGCAATAGCTGTGCATCTAGATTTTGAGATCTGGCAAATGGATGTCAAGACAGCTTTCCTTAAAGGGAGTCTTGACGAGGAAATCTATATGCAACAGCCCGAAGGTTTCATCGAAAAAGGCCAAGAACACCTTGTGTGCAAGCTGAGGAAGTACATTTATGGACCTAAGCAAGCATCTCGGGCTTGGAACCAATGTTTTGATCATCTTATAAAATCTTATGAGTTTGATCAAAATGATTTCGAGAGTTGTGTTTACAGAAAGTGTGACGGAACTGCCTTGGTATTTCTAGTACTATACGTGTTGGAGAATGAGTTACACAGATCTATTCGGGGTGAATATTTAAATACAAATTTAATTCATTAATTATTACTAGCATGAATTAATCATATATTAATTCAAATAATAATTGCAACAACATATCATGCATATAAAAAGCCACGTAAAAACCCACGCACGCGAATCTACGGGTTCACGTGAACGTACCTCTCGGGATAAGCAAAGGCTTTGGTCGGACGGACTAACCAAAAGGACTTCCCAAGTATTCCCTTAGCCCTTGCTCGACAATCCGGTGGAAGGATACTTTCGCGAACAATTAACAAAAGGAAAAAAATAAACTTTGTTGCACCACTTATGTGGATTTGCTAATATTTCCAAAGACATGGAATTGTACTTGGGAATGAACTAATCATCCCCTATTTATAAGAGGGAGGGTGAACGAAATTTTAGTGATTTTTCAATGTGGGAAAAACTTTTTCTTGGTCACCAAGAAATCTTGAATATATCCCATATATTCTTTTTCCCATAATTAAAATATTCCACAAAATTCCACCTCCTATTATGGACAAAATTTTTAAAAATTAAGTGTCACAAGAATCCAAGATTTGGATCTTCTTGAATTTATGAGATATCCTTGTATTTCAAGAAATACATATCTTCCATAATATCTTTTCAAGAAAATCAAGAAAATCTTTCTTGCCTCTATTTTAAAAAAAAAAAATTGAAATATCACTATGAATAACCAAATGGGAGATTTCTTGAATTTAATGAGATAATCTTGTATTCCAAGAATACATATCTTCATTCCATAACAAAATTCAAAGAAAATCCTTTCTCCTCTTTTATCCATAATTTTTCGAAAATTTAGAGGAAATATAAGCAACAATATTTATTTTATTTTAATCACCTTTTTCGGTTATTGGACTATATGTTGGGCTACTCGGGGGCCTTTAGGAGAATTAAGATTGGACCTTCTAATGGATCTTGAATATCTAATATTGAGCCACAATATAATTCAAGCCCATAAATATTAATTAATCCCACTACATAATTAATATTGCACTATCCATCTTAACCCATATTACAAATCAATATGGCTCCCGGTCATTATTTCCGTGTTTAAGATTATCTAGCCCATTAATTAATTCAAGCCATTTGAAATAGCTTTCCGTTAATTAATATCTTTTGTCCTTGGTTGAGGAACGGTTCAATATTATTATCCATACTGGAAACTAATTCCACTTGCAAGATTTGCTATGATAAAACTTATGAACCTCCCAAGGGCAAAATCAAACAAGCGTGCTTTGCACACGATTCTTAAGTATTAAATCTTAGCAATCACATGTGACCAATAATATTGCCCAAGATAAAAAGTATTGAATCTCTCTCTCGATTAAGCTACCCATGATAAGTCAAAGCAATAGTTACCAATCCCACGTGATCCTATTTAAGGGATGAAGGTTAAGAAATAACGAACCACCGAGGTCTAATTCTTCCTTGTTCGATTAAAAGAATTTATCCTCCTCAGAGTCCTATTCAACAAGATCACCATGCACTAGTGTAATCTCTTGGTCAAGACAAACCAATCTCGAGCCTTACACCTCAACCTTTTCGCGATGGTTGTTCATTTCCACCTAGGTCGTGAATGGCGTACTTTTTTAGTTACAAGGGGACCGTTAATTTAATCTTCTGTGATCTGGTATCACTAAATTAACTACAGTGTAACACGTATGAATTATTGAACAGTTATGCAGTAAATATATATAACATTCAATCATATTTAAAGCATCAGTGACAAACAATTTATTTAAGTAAATAAGTCTGAAAATTTAGTTTCGATTATACAAAGTAAAAAGCATACTTTTCAGTATAATCCCAATAATCTCCCACTTATACTCAAAGTCTGCTTTTAAGTATACTACAACACGTCTCGAGTAGTCCGTGACATCTAATGTCACCTACACGAACCTAATAATTTCTCCCACTTATACTCAAAGCAGATTGCAACGGTCTTGACACCCATTCCACTCACATGTCTCTCGAATGTATTCAGAGGCAGGCGACTTTGTGAATGGATCTGCTAGGGTCGCCCTCGATGATGCTTCTTTTTGCACATCTATATCTCCTCTCTTAATGATTTCTCGTATAAGATGTCTTTCCTTTAATGTGTTTGTTTGACTCGTGGACTCTTGGTTCTCTTGAATTTGCAAAATCGCCTCTTAGCGATATATTGCTAGATAAATTGAAACACCATCCAAGTCCACTAAGAAGGTCTAGAGCCCAATCGGTTCTTTCAACGCTTCACAAGCAATTACTTACCCGACTTCCATGGTTGAGTCGGTGATGCATTTACCACACACTCGTCCATTTGATGGCTACACTTCCCAAATGGAAACACACTAATCGAGGCGGATAATCTCTGAATCTAAATCGATTGGAAATCCGAGTCCATGTAAATTGATGGGGATTGGAGTATCGATCGATAAATCAACATTCTATCCCGAGTTCTTTTAAGATACTTGAGAATGTTTTTTAATCGTCGTCGATTAAGCTTTCCTCGGTTACTCGATATCTTGCTACCATGCCTACTGACAAAGCATATATCCTGGTCTCGTACCCAAAGATTGCATACATAAGGTTTCTACTGGTAGAAGCACAAGGAATGCCTCTCATGTCATCTATCTCCTTTTTGCGTCTTAGGGGATATTTTCTTGGATAGATGGATTCCAAGTCCGAAAGGTACTGAATCCTTTCTTGAATCTTGCATCTTGAATCGTTTTAAAACCAAAGTCAATGTATGAATACTTGCGATAACCCGATCATCCTTTTCTTGCGATCTCGAGTAATCTTGATCCCAAGGATGTGTCCCAAACTTTCCCTAAGTCTTTCATATCAAACTGCTTTTGAAACGCCATGCCCTTACATCGACCACACCTTCACATCGCTCCCGATGATCACAATGTCATCTACGATAGTACTAAGAATACCAATGCGCTTCGACACGCTTTTTATACACACAACTTTCAAACTTGTTTTGATCAAACCCATAAGACTTTATAACATGATCAAAACATTGGTTCCAAGCTCGGATGCTGTTTGAGTCCGTAAATGGACTTCTTGAGCTTACAAACAAGATGTTCTTGGCCCGTTTCAATGAAACCTTGGGGTTGTTGCATATAGATCTCTTCATCAAGACTTCCGCTAAGAAAAGTTGTCTTGACATCCATCTCGCCAGATTTCAAAGTCGAAATCGCAAAGAATCGATAAGAGAATACGGATGGACTTAAGCATGGCTACGGGCAAAAAAATTTCCTCATAATCGATCCCTTTCTTTCTGAGTATAACCTTTCGCCATTAGTCTTGCTTTAAAGGTTTCAACCTTCACGTTCAGTCCTCTTTTCCTCTTATATACCCACTTTCATACAATGGGTTTGACCCCATTAAGTGGTTCGACTAGCCCCACATTCTATTATGAAACATAAAACCAACTTTGGCTTTCATTCTTTGTTTGCCAAGAATCTGATCCTTATCTTGGAGTGCCTCGTCATATGTCCATGGGTCTGATTCCTGAATCAAGTCCGAGGACTCTCCTATTCCCATGAATCTCTCGGTCGCCTAACAAACCTCCCACTATAACGAGGCTCCGGTTGCCAGAAAAACATATCGCTTGGTATATCATCTAAGATGCATCGGCAAGACCGAGGTTTGCCCTCTAAGCTCATTTAAGGTAATCTCACTTACTGGTTTTCTTTGGTTCTATAGTTTTCTTCCAAAATCTAAAGTGGGTGCGGATGTCCACCTTTTGATCTTCGGAACTATAGAACATTCACCCTTTTGTTCCCTCGAGGTATCCTACAAACAAATTTTAATTCTAATCGAGGATCCAACTTACCGGCTTCCTTGTCCAACATGTAGGCGGACACCCCAAAGTTCTCATGTGTCTCATACTAGGCTTGCGCCGGTCCACAATTCTTTGGCGCTTTGGGAACCGATTTGGATAGCACCAAGTTCGAATGTAAGTCGTTGTTTTCCAAGGTATGACCCCGAGCGACTTTTGGGAAGATCCGTATAACTCATCATTGATCTAACCATTTCCAAAAGAATTATGTTGCTTCGCTCTGCAAACCCCGTTTTGTTGAGGGTTAAGGTCTTGATGAGTCGATACAATCCTTCATCGGATAAGTAGTTCAAAAATCATTGTTTGAGGTATTCGCCTCCACGATCAGATCGTAGAGACTTGATACGTTTTTCCATATGATTCTCTGCTTGAGCCTTAAATTCTTAGAATTTCTCAAAGGTCTCAAATTCATGCTTCATAAGGAAAATGTACCTTGAGTAATCATCAATAAAATTACTCATAACCTCCTCTTGCTTTGGTTGACATTGACTACATACATCTCTGTGTGAACGATCTCTAACACTTCTTTGGTCCTATTCCCCTTGGCTCCAAATGGCCTCTTGGTCATATTACCCTCCAAACATGATTCGCAGGTTGGAATCGATTCAACTTGGAGAAGCTCCAGTGAACCATCTTTCACCAACCTTTGGATCCTCTTTGGATTTATATGACCTAATCTTAGATGCCAAAGAAGTGTCTCGTTCACGTCTGATGAACATTTTCTTTTCTCGGAAACAGTTGATGTGTTATAGGATACATTTCGTGAGTGGTGTGCACAGTTAATTGTATAGAGATTTTCCATCAATGTCCCATATCAGATACACTCATCATTTCAAAAATGATGTCATTCTTATTAGAAGAAACTTAGTGTCCTTTAATCGAATTTTAGAAACTGAAAGTGAATTCTTTCTAAAACTGGGAACACAAAGATAATCTCAAAAAACTTTATCTTCAAAAGATAGGTGCACTTCTCCCACTGCTTAAACTGCTACTCATGTAGCATTGCAATGTCTGCTACTTGCGTAGTATTGCAATAATCGTTACTACCGAAGATCGCAATATCTCGCCACTTACGTAGCATTGCAATGTCTTCTACTTTCGTAACGTTGCCCAGTGTGATGAGGATCTCACTCCCACTACGTTGCCGGATCATTTAGAACCCGTGAAGCCAACATGATTAGTGGATCTCGTATCAACCACCCACGAATGAGAAGTATACGCCGCTAAACAAGTTTCAACAACTAGTGTGTGAGAATTACCTTTCTTTCCGTCCCTTTTGGGGTTGGAATGACAAAACCTCCATTGTCCTCTCTCACTGCAGCCTTAAGCACTTCCTCTTTGGATTTTCCTTGACTCAACGAGCATTCCTCATCTTACCATTGCCGCTTGGCAACAGTTGAGTTTTTATTGCTTATGGCCTTTGGTCCTCTTCTTTATCTTGCCTACCCTTGGCCTAGAAGATGAAGATGGACCACTTGCCAATCAAAGCTTGAGTTTGGTGCCTTATCATCATTTCTCGCCGAGTCCAAAAGTTTGCAACAAATTAGCTAAGCGAGGCCAAAATGCTCAAAAACCTTTACGGGCGAGAGAATGAAGTATCAAATTCATCTGAGTCTCCAGATCATAATCTGCACTCAGAATCTCAAGTTTGTTCAGATGGGCCATCTATTTTGAGGACGTAATCCCTTACGGGTTTTTCCTCCACCATTTTCAGCGACGACATCTCTCGCAAGGTGATCTGACGAGTCCCGTGTTTTTGACTCGTCGGTTGGCTCATCTCGATTTTTGTGTGTCAAAATCCACTTGTTTTTTTTGTGCGCTTAGACAATTATAATTTTCCAATCAATATAGTTTCCATACATATTGTATTGACTTTAAGTATAATAACAAAGGATTAAAAGGTAAATCTACATCTTTGAATCAAATAAACAACTATATGCAATAAAGACAAGTATATCACAAGGTTCGATCACATTCATCATATTTAAAATCTCAAAAAAAATATGAACATGCATCGCCCAACATCTCAAAAACAGTTTAAATAAGCCACGTGGGGTGGGTCATTATTTAAACACATTCAAAAGTTCTGTTACAAACAAGAACGATTTATAAACCTTTAATATCCAGATTAATAGTTGGCTCCCCACTTGACCAATATAAAATTGGACAGGACTTGGGAAGTATATGCATATCGATTTTATACCTAAGTAATAACCATGATTAAATATAGGATTACTATTTCGCTTTGATCGAGCCTCGTGGGGAGGGTCATCGTCGCCACTAGTAATAACCCACAATCATCCGTTTGGAATTCATTCATGTGAAACCTATCTTTTGACCGTCCAGTGGGGAATTTCTCCAAAAGAATTCACAAATAAATAAATCATGGAGGTCAAAATTAATTCAATTTTATTATCCTGAATAAAATTGTCAATTAATTATTTAAAACATACTTAGTAATTTTGAAGTTGAGATTTTTTCATTTGGCAACCCTCATGCAAACACATTTAAACAAATTAAATAAAGCATAAGATAAAGACAAATAAATCAAGCAAAAAAAAAAAAAATAAACATATTGGGCACAAATTATCCAATTATCATGGTTTGATTTTTCTTGGCTTGATCTTGAAGAAACACGCCTCGAATTTCTCCCACTCGCTCATCTCGAAAAAAATACTTGCCTCAAACCGCCACGCCAAGAAATTTCGCAATGGGATGCACGCCAAGATCCGTCCGTGGCGTCTTAGCCTAGAGATGCCCTCGGACCCCGATGGGCCGTGCCGCCAAGGCCTCAAAGAATCCTCAAGAGATCTCGGCGGGCGACAAGCTACAAGACTTCACCCGCGGTCTCCATGACGCCATGGGCGTCCGCCCGTCGGCTTCGGCTTCGACGCGCGCGACCGTCTTGTGGCCCCCTCATCCTCGCGGCGCTTTCGCTGTCGCCCGGCCTCGCCTACTAACGCCCGTGCGTGCATATTTGCCCACTTCGCCTACGCCTGTTCTGGATTTACGTCCTTTAATTCTTCGTCTCTTCGTTCGGATCTCGTTACAATTTATTTACAAAAAATAAATAAACACAGATCTGACTAATCTATTACATTGATCAAATCAAACAAATCCTAGTCTACTCGTGGATTTTCTCACGAGGCAAAAACAAATCCGAATCGAATCAATTAAAAACCCACGGTTTATATGCATGCAAAATAAAACATTAAAATCCATAACAATTGGATACCGCAAAACAGATCTAATAGTTCTACTATCCAATTTCAAATTTAATGTCCACTTAATTAAATTACAATTTAAAAAATTCAGAGTCTCAAAACAAAGGGCTCGATACGCTTGTTGGGGAATGAGTTGCACAGATCTATTCGGGGTGAATATTTAAATACAAATTTAATTCATTAATTATTACTAGCATGAATTAATCCTATATTAATTCAAATAATAATTGCAACAACATATCATGCATATAAAAAGCCACGTAAAACCTACGACGCGAATCTACGGGTTCATGTGAACGTACCTCTCGGGATGGCAAAGGGCTTTGGTCGGACGGACTAACCAAAAGGACTTCCCAAGTATTCCCTTAGCCCTTGCTCGACAATCCCAAGTGGAAGAATACTCAAACAATTAACAAAAGGAAAAAATAAACTTTGTTGCACCACTTATGTGGATTTGCTAATATTTCCAGCACATGGAATTGTACTTGGGAATGAACTAATCATCCCCTATTTATAAGAGGGAGGGTGAACAAAATTTTAGTGATTTTTCAATGTGGGAAAAGACTTTTCTTGGTCACCAAGAAATCTTGAATATATCCCATATATTCTTTTTCCCATAATTAAAATATTCCACAAAATTCCACCTCCTCTATTATGGACAAAATTTTCGAAAATTAAGTGTCACAAGAATCCAAGATTTGGATCTTCTTGAATTTATGAGATATCCTTGTATTTCAAGAAATACATATCTTCCATAATATCTTTTCAAGAAAATCAAGAAAATCTTTCTTGCCCTCTATTTTCAAAAATTTCGAAATATCACTATGAATAACCAAGTGGGAGATTTCTTGAATTTAATGAGATAATCTTGTATTCCAAGAATACATATCTTCATTCCATAACAAAATTCAAAGAAAATCTTTCTCCCTCTTTTATCCATAATTTTCTAAAATTTAGAGGAAATATAAGCAACAATATTTATTTTATTTTAATCACATTTTCAGTTATTGGATTATATGTTGGGCTACTCAGGGGGCCTTTAGGAGAATTAAGATTGGACCTTCTAATGGATCTTGAATATCTAATATTGAGCCACAATATAATTCAAGCCCATAAATATTAATTAATCCCACTACATAATTAATATTGCACTATCCATCTTAACCCATATTACAAACCAATATGGCTCCCCGGTCATTATTTCCGTGTTTAAGATTATCTAGCTCATTAATTAATTCAAGCCACCAAATAGCTTTCCGTTAATTAATATCTTTTGTCCTTGGTCGAGGAACGGTTCAATATTATTATCCATACCGGGAAACTAATTCCACTTGCAAGATTTGGTATGATAAAACTTATGAACCTCCCAAGGGGGCAAATCAAGCAAAAGCGTATTTGCACACGATTCTTTCGTATTAAATCTTAGCAATCACACGTGACCAATAATATTGCCCAAGATAAAAAGTATTGAATCTCTCTCGATTCGCTACCCATGATAAGTCAAAGCAATAGTTACCAATCCCACGTGATCCTATTTAAGGGACGAAGGTTAAGAAATAATGAACCATCGAGGTCTAATTCTTCCTTGTTCGATTCAAGAATTTATCCTCCTCAGAGGGTCCTATTCAAATCGATCACCATGCACTAGTGTAATCTCTTGGTCAAGACAAACCAATCCCGAGCCTTACACCTCAACCTTTCGCGATGGTTGTTCATTTCCACCTAGGTCGTGAATGGCGTACTTTTTAGTTACAAGGGATCGTTAATTTAATCTTCGTGATCTAGTATCACTAAATTAACTACAATGTAACACGCATTTAATTATTGAAACAGTTATGCAAAGAAATATATATAACATTCAATCATATTTAAAGCATCGGTGACAAACAATTTATTTTAGTAAATAAGTCTAAAAATTCAGTTTCGATTATACAAAGTAAAAAGCATACTTTTCAGTATAATCCCAATAATACGTAGACGATATTCTGCTCATTGGAAACGATGTAAAGGTTTTGTCAGACGTAAGGGTATGGTCACAAAACAGTTTGATATGAAGGACTTAGGGGAAGCCGGTCATATTCTTGGGATCAAGATCACTTTCGAATCGAAAAGAAAAGAATGATCGAACATCGTAGCTTTCATACATAGATACCATTTTGAAGCGTTTCAACATGCAAGATTCCAAGAAGGGTTTTGTACCTTTCAGGCATGGAATCCATCTATCGAAAGACATGTGCCCTAAGACACAAAGGGAGATAGATAACATGAGAGGCATTCCTTATGCATCGGCAATAAGAAGTCTCATGTATGCAATGTTGTGTACGAGACATGATATCTGCTACGCCGTAGGCATGGTAGCAAGATATCAAAGTAATCCCAGAAATCAACATTGGACTGCTGTTAAGAACATTCTGAAGTATCTGAAAAGAACTCGAGATAGAATCTTTGGTTTATCGATCGACGCTTTATTTCAATGGGATACACGGACTCGAATTTCCAATCAAACCTACATTCCAGACTATCTGCCTCAGTTAGTTTATTTTCATTTGGGAAGTGTAGCCATGAAATGGATGAGTGTGAAGCAGAAATGCATCACTGACTCAACCATGGAAGTCGGGTAAGTAGTTGCTTGTGAAGTAGTGAAGGAACCAGTTTGGCTGTAGATCTTCTTAGTAGACTTGGATGGAGTTCCGAATTTTTCTAGCAATATTTGCTAGGGGCAGTTGCAAATTCAATGGAACCAAGAGTCCACGAGTCAAACAAACACACTGAAGGAAAGAAATCTTAGACGAGAAATCGTTAAGAGAGGAGATGTAGAGGTGGCTAAGATAGCATTGGAGGATAACCTAGTTAATCCTTTCACAAAGTGTCTGCCTCTGGAAACATTCAAGAGACATGTGGGAGGAATGGTTGTCAAGTGCGTAGCCAATCTGCTTTGAGTATAAGTGGGAGTGATATTATTAGGTTCGTGTAGGTGGCATTAGATGTCACGTAGAACTACACGAGATGTGTTGTGGTATACTTAAAAGCAGACTTTGAGTATAAGTGGGAGATTGTTGGGGTTATACGTGAAAGTATGCTTTTACTTTGTATAACCTATGTATTAAACACTTATTTACTGAAATAAATTGTTCATCAATGTTGTTTTAAATATGATTGAATGTTATATATATTTATTGCAAACCGTTCGTAGCAAGCGTTACATTGTAGTTAACGTGGTGATACCAGATCACAGAAGATCACGTTAACAGTTCCTTGTATACGAGTGTGTGTTTCACAACTTAGACATATCCTAACAATCTATTGGTAGAAGTTGATGTGTAAGGCTCAGATTGGCTTGTCTTGACCAAGAGATTACACTAGTGCATTCGATGCTCTGAAGCGGACCTACAGAGAGGATAAACTCTTTCGCACTGACTTAAGGGATGAAGAGTTAGACCTCAGTGGTTGTTGATTTCTTAATCTCTGTCACTTAATAAGGAATGTGTGTGATTAGTAGTTATTGCTTTGACTTATAAATGGGAAGATAATCATTGCGACTTTGATACCCTATATCTTGGGCAATAATATTATTTGCACGACAGTTGCTAAATTAATACAAAGAATCGTGTGCTTGCAAAAGTCTTGCTTGATTGGTCCCCTTGGTGGGCCCGGAACCTTTATCATACCAAATCTTGCAAGTGGAATTAATTTTTCGGTATGGATAATAAAGCTGAGTTGTCCTTACTCAAAGGATAAAAGATATTAATTAATATAAAGCTTTGCAGTGGCTTAATTAATTAATGGACTAAATAATCTTAAACACGGGAAATAATAACCGGGAGCCATATTACCGTAATATGGGTTAAGATTGGATAGTGCAATATTAATTATATAGTGGTATTAATTAATATTAATGGGTTGAATTATATTGTGGCTCAATATTGGAATTCAGAAGTCCATTGGAAGGTCCATCTTAATTCTCCTAAAGGCCCCTCAAGTAGCCCAAATTATAGTCCAATAAATAAAAGGTGCTTAAAATAAAATAAATTATTGTTGCAATATTTCCTCTAATTTTCGAAAATATTAAAGAAAATAGGGAGAAGAATTTTCTTGAAAAGATTTTATAGAAATGAGATAATGTATTCTTGGAATACAAGATTATCCCATAAATTCAAGAAAACTCCAACTTGACTTCTTTAATAAGAAATTTTCGGAAATCTTGTATAAGAAAGGGAAGAAAAGATTTTCTTGATTTTCTTGGAAAGATTTTATGGAAGATATGTATTCTTGGGATACAAGAATATCCATAAATTCAAGAAAGATCCAATCTTGAAATTCTCTTCTTGAAATTTTTGAAATATTAGGCAAATAAAGGGTGTGAGATTTTTTGTGGGAAAATACACATGGAAAGAAGAATATATTGGATATATTAAAGATTTCTTGGAGATCAAGAAAAGATCTTTCCTAGCCCTAATTTTGCATGAAATTTTCGAAGCCCCTCTACTTATAAATAGGGGATGAATTTTTCATTCCCAACTAGTGTTCCATGTATTGGAAATATTAGAAATCCACAAAGGTGGTGCAACAATATTTTTATTTTTCTTGTTTTATAAATCGTTCATTGGAGGACCTTCCACCGGGGTTATTGGACGAGGACTTGGGAATACTTGAGAAGGACTTTTGGTGGGTATCCAGATACTTGATCATGTCTGTCTCAGATCGTCTCTCCAATGGGTATGTTTATGTAAACTCCTAGAAATTCCGCATGCTAGGATCTTTTTGTTGGGGAATAAGTTGCACGGATCTATTCGGGATAAATATTTAAATACAAATTTAATTCCAATAATTATTACTAGCATGAATTAATCCTATATTAATTCAAATAATAATTTAACAACAAATCATGCATATAATTAGTTAACGTAAATCCTACGCATGCGGAATTACTACGAGTTTACGTAAACGTACCTCTTGGAATGGTAATGGCCTCGTTGATTAAACACACCGAAAAACCTTCCCAAGTATTCCCTTAATCCTTGCTCGACAATCCGGTGGTAGGATGCTCGCGAACAATTAACAAAAGGAAAATAAACTTTGTTGCACCACCTTTGTGGATTTACTAATTTTTCCAGCACATGGAATTGTACTTGGGAATGAAACACTCATCCCCTATTTATAGAGGGTGTTGGTCGAAAATTTTGGGATAAAATAATATGGGAATTTTTTTTTCTTGATCTCCAAGAAATCTTGAATATATCTCATATATTATTTTCTCCATAATTAAAATATTCCACAAAAATCCCAACTCCTCTTTGTTATGGAAATTTCGAAAATAATAGGGAACAAGAATCCAAGATTTGGATCTTCTTGAATTTATGAGATATTCTTGTATTTCAAGAAATACATATCTTTCATAATATCTTTTCAAGAAAATCAAGAAAAACTTTCTTGCCCTTTATATTTCAAGATTTTCGAAAAATACTATATGGATAACCAAGTGGGAGATTTCTTGAATTTAATGAGATAATCTTGTATTCCAAGAATACATATCTTCATTCCATAACAAAATTCAAATAAAATCTTTCTCCCCTTTGAATCCATAATTTTTGAATTTATGAGGAAAAATAAGGCAACAATATTTATTTTATTTTAAACACATTTTTCAGTTATTGGACTTTATGTTGGGCTACTTAGGAGGCCTTTAGGAGAATTAAGATTGGATCTTCCAATGGATCTTGAATTATCAATATTGAGCCACAATATTATTCAAGCCCATAAATATTAATTAATCCCACTACATAATTAATATTGCACTATCCATCGTAACTCATATTACTGTCAATATGGCTCCCGGTTATTATTTCCCGTGTTTAAGATTATCTAGCCCATTAATTAATTCAAGCCACTGAAATAGCTTTCCATTAATTAATATCTTTTGTCCTTGGTTAAGGAACGGTTCAACATTATTATCCATACCGGAAACTAGTTCCACTTGCAAGATTTGGTATGATAAATCTTATGAACCTCCCAAGGGGGCAAATCGAACAAGCGTACTTGCACACGATTCTTCGTATTAAATCTTAGAAATCACATGTGACCAATAATATTGCCCAAGATAAAAAGTATTGAATCTCGTTGATTCTCTACCCGTGATAAGTCAAAGCAATAGTTACCAACCACACGTGATCCTATTTAAGGAACGAAGATTAAGAAATAACGAACCACTGAGGTCTAATTCTTCCTTGTTCAGTTCTGAAGAATTTATCCTCATGTAGGTCCTATTCAGTGCATCAGTCATGCACTAGTGTAATCTCTTGGTCAAGACAAGTCAATCTGAGCCTTACACTTCAACCTTTCACGATGGATTGTTCATTTCCATCTAGGTCGTGAATGGTGTACTTTTGGTTTCAAGGGACTGTTAATTTAATCTTCTGTGATCTAGTATCACTAAATTAACTACAATGTAACACGTACTATTTATTGAACAGTTATGCAGTAAATATATGTAACATTCGATGATATTTAAAGCATCAGTGATAAACAATTTATTTCAGTAAATATGTCTGAAATTCAGTTTTGATTATACAAAGTAAAAGCATACTTTCCAGTATAATCCCAACACTTTTACGTGAAATATTATTTGCATGTTGTTGTTGGATGAATTATTATTTGAATTCACTTAGGTAAATTCATGCTAGTAATAATTGTTAATTTAAATTTGTGTTTATGAGGCCATCCCGATAGATCCTGGCATATGTTATCCCAACAGTTTAAAGGCATACGACCCCCTAACAGTAGCCAATTTATGAGACATATAGTGGAAGACCTCAAAAGCTAACAAAGCATTATCCGTAATAAGCCTACACGGGACAAAAGCAGATTGACAAGGATCAATTAAATCAGGTAAGAAAACCTTCAGGCGATTCGCAATAGTTTTGGTAATCAGCTTAAAAACCACATTACACAAACTAATAAGACGAAAATCAGAAGGCAAAACCGGCTTCTTAATTTTAGGAATCAAAGCAATGTGAGTATGATTAAGAGACCCCGGATCAGCCCCATTATTCAAGACATCAAGCCCAGTATTAATAACAGACTCCCCAACCCAACCCCGATAATTTTGGAAAAACACAGCAGACATACCATCAGGACCCGGCGCCTTAGTAGGGTGCATTTGAGATAGAGCTTTGGCCACTTCTTCACTAGTAAACGGACGGGATAGCGCTTCATTCATCTCACTAGTAACTTTGTGCTCAACAGCCTCAATCACTTCACTCATATTCAAGGTAGTCTTAGCAGTGAAAAGCTCCGCAAAGTAATCCACGAACACTCGTTTCACTTTCTCCCTTTTTTTACAAACCGTCCCATACTTATCAATGATTGAGTGGATTGTATTTCTCTTCCTTCTGCCACTAGCAATTCGGTGAAAAAACTTTATATTCTGACCCCCCTCTCTCATCCAACTAACCCGAGACCGCTGGAGCCAAAACAGTTCCTCCTTTCGAAGTAACGCTGCAAGCCTATTTTCCACACACCGAGTCTCCATTAACACCTGCTCACTCTGGACCTGTCTCTGGAGCCTATCCAACTCATTCTTACATCTCGATATGTCCCTGGGCAGCTCTCCAAACACCCTGGCGTCCCAAATAAATAACTCGTCACCACATCTCTTAACATTTTGCTTGAATTCAAGTGGGTTTACATAAGGACCATCTATCCAGGAGTCTCTAATGATATTCGAGCACTCCTCCTCTTGTAACCAAAGTGTCTCAAACCGAAAACGTTTCTTTCTCTTCCTCCTCTCCTCATCACCCTCCGGCACCACCCACTCCACCCAAAGCGGACAATGGTCCGAGAGGACCCGAGTCAGATGAGTCACTCGGGCCATCGGAAACCTAGCTCTCCAACCCCCATCTGCCACTCCCCGGTCCAACCTCTCCTGGATACTCCTGATTCCGCCTTGCTTGTTCGACCACGTGTAATTGTGGTCCACAAACCCTAAATCCTGTAAGCCTCATTTCTCTAGGCAGTCCCTAAACTTCAACATACCTTTCTCCTTCTTCACATTCCCCCCCCAACTTTTCATAGTCAAACAACACCTCATTGAAATCCCCAGCCAACAACCACGGTAACGAACTAAGACCAGCTAAGTAATCAATCACTCCCCACTTCTCCACTTGTTGGCCCCTTCAGGGAACCCATACACTCCCGTAAAGCGCCAGACATCCACCACCCCAACCTCCACATCAATATAATTTCCCAAAAAAGTTCGAACATTCACCTGACAGTCCTCCCTTCCCCATAACAACCCTAGCCCTTCACGTCTACCCCCTCCACTAGTCACACAGTCCATCCCGAAACAAGAATTGAACCCTAACTTCCTCGCCACCTCTTCTAACTCACGCCGCAACAGTTTTGTTTCACACAAGAACACGAACTGGGGATTTTTTGAAGAAATTTCTTTCTTCAGCACCGAAACTTTCCGAGGATTCCCCAACCCCCGGCAGTTCCAAACGAGGCAACTCATTGCTCCCGTCGGGGCTGCTCAGATGCAGCCACCGCCGATTCATTAAAAAATGAACCCTCACTTCCCACCGAGTTCTTCGTTCTCTTCCCCACCTGTTCACCCTCCTTATCAATCTCCTCCAGGATCAAACCTCGCTTACCCATCCCACCCTGGCTCTCACTAATCTGCATCTGACCTCGATTGTGAGCTGCCCGTTTCCATAACATTTTTCGCCCCTGTATCTCATCCCTCTTCACTGGCCCCTGTTCGATCTGAGAAAGCCTCGTCCCAGCTGATTGGTTAGTGGTAGAATGGATAACAGTCGTCTGGGTGACGATGGTGTTTGTGGGTGATAGAGAGGTGAAAGTGAAAGGGAAGGGTGGTGACATGGGAAAAGATTGTGGGTTTTGGTAAGGAAGGCTACTGACAAGTCTTGGAAACTCAAAGCATGGTGGGGACGTATTCGACCTAACCAACTGATTCTGCCCCAGACATCCCTCCATTGTTGTTGTTAACTCATTCATGTCGTTCAACTGTGAATTCAAACTGCCAAAGATTGACGAAACAGGTATAGTGGTTGATTGGTTAGGGTGAGTAGGTGGTTCTGACATTTGGCTGGGTGTAGGGTTACGGTTTTGTATGGTTTTATGGTGCATGGGCTGGTTTGGTGGGTTTTGGGGAGGGCTGTAGGTTAATGCGGGTGTTTGGTTAGACACTGATATGGTATGGCGTTGCTTGGACCGTAGTTGTCCACCCAAGTTGTTCAAGAATACCGTTTCTACTTTATCCCCCGCTCTCCGACAAATTGCACCAGCTTTCAAAGATGGCCCAAATGGTAGCTCCCCGACCACGTCATCCCTATCAAACAAAGAACAGTTTCGGAAAAAGTGTCCGATCACTCCACAACAATAGCAGAGCGTAGGCAACCCTTCATACACGAGCGGGATCCTGATCATCTCTCCTCCCATCCGGATGTTTATCCCCGTTTTCATGGCCTTCACAATATCTATGGACACTTTAAATTTGATATAGTCCATCGGATCAGACTCGCATGGTTTTTCGAATGCCTCTAAAGTCCCCACCATCGCCGCAATTGATTGTACGACACTTTCTTTTTGGCCCACCAGAGGAACGTCCGTTGCCCTGACCCAGAAAGATGCCCGAGAGATCGAGATCGTCGATGGTTGTTCTCTCCCAGTTAGGGCCTTGATGGCGAATAGGTGTCCATCAAAATACCAAGGCTGGTTTCTGATTACCCATTCCATATCATCCATCCGCTCAAACGAAAAGATCAACATACCATTCCCCCAGTCCCGGGCCGCCAGCCGACCCTTCACCTTAAAAGCCTTCGTCATGATCTCAGAAACTACGAAGAGATTCACCGTCTTCTCAGAGCTAAGCTTACCCACCAAAGTTGCCCCCACCGCCCGTTCAGTGTGGTTCGATAAATTGCTCAAGTCGAGCACGTCATCAACCGCCTCCGAATTACCCTCCGAAGACATCACACCCCTCTGAAAAGTAACGCCAATCCACGAGAAGAACAAGAATACGCAACTCCACGTTGAAACACGGAAGAAAAATGGAGAAAATCGACTGAAAAATGGAGAAAATCGAGAAAATCGACTGGAAAAAGGAGAAAATGGGTCCAAGACCAAACCTTAGTCTCAAGAAATGAGAAAACCAACGAAAACCCACCTTTGTCTTTATTAAATACACGTTTTCTCCCTTCTGTTTTTCTCTAATTCCTTTTCCAAAGAAAGACCCAAAAAATAAAATATAAATAAATAAGTTTTGTACATAGATATTTATTCCCTAGTTTGTGTTTAATTAAATGTAGCATATGTTACAGTACTTCTACGATATTTCTTGTCACTCTCCTCGCAACTCGCAGGTTCTTTGACTTTTCTACCCTCATTAATTGCACACACACTCAATACACACGGGATCTCATATTACACAATAGTGTTACATCTCCTATTACATTATTTAGATTTGCGTTATGTGTTGATTTCATAATATCTATAAATATAAGAATAACATCCTAACATAACTTTTTTATCTAATTAGGAAACTATATTTAATTTTAGCAAAAAATTAATTCCTTCCAAATCTCATTCCAAAAATTCTTATAAACATATTTATAATTAATTAATTTAAACTACACATATAGTATAAATTAATCAATAATTAAATTTATTAAATTATTTAATTGATGCACATATATTATAATCTTAATCTATTATCCGAATGATTGATGGTTTAGGGTTTATGTTTTTCTTTTTTTCTTTTTTATATTTTTTTTCAATATTTTTAACACCCGGTCCGGACCCAACCAAACCCGATTCGAACCCGGCACAAGTAGTTCATGGTTCACCCGACCCGAATAATTAATGGTTTAGGGTTTAGAGTTCATGGTTTAGGGTTTAGTTTTAGGGTTCATGGTTCATCTAAATTAAAAGTAAATCCAATTGCACAAACATCACTCAAATAAATTTGATGTGATTAATATTATATTTATATGTAATTAATAACTGGAAAAAAAAATAGACGATAAAGCTGGGTTTTGTTATTTTTTTCTAGTAAGTTTTCATATTTTATTGAATTTTAAATTTATACGATAAATTAAGATTATAATATATATATTCACTCCAATTAAATAATTAATAATTATTGATTAATTCGTATATTTATGCTTTAAATTAATTAATTATAAATATGTTATATTAAAAATTTTTGGAATGAAATTTGGAAGGAATTAATTTTTTGCTAAAATTAAATATAGTTTCCTAATTAGAAAAAGGGGTTATGTTAGGACCTTATTCTTATATTTGTAGATATTATGAGATTAACACGTGGCGCAAATCTAAAGGATATAACAGAAGATGTAATACTATTGTATAACAGGAGATCCTGACCACACGCAACACGGTCACACACCCACATATATATATATACATGTTCAATTTCAGTTATAACTTAATTGCCAACACATCACAATTCATAAAAACTCCCTCCAAACTTATTTCCATCATATATATTTCACATGGCCACACACAACGATGACTACGACGAGACGGCGGCCGGCGTCGGGTGCGGCTGTTTCCGGCGGTTCTGCTTCGGGCGGGACAACGAAGAGGAGGGGCAAAGCTATCTTCTCCGGGAGAAGGAGGCGTCATGGTTCGACACAAAGCTCAAGAAACTGAGGGAGTTTTCGGAGATGGTGGCGGGGCCTAAATGGAAAAACTTGATCAGAAAAATCGGCAAGGTTTTCAATCCCAAAAAAACATCAACATCATTATAACACGGCGCCGCAATACGATCAGTATTCACCGGAGAGCTACGCCCTCAACTTCGCCGCCGATGACGACGGGGATTTGTCGCACAGTTTTTCCACCAGATTTGCTCCAGGTCATTTCGTCAACGATCACCAAAAGACTAAGCCTGTATTGTGATTACAAGGCTTGAAAAATTCTTTGATATATTTATTAATTATGGATGAAAGGATGAACTACAACATCTTGTATATTTCACCGTTCTTTTTTTTTTTTTTTTTATGGAGATTTGAATTTATATTTCGGGTTATAAATTAGCATTAATATTACTTGTTACAACTTACAATCAATAGTAAAGATGGTGAACGGGTGGACAAAATACATATGATACTTTATAATATACTAAATAGGTTTTATACAGAAAGTAAGACGCACATTGTTACCTTCATCCTGACAGATCATCTAGCGCGATATTTGGAAATTGTTTACGATTAAAATCCCAATTCATGCGGTATTATTAAAAAAAAGACTAGGTGTTGTATGCACCTAGGTGACTGTGTACTCATAGTGCATTTTAAAAATGTGCGACTTCTTATACTGAAAAGTGAAATTTATTTACACTGAAGCGTGCACATTTTTAAAATGCACTATGAGTGCACGGTACACTTGAGTGTACATGAGACTCACTCTTAATTAAAAAAATAATATGAATGAATTAATTTCATACTTTTTTATAAGTTTAGACTTTTAGACGAGGTGAAATTTTTTTCCATATCTCAAAGTTGAGAAAATATGCACGTTCTGCTTAGGTCAAACAATAAACTAACCTTGTTAATTTGTTTCAATAAGATGAGTGATTCTGAAGTACCTAGAAAATAGACGATGCAATTATTTGAGATAGAGTAATAATATTACATCTAGAAACTTCATGAAAGTATATATTTCGGATGTTATGAGAAAACTTTAGGACCTCTTATTTGAAATGAAGACGCAAACTTAAATTCAATTTTAATTTGATAAGCATTGATGGTCAAAGTTACGACCATATTAAATTGCTCTAAAGATGGCTCTAGATTTCAGAATCTATAATCCCGAAAAGATATTGGATACTATAGAACTGTTTAGCTAATAGCCAAATTCAGATTTTTTTAAATTTGATTCTGAAAACATTGTAGATATATTAATTCCTATTCTAAATTAAGTATATGATACATCCATTGCTTCCTAGATCCATTCCTTTAAAACTAAAATTCCATAAATGAACGAGTGAAAATTAACGCTGCAAAAATAATTCAGCAAAACTAAAATTCCATAAATGAACGCGTGAAAATTAACGCTGCAAAAATAATTCAAAAGAGACAAATATAAGTACACAAATACAGTAAAACTTCTATAAATTAATAACTTTGGGACCGGAAAATTTATAAAGATATTAAAATAAATTAACAATTTATTTTTAAAGAGGTTTTTAACGATATATCATAATTGACCTTCAAAGTTCCAAATTCTTTGAATAACTTTAAGTATACATGCATAATTATTGATGAAAATTAAGTTAAAATACAAATGTACTAGTAGAATTACATGAATACAAACTCACGTGGAAGTTGGAATGAACTTGTTTAAATTAATTGGTTTTGAAAAATACAAAAATATGGTTCATTGGACAAACATTTGTGCATTGAATCATGGATAGAAATCAGTACTATATATTTATCCATTTTCACACAAAAAATAGTCACTCATCTAAAAGGAATTCAAAAATCAACAATGATCAACCAACAACAAAAGATGTTATGTTAGTATAAGAGAGATCAACCTGGATGCATTCAGAATGATTTGGTGAAATGGGTTGAAAAATCTTTCAATTTGAATATTAGCTAAACAACAATTTTGAACACTCTTAAGAGATCTACATAATTCCTATCATCTGACTTTGAGAAAGGTGGGTCGTCTAAGAGTCAGAAATCAGCCAAGTATCCGGACCATGAGAAGGTTGTTTATGAGTTGTTTTTCCAACATCAAGAGCGTGTGAATATAACCGGGGAGCTAATCTTAGAGAAGACGAATGAGACGCTTAAGCTTTTACATCCAGAGGATCCCGCAGATCATCGCCTTTCACAAGGTTGGCTTGAGAAATTCAAATCAAGGCATGGTATCATTTATTCTCGTCGTTTCGGAGAGAGTGGATCAGTCGACATGCATGATATGGAGAATAAATTGGAGTCCATTACGGAAAAAATTGATCAATTTCCAAGGAAATATGTTTTTAATATGGATGAAACTGGTTTGTTTTACAAGTTTAAGGCTGATCATTCACTTGCAACAAAACAACTTGAAGGTAGAAAACAAGATAAGGAGAGGTTGACAATTGTTATTTGTTGCAATGAAGATGGCTCTGAAAAAATTCCTCTATGGATTATTGGTAAGTATGCAAAGCCCCGTTGTTTTAAGAATGTCAATATGAATAGTTTGAACTGTCAATACCGTGCCAACAAGAGAGCTTGGATGACTGGAGTGCTTTTCGAAGAATATGTTCGTTGGTTGGATGAACAAATGCATGGAAGAAAAATTCTTTTGGTAGTCTAACTGTCCAGCTCATTCAAACAATATTCAAGGTTTATGAAACATATAGTTATTTTTCCTACCCCCAAACATGACCTCAAAAATTCAACCATGTGATGCCGGCATAATAAGAGCCTTCAAAATGTATTACCGCAAAAGATTTTACCCTAAGATTTTGGAAGGCTATGAGTTAGACATATCATCTCCGAGAAAAAGATCAATGTTTTAGATGCTATCAATATGGCAAAGGTCGACTTGGACCGAAAATGTTCATCAAGAAGAATAGCAAATTGCTTTCGACAATCGCAAAAAATTCGCTCGTAAAATCAAAAGTGACTCAAGTGCAAATGATGCAACTCGAGAAGACATTAAGTGAGCTTTAGAATTTGATCACCCAGGTATGCAATATCACCACAAAATGGATGTGAATCAATTGCTCGACTTTCCGGGTGAAAATAATCAATGTCACGAAGTTCAGAGTCTAGAAGAGATAGTGACCGATGTCATTCATAATCCGGAAGATGATGAAGCAGAGGATGATTCAATAGTTTTGGAACCGGACACTCTAAAAAAAGAATTGTTGCAAGCATCAACAACTCTTCATAACTTTTTGTTGCAAAGATCGAGAAGACAACGCCACAACTATTGGGTGCAGTAAGGAGATTTAAAGATGAGATCAACATAGATTTGAAGTTCAAGAAAAAACAAGTTACATTAGATTCTTATTTTACTAAGTTGTCTTAAGAATATTCAAGTGCATCATATATATGTATATGGATTATTTTTAATAATTATTAATTTATAGTTTCGTCGGGACCAATATATATACACTGGAATCTCAAAAAAATATTTATCTTATAATTTTATTGATTGGGTCCCAAATTTATACTTGTCCCAACTTGGGACCAGACAAATTATTAGTTTTAGGGAGGTTATTAATTTATCGAGTATTAATTTAACAAACGATGTTTTACTATATACAACCTTACAAGTGAAGTATATCATTTCAAGACATGCATGAAAAATGAGGAATTGGGACCAATTTGAGTAATGGGGATCAGGGACGGATTTATTCCCAGACAAGGCATGATAAATGTCTTGACTGGTTTTTTGTTTTTTTTTTTATAATATTATATATACATATATATATATTTTAAAATTTTAAAAAGAGTAGTTACATTTTTTGTAATACTTGTTCACACGGGCGGATTTACTCCCAGGCAAAACATGGCAAGTGTCTTGCCTGGTTTTTTGTTTTTTTTATAATATTATATATATATATATTTAAAATATTTTAAAATTCTAAAAAGAGTAGTTACATTTTTTGTAATATTTGTTCACAAAATGAAATTTATATCATTAAATTTATAAATTTATATTATAACACTTATTAATTTATAGTATTTTATTATAATTAAATTAATACCGTAGCATTTAATATTATAATACTTATTAATTTATAGTCTTATTTTATGTTCATCAGTTCATGTTAGTATGTATTTTATAATTTTTATTTGATGTGAGTCCTTGCGAGCAAGAATTCTTTTTTGAAAGCAAGACTTAAAAAAAAAATTATAAAATTTGTTTTGAATCCACATGATATGGCAATGTTTTTTCAAAAACCGGGTTGAAACTGCCCGTTCAGCATTTAATATTATAAAAAACACATATATAACTTATTAATTTAAAACCTAGTCTTTTTTTTTTTTTTTTTAAATTTTATTAATTTATATTAAATATTTAAAATTTTAAATCATATTCATGTTTTCTCTATGTATTAAATTATGAAGGACAAAATTTATAAAATATGATATGAAAAGTTATAAAATATATATTTAAATTTTTTTTTGGTGTATATTTATTTTGTTTTTTTAAATAAACATAGAAAAGACTTAAAAAAAAATTATAAAATTTGTTTTGAATCCACATGATATGGTGTCATGTTTAGAAGATATATCTATCTATACTATTTTAAAAGTGACTTGGGTGTGGGAAACATTTTTTTGACCCATTTACCCCTGCCACATTTTATGTTGTACATTATAGTCCCTCTTATATTTTTATTTTTATTCTCTGCTTTTAATTAATTTTATTCTTCACTTTTAAGACTTGAAATCTTGACACAGGAGAAGAAAAGCCACACCTGGGAAAGATGAACGGTCGCCCCTGCAGCTGCCGCCACGTCCGCCGCCAGCCCTGTCGCCGCTGCTCCTTTCCATTTCTTCCAGGTAAACTGAATTTCACTTTCAATTAATCCACCTTTTAATATTTTGACACGGTAGGAGAAAAACGGAACCCTGGGAAAGCAGGACAGATGAACGGGGGGCCCTGACGCTAAAAGTGACGCTAAACCGTTGAGAGAGAGTCCGTGGATTAGATATGTTGCTTGTGGATATTTTAGTTGTTTTAAAATCCTTCCACTCAAGGTAATTGATTTTTTAATTTACTTGATTAAGTGCATGTAATGATTTTGATTAATTCTTCAAATAACACCCATGTTTTGTATTTTTTTCATAGAAATATTGTTGGATTTGGATGATTTGGTACACGAACTATTTACGAGTACAAGAACTATTTACGATATTGTGAAACGTAATGACCTCTGTGAAATGTGAATTTCCTGTTTTCCTTGCTTATTTGCTAATTAGGAGTATCTGTTATAGCAGGTTTTGACTTAAGAAACTGATGATTATTTGAGAAGGGAAATAAAAATACCAACACTAACTACAACTCATGGTGTACACTGGTTTGAACTTCAAAAGTGGAGAATGTTATTGAATCCAGTAGAGCTGTTCAATTTAATATATTGTCTTGCATGATAAATTAAGTAAAGGCTACATAAAACTATTTGTTTAAAAGAAATTCAGTAAAACTATACAGTTCTATCAATAATTATAAGGTTGTTGGCCATCCATTGTCTAGAATTTAGTTTACTTGATGATGGGAAACAGATTGTTGAGGATTGGAGTGAGAGATAAGCATGCATTAATTTTGTAATTTACTTGATTAAGTAAATGTAATGATTTTGATTAATTCTTCAAATAACATCCATGTTTTGTATGCATAGAAATACCGTTGGACTGGGATAATTTGGTACAAGAACTATTAACCTTTAACACATCAATGGAGTGACAAATAAGCATGCATGGTTGATAACTAATTAACATCTTTTCAGCATGTAGTTTAACAGTGTCACTTAACAGAAATTAAGTGTGGTGGCTGATGCGACAATTGGCCCCCATCAACGGATCGCTGCCTGACTCTCTTTGTTCACAGAGATGACCTGCGGCAGCAGAGGAGGCACAACCGATGGCAGAACACGGTATTTACCTTTAGCACATGCAATTTTGTTTCATATTCCAAGGGTTATTTCTCATTAGCCTGTAAGCCATGAAAATTCAGATTAATTGTTTCACCCAATTTGATAGATTTTTTTAGTATTAGCAATAAATTTTAATTTCTTAATTTGAAACGATTAGGTTTAGAGGCAATTCATATTATGTGTAATTTTTTCTGGTATTAAAATTCACTCCCATAATCTGCTAGAAACAAAATAACGAGATTTTTAGTTCACTCAACATTATTAAATTTGGTGAGGAGGATCTGTTTCCATCATGTTTATTATTATTCACGCACATACATGAATAATATATATGTGCATGTATAAGCATGTGAGTTTTTGAAAGAATGATGAATGACAGAAGGTGATTTACACTTTGATGAGGGGTTCTTCTTTTAATGGAGATACACTCTTTTCAGTTGTTTTTCGGTTATTTTCTTTTGAATTTATAAACATGTTTATTTTTTCCACCCTCTTGAACAATTGCTTATAATTTTCGTTAACTATTCTAAATTTTGATTTAGGCAGTAGCATCACTATGTTGAATTCGAGGCAAAGATATGATTTTCAACACTTACTCATGACTCAGGGTATGGTAAGATTATTAAATATTATTTTTATATTTCATAGAAATTATAAAGGACTGAATCCAGGAATCAATTCTCTATAGCATGTTATATGTATCCAACGATTGTTTGTTTTTGGAATCCTTAATTTAGGTTTGTCTTTATATATAGTAAAAGAAATGAAGAAAGAGCTAACAAGAAAATAGTGATCGAAGAAGTCTTGAAGCTGGAGAAAGATCCTAATGCAGAAAAAACTTCCCATAAACGTAAGTTAGAAAGCTCAACAAATTTCTCGGATTCACCCCATATAAGTTGATCAAGAAAATTCGAGTTTACATTAGCTTTTTCCAAGATTTTTTTTACTTTCTTTCTAATCTAATAGGTGTGTTTTAAAGACATTAATCTGAGTGAGAAGAGTTGTTTGATGTTGACAACAAACAATAGTTGCATGATTAATTTTGTTGAATTTGAATTTACTATATTTGTTCAATATTTAATACTTGATAAATCACGTCTCTCGTGCAAAGCACGTGATATACTCCTAGTAATCTATAAAAGTGAAGTAGGTTGGATGTTTTTCTATACTCTTAAAAGATGTTGCTAAACTAAAAAATAAAGTAATACTAATTATAATTCAGCACGTTGGATTTTTTTTATACTCTTAAAAATAAAATAATACTAATTATAATTCAAAGTGAAGCAAGTTGGATGTTTTTTTTTATACTCTTAAAAGATGCTGCTAAATTAGAAAAAAAAAGTAATACTAATTATAATTCAATTCAAAGTGTGATTTACAAAACTATTCATGATTCACATATATAATATGCTATTATGTGATTGAACATACTTTAATAAATCAACTTTGCTGTTTTGCGTTTTGTGCCTCGCATAAAAATCCTGCGTCCCTGGTGGGGATAACGAAATAGGCCGGCGTGGAAATGTTGACCAAGGAATAAAATACAAAATGGAAGTGCCCAACCCAATAGAGTGCCAGCTGGCCAGCCGCCTTCTCCACTGTTGACTTGAATTCTTCTAGAACATTATTACACCTCACCACTTTTACTCCCACGTTCTATACTTCATTGTATACATGTCAGATACACGTATGTTTTTTTTATATGCACCTGGTGGAAGGTAGATTAGATATTCAAACAAGTATAACCACCCTAACTTATTCGTTATCATTAGATTCCGGCGAGAATTCGAATTCGAATTCGAGTACATATACCCTTCTTTTGTAACAAGAAATGAATCTAATTAACCTTATGATATAAGACAAAATCTCGTACAAGACAGTTTCATATATGAAATGGGATACAAATTAATACAAATTAACATTCATCACTTACCAAGTATTAAATGTAATGTCCAAATTTTGCCGAGTAGGTATCCGGTGAAACTTGTTCATACGTATGAAATTTATATCATTACATTTATAAATTAATACAATAATATTTATCAGATTATATCACTGCACTTATAAACTGATACCGTAATATTAAAAATTATAAGTATTAATTTATAAGAGTAACGATATTAATTTTATATTTTTATAGTAGGAACAAATTTTATATAAGAGTGTATATTTAAGAGTAGAATCTCTAGTTTGCCGTTCAGTACTTTTTGTTATTAAATCTAAAAATAATTTCAATCAATATTTTTACCGTAGAATTTTCTATTTTATAATTTTTTTATGTATCTATTTATTTTATTTGAAGGTGAGAAAATATTGTGTGTGTTTATATTTAATCATACACATGCAATATGTATAAAATGAAATATGATATGCAATATTTGAAGTTAGAGAAAAAAAATACAAGTACAGTATATGGTATTCATCAAATCCGCGTATTGAAATCTAATTGATATGACAATTTATAAAAACTTGGTTCGCAAATCGTAAACTTCCATTGATACTACCCCACAAACCCTCTTATACAAGACTTTGTTACACCAATATTGTAAATGGGTCAAAATTATATCTTTATACTATGTAATAGTAGTAAATATTAGAACAAGTTCTCAAATACGAAATATCATTATAAAACTGATTGAAGCACAAATTATACTTTTAGGGCTTGTGTTTTCGATCCTTCGTTAATTTGAATAAGCAAATTTGTCATTTCTTATTTTATCACATGTAGTAATATGCACAACATCAAACACGGGATAACAAATAACTCAAAATATCACTTGCAGTTCATTTCTTGTAGCAAATAGGTGAATAAATCTATCCTGTGTCAAACACATCCCCTTTTCAAATCACTAAATCTCATATGAAACTTGTTCATAGTATAAAATTGATTAACATTACAGTTATAAATTGATATAACTATTTTTATAAACTAATACGAGTAGCATTTATTACTACAATCTTAGTTTATAAATGTAATAGTATCAGTTGATAAGTTTAGTGATATTAATATGTAATCGATGATATAAATTTCATACTATAAATAAGTTTCATACTCCAATTTCATCAATATAGAAACATCATTCTACAACGATTGAGTCGAAATCATTTGCCATGCTTCGATGTATTTCAGAAAATAATGAGAGAACTCATAGATATAAACGGATCAATCATGATCATCTACCATATATAAGCCAAAAGGACAACACTAGTATTACATACACAATATTGGTATAAAAGTTAAGTTGCTTTCAATATTCAAATCATACATGAAACCTTTGCCTACCATATCTACCCTTAGTGGCATCAAATTGTTGTTCTAATCAACCACCTGTTAATAGCCTAGCCAGAGTCAAGAAGTACCTGTAAGCATCTATAGCGATCTGTCCGTGATCTTTTGTTGCATCTACGAACGAAATTAAGAACAAAATACATAATCGTATGTTGCTTCAACCGCAATTGTTCTTACCTAGAAATGCTCACTGGTTGCTTTTATCACCTGCACCACTATTAGTTCCAAAAATCAATTTGATAAACCTCATTAATATGTATGGTTTTTTAGGTAAACGAAAGATGAAGGTAGGTACCTCTTTCGCTTGGTTTTGAGAGAAGACGAAGATGAAGGTGTGGTGTGCCAATTCCTTTTACGTTGGTTGATGAACCAGTTGTTGATCTGTTTAAGCTGTAGCCCCGTTTCCTGCACCAGTCTTGCCTTATCTTCCTCCTAATTTTATGCCATCGTCAAAGGTAAGCCCGCTTCATATTGCATATATCATACACAATGGAACATAATTACTTACAGTTGGATAGGGCCACTTGGAATGTGACTGCCACCAAGCTTTCAACACAGATGTAGTGTCACCGGGCAGTTTTCCTGCCCTCCGTTTTCGTAGTATTTCTTCTCTGATGTCCACTATCTTCTCCTTATAGCTCTATAAATTACAAGAAGCTGTGTTTAGTAAAACTAGACTCGAGAAACACCACATTGAGTTGGGGAGTTACACTTCGGCACACTGCAACTGGTGCAATATTATTCCAATTTTGACTAAAAGCTGTTTTCTCTATATTTTTGTGAATCATAGGAAAAAAAAGGGCGAAAAGTATTAGTTCATGTGAAGAGAAAGTATCAGCTTATATGATGAAAAGTATTAGTTGTATATTGAAAAAGTATTTATATGGACTAATACTACATTGCACGAGTTGCACAAGTTTTTGCCTTGAATTGGACATATGCACGACTAGTTTACCTGTTTAAGCTCGTGTTTGAGTTCTTGTTTCACACGTTCGATTAAGGACCTCTCACTTTCAGTAGGCACAAGTGGGCCAAATCCCATGTTGTCTGCTCCATCCAAACTCTGATCGAACAAATTAATTTCACCATCCTCATCATCATCATCAACATCCGACATGGTTGCTCCTGTACCTTCACCCGGTGCCACCCCTGTCAACCAAGCAAGAATCAAGACAACAGATCAGGTTAAGAAACACAGCCACATTTGCATTTCTACATGAAAATGCAGGGCAATTTCAGTCAATTATGCAGCAGCAATAGTATCATAATACAAAAACTAGAGACGTAACCTGTCAAGGTTTGCAATGATTGCTCCAGCTCCCAACATGCCATCACAGCCTCCATTGCATGGACACGGACGTGCTGTTGCAATTGTTCTTTGAAAGACGACAGCAACAGAACATAATGCGTCTACACTAGAAGAAACAGCCGGAAGACAGGATTGAAGATTAATACAAAAAACAGGCCGTTGTATCATAAAAATTGCAAAAGAAGCATATGTGGTTCTATAACCTTAATCACAAAGTGATTGCGAAATCTCTACCGGTGCAAGTGCTATTCGAGAACAATTAGCCGACCTAGATTTATGCATTATTCTACATAATTCTTTGGTAGAATGGAAAGAATTAGGGGAAGAAGGGGCCACGGGGAATGAATGGGAAGATCAAAAGGTTGGAAGAAGAAAGGATTTTTTGGTTAGACTCATGGAATTGGCTAAGCATTTTCTTCGAACAAATATAGAACCAGAATGGATGGTTTTGTGTCTATTACCAGTTCTTCCTCCTGAGTTAAGACCCATCATTCAGATAGATGGGGGTAAATTAATGAGCTCGGATATTAATGAGCTACATCAAGAAAGAGATTCTCTAAAGCACTAGAATATAGAGTTTCAGTTTACCGGAGAACTTAACACTAACCATATTCCTCCAAGAATCATGGCATAAACAAATGTCAACAAACAAAATGGTTATAATTAAGTAATTTAATTACAGCCACCCGTACTACACTGATTTAACTTAGAGAATAACTTCACAAAATTGAGAACAAGAATAATAGCACACAAAATATAATTAAAGGCAGCAAATGGAGACCAAACACAGAGAATATGTTGGTTTAAGTGTCCCAAAAGTTGTACTATCACTCGTTAATTTTCTCCAAAGCCAAACTAAGAAAACTGTTGGAGCGAAATTCAGTTGAATGTTTCTTTAGCTAATTACTTAATTGGAGCACTTTATGTTTTTTTAATTCTCTAAAATTAGTAATCTAAAAAGATGGAAGAAAACATTACAAAGGCAAATTTAAAATGAAAATCACAATAATATTTCTTGAATTACAGAGGACGAAATAACGCAAGTGACGACCCCATGTGCGCGACAATTGCACAAATTCAAAATTAGGACTATAAACAATAAAGATTCAAAGTGGGAGACACGAATTTTTTTATTTTTTTTTCAATTTCTGAAACAGCATGACATAAATTGTCCATGTAAATCCCATAAATAAATCAATTTTGCAATCAAAAAATTAATAAATGAGGTTGAAAACGTACCATGAAATGGTCGAGGTGTTTATCATGGAGTGGGTGTTGACCCTGGGCAAGAAGAGAGTATTTGGCGACGACGTGATGCGACTGCTCCAGCTGGGCGTCGACCCTCTGCAGCTGGTCCACCGGCGTAGCGATACGGAGGCACGCCACGTGTGCCGACATCAGCTGCTCGTACAGCGGGTGGTTCAAGATATCCGCCTTCCACTTTTCCTTCTCCCAGTTGCTGGAATTGCTGTCGTGGTTGTCCGGGGGGCTGGGTTGACTTTGGGAGGGGAGCCAGGTGGTGGCGGTGGCGGTGGGGGGTTTGTAGTCGGGATCGGAGAGGAAGACGGAGGAGGAGGGGTTGAGGGGGCCATGGTGGTGGTCCTGGAATGCCATGTTTGTGTAAATGTGTGATGAGTGTGTTTTCAAAGGTGCAGTCTTGATATATGGTATATATATACCTATTAAACTCACAGATACAGACCCCAAAGCTACGGCGTCGGGTGGGGTTTCAGATTCAGTGTGGCTATAATGAGTGGGGAAGGGAAAAATACCAAATAATTTCTTATCAGGACCTAAAAATATCGAATTTATCCAGGTTTTCAATATTTTTGGTACGATAAAAGTATAATAAATAAAAAGTTTCAGTATATGTTAATATATCGAAAAAGAAATTGATATATATCCGTAAAAAGGAAAAAAATCGGTATTTCGATATTACGGTATTTTAGTATCTTTCAAAAAATGCTCTAAAAATATTTTGTATGAAACGATTCAGCATGAATGATATATAAAAATTTTGGTATGAAACGGTATTCTATCGAAAATTTAGTACGGTATGGTATACCAATTTTTCGATAAGGTATTACAGTTTGCAATTTTAATATACCAAAAATTCAGTATACCAAATTTTTTGGCACGGTAACCGGTATGATTTTTTAATGTTGAATTTTTAATATAACTACATCACTTTTACATGTAAAATTTTGAAAAGTGATCCCATCTTAAAAAAAGTAATGATCACTATAAGAACATAAAGAATTGGCTGTAAAAAAATTCAAATGGTCATGGTATTTTCCAATAAAAATAATACAATCCTTAATAAGTGAGAATCACCACGTACAATTATTTTTTAATAACGCAGGCATTGCTAATTATAAATATAATTGCTTAGAAAATAAATCTAATCGAAAAAGAATATGAACGCTTCATGAGTTTGGCAAATTTAATGCTGACTTTATGAGTGTTACAACACATCCTGATCATTGAAAAAATGAAAAAAAAATAATAGTACAAATATAATTGGATGGGTGGACTCTGATTCCCCAAGTCAAGGAATTGATCTTTTCAAATGTTGAACAGCAATCTGAAGATTAAAGAAGAAAAGCAACAATGATGATATTGATGTGTTGCATATATATTTTGGAATTGTCCTTAATACAAAATATCTCTCCCTCCTTCTTACTCTCTCCATCCCATTTTTATCTTAATTATTCATCACTTTATCACATAAAATACTAATAAATAATTTTTTTTTACTCTTAACACTTTATTATTTTTTCTTAAAAACTGAACATATCATAACATAAAGGTTAAGAATGGGACGGACGGAGAATTAATTAAACATGAGTATGAATAATTTGGTTTGATTTTCAGGCTTTTATATAGGCCAAATGATTGTCGGTGAAGTGCTAAAAAAGGATATGATATATATCGTGTTTGGTTTACGAATTTACTAAGGAGGTAAATGAATGAAATTATAAAAGTACAATAACATCAGGAGAAGGTAAAGCAGTTGAAGCGGAGCGTAATAAAGCAAAAAAATGATGCAAGTGGAAAATGTGGAAATGGCTTTGCGTGGAGGCTAAACTAAATGCCACGTCCGTTATTATTTTCTCGCATTGGCCCACGGGTGCTATAGGTGACATTTGAAATTCCAATGATTGGCCGGGTTGACTTGGCTGTCGCGGTCAACGTGCGACAGTCGGCCGCGACAGAAATATATAATTTTTTTTTTAATTTTTTGAATATTTTTTTATTTCATTTTTTTTATATTTATTTTTTTGTTTTATAATTTTTTGAGTGTGTATTATGTTACATATGATTTTAGAAATTTTCAAATCGGAGCATAATATAATATTTTGCTTTTTTTTTTTGAAAAAATAATATTGAAAAATATCAAACTTATCATATGTAACATTTTAATAATTTTGAGAGCAATAATTCACAATTCACAATGTTTATAATATTACAGAAAATGTCATTACTCTTCACCCATATATATACAAAAGTCATATTCTTTTTAAAGTTTATACTACTAACCTCACAAAATTTTTTTTGCATCATAGTTAGCTTACGTTGCGGTGCATCCCAGTTGAATAATAAATTGAAATTCTAAACCATATGCAGTTGGTTGACGATAGTTGACCTAGGATGGAGACATTGGCGTAACTGGATAATCCTCAGATGTCATTTGCAACTGAAATTAAAGGTAAAAAAATTTAGTTATAATTAAAGGGTTAAAATATATTATAAAAAAAAATACAAAAACAAGAAATAGTTTTTCTTACCAATATCCAATGTGAATTGTTGTACACGTTCCCTAACACTACCGTCAAAGTCTGAGGTGGACGACATTCTTCCAAGGCAATGGGAGGACATAAAAATCCGGCAGCATCATCGAATGACATTACAAAAATATTATAATAGGTTGCAACCAAGTATCCACAGTGTCCCAATTATATCATGTCTGGACTTAACGTGATTGCACATCATGCTGGTATCGCACCGGTCCCCAATCCTGAATATTGGGGACCGCAACAAGGATATGCTCCTGAACAATTCACCCAACAAATACCTCCTGGTTGGTGGGACGAAGCCCCATATTATCAACAATATTACCAAACTCAACCCAACAACCCTTACGACGACCATAACAATGAATAGTTCATTTATTTTGATTTTCTTTTGTAATTTTTTATGATTATTTATTTATACTTAATTGCTCCGGATAAGGAATTAGTATTGCAATTATTTATTTCTTGTTAAATGTTTTAACTTATTTTTATAAAAATCAAACATAATATAGAACTTATTTACCTAAATATATAAAAACTAATATATTTGTATATTTTATTAAAAGATGAGTGCAAAAAAAAAAAACATCGAAAAAAATCGCAACAAAGTCGATAACCAGGAAAAACCCACGTCATTGTTGTGGTAGGACAAAGATGGAAGGTAATCTAACTTTTATTAATAATATCACGTTTTTTTTAAAAATATTATATCATTCTTAATATGGACAAACTACTTGACACCGCACGTTTAATCGCACGGTTTGGTTTACGTGTGAATAACGTGGTGCGAGATATCTTTAAAATCACCTTGACCCAAAATGGACAAACTGGCCCATGGTACCTTCCGAGTGCTGGGAATACATGTGGACTATATTTGAAGTAAGTTTAATCATGTTTGCATTTTACACGTTTTAATGTCTTGATAAAACTATATAACTTAATAAAAATCTTTATTATTTTTTTAAATACAGGGTAAATTCAGGATTGATGAGAATCACATTCTTCAAGGTTTGTGCAACATTCATGCATCAAGAATGGAGAAACCCCCGATTATATTTTGACGGTCCTAGAGGGTCAGTGATACAAAAGAAGGAGCGCTTGGATTGGGGAAAAACATTTAAAATTCATGTATTTTTTTTATAATTAAGTTTGTATGAAATTGGTGCTTAATTTTGTGAAATATCAATTAAACGGTCTACTATTATAAGGCGTCAAAAATATTTTTAAATGAAACAACTAGTATTTTCAACCCTAAACAACTAATAATTTCAAATAAATGAAACAACTAATACTTTCAACCCCAATTTAATTAATACTTTCAAATATACTATAAACTGTATTAAATTAGTGTGCTTAATATTATTTGAGGTTTTGAACACACATTTTTAGAGTGTTTAATATTAATTGTATCAAATTGATGCTTAACATTAATTAAATTTAAAATAATTACAAATTTATACTTAATTAATTAACTATCTTAAATCATTAATTAATATACATAAATTTAAAATTATTAATACACTTATAATAATAATAAAATAATAATAAAAAAATAGAGAATCGCGCACGCTGCACAGAAATGTGCCAGAAAATGTCGGTGCCGACGTTGAACACAAGCTACTCCTCTATAAATAGTTAAATACAATGTTTTGTTTTATTTTATATTTAATTATTTTGAAGTGGGTTGTCCACTCATGGTTAAACCAAGCATTCTCCGGAAGTAAAGGCAAACATAACCCCTGCGTCAATCATGACTCACGAGTCATGTTTCTCATTTCTTCTTTCCACCAACCCCCCACCCAACAAAATTTATTATATAATTAATTACCTTGTTTTTTTTTTTTTAATTAATCAATCAATCATATGTCTTTATCACATTTCATCAAAAAGTAAAAACAACAGTAGCATTTGCAAAAGGCATGGGAAAATGCGAGGTGGACATAAAAAACAGTGCAACCCCCAACACCAAAAAATTGGCCCCACACCCAACACAATCCATTTAATTCATTTTGGAAATTCACAACTACATGACGAAAACGAAATAGATGTCTGTAATTGCAAATGTTAAACCCACCTTAATTCACAAATGCCGTAAGCATATTTTTATGAAAACTGCAAGAGATAATGAACCCATTTAATTCTCACGATTTTTATTTTCTATTTTTATATGAAATATACTTATTCATTGTATGATATAAACTTTTAAAATATATAAAGAGGTATTTAATTCCAATAGTTTTATGAAATTTACTTTATTTTTATGAGCATGTTTTTAATTACATATTCAAACAAAACATTGTTAAAGTACAATGCAATTTTTTTTATAAAAAAATATGTTATATATAGATTTTAAATTTAATTTCATAAATGTGGATGACTAAGTATATTGTGTAAATGTGATTTCTTATAATATTGAGAGCTATATAATTCCTTATCTAAAAATATTTTGTTTCAAGGCTAAATTTATTCTTTACAAATTCTGCTTAGGTAATATTATTTTATTTTAATAATATTAATTTAAATTAAATAATTTGTTCAAGTATGGAATTAAATTACTTAATTAAGCCTTACAAAAATCAGAAATTTTATTAATGGGTAACATTCTTAATTTCTTATATACCAGTTGTATTTTGTAACGGTACACAACTAATATATTTTAATAAAAATAAATAATATTTTTCAGCTAAATCAACTAATACTAAAATAGTGAAACTACTTTTTTTATATTTTTTTACAAATCTAATTATAATATAAATAAAACTTACATGAACATGGTAATTTGAAAAGATTTTAATTTAAAGTGATATGATAGGGTTTGTTGTTTATGTCGATCTTTCGCCTATCGAATTATAATAAGAATTTACAATGAGACAAGTAAAAAAAAAAATCTATCTTAGAGAAATGTTAATTGTGAACGGTACAATTAGGTTTAAGGTTTGCGATTTAGAGTTCAATGGTCAGACTAGTGAATTGAGACTCATATGATAGTGACAATGTTATATATAAGCAAAGTCTTATATGTGTCAAATGCACTGTACGTCATGATTTTTTATTTTCAATTTAGGGTTGATGGTCCGACTAGTACTCTGAATGATAGTGAATGCCACAAAATAGGGTCATTGTTATATTTTTTGTATATCTAATTATAACACAAATATAACTTTCATACACATAGTAATTATAATTTTGTAAATTTAGAGTTATATGATAGCGTTCAATGATACAACAGGTGAACGGAGACTCGCAATTCGCAAGATAGTGACACCACCAAATCTTTTTAAATTATCTACTTATAATAAAAAAAATTAGATAAACAAAATAATTTTAATATATTTTAATTTATAGTGTTAAGTTAAGTAAAACTTAGAATGCTATAAAGATTATCATATACTATGAGAGATCTATAATATACTATATACCAAAAACCATTGAGTAGGTTTCCTATGAACACGAATTCACGTAAAAAAAATTTAAAATGTCACTGTTATGTATAAACATTATTATTGTTTAAAAAATGCTTGATTTTTCAAACGTTGACAGTATATATGTATAACATGATTATACTTTTGAATAATAGTGATACTTGAAACAAAAAAATTCACGTGACTTCGTATTCACATGCATTTTTGCTAAAATTATTAGGTATATATTTATCTTTATTTTTGGAATTAATATTTTAGATAATAATTAGAATACGTGGTTACAAAACCAACCAATTAATGGGTAACAAAAGGAAAAAAATAAGGTGGAGAGCAAATATGAAAAATTCTAGCGCCATTATCAATTATAAATTGGAGACAAAATAGATTAAGAATTACTACAAAAATAATTATATAATAAGTAAAATTTAATTTAATATATTATAAGTTTATGGCCTTTATAGGAGTATAATAATCATGGTTGCAGAAATCGGCCTAGGCGGCCGCCTAGGCGCTCCGATTTTGTCAAAATCGGCGAGAAAATTCGGTTTCACTGCTAGACGGCGCCTACGCGGATTTATGTTAATTTATTTTGTAATTAAAAAAAAAAGTCGGACCGCCTAGGCGGTTCTAGATGCTAGGTGGCCATAATTCGTCCGCCTAACAATTTTCGACTTCTGCACCCTTAATTATAATTTAGAATAGTAAGCCTAATATTTACTATTTAGAAGGGGAGGAGATATTAATGTTTTTCTTTTTTAAAATATTTTTTTATTATTTATATTATTTTATTAGGTGGGTAAGTGACCCACCGGGTAGATCAAGTTTTTTCCCTTCCCAACTTCGTCCTTTCATATTAAGGCCTATTTTATGGACTTTTTGTGAATATTGAAAAATACAAATTCTTATTTATACTATAAAATTAATATCTATATTATTTAATGTTATGATATTATTTTATTAGTGTAATGATATTAATTAATAAATATTATAATATTAATTTATAATAATTATAATAATATAAATTTAATACTATAAATAAATTTTTAATGGAGACACACTCATTGAAAAATCAAATAAATATCTTATGAAAATTTATCCGATGTAAGTCACCACAGCTGGCGAGATAAAAAAAAAAAGATTGCTTGTCCGACTATAATTAGTTGGCCTTCATGGTCAAGGAGCTTTTTTTTTTGAGCGCAATGGTCAAGGAGCTTTAGAAAACAAAAAATCTTATAAGTATTAAGATACATTTTTTAAATATGCAGTTTATTTTTAAAAATATTTAATTTGTCAGTGTAAAGTAAATTAAATATTTCATAAATTTATACATTTAAAAAATGCATTTGAATTACACGATGCAGAATAAATTGAACTTACGTCTTAAAAATGCAGTTGAATTACACAATTCATAGAAGACTTTGCTATAAAAAATGTGATTTTAAGAATTTTTTTGTAACATTTAAAAACACATTCTAAATTTCTATTTTTATTTTGAGCTGGACTTTCATTTGGTGTGTTTTATCCATTTTTTTTCCTTCACAAATACATAAAATAAAGAAAAAAGAAAAACTATCTAAGGATTGAACTACATCATAAATGATTACTTATTAATTACTCTAAAAAATTAACACATATTAAAAAAAATGTTTTAAAAATTAACAATAATGAGTAGAATTAATATTCAGCCTCTTAGCCAGAATTGAGAATCATATTTGAAGGGAGATGGTATGGAATTATTATTGTGGTACTGTTACATTATCCGAAGAACAGAACGTAGGAAAAGTAATACTGATAGGAATAGGAAGACAGAAGAGAGTATAACATCACCCTCGACGCTGACAATAGCTCCGTACAACCTCCACACGTCACTCCCTCCTTCCATGGACCACAAAATAGACCCGGGACCACACGCCCCCACCATAGCTATCGTACGCCTACACCCCCAACTGCATCACTGTACGGTCGCTGCCTTGTGCAGGTGCCAGGCGCCGGCTACGGCGGCGACCCCGAGACCACCACTTTCCGTGGATCCAGTACTCTACTTCTTTTATGGTCCCCCCCTACCTATCTATACTTAATTTTGGTATGCTTTTTATGTCCACTTCAAATTAATAAAGGTTAGTTCTCGCGTGCATCAAGCTGCATTGTATATTCATAATAAATTTTAAAATAGCTGTAATTTGTTATATTAAAAAAATATAATTTATTTATATTAAATTATGTAATTATTAATATAAAAAAATAATTATATAATTTAGTGTAATTAAATTATACTTTTTATTATAATAAATTATATAATTTTAAAATACATTATGAATGTATAATCTACCTGATTGTACGTGAGATGAACTCATTAATTAAAAATCAGTTTTATTTTTTTCGTATTTATTGTTTGTTTTACTTTCTTATTATTTAACATGTGTAGTGTGCATATTATTAATTATTTTTAAATCGCAAATAGTATTATAGGTCTAGGTGGTGGTCCTGTCCTGGTGGAGCCACCTTATCATACATACGACAACAATATTTTGTTTGGTTTAATGACATAATGTTTATTTTTATTTTAGAGGTGCTATAGTAATATTAAAATATTTAAATAAGATAAATGTTGCAGTAATTATGGGATGAAGATAATATAGATTATGAGGAATGATCTAAGGCACCGTGGCAGGAATATTTAAGTATTTTACTCTATTTTATATTTGTTAAATTAAATGTTCTTTTTACTCTGATTTGAAAAAAAAGATTTTGAGATTTCAGTTTTAAATTTCATCCTCCACATTTCTGTCTCTAATCTAAATCTATTGAATAAAAAAAATTATTCATCTTCTTTCTCAAAAATGCTTCATCTGAAATTCATTCATATATTCATCTGTGGTGATTTTAAATTTTATTCCCAAATTCAACCCCAAAATAAAATAAATTAATTAAAAACTTAATTGAATCAATCAAAAAATAAATTCATCCTAAATTCTAAAATTCTTCGCGAACAGAGATGTGAGAGAAATGAAAAAATAAAGCAACTATTGCATACCGGATGATTGAGGCTTGAGTGTAAAAAGAGGAGTGTACATTAGGATTCCGTCACTAATAGTACCACAAAGGCTGAGAAATAGTAACGGCCTAATGGTGGTGAAGAAATAAACTTCGAGGTGCAAGAAGAATCCCTGAAAACGCTAATCGAATTGTTTAGGTCTGCCTTAGGCCTAGGCCGCCTAGATTTTTTTTTTTTTTTTTTTTTCATTTATAATTTGAAAAGGGCCCCAAACCGATTTTTTTTTTTCACCTAAACCGAATTTTTTTCAAGTTTGGTTAAACTCTTTAATACTTGGGGGTCGATTTTACATCACTGAATAAACTTGGTGAACATATTTTTTACATTAATTCGCATTCCCGTGAGGAAAGAGATTTTAAAATGGAGGATTTTTTATTTTATTTTTTATAATTGACTTGCAGAAGTTTGGGAGGAAAGAAGAACATGGGGAGTCTATGAAAATTCATGTAAATCAATAAAAAATTTTTTTTTTTTAAAAATCAAGAAAAAGGCGGTATTCTGAAATGGGGGGAGATCTTTTCAACCCATTCCATAAAAAAATGGAGCAAAAATGTCATTAATGGTACAAATGACATTTTATTGTGTAAGTTGATAAATATTCGGTCACCGATGAATCGCCCCATGTAACATCATCCATATATTATTTCGTCGATAAATGTATTTTCGTTGATTCCTCCCCCAATCTCAAATTTGAGTTCCGCCTCAGTGTTACTATGTACACATAAATAACTACAATGGAAAAAATATACTATGAATATATAATATAATAGAAAAAATGATACTACTGATATGATGCCATAATAATGAGATTGATGTGTTATGTCTCTGGGTCCGCCCATTTGTTTCCTTTCAAAAGTACCATCTGTACAGCTGTGTTGTTTCTTTTTCCAAGAGAAAAAAAGGGATTGTGTAATTTTTTTTTTTTAATGAATCATAAACTAATCGTTACTTGAAGATCAATCGAGAAACCAGCCTAGAAAAATTAAATTATACTGAAATATTATGTTGAATGAAAATTTGAACTATTATATGAGATGGAAATGGGTGGGAAAAATTTAATATAGGATGAAAGAAAAATAAAACTAAAACAACCTTACCATAGGTTAAATAGCGATACTTGATATTTTTTCTTAAGTTCGTGCTAAGTTATAAAAAAAAAAAAGAAAACGGGCAGGGCTGGCCGGTTGCAAGTTTGCAAGCGATTCTTGATATATTTTCTTAAGTTCGTGGTAAGTTTTTTTTTTTTTTTTTTTTTAAATAAAGAAAACGGGCAGAGGTGACCAGTTGCAAGTTTTCAACAAAGTCTTTGTGATAATGGAGTTGATTTAGAGAGTGAATTATTAATTTGAAAGAATTAATAATGTGAGATGGACCACTCTAACACCAACAGGCATCCCATGAACGTATATACCCAACCACTTAACTAGTACTACTATTTTGGAATTTTGATATTTGTAACACTATTCATGCTTGTTTATTATATGGTTTAATTAGACTTTACCGACTACATTTTAGACCACGTTCAAATTTCCCATGTATGTTGTTTATCTTCAAGTTTTTTCGGATTTCAAGCTTTCATCAAGTTTTTTCTCTTCTTTTGAAGTGAAAACTTGGAAGTATTGATAAATAAATAAATCATTTTTTTTTTCTTAAAACGTCTTAATCTATTAAAAATAATTTATATTTTAGTAAAACAAGATTCGAACAAGTATCTAAAAAAAATTAAAAAATAAATATAGTAAAAGATAAAGTTTATATATTGTATGTATAATGTATAATCATTTATATAGGTTTATATTGAACTTAAATATGTAATTAATAATCCCTTCAAAATATATAATTAACAATAGCAATAATGTCTATAGTAAGATCAAATGAAGAAAGGTACTTGACGATGTGTTAATTTGGAGCAAGACAATTAGGTAACAACGTTGTCGCCTGTTCCCTGTTTTTGGTGGCAAATCTTGGATATCACAATCCTCAAAACATGCATGATTTCCACTAGAAAATATAAATAAATCCATATTAATGATATTAGATCATAGCTTACTTGCATTATCCTTATAATAAATTATCATTATCATCTGATTGATAATATGAATTGTGTTATATCATTCAATAATTGGAGAAAGAAAAAAAATACTGTGTTTAGAAGTGGCAAATAAGTCAGTGGAGACAATGTGAAGAAGGGTCATTGATTTGTTACATGAGGTGGCAGTAGGGATATGAGAGTCGTTGCTCTTAATTTGTTTAAGCTTATCATTAATGACTTGGGTACTAGTTTCTCTAAATCACAATAAAAAATTAGCCAGTTATTAAGTGCTTACAAATTGTATAATCACATCAAGTCTTGTCATTGCACTTTAGAACGGACACTTTGATTGGGAACAGTTGAGCTAATTAAGAATTTGGGTCCCATTGGAGAAAATATATTTTTAGTCCGTAATTTTGAATGAATACTTTTACATGAATAAAGAATATATGTTGATACAAAATATCTATTCTAGTCCTTTTGAGTTTTGAAATTTTAAAATTTCGACGGAATAAACATTTTCACCTCATGTGACATTTCTAAATTAATTTTTTTGTTGTTATATGACAATCCACTTATGTAGATCGTTGAAAAATAAAAAAAAAATATCAATTTTAAAGTGTCACGTAAACTGTACATGCTTATTCCAGCGAGATTTTAAAATGTCCGTCATAAAAAGATTGAAATTGACACATTCAAGATTAAAATTTAAAAAGTAAAAAAATATATGACTAAAAATAAAATTGTTCAAATTTACAAGATTAAAAATGATATTTTCTCGTCCTCATTACAATAAATATTACAGTACATAACTATTAAGTATTTATTTAAATAATAGCACATGGATCAAATTCTTTTGTTGGGCTCAATTTGCGGTGCAAGCAATTGCCAGCTGGGGGCTGTGGCCCATTGGATATGGGCCTCAAAAGGGCAAAATTACCACTAAGTCTAACATGTTTATTGGGCCATATTTAATTTCTCCAAGGTATGGATATTTGACAAAGTGTTCTTTGTTCACATTTGTATGTTATTACATCAACTTTATAAAAAAATATCATGTCCAACTTGTGCTCAAGAGACCAACTTCAATCTTTATTATATTGCTTAATTTTATTTTTCAATTTTTTCTCATAATCCACATTTCTTTCCAGTTGCAATCTAAAAAAATTCCTGTGACGTTATTCGCTGAAATCTTTAATTTATTAAAATTTGAAAATGACTTTACACTAAAGTATCACGAATATTCGAATTTATACCAAGAAATTTAGTATGATTACACAATTTAAAATAGCATTGATTAATGTTATTAGAGTTTGGGAAGATAGCTACGTAGTTAGCTTTTTGAAATTGCTAATTTCCACATAGAAATCTGTTGTAATTCATTATGAACCTCAGTAAATATATTGCTAATATAATATGTTAATACCACCTCCATCCTCCAAAAGATAATGTTTTCCTTTTTTATTTGTACCAAATTATAGTCAATTCTATATTAAAATTATGCAAATCTTTTAAACAGTCTATTTAATGTATATTGAGATTAAACATTTTGTATATCAGGAATTTTACGGGAAAAATTCAGAATTTCAAGCAAAATAAACGATATTTTTATTAGTTTGTGTGGAAAAAACTATATTTTTTGGGACGGAGAGAGTAACATGTGTACGGTACTAAATATGGTAAATACTATTAATATTATTATTTTAATAAATAATGAATTTAAATTTAATAGATAAAATTGTTCAAACGTCCAACGAGGTTATATAGTAGTAGTATTTTTCCATTCTAATATATATCATTGTACTGCCTAAACCAAATCAGAGTGATCTACAGTGTATTACAATTTTCTTTTTACGAAGTACTACAATATTACATAACCATAAATATGGTCATGAATTCGATGATATTACCTCAATGTCATGAACTGAATGTAAACTAGTTGAGTATATATTCAAACTATCTATAATAACATTGAAAATACTACGACTTGAGAGTAACTCCAAATTAAGTACCAACCAATTTATAATAAAGGAGACTTGAATACATAATTAAATTTGGGTGCACTCATAGTGCATTTTAAAAGCGTGCAACTATACAAAACAGAAATTTGCAACTATTCCAAAAAGAAGCATACAACTATGTTTCAATATTAACAGTTACACTTTTCTGTGTAAATAAGTCACACTTTTAAGCATAATAAGTTGCATGCTTCTAAAATGCACTATGAGTGCACGGTGCACCCGGACGCACACAAGACCTAGTCTTAGTGTAAGTGGTCAGCGCTTGAGACAAATAATGTTATTGGAACACTTTCTTTTCAGAATTTTCTCCTATCACATTCACATATATGTGTTGCTACTACTTGCTTGTCTTCATGTTTGAAGTATAATAATTATTACTCCATCAGTTCTTAACTTTTTTACAAAAATTAAAAAATTATATTAAAAAAAAAATTATTCAATTGTACAATTTCTTTTGTAATCCTATTTAATTAGTATTATATTTTTCAATGCAATTAATGCACAAGAGTATATTAATAAATAAATAAGAACATATTAATTTATATAAAAGTAGGACATTTATAAAAGAAAATGCAGCTTAATTATATAACTGGAACGCGGGAGGGAGTATTATTACTACGATGACACTGACAACGTACGAATCAACGATAAGAATTCGATTGCATTTTGTAAGATTACTTTGAATTGAAGAATTCGAGAATGTATTTAAAAATAATAAATAGCAAATTTTGTTTGTGCGAATTAAAAATTCAGCTCTCTCATTTTGGATTAATTTATATGAGAGTATGATCATCCATGTGCACAATAATTATCATGATTTTTTTACAAAACTTATTATTGTTAAAAAAATATTTTATTTTTTAAATAGTAATAAATTTTATACATAACATGATAAATTTATAAATAATAATAATATTAAAAATATAGAATTCACGGTCAAGTCGAGTTTATATATTTTTTTATCTTTATATGGGTATCTGCTGAGTAATATTCCGTCCAAAATTGAGTACATTTGCAATTCATATATTTGAGTCCATATGCAAGTAAGTGATAATTTTATGATAAAGAAAAATAATAATTTTACATGAATAAAAACTATTAATTTATATGTTGATACAAAATATTGTAAATATAGATGTAGATGCATTAGCAAAAACAGAAAAAAATAGTTATATATTGAGAAATGTTCTGAATATAAACTTGTACAAATGAGTCGACATGTTACTCTCAACGAGTTACTATGTATTTATATTTATTTCACGCTAAATATTCATTAAAAAAAAACTCGTATTATAAAGACGTGACCTTGTGACTTGTGAGTTTGAAAAAGCCAACACTCTGTGTTTCTGTGAATATTAAAATATAGGTATGACGAAGCGTATCATGGAATCCTCTGCCAGTTTTGTTATTTACGATAATATAGCGAAAAACTGAAACGGGTTTAACAAATAATTGAATTCTCACCACTCATTCCCTGTATTTTCCTTTCACCTCAAGAAACTTGATTACAACATTCTTTCTCTTATTTGTCTATATATAGCCACCTCCGTTTGTCCCCATTTGCCCTTATTTCATCAACATTTAGTTTTTGGGTTTTTAGCTTAAAATTAAAAATGGAAGTAGATGAGTTTTTGCCTCCAGGTTTCAGGTTTCATCCTACTGGTGAGGAGATAATCACCCACTATCTTGTCAATAAAGTCATGGATACACGATTTACATCTCTACCTATAGGATCACAGGTTGATCTCAACACTTGTGAACCTTGGGATTTACCTAGTAAGTACTCCATCTAATTATATTATATTATATATTTATTTCATTTATTCACACCCATCTTTTAATTTGGGTACGGTGCATGTTGCAATTACAGGTTCTTAATTAATTTGTCCATGATTTTAAGAAAGATCGATCAAAACCTTCACTTAATGGAAATGGATCTGGTGTTGTACAACACCATGTTGTGCGCACCCACACCATTGGATCATACACGCACACACATACCTATGCGGGTGTGTGTGATCCAATGGTGGGGACTGCAGGGAATCCCTTCCCTCACTTAATTATAGTTAATTGTCAGCTCAGCTAAGATATCACATGAAAATCTGATTAACGCTGACGTGATAGAGTCTGATTCTTCGATCGGATGTTTCACCTCCTAGTCATTAGATTAAAATGTCAAATAATTTAAAAAGTTACATGACTAAGACAAGTTTAATTAGCTAACTTTGGCTTGCAAATTAATATTCTGAACAATTACTGGATCATGACCTTAAAACCCTAATTTTTGGTATGATCAATTAAAGATTGTGGAAGATTCAATAATGAATCTGAAGCAGATAAGGGATTTTTTGTGGATTGTGCAGAGAAGGCGAAGATGGGAGAAAATGAGTGGTACTTCTTTTATCAGAAAGGTAGAAAGTATGCAAGAGGCAGGAGAACTAATAGAGCAACTAAATCAGGATACTGGAAGGCTACAGGAAAAGATAAGGAGATATACAAAAAGGCAACAAATCATGCCTTGTTGGCATGAAAAAGACACTTGTTTTCTACAAAGGAAGAGCTCCTAAAGGAGAGAGAAGTAACTGGGTGATGCATGAATACAGACTCCAACCCAACTTTTCTGAATACAACCTCTCCAAAACTGCAAAGGTACCTATACCCTAATTAAACCTACCATTAGGATCTCATATTTCAATTTAATTTAAGAATTAACTAATTTTTATTTGTTTTTAACCTAATACTTCAGGTAATGATCAGTATCTAAAGTGACTTGCGAACAATACTTTTATATATAATTAAGATTCAATAAAATTGAGATGTACATCATGGGACTATTAAGGTGCATGATTCAAACGATCATTTTTTATCCCGAAAGAGCTCGTGAAATAAAAGTGCGATAAGTAAAGAAGAACCTAACGAAACAAGAAGTGATAATTTAAGGATCTTTTAATGCATTATGCCTAAAAATATTGCCACCATACGTTAATATGTCGTTACTATGTCAATAAGTTTTTTTTTTCTTTTTGTGATGCCAGGAAGAATGGGTTGTTTGTAGGGTTTTCCACAAGAAAAGTAGTAACGAAACAAGTGATCATCCAGGTGTGGAAGTAGCAAAACCGGACTCTTATGTGGATCTTAGTCCAACGCTGCCACAATCGAAAGAGTACTCTCGTTCCCCTGAAATATTACCCACTTCAAGTACTTTTGCAACAAAAGAGGAAGGTCAAGAAGACTTTAAACCCAATAATATTTCAATATCAAAATTGATTTCTAACAACCATAATCAAATCAAAACGTTACACCCTGATCCAAACAACTTCTTTTCAACTACTCCATATTCGGATCCCATAAATAATCCAAACCTGTATCACCAAATAGTTCATCCCAATTCATTTTTTCCTCATCATAATTCACCAATGTCATCTCTTGTATATTCAAATCAATACCCTTCAAACTCAGATTCAAGAATTTTTGCACCAGATAGCTATACTAATATCACAGGTGAATATGAGTCGACCGATATGGGGACTTATTCGTCATTTAACAACTCCATCATCAGCCCGTCACATAACAGTACTGGACTTAGTGATGATTTAGTGAAGGCGTGTGATGAAGGTCTGTCTTTCAGTACTCCCAGTATGCCAGATTTTGATTCCCTGTGGAGCTAAATTATTGAAGACTTATTATATAAAGGCTTGGTTCTTGATTTCATTATTCACATCTTGAGTATAGTGTGTAGATATACATATAAACTTTTACGTATGTGTTTATATTTTTCAAGGAACTGTTGAGTATGATGTATGTTTTGAACCTGCAGAGTACTGTAATATAAATAATTTTTTCATGGGATATTAATTCTGCTCTTGTCTCAACTCCCAATTCTGATGTGTGTATATACAACAATTGAGGAGGTGTTTGCAAAAAAAAATTATGCTTTTCATGCATTGATTAACGTTGATAAATTAATTAATAGTATAAGTTGATAGTGTTTATAAAAAAAAAAAAAAAATTGATAGTTTTTGCAAAATAAAGTTAATTATATACTCCCTCCGTCCTAATTTTGATTGACAATTTTTCGTAAATAGTCGTCTTTATTCTGTTTGTCATTTCCTAAAAAGGAAATAAAATAATTTTCAATACTATTTAATACTATTATTTCCTTCCACCAAACCCACTTTACACCATTTAATAGTACTATTATTTCCCTCCACCAAACCCACTTTACACCATTTAATATTATTATTTTTTATTTTTTCTTAATCTCCGTGTCTACAATATTTGATCAATCAAAATTAGGACGGAGGAGTTAAAAAGGAATCATAAACTATTAAAAACATTCTCCTTTAACTTTTAGCTTATAAATTTTGATTGTTTATTTAATCTAATTAAAAAAAATACTTTAAATTGCTTCTAAGCACAATTTTAAGTTATTATAATTATTTATAATTTTTCTAAAATACTGGTTGAATCAGCACTTCAATTATGGTTTCCATATTTTCAAAATCTGGAGTTCGGAAGAAATCTTTAATGCCTGTCAAATATATTATATTATATGATTGTGTGTTTTGATGGAAATCATGCATAATTAGAAAGAAAATGTACCATCACGACGAAATAAAAAATAGACATTGAATTCCGGCGTACAGATAAATTCTTGGTTTTGTCTTGTTTTATTCTTTATGTTAGTAAAATACTAATACGGAGTAGTATTAATTACGATAAAGTCTTGTTTTGTCTTGTTTCAAATAATATTTTGTTTTAGTAAAATATAGAGTTCAAATGTTTGCTTAAAGAATTCAACTTGTTGGTCAATATACAAATGACCATTCAACAGCGAACAACAAATATAATTTCATTAAGTTATGTAATATTTACTTTCTATTGAGTAGTATCTACATATAAATTGACAAAGTCTCATAGGAATTTTTTATTTATTTTAGAACTTTAATACATTATTTAAATCGAGTATAAAGCTCGATATGCATCACGAAATATAGTATGATATAATTATGCTTATAATTAAGTGGTTATATTTATATTGAAGCGTACATTACATCTTTAAATTGAGAATAAAGCTCAATTTGTAACCTAAATACAGTATGCATGACATAAAATATTTATGCTTATCCGTGATATCACTTATATATATATTGAAGTTTTTAAGTCTTTTCGACATTGTATCCAAAACTAGAAATAAAATACGATTCAAACAAAACAAAACTTGTATTTATGACCTCAAACCAACCATGTTTTAAAGAGAAGTAAGACCAAAATATATAAGTAGCTCCTTGTCATGTATGATTGATTGTAAGAGAAGGCTCAGAAGGCAGTGAATTTTTCACTTTAGAAATTTAATGAGTAACAAATTAAATTGTATGTATATAGCAAGGAAAGTTAGAATCATGGGAGAGTAGGGGAAAGAGTATGCTTGGCAACTTTGACAATTCCACAATCACTAATATACAGAGCCTTAAGAGGCTTGTCCCATATTGCAAGAGCACTTTTCGCTCTCTCATCTCCAATAAACTCTGCAAAATCATTGTACTGTCTTACTCTTTCTCCTGGTTTATAAGTCGGTATGGAAGCTATGGCTGTCACAACATCCATCCCTGTTATAGACAACATCACATTTTCAAATAGTATAAGAGAGGCTGAATGTTTTGCAGACGAAACCATGAAATATAGTAACATAAGATCTTAGCTAAGTTATATGTCCACTAGTGTTTGTTGAAACCATATAACATATTATAATGCAATAGAAGTGCAATCAAGAATATATAAGTTAAGAGTAACAGCAAATACTTCTTAGTGAAGCAACTAATACCTTTTAAAAGTACACACCGGTTGCATCGTGCAACTGGTGTATACAAGTTTTTGCCAAAAGTTAAAAGCACGTCAATATGAAATGAAAAAGTAACTCAATAGATTCAGAGTCACAACACTTCCTCGGGCTCACATGGCCATGAAAGAACCTGATCGAAACTAAAGTTGGTACATAGGCATTCAGAAATCCAACTAGGTTTTGGCCTTAGTGTATATCCCAATGGGGGACTCGAAGAATGCCAGATTTGGAATCATATTATATGGTGTGAATGAGATGGATGCATATATATGCCACATCCTTTTTCAAGTTCAATGAGGCAAGTATACTAAGTACAAAATATTCATCTGAAAGTTGGTAGCAGAGGTAGGATCCTTGAGAAAGGCAGGTACTTGGACAGACGGATTAGTTGAGTAATCTAAGACTTGAGATTTTTTACTTTAAAAAATTAACCTAGAGATGAACACAGAGCAGATGAGCCATGATTTGATTCCTAATCAGCTTAAGTTTATACAAAAGTAATGCAAATTTAATCCTAAAATCCCAAACTAAATCGTGCTTACCAATATTATTCAAACTCTATGCAAAATGTTAGATTGTACTTCTAACGTCATTTTTGTTCCCCAATACACTTTTCCAAGTCACATTCTCTAAAATGAAACGTTATCCAATACATTCTCTTCATACCAATTCTCCAAAAATACATCCAGTCGATAATCTAAAGTTTTGATAGCTACCAAAGTCACAACTCACAACTGTATTTCCTTAAAAAAAACTGAAAGTGCAAAGCCCCATACCAAAAATGCAACTAGAGGCATATAAAGGTTTCGTATCCCAGAAACCCAAAAGCACCATGAGCAACTGATCTCATTAAGTATCAGAAAGTTGAATGATCAATCTGATGGCTGTCTCAATTCTAGATTATAGACATCAGTACCATCACTTCATATATCTTTTAGTCTTTCTTGATTTCTTTAACATACTAAAGCACCCCTTCATCCTATACATAAGCAGTTAAGCACTGAATTCTCACTAATTTTGTCCTGATTACGAAACTAATTCAAATCATACTGCAATACTGAATCTTAATACTCTAGATGTGCATATGAGTCCGCGCTTCTTAAGGGGCCTGCCTCATTTAAGTAACAAAAAATCCTTGCAGCACTAAGCCTAAGATAACCTGAGGCATAATTTGGTATCACAAATTTAAGAAACATGCAAAGAATTGACACAAATTCAATTGAATGAGCTCATTTCTGGAGAAATTCCATTCTAATCGCAAGACTAGCATAGTCAAAATCAAAATCAAAATTGCAGTAATTCAAACTCACCCTCAAGCACAGATCCGAACACAATGTTCTTGCTATCGAGCTGCGGCAGGGCCCCGGGCCGGTCGTGATCAAGAACTCCACGTTATGGTAATTCGGGCTGAGCTTCAAACTATCATCGTCATCATTTTCCGACAAGCATAACGAAACAACACCGGGCCTGGAGTGCTCCAGCAGAAAGGCCTTGGATTCAACAGTCTCCGTATTCCTAATCAGCTCAACCGGCGGCCTAATTTCCCCTTTGTCCTTAACTGGCCCGGAAGTATCTTATGGACCAAATTGCCCTTATAGGATGACCCCGAGGAGCCATTGCACATGGATTTGAAATTGGAGACGGTAATCGGGACGAGATTTCCGTAGAGGCCGAGCACGACTCGGCCGAGTGGCTCGGACTCGGCACAGAGTGAGAGATCGGACTCGCCGAGTGTGCGATTGAGGAAAAAAAAGGGGCAGAAGCTGAATTCGAGGAATACTCGGTCGGTGACGGTGGTGTCGGGTGTTGGGGGGGCGGCTGCGGAGGTGGTGAGGGGGGAAGAGGGGGAGGGTGGTGGAGAGGAAGAGCAGGGAACGGCGGTTTAGGGGGAGGCGGTGGGGGTGGGGAGGTAGGATGGGGTTGGGGGGGAGATAGGAGGTGGTGGAGCAACCCATGGTGGGTTGTGTTGCATCGCGGTGATGGTGGTGGAAGGGTGGGAGAAGGGGGAGGCTTTGGGGTGTGAGGCTAAGTGTATGTGGGATGTTTGGATGCCACACAACTTGGATTGAATGTGGGGTACACTCTATACTCTATATTAATTCGTTATTTTCTGGATAATGAAATGAGATATTTAGAAAATAATTTGAATTTTTACTCTTCTTTTGCAGGCAGGGAATGAGCCCGTCAAATTTACGATTGTTTACGGGCAAATTTTCATGTGTACCGGTTGCACAAATTTTAATTTTATGCAATTAAATTTTAATTTAGTTTTTTTTTATTTTTAATTTTTTTTCCCAGTTCGGTTATTTTTTTAATTTTTTTTTTAATCGGCCCGGGCGCGAACCCGACTTCAAATGGTTAATTGCTCACTTTGGCCCGAAGTGGTTCATTGCTCATCCGATCCAATAAGTCATAATTTAGGGTTCATGATTTAGTGATAGAGTGTAGATTGTTCATCCAAATTAAAATTGAATCCAATTCAATAATTAAATCGCATCTTCAAGAATTAATTAAGCATATAATATTCTTTTGTTTAAACTCGTTTGGAATAGTAAAAGTTATATTTTAGTTTTTATCTAAATAGTTTATTAATTGAGTGATCTCATGTGCACTTGTATATTAATCAAGCAAGACTCATATAAGTGCATTTTAAAAGCGTGCAAAATATACAAAATTGAAACGCAAAACTATTCCAAATGTAAGCATGCAACTATGTTCCCATATTAGCAGTTGTACTTTTCTCGTGTAAATAAGTCGCACTTTTCAAAGATAACAAGTTGTATGCTTCTAAAATCACTATGAATAAGACTTGCAATCCCTTTGCATATATATAAAGACCTAACCTTATTAATTTTATCTTGAATGAGTTTTAATCTAGTTAACATTAGTTAAACTCAAATTATTATAATATTTTTGTACTCCTTTTATATATCGTTTACTTATCGAGCTCGATTTCAAACTGAATTTCAAATTGTATTTAACATGAAAGTTTTTCGGGCTTATTTAACTCATATATCGATGTGAACATGTTTTATTGAAGATTTTGAATATATGTGAATAATGATTAACCGAATCAGTCAAGTGTCAATCCATATGATCAAAAGGTCATACTTACAGAAAATAACAAATCACCACAACTTATATCATTTGGTTTGACCGATCTAAAAGCTCCAACTCATAGGGTCAGACCTACAAACAGACCCCCTTGCCACGGGAAGAAACTTCAATCAAAGAAGGTGGAGCGAAGATATGAAAGTCAACACTCTTCCACTTGCATATAAATTATAAGGACATTTGTCCTACGTCCTATAATCAATTAGGGCTCAACAACAACATAATGTATGTTAGACACATGTCTGATATGCACAAGATGTACATGATATCTTTTCAAATGTCCATTAAAAAGACAACAAGGGAGGTCTCATCATTCACAAGACTATAAATAGAGGTGGAATGTGTCTTTAGAAGGGTTCTAAACTTCCTATAATATTTTTTTTTTTAAATATTAAATCTTAAGAGCATTTAAAGGAGTCGGACTTTGAATGTTTACCCTCATAAATAGTTGGAGGACTATAGGAAAAAAAAAAGCCCATTTGTGCTTTGTAATTTATAAGTTGGAATAAGGTCCAGTTGATAAAAAAAGATTCATATCCGAAAAAGATGTTGGAGGCCCATTTTGCGAATTAGCCTGATTGTGACCGCATAATTTTGTTTTACGTTGGTTGTTTATGAACTCGTCGGTGGTTTTTAAAGAAGGTTCCCCGTTAAAAACATTTGTGCGCGCTTTTTGTTGATATCTACTTTCTATAATTATTTGTAATGTAATTTCTAACATGTTGATTAAATGCTCGAGCCATAAACTATCATAAGTGGCCAGACACAAATGAAAGAGCTCATTGCAAGCCCAACTTCAAAAGTGTCCTAATTACACATAACTGACTCTTGTACTCTTTCGGTCAAGAAAGATAACATTTTTTCATCAAGTTTGTGGACGTGCATTGTTTAGATAATTTGAAAAAAAAAAAAAAGTGTTATTTTTATGGAAAAGATTTCGATCCGGAGAAAACATAGGATGAAATTAAGGGTAGATTTTGGAGTTGATGCTCGGTGAAATACCCATTTTTTGTGATTACTCCTTTGCTGATTGGTTAGAAAATTCTAGGAAAATACTTGAGAGCTAATGACTCATGTATAGTTATACATCACTGTAAAATTGTACACTTTGTTCTTATTCTCTCTTGAATAAAAGAACTTTTACATACCCAAAAAAATAATAATAACCGACTCTTATACTCCCAAGCATGAAACATGTATAAATATCTTAATCTCATAGGTTCATAAGAGAAAAGGTATTAGTTGAGATTGGAATTGACTTGAGCATTAGATTGCTCGCACCGAAACCCTCTCTGGCGTTGTTTTTTTAAGTCCAATGTGTTGTGGACCAAATAATCTCGACTAATTATTTGGATTTCATATGTCAATAAGTCACAAATGGAGGGCCCACTAACCTCTATAAAAAATGAGATATGGGGCGAGTTGTCATGAATGAGTCCAAGGATGGGGCAAGTTGCTCGCCTAACTTGCCCGCTCGAATGAACTACACGTAAGATGTCCGCCGAAGTCGCCAGTTAGATTTACAAAATGGGCGAAGCGTTCGCGACGATAATCTCACCACAAAGGGCGAAGTTGTTCGCTACTGCTTCCGCACCAAGCCCAAGACGCCATGATCGCCCGCAAGCCATGGTCGCCAGCTACGCCAACTTGCCCGCTAGTCGCTGCTTGTCGCCCGCTAGTCGCCCACGCGCCCACCTTGTCGCCCGCTAGTCGCCTCATGATGCCCGCTCATCGCCCGCTAGTCGCCAAGACGACGCCTTCCGCCATCGCCTCGCTCGCCACGATGCCCGCCATCGCCAAGACGACGCCGCTACGCCAACAAAAAGAGGCACGCGCCCCATCCCGCAACTCGCCCGCAAATCGTCTCATTCTAGCAAGTCACTCCCAAGGTAGTTGTGTATATGAGGAGCCAGGCTATACTTAGCCAATTTGGTGGGATAGAGAAGATTTAAGTCAAAGGTTTCCCACTTACCAAAGAATGATTTTGGCTAACCTAACACGCAAACAACCAACATCAGAGAATCTTACCCAAAATGGCCAAGAAGACTCTGAGGATATTGCTGGTTCTACCGCCGCAGACCCAAAAGGGAAAACGTAGGCGCAAATCTCCGCGTTACCTGCAAACTGCCAATTCAGAGTCGCAGGTGGCGTGTTTAGTTATGCGAGACTAAGATTTAGAGTGTACTGTAGAGTCCAAAGTAGTTGGTTACAATTAATGTTTGGTCGAATTCCATCGAGAGTTGTAGCAAGGCCAACTAGATGGTCATTTTGTACTATAAATAGGAGAAATTAAGACTCATTAAAGGGTCGCCAAATTTTACATTCAATACAACGGCTTTATCAGCCAACAAAAGAGGCCTTCGGCCCAAATCCTTTCGCACTTTACTTACTTGCATTTATTTACCTGAATCCTCATCATTGCCATTCAATGAAGAACATTCGTTTTGTTCCTCATTGATTACTCTTCACACTCATAAATACTTGTTTGTACTACCAAATCACATAGCCACAACATAAATCTCGTTCCGTAATAATTGGTGTACAACACAATGGGTCAAATTGGAATCGGACCAAGTGGGGAAGATGAAGATCCGTGAGCCGATCTTAGCTCACATCAACTATCTTTTCATTGTTATCTGGGTCGTTCCTTCCGTGAGTCCGACGAGACGATCGACTCAGGCCCGATATTTTTCATAAATTTTAGGGCCCAAAATTTATTTTTATTATATCTGTATATTATATATTATTTTGTTCGAAAAAATTAAGTTTGCACTAATGGCCCAATGGTGAGGACTCTTTACCTCATCTGGGATCAAGGTTCGATACTAGAAAGTAGCGCATGTAATATCATTTTTTTTGACAAATTTCATGATGTCTTCATGTTTTTTTTACGTAACATCGATTTATACTTAGTAATTATAATTTTTAACTAAATGAAAACGATGCTGGGAAAAAGCCTATCATAACATATTTTCTTTTAACTAACATTTTCATTTTTTAACTTAATAGTTATAATTTATAATTGAAATGAACAAAAGATGGTTAAAATATAATTAAAAAAGGTCATTGCATCCACAACTTTTTTTTTTATAACAATTTATATTAATATTTATAGTTATAATTAGTTTAACTAAAATTAATGAAGATTGTTAAATTTATTATAGCCCAATATTTCTTAATTAATAATAAGATAAAAATTAAGAAATAAATCTCAATTCTACATATTCACCATATATATAATTTAAAAAATAATTTACTGAAGACTTAATAATTTACTTGAGTACAATTCTAATTAATACTTTAAGCCACCAAACTTGTAAGGCGAGTGATGAGTTTATTTTGAACTTGTTCATTTATTTTAATTTAAGTATAAAAGTATTTTTTAAGTTTGTACATTCTATAATTTATTTGAATTTTAACTCATAAAAAAAATCTTACATAATACATATTACATTTAAATTGATATAAGTTTAAATGATTTTGGGGCCTAATTTTTTGGTTGACTCAGACTTCGTGATTTCTAGGATCGGCCCTGATTGTTATGACATTGAACTTATGAAGTTGATCAAAAAAATTCATTATTAAATATATATATTCCACAAGAAAAATAAAATTGAATGTTAGTATTATACACAATAATATACGCTACATGAACATCCATTGATTTAGCGTCCCTACCTTGAATGCATCGTTCTCCATTTTATTCCTTTGAAACAGAAGCAGCTTCGGAGTTTCCACCGACAAAGAGCACTTGAACCATGGTTTCTTCATCACTACTGCAACATTGATCTTGTGATGATGAAAACACGAAGACGCTTTCCCATCTTCTGATTTGTGCAGCGCGCAGCTGCAATCCCTATGATACGGCCTACGTTCTCTCTGAGTTTCGTACGTCGATATGCCTCCATTAAAGCATCGAACCAACACATCCTCTGCCCCTGTGTTCATCTCTCTAGTATTAGTTCATAAGAGAAAAGGTATTAGTTGAGAAAAAGGTTTTATAAATGAGATATCTCCTTGTTGCTCTCTGATGACGAAAATTGATAAGGTACGTATATATATAATTGAGTTGAACAAGAAGTGTGGAGACTTCCAGAATTGGGATCAAAGGATGTTCTGTTCTGCTCTGTTTTAGGAATACTATATTGGGAGGTCGATTAAGACACAGAATTTAGAGGAGGATGGGGGTTTATTTCATGACATTCTTTGGCTTCATTCACAGCCTGAGAAAATCACCAACTCAACGGCCTCTTTACTAACTTTTACTTGTCCCTTATATTGTCATTTTCCGTTTCTTGTTTTACCCATTGTTTATTACCTCATTTTCTTTGCTAGACCGATAAAAGTAATTAGTTCTTGAAAACGTAAAAGATTAAATGTATAAGATCCTGATTGTGATCTCCATTGTGAGACGCGAGGTCTTGGATTTGAGACACGAAGAAAGAATATTTATTTATTTGTATAGTGGTCCCCCTTTTGTGGGATTGCGGTGTGGTTTCGAATTGCAGTTTCAGATGGTCACCTCTTGTAGTGGTTGCGGTTCCCGTTTATATTGAAATGAAATGATGTTGTCATGTGTCCAGTGATAAAAGAAATTATTGTAATTGACTATCTTAAAAAATTATTGTAATTGATTGATTACCTTTAAAAAAAATATTATATATATATTAAGCCATCTAGATTTTTTTTATTACAAGGAAATTAAATAATGAGATTTTATAAAGAAAGTTGAAATTGCAGTAACTTAATCTAGAATGAGCTAGAGCCTAGATGGACTTTCGTTCAGTAGTCAGGACAGTTTGATTATGACCGTATTTAAAGAAAATACAAAAGCTTCCTAGGCATAAAATGAGATATAATTTGGTACAAATTAATATAAACTCTTCCCAAAATATTAAAGTATTAATATTTAAATTATGTTCCGATTCTTTATAAGATAGTTTAATATAAATGTGTCTCAGTTATTTTATATTTAGCTCTAGCTCTAAATGGAATTTATAAGATACATAACATATTCGTTTGTCAAATAAAACAGATTAGACTCTTATTGACATGTTGTATATTACATACTATCGTGCAGCTTCATTTATTTAAATTCCTAATCATGATAATCTTTGCAAGTGCCTGCATTGCCTTGCTTGTACCATTAAATTGAACATTGGGGCCTCAAAGATAACGTCAATCACATTATTGACTTTCCCACGTCTTTTACGTTAATTAGTTTTCGTGTATATAATGCACATGTTTATTGCAAATTTATTCCTCAATGTTACTTTTCATATTTCAATTATATTCCACATTTTGAATCTTTAACACATAGCCTAGAATTATGGTAATTTATTGAGTTTTTTTAAACATTCTACGAATCATTCATCTATATTATTGAACATGTAGTGAAACAAAAAATGTGGAACCGATGATATCATTCCGGTTTATTGGGGCAAATACTGTCTTATTTTTTGTACTATATACTAATTTACATCTAATACGTATACCTACGCTCGCACGTGCTTCTCTTCTTGACTGCTTGTGCCGATGGAACACTTTAATTTGTTTTCTCAAATCCTCAAGTCACCTTCAACAATGCATTTTTCATTGGAATTACATTTTTTATTCGATTATTACTATGACAGAAATTAAATTTCCACAGATATCTGGATAAAGATTATGGGATAGTTACCAGTTACCACACAATTAGTGTAATAAAAAATTCAGAGTTATTAAACGCATTTCTTCCATTGCACGATTAAATATATAAAAAGCTGAGATAGAGATGCTGCCTAGAGAAATTAATCTGCATTCTATTTTTTTATTTTTTTAGAACAAATCTGCATTCTACTCATTAGTGAGTAATTAACATATAATTTGGCATCAGAAGACTATTAAGACAATACTCCCACGTGGCTTGCACATGAAGAATATTACTGCATTGTCTTGGTCCTGGATCGGTGCATCGTCTCCACATTAGTACTATTGTCCTTGCAAATAATTAATGCTATAATGTTTCATTTTTTAATTTAATCATGCATATTAGTGAACGTAAGATTGAATTCCCAAAAGTTGTTCTCGAGCCACGTGACACTGCACTACACTAGCTGAAAAGAATGCGTGCATATGTCCTCATTTTCGGAATCATTAATACCCTCTTTTATTATAAGTTTTTATTTTTTAGTCACTTCAACCCATTGTATTTGTCATTTGAGGATGTTTACGCGTATAAAAAAATATATAATAATAATAAATATATGTGTAATGTAATAATTTTATTTTATTTTATTTACTTACATGGTTATTTACTATCACAAAGAATAGATATAAAAATATAATTGAAATATAATATTTAATTTTTTTAAATTAATGCAAAATGATACTCCCTTAGGTGTGATTGGTATGTTGGAATAGATAAAGAATGTAATAATTATTCATTAATCTATTCCAAATACATTGGTTGATATGTATTTTTTTGAAGGAATCATAATTCCATTAGAAATGATCATTTACAAAAATAAAGGAATTGTGATTCCTTACATACCCCATGTGTTTATGTATACCACTTTTTGAAGAATGATATGAAATTTTTTTCCACAAAAAAAAATATTATCATTCATTTCATAATATTACCTTCTACCCAACAATAACAATAATAATTTAATAATAATATTATTTTATTAAAAAGTTTATTTAATAAAAATAAGAATAATAATCAACTCCAATAATAATAATAATATTAAATATAATAATATTAAAATATATAAATAATATAAATTTTCTAACAATAATACTATATCTCGAAAATGTAAATTAAAGCGTATTCTTAATAATATTTTAAAGAAAATAAAATAAAAATATTATTATTTAATAATATATTATTAATAATAAAATAAATTAAAAATATATATAACGTTATTATTAACTCATACTTTCAACAATAATTAAAAACATATTAATATACATATATATATTTACTAAAATTATATATTATTATAATAAACACAATAATAATATTATTTTTGTAATTATAAAAAATATTATTTAAAAAAATATATATTAAAAATATATTTAATAATCAATAATAATATTAATATTAAAGTATAATTAATAATTAATACTAATAATAATTTTAAAATAAATTCACAAATACTTATATTTTATTCCTAGGTCATATCAATCATAAGAATGATAATTCATATATCATTCCATTCAGGTCTTCATTCCATTCATTAATTTATTTTATTCAGTCACAATTACATTCAATCATACCAATCATTTCCTTAGTCTCACACTCGTTTGAACATTTACTATTTGACTAGTGTTTTAGCGAGCGAGTTATTTATTAATATTTGAAATGATAAAGAGATTTTTAAGGTGAGGTATGATAGTGTTACCCTTCATCTATTCTACCATGCCTTAAAAGTCACTTTATCATTTCATATATTATAATCAACTCACTCAACAAAACACGAACCAAAAAGTGAAATGTTCAATCGAGTGTGGGACGGAGGGAGTAATTATTTAGGATAAAAAATTGTTTTGTATAAAACACAAATAAAATAGGAGTGAGCAATATATTTGTACATAGGCTCAAGGGTTTTTTTAAAAAAAACCAATTTTCTTTATGTTGAAGTTGAATCGGCCCGGCGTGGTACGGGGTTGTATCTCACCACTAAATAAATTTGAAAACAGATACTCTTGACTGAAATTGTCATACAATGTAATTTGGACATTGACACTTTAAACATTTTGAGAGAGGTGAGTGTTGATTGTGCTAAATTGTACTCCGTCTCATACATGAGACCGTTTTATACGACTATACGAGTGAGATTATCAAATTGCAGAGAAAATTTCTATGGGAGGGTGATGAGTGTGAGCATTAAATCCCTTGGATCCCATTCAAATGGGAAACCATTTGCAAACCAAAATATATTGGGGGTCTTGAGATTAAAGATTTGGAGTGCTTCATCAAAGCATTTATGGGTAAATGGATTTGGAGAGTCTTTGGTCTCGTATTATAGAGTGTAGATGGAGAAGGGCTTGGGGGAGTGTTTCTTCGGGCAGGGTTACTAAACCGAGGGGCTGGTGGGGGGAGATATTAAAGTCTCTGGGAGGGTAATACTAAACCGATGTTGGTGGGGGGAAAAAGAGTGGGGGATGGGGATAATCTAGGGTTTAATGGGAATTGGATGTTGTCGGGCCTTGAAAAAAGAGTGGGGGATGGGAGTGATACCGGGTTTTGGGATGAGTGTTGGGCGGGTGAGAGACCTCTTGAAGTCAGTTTTAATCGACTCTACAATCTGTGTCATGATAGGTCTAGTCGAGTGTGAGATGGGGAGAGAGATGGGGAGTGGGTTTGGGTTTGGAATTGGAGGAGAAATTTATTTGAGAGAGAATATTGTATTATATGAATTAATCAATTTGATCAACATGTATCCTCTTAAAGTTGGGGTTGCAGATGAATGGAGATGGAGGTGGGAATCAGACGGGCAATACACGACGAAATGAGCTTACTTTCTACTCTTACAACAAAAGCTTTTATCTCACGACATCAACAAGGAAGAATTCAAGAGAGCATGGAATAAATTTGCGCCAACGAAAGTCAAAATTCACTCTTGGAGAGTGCAATGGGGAAGAGTTCCAACGAAGATAAAGCTTCAGTGCCAAAGATGCCTTCCTCAGAATGTGTGTACCAATTGTATCTTCTGCAACGAAGCTCTTGAATCGGTAAATCACTTCTTTTTTGAATGCTCCTTCTCCTATTAAATTTGGATGGAAGTGATTAACTGGCTGGGTCTCGTTGCTGCTCTACCCTCGGATCCTTCGATGAATTTACTCATCTTTAGTAGATTCCTTAAAGCAAAAGGGGGTAGACGGTTTGTGGTTTGTATTTGGGAGTGTGTAATTTGGTCTATTTGGAAACATCATAATGCCATAGTTTTCCGGGATGAGATTTTGTCGAAAACCAGGCTTGTGGAAGAAATACGATCTCGTCTATGGAATTGGTTTGCGGAAAGAGAAGTGAGAATCATAAATTTGTTTTTTTGAGGTCCGGATTCACAATCCAAGAATGGTTTTGGATGTATCTAATTTCTTGTATTGGCCTCATTTGTAATGCTTAGGGTGTGTTTGTAAAAATTTATAAGTGATTATAGTCAATTAGGATTGTGTGCAAAAACAATTTAAAGTATTTTATTTCTCTTTTAGTAGTTTAAATAAACTCTCATAAGCTATAAATTAGAAGCTTCAAAGATGGTGCTTTTAGTAACTTATTAGTCTTTTTTAAAAACTTTTAACTTTTTTTGCAAACACTATCAACTTTTCTTTGAATTTTTTTACAAACATTATCAACTTCTACTATTAATCAATTTTCTCATAATCACTAATTTTAATCATTTCTTTAAAACCATAAATATTTGCAAACAACCCCTTAGTCTGGCCTGGGAGCTTATTACTGCGTTTCCTGAGCTTGTATTACTGTACTCATGGGTATTCCTTATGCTCAATCAATAATATTGCTTTTCTTTAAAAAAAAAAAAAATACGACTTTTTGTCATTTGAAAATAATAAATGTAAAAAAAATATTTAAAATTTTATGTAATACTAGTGTCCAATATTTAAATGCTAATTGACTATAAATTCATACCTGCAAAAATGACAATTGATTGTAATCTACCCGATCTACGTATGTATATAGTAATAGGGCCACTATAAGACTTGAGAAATCTAGATTACACTGATACGATAAATTTATTTTCTAGCTTAACCCCAACCTAAAAATTATTAAGTATAGAGTTGGATATGATGATCCAACAGGACCACCTCACCAATTATATTACCAAAATTTTATATTTTTAAAAGGTACATATTAAGTACAACTTTCGCTCAATATCTTTATTAGTGCAAAGAATTGTGTATAGGAAAGAAATGGTAATAGATATTAATATCACGAAAGTGCTAACACTACTTTACAGATCGATAAATAAAACTGCTGATCTGTTCCGGTTTTGGTTTAGATTCATACCTGGAAAAGTCTTAAACTAATCAATTATGTATACCTGGAATCTATCTGAGCCCCACCAACATTTTTAGCCCTTTATATTGTTTGGATTCTTTATTTTTTTAAAGCACTATTTAGATTCTTAATTAAGAACAATGTGTATATAGAAGGGTTCTTGGCTAACCAATTTAGAAGATTAATTAATTTAATACAAATATATACTTTAAAAGTAAATTGATAAAATATTTGAATGAATCCTCTTTTGGTTTTCTCTGGATTAAGCACTTTATAACAAAAAGAATAAATTCCAATCATTTTTTATTTTTTGGTACTGAACATTAATAATTAAATCATAATAGCAATGGACAACTCAACATAGATATAAATACACGGAAATTCAAGTGTCAACTTCTTAAACTTTTATGTAATTAATATAATTTATTGATATAATACATATTATGTTGGACAAATTCTCATGTGCACCATTTGCACTAATTTTGATTTAGTGTAATTAAATTTTAATTCTTTTTTTTTTACCAGTTCGATTTTTTTTTTTTTTTTACTGGGCTAACCCAAACCTGGCCCGAGTGGTTCATGGTTCACCCGGCGATTCGGGTCATGATTTCGGGTTCATAATTTAGTGTTTAGGGGTAGATGATCCATCCAAATTAAAATTGAATCCATGCAATTGGTGCACACAAATGTTACTCATTATGTTATATTTATGTTCAATACCTTAAAATTTATATATTGTGAACAATAATATATTTGGATAAAAAATATTTATATATGTACAAATGCATAGAGTATTTTACATAATTTTAGTAATTTTTATTATATTTAATAAATTTATTTGTCTCTCATTATGACTCAATAATTCTTTTAATATTAGCCAAATCAATTGTCAAAAATTAACATTAAATCTTATACTATTTCTATAATTCTATTTAATATATCTCGCGCCAAAAGAAAAATATTTATATTTCTAGCATTCAAAAAATTTCAACAACTACAAAGAAATCAGAAAGCAAAAACTCGAAACACAGAGAATTTGAAAGAAAAATACTATATTACGGGATGACGTTGTAACAATAAAAAAAAATAAAAATCAAAGAACAGAAAAGAAAAGAAAAAAACAAATGCAGGAAAATACATGCATGAACAAAGATTGATAACATTTGAGTTTCATAAATATCTACTTTGTCCCCTGCATGTACCAAAAACCACGACCCACCCAAACAATTTCAATCTGTCACCCAAACTTAATTACTATACCCCTGTTAACAAAATATAATTTTAAAATAAAAAAAAAAACTAGAAACTTCGACCAATTAACCCACAACGAAAAAAGAAAAGAAAAATCAATTAAATTAAACCTTGTAAAAAAGGGAGTCCCGATCGCCCCCTTCATCCATGCACAAAACCAAATGCGATTGCGTCCTTATCATGTCCTCCTGCGCCGCGGCGGCGATGGGCGGAGACAATTGGAGCGGCGACGGCGACGCAGAAGAAGAATTGTTCATCAAGGCGAGGCATCCTTCGCTCCACGATCTCCGAATCGGGTAGGAAACAACGTTAGATCTGGATGAGTGGCTGCAATGGCCGCGCGCTTTATGCAGTTCGCACTTGCAATTTTTGTGATAGGGGCGGCGCTTTATGCCCAGATCTCTGCCGGAGATGCAGCTTTCGAAAACGCCCCGGAGAACACCGTCTCCAGCTGCACCCGTCGACATATTGGATTCAACCAATCGACCGATTGATCGCTCGTATTCTGCTCTAATTGATCTGTTTTCTGATGGAGATATGAAGTTGTTTTTTTCGCGTGTGTGTGAGAGAGGGAATTGATGGCCTGTGTTGATTGAGTAGTTATTGATGGTTTAAATATGAGGGGAAAGGGTGAGTGGTCTGTTGAGTTCTTAATGAAACGGTAAACGCGGCGGCATTATCAGAGGCTTTTCTGTTTCGTAAGTAGGTCTCATCGCTGTTATGGGCCTCGATAATTTTTTGTGGGCCGATAGATACAGCTGGAACTTTTTGTGGGCCCTTTCTTTATTTGAACTATATATTATCTAGTACTTAATTTAGTTAAAAATATAATAAAATATGATATGGGTAAGATATAGAAAATTAGAAATGATATTGCAAGTATAGGCATAAATAATGTCTTTAATTAAAATCAATTAATTAGTTAGGGAAAAAATAAAATTATATTACATGACAAAATTAATTCATCTCATAAATCACAATATGTTTGAATAAAATCATATTGATGTCGACATCTTGATTGGATAGATAATATTCTAATTCAAAAAAAAAAAAATCAAAGAAAAAAAATAACAAGATTTTAATTAGTTGAGCAGGACACTCTTTGTTAACTTATGATTCTAGAGTCTAGACATGTATAAAACACGTAGTAATACGTTAGCTAAACTTCAAACCTACTAAATTAGGCAAACGCAATTAAATTCTACAATAGAATCTCCTCTAGATTATACTTTATTTGACAGAACCAATTTTTATGGCACGGGTTTCTTTCTTTATTTTCTTCTTTTCTTTTTAGGTGACCGACTTGTACGGTTTTTTTATCTTTTCCTCTTTTTTGCTCTTACAAACTTGAAGAAATTAAATACGTGAGGATATATTTATTTTGTAAGCTATTTTCAATTCTTTATCGTGTTATTTACTTTAGTGAGTAACAATATCGTGCTGTATACTTTGGCATTGCAATTTGAATATGCAAAAATAGAGCTGCTAATTTATTTAGATTGGCAGTGGCAGCCCATAAGAAAGATGCCATGTCAATACATGTAAAAACTCCTATACAAATACTCTATATAGAAATAAATTATTTATAGTAACAAAAATTACGGTCTCAACTTAGGACTAGTTATATTTAGAAATAAACTCCACATTAATAATAAGGTATATTTTTTTCGGTCCCGTCTTAAGGATTTATGTCTCCATATAAGAATAAACTACATTATGTATAAAAATTTATATACCATTACAATTAAGATGACTTAAAATATTTATATGTGGTTAATTATGACGACATCTTAATTATTTTATGTCTTGTCATTAAATCCTTTCAACTTGCGTGTACGTAATAACTCGTCCGTATAGAAACCTTCTTGTTGAAGCCAAAATAATTACATCCTTCAATATTGAACAAACATTTATACATATTTGAGCAATAACTATTGTTTAGTTCCTAGGTACATGCATATTAGTTGATACATGTATTTTATATATTTTGAAAGTGTATGCATTTATTTTAGTCAAATTCATACTAATTAGATTTATGAATATGAATTTGTTAATAAATTTACATACAAGTAGTATAATATGTATTATATTGAATGTATTATTTTTTTAAAAAAAAATATTTTTCTATATAAAACTCTATTTAAAAATAACCTCCCTATAGTAATATTTTTTCCCTGGTCTAGACAATATGACTGTATGGAGTTTTTACTATAATATCCAAGGTTTTTCTATGAAGCAGATAGAAGAAAAATAACTTGGATAAGAAAATAATATTTCTTACCATACTTATAAACAATTTTTTTAATTATTGTTTTGAGGATGAGGTGTTAAACAAGTTGTGTCACACCAACACAACATACAAATATGATCGTGCTATACGACATCGAATAAGACTGCTGTACAAGGCATCTTGTCAATAACACTAGAAAATGAAATTTTGTTTTATATATAAAGTTATATAGAAAAGTGATTTGCATATTGGCATATCCAGACGTTTTCACAAAGATCTTCTATCCTGCGGATTTTTTCATTCATTTTATTCTTAAATGCGTTTCCAGAAAAATTTAAATTTTGAACATAGTTTCTACACTCCATTAGTGAAAGGGGAAAATTAAGAAAATATGAAAGTACAAGAGGATATTAAAATGCATCCGACAAATGTAAAACAAATGAATAATTCCAGTAGACAAATAGTGCATTGTTCCTTTCTATTTTGAAACAACATTATGAATGCTTTGGTTTTTTCTGTGGATGTCCACAAAATGAAGTTATTTGTACATGAAGTTTTTATTTTGAGAAAAAATTATATACACCAAGTGGTACTGTATAATTAATGTGTATTTTTAAAAGGTATTACCTCAACTTTTTTTAAAAAATCTCAACATCAATCATGGTTTGAAGAACCATATGATCATATATATATCCAACGCCTCATCATTAACAAAAATCCAGGACAAATGCCTCATGATCATCACCTTCTTTTCAATAAACACATCTATGCAAAGACTAGCATCCAAACATTTCTTTTCTAACCAAAATTGTAATAAAGCTTCGTATAGTTATTCTTGCTATCTTATGAAGGAAAATAAAAGACATAAAAACAAGATAATAGGTAGAAAAATGGAGGGCTGCTTCACGTTTCTCTCTCAGTCCAGCTTCACAGACGAAAACAGGTAATGCACGAACCAGAACGAAGAAAGGAAGCCGATGGTACCAGTTGCAAGCATAATCGCCAAAACCATGAAGAGCGAATACCCAAGATAAAGAGTAGCCGAGACGGGCCCACTCAAGCTCTTGAGATCGAATATCAGATAATTCACAGAGTAAAAAAAGATGTATATAGCGACAGATCCTGAAGCAAAGAAGGACTTCCACCACCATCTCCAATCCTCCACACACAGATGCATGTAAGTCAGAACGAGCGACACCTCAGCGCACACGACTACTGAAAGCATCATAACGATTAAGAGAAACCCAAAAACGTAGTACACACGACCCATCCAGATACTCGACATTATGAAGAAAAGCTCGATGAATAGTGTCCCGAATGGCAGGGTACCTGCCCCTAGAACCAACAGCCAGGAGGGGTACTTCTGGGTAGGGATTTCTCGGGCAATTTGATTCGTTCTGACAGGATACTCAATGTGAGACGCTTTCGCCCCAAAATACCCCCCGAGTAGGGTAAGTGGGACGGAGATACAGAACCACAGCAAGATTAGTATGACGAATAACGAAAAGGGAATAGCTCCTGTACTGTGACTTCCCCATAATAGGAAATTCAACGTCGTAAGGATAAGGAAGGATATCCCAGGAAAGAAACAAGCAGCTTTCCATGATACCGAAACCCATCCCTTACTATCTCCGACGAAGATAGTCCTCCAGAGACGAACAGAGACATATCCAGCTGCTATTCCAAGAACCATGTAGAAAAACAGCATCCCGGTTATGAGGGTCCCACGAGAGGCGGGAGACATGAACCCTAGTGCAGCAAACAAGATTGTGACAACTGCCATTCCAAGAATCTGAACCCCATCTCCAATCATTACACACAAGAGGGATGGATTAGTAGGGGCGCGAAAAACGTCCCCCACGACAAGCTTCCATCCCGATAACTCCTCGTTCATTTGGGCTTGAGCTTCTTTATCGAGCTCCTCGTACCTAGTAAGATCCCGTCTCACGGTCCTTAAAAAGATCACGAGCACGATTCCAGCCAAGAATGTGATCACCATTAGAGAGTTGAGAATCGAGAACCAATGCACCTTAGCTCCCTCCATTTTCAAATACGCGTCCCATCTTGATGGCCACTTGATATCCCTCTCCTCGAACGAAACCTCGTATGTGAAAGCCATGGGCTCGTTTTCCTTAATAGCCATAGCCACTGTGGCTGGATCACACTTAATTGGAGAGGGATACTTGTTGTACATTTTCAAATTCTTCAACGAATCAGCATTATGCTGGAAACTACAAGGTACAACCTCGAATCCAACAACCATGTAACCGGGAGCACCTGATCCCTCGTTCCCAATTGTCGGGATCAGCTCAGCTGCATCCCCTGTGCCCATAACACTAGCTACATTCGTTTCCTCGTACTTATTAACAAGAACTGTAAATTTCAAGTGATTGAACACATAATAAGCATCTTGCACCTTAACACCAACTGGATAACCAGTCCATCTCAACATGAAACCATCCATTTTCGTATACCTAATAGCTGGAAGGTTATCTAGAATCACATTCACTTGATACATTTCATCAATCCTCTTTTTCAAAAGGTTGAATTCATAACCTGACAGAGGCTTAGTTTGGCACAGAAATAAATCAGTTTCATTTGTGTACATCTTAAACCTGTATGGAGAATTCTCTATCCTATCACCCATTAGGATCTCACCAAGATTTTCCGCACTGTCCTTAATTCCCTCTTGGGGCTGACAGAATGGCAAACTATAATAGCTAAAGGGAATTTCAGTGTCAATTGAAGTTAGAGAATTAACCTTCATAGTCAAGTAATCACCAATTCCATGCTTGTGAGGATAACTACCAGGAAGATAAAACCCCTCACCAAATTGGAAAAATGTCACCAAAATAAGCAAGGCCCAGATCTTGAACTTGTGAAAAGATTCCATCTTTTCTGCTTTCGTAGCAGATCGAGATTGCCCAGATCAAGAAATTGATGAAAATGCCAAGAAAAGCAAGATCTGGTAATAAAAATGCAGGGGTTTGTAATGAATCTTGTGGGGTGAATCAGATCAAACTGTGATATAATTCAGAAAATGAAGCGTGGGAACACGAAATTGAAAGAAAATGCTATCAAACGATTCTTGATTGAAATGAAAATGTGTAACGAATTCAAGAAATCTAACCTTAGCCTTCGCTGTGAAACAGAGATAACAGCATTGGTAGAAAACGTGGAACTGCAGTGGGAAAGAGAAATGAGAGAGGAGAGAAGAGGACAAGATGGCAGGAGACTGCGTATACATATTTATATCTATTTTTAGCGTCGGAGAGGGAGATGACTCGGAGATTCTTGTGATTTTTTAAGAAAGTAAACCCCATGGATTTTTCAATTTCCCTAATTCGGCCATTTTTACTTGTTCATAATTCGGAAATGATCAGATTTTACTGAAAGCAGTTTCATTCCAATATGAAAATCATTGCAAATTAACGGTTTCCAATTTTATTAGTGATATAAAACGTGTTTCAATGAAAAAAGGTATTTTTGTAACGTGAACACAAATACAATTTCAATAGTATTAATATTATTAGTAGAGCTCAGCCAGATGCATATCCAGACCGCTATTCATTCATATATTACATTTTAAAAGCGTCAAGAATTTGTTATGATTTAAAAGTCACGATTTATTTACACGTAAAAGTGAATCATTAATATGAGAACATAGTTGCATACTTACGCTTAAAATAGTTACACGCTTTTACTATTTTGTATAATTAGACGCTTTTAAAATCGCACTATGAAATTGCATACGGTATAATAATTCTTATTACTAAGAAGTATCAATGGGTCAAGATTAACTATTTTCGCCAAATAATATTATTATTCTTATTTAATAATATTAGTTGTGTAATATTACTTTAATTTTAGGGTTAATTATAAATTGCAATCTGTACTATTATATTTTTTATAAATTACAACATATACTATTTTTTCTAACAAAATGCAACATATATTATTAAAAAGTGATCGATTACAACCCGAAACTCATTTTTTGTGAAACTTTCCTGCTAAATATAGTTACAAATGATATATTGTATATACCACAATGTCAAAAAATATTTTAGCAAACATCAAATTGAAGAAATTCAATAGAAAGATTTAAAAAAAACATGAGTCGAGGTTGAAATTTATCAATTTTTATTAGTATATGTTGAATTTTGTTAAAAAAAATAGTACATATTGCAATTTGTAAAAAACAAAATAATATAAATTGTAATTTATTATTAATCCTTAATTTTATATTATGTCTGTCTCATAATAATTGGCCTTTTAACTCTCAAAAATTGTATCAAATTATTTATCCTTTTAACTATTTTGACCCTTAATCTTCTCAACTATTTTTTCTTACACTAAATTATACAAACTACCATTTTTTTTTTTCAAACATAAACCACTAAATTAATTTATGAAGCCAAATTTCTTTCGATTTGTATACATGTGCGTAATACTTTATTATTGAAAAGGTATTTTCGTGGAGTTTTACACATTAAGCATGAACTTTTTTTCTTCACTCATTCTACTACTGGTACACATACTCTTTTTTCTCTAGTTCTCAATTTTTAGCTTTTAAAGCATTAGCTCAATGATTTTTGTGTAAAAACTTGAGAGTCTGTGTAATTTAGTGTAATAAAATATAATTTAGGTACAATTTCATGACAATTTAGTGGGTTTAGTAAAATTATACTACGTTTTTATATTCTTCAAAAAAACAAAAAAAAAAGCGAATTAACTGATCACCAAAATCCTCCCACAAAATTTTTCTACATCTAAAAATGCTACTAGTATATTTTATATAATTCACAAAGTGATTTAAGTGTAGTAAATATCCAAATTCGATATTTTCCACAAATTTTCTCAATAAAAAAATGGAATATAGTATCAGTTGGTGCCGTTAAAAATGGTGCGGTTGCGGAGTCTCTTTGCTTGCGATGATTGTCAACGTAAATACTGCACCCTAGATCTAACTCCATATATTATCTCTTTATATTGGTGTGTGGTTTTTATTTGTATTTAATTTAGGGTAAACTATCTTTATTAAAAAAAAAAGGGGGGTAAACTATCAAAACTTCTATCGAGAAATTCAGTACTTATTTTAATTACCTCTTAAAAGGAATAAAAAAAATGAAACAAAATTGACTAAGTCTCGTTTGCATCTAGGTGCACCGCACTCATAATGCATGCATCTTATTACACAGAAAGATGCAACTTATTTGCACTGAACCGTGTAATTTTTAATATGAAAAAAATAATTGCACAATTCAATGTACACAAATTATATATATATATAATATAACAAATTGTATAGTTCTAAAATACACTATGTGTGTACGGTGCATTTGGACGCATGAGACTCACCCAACAAAATATTAAGATGAAAGGAATCCCCCGAACATCCTAATATTTGTTCTTAGTTGATAAAAGATCCACCATCAATTTTTTAAAATAAATTTACCTTTTTCCAAATATTTATACTTTGAAAGTATTCAACACCAGCAATTTTTTTATTCTTTTTTATCACAACAATAAAAAATTTAGTAACAAGACGATCTCGAAAAGTGCAGTCTACAACTATACACACTATTTACATTTTTTAATTCATAAAATTTGCCTTGTGATATAAATATCTAACCGTTATAAAACTAATGAAAATATAAGAGGAAAAACAATAGAGAAGACAATATAAAGAGAATTATTTTATTGATCAACTTTTTGGTGTTGTACAATGAAGGTGCATGACCATTTTTTATAGGAGACTCATGCATGAATACAAATAAATGTTCATTACTAGGACAATGAAGAGACAATGAAGATTCCTCCATCATTGTTTGTAACTCACCCATGCAATACTCTTGTAACCTCCAAGGACATTCATACACATTTTTTCATAACACTCCCCCTTGAATGTCCGTTATTATGCCTCGTTAAAAACCTTACTAGGAAAAACCCAGTGGGACAAAAAAAAAACCTAGTGAAGGGAAAAAGAGTACATATAGTGTATTAATTATTCCCCTGATTCAAACATAATTTGAGATCTTTCAATCGACGCATTTTAGTATGCTTCATAAATTCTTAAATGTTGCAATCGGTTATGTCTTGATAAGTAAATATGTTAAATCTCACTTGATCGGATTTATTGCACAACAATATCATCGTTCTTTTGAAACTTGTGAGTTAAGAAGAAATTCGGTGAAATATGTTTGGGTTTTGTACAATGCAAGATATATAAATCCACCAATTATATTGAGATATGACACTTCAAGACTAAATATCTCTTCACCTTTATTTCGCAGTCTAAAAGGATCCTTATTAGGATCAAACAACCAAATGATCATTGGGTACTCAATAAATGTGCATTTTGTTTAGTACCTTCTAGGTATAAGCAATTTGATGGATAAAAAATCAACATTCTATATGTTCAATTTGTAAATCAAGGCAAAACTTAATATTTTCAAAATCTTTGATAATAAATTATTTCTTTAAGTATGTAATTGTCTTTTTAATCTCTTCAGAGGTTTAGTCAAATTTGAAGTCATCAACATATACTGCAACGATCACAAATTTGACTCATTTTTATTTATGAAAATATATGGACTTATTTGAGTCATTGATATAGCCTTCTTTAAATATATTACCATATTCGTCCAAATCGTTTGAGCTCATGAAATGACATTTGCAATTTGATAGAATAAATTTCTCTTGGATTTAATTTACATGTTTCGGGCATGATAAATCCTTAAATGATATTTATATAATTATTGATATCCAATGACCCATATGGAGATACAATGTCCATTAACTGTATTTTTAAATTCATATTTGCTGCCAAAGATATTAAGTAGTTGAACTTTATTATATACATAATATGAGAATAAATCGATATTGAGTCTCTGGGAAAACCCTTGAGCTACTAATCTCGTTCTGTACTTCACCACATTATTTTTATTTTGTTTTTGTACAAATACACATTTCCGGGTATATTTATAAAACTTTTCTTTTGTTTAGTGAGTCTAGCTCGATCGACCACAATTACTTATTTTTATTTTACCCAGTTAGACCGCTTCAGGACACTCAGTTATTGACTTAAGTACTGGATCCAAATTTTTATTTGTAATAGTAATTATGGAGGTGAGTATGTTGTCGACAACATTGATACTTCTCTTGTATTTGTAAAATTCATATAAACCAGATCCTCATCATTTCCTAAAATATTTTGATCCAGTAATTTAATTATTTTGTGCGACGCAGTATCGTTACTAGGATTTTTCGCCTTCGTGATTTAATCTCTACAAGGATTTTGTGGATGATTGAATATTTTAGCTATTTTATTTACCATGGATTTATTTTTTTCCTTCACGCTTTTTGGCGTGTCTCTCCGAAAAACCTCGAGCTACTAATCTCGCTTCAGACTTCACCACCTCATTATTTTTATTTTGTTTTTGTACAAATACACATTTCCTATATATGTATAAAACTTTTCTTTTGTTTAGTAACAATTACTTATTTTTATTTTACCCGCTTAGACCGCTTCGTGACACTTTCGTAAATATTTATTTGTAATAGTAATTATGGAGGTGAGTATGTTGTCTACCACATTGATACTTCTCTTGTATTTGTAAAATTCATATAAACCAGATCCTCATCATTTCCTAAAATATTTTGATCTGGTTGTTCCGCAATCCTAGTAATTTAATTATTTTGTGCACGTGCATTGTTACTAGGATTTTCGTCTTCAGGACGAATATCTACAAGGGATTTTGTGGATGACTGAATATTTTAGCTAGCTTTAGTTTACCGCGGATTTATTTTTGTGTTAAGAGGTCCTTCACGCTTCTGGCGTATAGGCGTATTAACATATGTACCCGATTTCGTTGGGACCTCTATACTGTATAAATCATTTATATCAAAGATTTGTGATTTAGTCATTCCTTTAGTAAATGCATCTGGCAGAAACTTGCTAATTGTAAGTTAATTGTCATTTGAACTTATCGTTTAGTTTCACTAGTGTGTGGGTCTAAATAGTGAAGATTTTTTTTCCTTCAGGGAAATTTCTCGGCATTCACTTAGTTTTGGATTCTTATCTCCCCTTAATGTCGGGAAATAATTTTCAATAAATGTGCAGTTAGTCAATCTGGGTTGTTAAGTTCATTATGGTGGTGATACATGTATTGCACAATTTAAAATTCGCAGATAGAAAATGATTGATTATTTTCCACGCACTAGTTGTAAAGGGGGAGTATATTCATGACATTCATTTAGTCGATTGTTTAAATTGGATGTCCTTCAGGGACATCAATCTCAATCTTAACATATATTTTGCAAGAATATGCAGTTTAATAACTCTTCTGGAGTCATTAAAATCTTTAGGATTAGTGATTAGTAGACTAGAAGTCTACTAGGTGATGAATTTCAACTGTATTTATATCTATATAGATCAAAACACACTTTTTTTTTCAGAATGGATTTTTGTAATCAATAAGTATTATGTATTTCATAGTCTCGATATAATACTCATTTATCCGGATATCTTTAAACAAATTTCTCGAGGCATGGGAGATAGTAGTGCACTATTTAAAATAAATTTAATTCCTTTAAGGATAAATACAATGACTCTTCCGGAATCATCAATCAAGTTTGCACAACCACTTAAATATTAACATTAGTCTCCCCCTCTTCCAAAATGAGAAAAGTGTTTTATGTTATTAAGTATAGTGTGTGTATAGCACTATCAAAACATCACCATCATAATTTAATCACAATATTTGACGTTCATTGTTTCTTCAGGAAGAATGAAATTTATCATCACCATTATAAACATTTTTCTCATCAATTTGTTTCAACATTTTCCTCCTTCATTTTCAAGGATGTTTTACACTATTTTACAAGATGATTTGTTATTTGATAGATAATGGGTCAATGACCTTCAATACCACAATGATAACATTTATCCACATACTTTTTATTTTCTCCATTGTTCCTCTTTTGGAAGACAATTTATTATTATTATTATTTTTTTTATCACGATTGTGGTTTATATGATTATGTGGAGTATATCTATCACGACCGCATCCACCCACAACCATATCCATAATTTTGAGATGAGTCACATTCACTTCAGGGAATGGACTAGAATTAGTGGGCCAGGACTCATAATATTCAACAATAATTCATTATTTTATTTGGCCAAATTTTAGACAAGCAATTAGTTCATAATATTTCTTCAATTTTTTTCTTTGATATTGCTACTGCAGGAGCATATTCGAATAGAGAATGTCTTCTCAAGCATACATTATAATTTGGGTTTTAACCACATAAAATTGAAAAGTAATTATGAACAAAATTGAATTATATTTCATTAAAAAAATTAAAATCTTGTAGACGTGGGTGGAATCAATTGTACTGGGCTTTTAGAAGGACGACCATCTTCAGGTGGTCGTATCTTTCTTTTAAATCCATCCGCAACACTTAATGAATATTTCATTTTCAAATATTTAATTTTAATCTTTTATACATATGATGAGAAATGAAATTATTGATTTTAACACGATCTTGATTCGATAATATATTATTAGAGTGGATCACTCTAAGGTCCATATCACCCTTATAAATTACTAGTAGGTCCAAGCTTTAAAAAAAAAAATAAAAGATCCAAAGTCCCCTAGTTAAATAATCAAATTACCTTTATTTATTAATCTTTCCTTTTTTTTTTTCTCTCTCTTCCATTTCCACTTTTTCTTCCTTTTTCTCTTTTCTCCTTTCTCACTTTTTCTTTTTTATCAATCTTAGACTCTTAGTTAATTTCTATTGCAAATTCTGCAGTTAAATTAAATTTAAATAACAAGTTTTTTTGACAACTTTTATTATGATTGTTATTAAATTAATTTAAAACATTAATTAAAAAATCTGTCAATAAATGTATGAATAATTATAATAGAAAATTTTTAAGAAAAATGCACAATCATCTAAAATTTACAATTACAAATCTCAAAATTTACATATCCTCGTTTTTATTATGACATGAAAATGTTCATCAGAACATGAACAGGTTCATCTTCGATTTCAAATCCTCACCTTCAGAAATTAATAAATATCAAATCTTCATAAATGAATCTTCAAAATCTCAAGAGCAAACCAACGATCCATCTTCAACCCACATTCAAGCAAAAAATCACAAACCAACAATTCATCCTTCATCTTCATAAAATCTAGAAACCCTCTCTCCCCGATTTCATCTTCATCTTCATCAAATTTGCAGAAATCTGGTTTCGATTTCATAACTTTTTTACGATTTCACCGACAAACAACAAAACATAATTGCAAAAGAGAACACCACAAACCTGGTTTCGATTTCAAAATTTGCAGCTGGTGTGGGGAGTGGGTCGCGGAAAAATCGAAGCACAAAACTGAAAGCAAAAACTCCAAAACCGGCGAGTGTGGAGGTGGGCGGCGCCGCCGTTCTGGTTTTGGTGAGGTAGGGGAGTCGTTCTCGTTTTGGGTGTTGGGGTCGTGGATGCGTCGTTCTCATTTTTGGGTGTTGGGGACGTGGGTGTCGACGGCGGCAAACAGAGAGAGACGAGGGAGTGCCGCCGCGTGGGGGAGAGGTGAGTGGGGGAGGGTGGGCGTCGTTGCGGGAGGGGAGGAAAGGTGAAATTGATCGGCGCAGCGGCGAAGGTGGAGGCCGCGTGGCATCGTGGTCTCGATCAGAGGCCGCGGTCGGGGTTTAGGCTGGAGGTGGTGGTCGCGACGGCGAGAGAGGTGGGGAAGGAGAGCGGCGGCGGCAGGGAGTGTGGTGATTTTGAAGAGAGAGAGAGAGAGAGGGGGGGAAGTAGAGAGAAGGGCTGGGATTTGGGATTTGGTTTGAATGACACGATTTGAGGGAGTTTGTTGGGAGGGGTGAGAGAGCGTTGGGCATTATGAGTATTTTACCCCCAAAAAATTGGATCTAAGAGTAATAAAATTATGAATGGATCTTAGAGTACTTGACCCCCTCCAAATGGATCTCAGAGTAATTCGTTCATATTATTATCAATAATTGTATTTCCAAGATCTATAGCTTCATGATGAATCTCAATTTCGAAAGTCAAATCAAAAGTTATTATCAATAATGACAATCTTGATAAATTGTTCTTAGTAATATATATAAAACTTTTTTCAACATTTGCAAGACCAAAATAATCACCAAGACATCAGAATAAAAATTCAGTCTTGCACGTCCTTTGAGTAAATTCAATCAATCATCTCAATATATTTTGTGTTCAGATACATATTTCGAATTTATAACAAAACTTATGGGTTTTATATAAAATCAATATTTCCAATGAAATGCAACATAAAATAATATTGATAATCATCCGCTAAATTAATCTTACTCATAGAATTATCATAACATTAAATAAAAACAAAAAATAAAAGTCAAGTACCAATGTTCATCACCAATTTAATAGAATTGACAACACATAAATATTATTTAAAAACCAACAATTATCATCAAGTCTCAAAATTTAGTCAAGTTAGTATAACAATAAATCATAAAGTATCATATCCATACATGAAAATTATTCAAATGTAAGGGGTTCAATACTTGAAGGTTATGAGTACAAATACACATAAATAAGTAAGTAATCACAATGATTGCATTATTGAGATCCATACAAAAATATAAATTGTCCAAACATGCAAAACATGTATAAAATACAAATTCTCAGTCACTAACTAATAAATCAGTTATTATTTAGCACCAATGAACATATTTAAGAAGGATCTCCATTGATCAGAAGAGAATCAATTATTTAGCACCAATGAACATATTTAACCCGACAGGACCAACCCATTGAAGCTAAAAACTATCCGAAGAGAGCAAGGTCGCCAAAACTTACAGAAGTACGCTTCCACACGAGCAAACCCGATAAGCACAAAGACGAGAAGATAATCCGGTAAGTCGAATCGACGTCTACTTTACGAGACATGACAAGAGCATTTGATGTAAAATATATATAAAATAGATAAAATTTTACTGCTTAGATCAACCGTTGTAATAAAACCCTACGATAAAGGGTCAAGATGAATAGAATAATATTTTTTAGCTTTTTAATACCCCTCATTGTAAAGGACTTGGATCCTCCCAATCTTGCTCTCATTTCTCTCATAATCTATACAAACATCAAATTTAAGGGAAGAACTGTTGGGGAATGATTCGCACAGATCTATTCGGGTGAATATTTAAATACAAATTTAATTCATTAATTATTACTAGCATGAATTAATCCTATATTAATTCAAATAATAATTGCAACAACATATCATGATATAAAAAGTCACGTAAAACCCACGCGTCGCGAATCTACTTGTTTACGGAACGCATTCTCCTGGGATAAAATGCGTTTGGCTTTGGTCGGACGGACTAACCAAAAGGACTTCCCAAGTATTCCTTAGCCTTTGCTTTCATAATCCGTGGAAGGATACACAACAATTAACAAAAAGAAAAATAATCCCACTTATGTGGATTTGCTAAATCGATTAATTGTGCTTTAAATGAACTAATCATCCCTTATATAGGAGAGGGTGAACGAAATTTTGTGTGTTTTTCCAGACATAAAGAAGATCATTTGATGTAAAAAATATATATAAAATAGATAAAGTTTTACTTTTTAGAATTAAGATTGGAAATTCTAATAAAAATATTGAGCCACAATATAATTGGATTAAATATTAATTATAATAATAATATTTTATCCATCTTTTTACAAATAATATGACATCCCTCATTTATCTAGTAATTAATTCAAGCCACCAAATAGCTTTTCCGGATCCATACCCTAAAACAAATTCCACTTGCAAAGATTTAGTATGATAAAGCTTTCTTGAACCTCCCAAGGGGCATTTCTCTCATCATCTATACAAACACTTTAAGAATCATTTGAAGAATAATATTGCCCAAGATAAAAAGAGTTCTTAAGTCCCGCACCGATCCCACGGATCCTATTTAAGGGACGAAGATTAATTAATTAATTCTTCCTTTGGGCTAAGAATTTATCCTCCCAGAATCTATTCAAAAGATCACATTTAAATTTTCTTAAACCCAATATTTTACACCTCAACCTTTCGATGGTTGTTGTTCATTTCCATCTGTGTCGCGAAATGGCACAAATCAATTGAACTACGTTTGCATAATTATTGAACAGCTTATGCAAAGAAATATATATAACATTCAATCATATTTAAAGATCATTTATTTCAATAAGTCTATATTTTTTTTCAAAGATAATCCCCAACAAGAACATAAGAGTTCTTCCCGAAAGATAATTAATTTTTGTGTTAAGTATTGAATCGATAAACCACATTCAAATCCAATTAAACTTTCCATTTTCATCTTCAAATCTTCAAACCTTCAAACAAAGATTCCTTCACATCATCAAATCTTCAAACATCCATTTTTAAATCTTCAAGTCTACAAATAAAATACCAGAATCTTCACTCCTTTGACATAGATCTTTCCAAAAATTTATGCAGCAACTCTTTTGCTATTATAGAAAAACAAAACCAATTTGAGTAGCCTGCTCTTCGAAAACTGAAATCCCTCTCTCCATTTCTCAACAAAATAAAACCCAAAACAACTAGAAAAACATTTTTTGTTATCAACACAACCGAAAACATGCTATCTGCACCATTTTCCTAGTCCCTGCACTAGAACAAAAAGTCCAGAAAAACCACCACAAGCTTATCCTTAATTTCTGCAGAAAACAAAAACTCGTGCCCAAAATCATAATCTCTACAATATTATGAGTTTAAAGCATCTGGGTTTTACCAACAAGAATCTCCTCTCCATACAAACAATCAAAAAACCTCACTCAAACGGACTCAGTTGCAAACAACGCCTGAAGCCGCCGCCGGCCTACCTTTCAACCATCTTCGTCAACACCGCCCGATTCAACACCAGAGCAACCCCAAGTTCGGCGCCGCCTCACCTCCACCATCTCCGGTGTCTCCAACGACTCACCACTGCAAAAACAGAGCACACTCGCTCCAACGCCCCCCGCCGGAGACTCCAACAGACCAAAATTACACGTAGGTATACACCTATACATACAAAAATCCTCAAATTTCCACACCCCCAAAAACAGAGCACATTCGCCACCAGATTTTGAGGAGGTGCCACGACTTGAATGTTCAACTTCTTGGTCTCCATCTGAGACCATATCAACCGGCCTCACTCCTCGTTTAATAGCCGACGACGGAGACTCCAAGGTCACCAATTCAACCGCGTCCACGCCACGCTCCCACTGCTACGACAACGCGCCACAGCCGCGCGTCCGTCTCATGTGCAGCTTCAAAGATCCACTTTTCGCCACCGTCATCGCTGCGAAGCTTCACCGCACTGAAGTTTTCTTCGAGCCCAACCGAAGCCACCATCGTCACGTCAGCAGTGGCGCACCAGATTTGCCGTCACCATTCGAGGCCTCCGCACCGGCATCCCATCGCCCACCACACCATCGATCTACTGCGCCCAAATCCGCCGCAACGCAGACCAGGCCCTCGAGCCCCATGCTAGTTTTAGAAAGACGTTTTGTGGGCTTGACCTAATATAAAGTGGGCCTGATTTTTATGAACTATTGAGCCAGATTTCAGGAACGAATGGGCCCAGGCTTCATCTAATAAATTTTGGGCCCAAATTTTTATAGGGCCCAAATTTCTGTTTAAATTAAATTTTTGGGCCAGAGTTATTATTTATTAACAATAATTTTGGCCCAATTAATTTATATAAAAAAAAAAGGGCAGCAACCCGTTAAAAAATCAGACGACCCATGAATCTTGAGTCCATGAAGAACTCAAAGAATCTACGAAATCGTTTTCGCTTTCACTTCTATCAGGTTTATTCTATTATCCCCCTTTTAATATATTGCACCTCGCATATTGTCAAGTACATTAAAACTATGGGGGCATGATAACTCATTCATTAAAATTATTTTGGGGTGTCAAAATAAAAATAAAATTGTCAAATGCCAAACATTTGAAAGTGCAACAAATTGTTGAAAACGTTTGACACAATTTTTAAAGTGCAAAATCTTCCAGTAAACTCATTTTAATATATATTGCATACTTTCATATAAATTAAAAGGCGGGGCATAGGTATTCATAGATACTCGAATTATCAAATTATCAAATCTAAAGTCATAGATGAATGTTTACATCACGGATTAGTGTATAATATCGCATGCACCACCTACTTGATGAAATGCCTAAAAGAACCATAACTATCTTCACTCTCCTTTGAGAAATTGCTCACTAGGTCAAAGCATTGACAATTGAACATGTCATGAGAAAAATCTTGAAATGAAGTAAATATATTTGATGATAATTTTCATACGGTAGAATAATGGTGATTAAATGCCTGCGTTTATATCCTTGATATTTGCTAATCATGAATGCGACCTCTGAATGCTTGACATGTTTAGTTTATTAACTATCTAATATTGAATAAAGGTAACGAGATAATAATCGATTTGCTTATTTCTTGAGAGGAAATTGCTCATGACTCCCCGCATTAAAAAAACCTCCAAGATCTAGGGAAAGGTGAATAAAAGTGCACACGAGTCAGAATCACCTTACATGATTGACATTATGCAACGACACACATCGATATGATTATCATGGAAACATAGGCCATGGTTGAAACAAAAGAAAACTTATACGGGCGCTCGGAGCCCCAAAGACAACTCAAAGAATCTACTGACAATCATTTGCCCATTCATGTCAACATACACCCGAGCTCTCTAACATGAGCTCCTCAAGACTCGCTTTCATCCCGAAAGATCCCATCCGGCCTCTCCGACGAGCCATCTTCAAGATCCGCTTTCATCCCGAAAGCAAAGATCCTATCGAAGCTCTCTCACACGAAGCTCCCTTGAAGACTCCGCTCATCCCAAGCAGGGATCCCATCCGGCATCCCGAGCGAGATCCCATCAAGATCTCCGACGCCATCCCGATCCGCCATCCCGAGCAAAGATCCTACCAAGCTCCTCATAGACTCCCCTTGAGATCCCGGCTCATCCCGAGCCGATCTTATCCGGCTCTTCCGATGAGCCCTCCTCATTGAAGACCTGCTCATCCCGAGCAAGATCCCATTCGGCTCTCTCCGATGAGCCCTCCTCCTCAAGACACCGCCATCCCGAGCAGATCCCATCGTGCACTCTCCGACGAGCCCCTTCCTAAAGACTGCTTCATCCCGAGCAGATCCCATCAGCTCTCTCCGACGAAACCCCCTCCTCAAGACTTGCCATCCCGAAAGTAGATCCCATTCGACTCTCTCCGACGAGCCCCCCTCCTCAAGACTCCGCCTCATCCCGGAAAGGTGATCTCATTCCCGGCTCTTCCCGACGAGCCCTCCTCATTGAAGACACCTTTCATCCCGAAGCAGATCCCATTCGGCTCTCTCCGATGAGCCCTCCTCCTGAAGACTGCCATCCCGGAAGAGATCCCATCAGCCTCTCTCCGACAAGCCCTCTCCTGAAGACCGGGCCATCCCGAGTAGATCCCATCTGGCTCTCTCCGACGAGCCCTCCTCCTTGAAGACCCGCTTTCCCCCGAGCAGATCCCATTCGCTCTCTCCGACGAAACCTCCTCCTCAAGACCCTTTCATCCCGAAGGATCCTATTCAGCTCTTTTTCAACGAAAGCCCTCATTGAAGACCATGCTCATCCCAGCAGATCCCATCCTCTCTCCGAAAGCCCTCCTTGAAGATCCCATTCGGATCCCATCGAGCTCTCTCCGACCCCTCCTCCTTGAAGACCTACTCATCCCGAGCAGATCCCATCTCGGCCTCTCCGATCCCCTCCCTCCTCAAGACGATCCCGAAAGCAGGATCCCATTCTCTCTCTCCGATAAACCCTCCTCATTGAAGACCTGCTCATCCCGAGCAGGATCCTATTCAACTCTTTCCAACGAGCCCTTCTCATTGAAGACCTGTTCATCCCGAGCAGGATCTCATTTGGCTCTCTCCGATGAGCCCTCCTCCTTGAAGACCTGCTCATCATAAGCAGGATCCCATCATGCTCTCTCCGACGAGCCCTCCTCCTTGAAGACCTACTCATCCCCGATCCCATCCCATCTCTCTTTCCAGACGAGCCCTTTTCATTGAAGACCTACTCATCCCGAGCAGGATCCCATTCGGCTCTCTCTGAAGAGCCCCCCTCCTTGAAGACCTGCTCATCCCGAGTAGGATCCCATCAGGTTCTCTCCGACGAACCCCCCTCCTTGAAGACTTGCTCATCCCGAGCAGGATCCCATCAGGCTCTCTCCAACAAATCCCCCTCCTTGAAGACCTACTCATCCCGAGCAGGATCCCATTCGGCTCTCTCCGACGAGCCCCCTCTTGAAGACCCGCTTTCATCCCGAGCAGATCCCATCCGCTCTCTCCGACGAGCCCTCTTCATCAAGACTCGCCATCCCGAAAGCAGATCCCATCGGGCTTTTTTTCCAACGAGCCCTCCTCCTTGAAGACTTGCTCATCCCGAGTAGGATCCCTTCCGGCTCTCTCCGACGAGCCCTCTTCATTGAAGACCTGCTCATCTCGAGCAGGATCCCATCTGACTCTCTCCGACGAGCCCTCCTCGAAAACCTACTCATCCCGAGTAGGATCCCATCGAACTCTCTCCAACGAGCTCCCCTTGAAAACCAGCTCATCCCGAGCGAGACCCCAACGAACTGCTTATCCCCACGAGAAGGCCCAAAAGAGCTCTCCTCACAAGCTTGCCACTTGCATCAAAGTTTTTACGAGCAATCCTTTGCCCATTTGTATCAGGTATATTCCGACGCAACTTTCTGGAAATACATCAAAATTGTTGCTAACACCTCGAAAATCTCAAGTAAATTATAATCTTATTAAAACATCCATAAGAGATTCTCCTTCAATAAATTTAAAATTCAAGTTTATTTTCATTCACGAAAAATATATCAAGATACTGGATTAGTTTCTAAACTTTCCGAACTTGCTAAATCATGTCTTTACAATGTTTACAAGAGCCTTGAATCTCAATCTCTCTCTCTCAAAGAAATCTCCTCACAAACACGTGATCCACTTCGTAACCCCAAGTTTCTAAGTATCCTCAATATCGGTCTCGAAATAAAATAACCAACCATTACTTTGGCTTTCCGAGTCGACAAGGTTTTTCGTCTCATAATCATTTCGCTCAAACCCAAATTTCATACACTTCGATTTTCATATTGAAGGACTTAGGGGACCGGTCTATGACCTCCAAGGAGATTATCTTTTCTAAAAAATAAATCCTCCAATACAAAAATGCTCATATCATGATATACTCTGAAGCATAATAGTAATAAAAAGATAAAAGTCTAAGGACAAAGGAAAATACATGCGATCTCCAAAGAGATTGCTTCCTGAAGAAGCCATGTCCGAAGTGGATTACAAAAACAATAAAAGACAACAAGGTCGCATACCATATCTAAGTCGACCAAGCCAAGAACACCATGAGGCAAGCCAAGAACACCTTAAGGCAGCAAGGTCGCATACCATATCTAAGTCGACCAAGCCAAGAACACCATAAGGCAACAAGGTCGCATACCATATCTAAGTCGACCAAGCCAAGAACACCATGAGGCAACAAGAACACCATAAGATACCATATCTAAGTATCTAATCGAGCCAAGAACACCATGAGGCAAGCCAAAAACATCATAAGGCAAAAAGGTCGCAAGCCAACAAAAGTCGCGAACAGCTCGGCCAGAAATGGTCGACGACGAGCGCAAATAAGTAACTCCTATAGATCGCACAACTAGTAAGACGATCCAGAGAGAGAGAAAAGTCGCGAAAATTCGCCTAAAAATGGTCGACAACGAAATAAAAATAAGTAACTCCTATAGATCGCACAACTAATAAGACGATCTGTAGAGAGGAAAAGTCGCAAACAGCTCGGCCAGAGATGGTCGACGACGAGCGCAAATAAGTAACTCCTATAGATCGCACAACTAGTAAGACGATCTATAGAGAGGAAAAAATCATTTAACAAATCGACCCGAAAATGGTCGACGATTTGTTTAAAAAAAGATGATCAAGATCTCAATCTTAAAATAAAATCTCTCTAAGTATTACATTAATACTTTATACCGAACATTCTAATTAAATGCAAGGAATAAATTTCATATACTTTAATTCCTTCATACCTTTAAATAAAAATATCGAACTTTTCAAATTGATTAGAAAAAAACAAGGCATTAAGGTCGCAATCGAATAAGACGACCAAATCATAAATATCTTAAATCTTCGTGGTCAGAAATTGGGGACAGGTTTATGACCACTAAAGAGATCAATTCACCGAAGAAAATATGTCCAAAAACACAAAATTTCTAAGACTTTTGAAGTCACAAAACGATAAGACGACCAGTCGAAAAGAAAAAATTAAGACGAACAAGCCAAAACAGACTGCAAACACATGAGACAGTCGAACAAAAATATAAAATAAAATAAACTAAAATAAGTCTATCGACGAGCTCCGCCTCTCGAAGAGCAACCAACAAGACTCTCGATGAGCCCCGTCTCTCGATGGTAACTAATAAAACTCTTGAAGAGCAACCAACCAAAAAAAGACTCTCGACAAGAGCATCCAAAAAGACTCGACGAGTAACTAATAAAAGACTCTCGAAGAGCCCCGCCTCAACGACCAACCAAAAAAGACTCTCGACGAAACCCCATCTCTCGACGAGTAACTAAAAATAAAACTCTCGACGAGCCCCCGCCTCGACGAGTAACTAATAAAACTCTCAACGCAACCAAAAAAGACTCGACGAAAGCCCTCACCTCTCGAAAGTAACAACCAAAAGAGGCTCTCGAGTACGCGGCTCGGAGACTTCGACGAGTAACTAAAAAACTAATAAAACCCACCCTCGACGAGCCCCGCCTCTCAACGAGGTTCAACTAATAAAAAAAGACTCTCAACGAGTACGAGCAACATAAAATCGACGAAAGACTCAACCCGGCTCATTCAACCATCAAGGCTCCTCATCCGAGCATGCTTGAGCAAACATGATAACCACAGATGCATCATAAAAGATCGAGTTCCTAACAAAGAAAGCCCGACCTGTGGTTATTGTCACAAATCAAACCGATATGAGTACGTGATCCGACACGCCGCCAAAAAAATACCTTCCCCCGATCGAAAACCCGAGACCAACCTCACCTTAAAAGAGTACGAAAGACCCATAAAAAAAGAGTAGTAAAGACTAAAAGGGCGGCTCTCCCCGAGGTCGCTCCACGAAAAAAGCACACCAAGACGAAAGATAATCCGACAAGTCGAACCGACGCCTCACTTTACCCCATGACAAGAGCATTTGATGTAAAATATATAAAAATAGTTAAAATTTTTCTTTGTTTAGATCAATGTAATAAAACCCTATGATAAAGAAAGTCAAGATAAATAATAATATTTTAGCTTTTTAGGGTTGGTCCTCTAAAAATAGGACCACAACCCCTCATTGTAAAGGACTTGGATCCTCAAACCATCAAGATTTCTCTATCTATACAAACATCCGAATTTAAGGGATGCTTCCCCCGCAAACATTTTCGTAGAATAATTACTTGTTTGTGTTATTAGAATCGAGATCACATTCAAATCGAACCCGAATTTTAATACACAACAAAGCCCGACCTCCATGAATTATTGTTAGCAAAAATATTCAACTTATTTTTTCAACAAATCAATCGCGATGTGGATGTCAAAATATTGAAATTCAGGTTTACTTGAATCTACAAAACCGTCAATGAATTTTCTTTAAAGCAACATATTACACAAAACCATCTATTTTTTTCTACTTAGTTAAAACTTTCACAATTTTAACAAAGAAGCATTAGAATATCAAACCCCAAATAAAAATTCTCTAAAACAATCAAGACCATAAATTTATACTCACGAATTTCATAAGGAATAAAAATAATGTAATGTAGTGAATAACAACTATCCGATTGAGGCGAAGAAATTCTAAAGTCGACTTCAAATTCCAAACTAATGGGTAGAACAATCGTGTTGGAATAACAATTATAAAACTAATGGATTTATAAGAGAGAAAAGTAGAGAAGAAATATAGAGAGAATTATTTTATTGATCAACTTCTTTGTTGTATAATGAAGGTGTCATGACAAGAGGGATTTGATGTAAAATAAATGTATTACTAGGACAATAAAATAGATCATTGTTTGTAACTCTCCCATTTTACTCTTTTGTAACCTCCAAGGACATTCATACACATTATTTCATAACACTAATGAAATTTATTCTGTTTATCAAATTAAGAAGTCCAAAAATAAATATGTAATATTTATTCTGTATTTAAAATATCATTTCGATGAGTTATTATCTTTGTGAACTGATTTTTTTTTTTTGCACATACTCTATAAATCACACTCTTCGGACCACACCCCTCTCATATAACATAAAGGACTTTCACTTTTATCCTCCCATTATAGTGAAAAGTTACTCTCATTTCTTTCATCATCTATACAAACTATACTTTGCCACATTCGATTGATTTTCAAGCTTAACATTTACTTCCAACGTGCGTTTATGTAGTTTCTGCTAAAAAATTATATATACACTAAAATATTTTAGGATGTTTTCAAATTCTTCCGAGTAATTAACCTATTATTTCTAAACAAAAATTGAGAAGCATCAACTTAAAATTACTTTAAACTAATTCTTGAGAAAAAAATAAGACTACAAGAAACCCCATTATATTATTTTGCATAGAAGAATTTGTAGAGTCATACACGAGATTAGTGAACAGTGACACACCTCATTCTTCCTTGACTTTGCAAATCTCGTAAGTTCGGTTTCCTGTTTTACAAGAAACCCCATCAAATCTGCAGTTAAATATGCGCATGTTTGATAAACTTCCAGTAATAGTACGCCTCTTCGTTTCGTCTCCAATCACACTCTTCAAACGATTGCTTATATCACCGACTGCCCAAGCTATAGATATATGTGGACGTGGATTCTGTGAATACAAATGGTAACCTTCTCTGTAAGCAAATTTCAAATATTTGAGGTAAAAAATTGTTACTACTCATCGAACCAACCTGGTAAAATTCTGGAAGATTATGAAGCTTGTAAACTCCATTCACAGCTTCAATTTGCTTGTTGATCTAAAACCAAAGAAAATCAAATGACTTCACATCATTATTACCGTAAGAATAAGCCAACTTAAACATTTTGAGATACTGTGCAGTTTACCACCCCTGATGATATAAATGTTGCAGTTTCCATATTGAAATTCTTTATTTCATGAAATAAATAGAACTTTTATTCCCCAACTATAGTATCCCGGTCAACTCACTTGCCAAGAATGAAAACTTTATGTCAAATACGAGAAAATTGTCACTAAAATTCGAGTTCATGATTACATTATTCTCAGTTCATTCCCACCCCACCCCTCTTGCAGTTAACGATTTCAGGCATGACCAGCTGCCACCATGTAACGGGTGCATAAATAATAGAAAGTTCTATCATGCCATTGATTATACCCAAGTTATTGTTATTGGATGCAACTCTGCATATTTGTTTACTACAAGAATACAAGTTGTAAGCTATTTGCATTTAAAGTTTAAAAAGTGATTAAAAAAACAACGTTGATCTAAAATCACTCCTTTGGCCTCTTCCATTGATATTCAACGAAGACGGTGATGATCCGCAGTATAACTTGAATTTGTAACTTGTAGAACAATTATTTAAGATTAGGGTTGCATTGTTCATAGCTATCACGCATCACCCAAATCATTGATACTACATAAATAAATTTATACATATTTGTTCACTATAGATAATGAGCTATAACTCTTTTTCCCATAAACTCCATTAGGCCAGAGTTGCACCTCCTATACATATAACATTCAATTTAAAGGCCACAAGTGATCTGAATCATTAACTCATAGATATGTACAAATTGTAACTATTAGGCATGTTACGAGTATACACTGAAGGGAACATAACCACACGTTAGAATATAATTTTAAGATAAATCTGTTACGATCCCACATCGATTCCACATGAAAGTGTGGAAGGGTATATAAGTGGGAGTCAATCCTTAACATTTGACCATGGTTTTAGGTTAAGTTAGGGCTCCCTAGCTTATATTCTTAACAATTGGCGCCGTCTGTGGGAAAACTCGGGCGGGCTGCGGAATGGGACTACCCGATGGTGGGCCCAGGGGTTGCCACCTCGGATGTGGGCCCAAGGGGGGTTGCCACCCGGGAAGTGGGCCTTGGCATATGGGTTGCCACCCGGAGTGTGCCGTCCGTGGACGTCCGGCTTTAAGGGGTGTTGATTGTTACGATCTCACATCGGTTCCACATGAAAGTGTGGAAGGGTATATAAGTGGGAATCAATCCTTAACCTTTGACCATGGTTTTGGGTTAAGTTAGGCCTCCCTAGCTTATATTCTTAACAAAATCGAAGAGGCTGAAATGTCAATGTATTAGCTAGAGAGTTGTATATTACTTTACTTTCAAAAAATATATTTCATATCTATCCACCAAAGAAGGATTCAATTACTTTGCATGCATTTAAAAGGTTCAAAGGAAACTACAATTGACTCTATAACTAAGAAATGTATAGTTTTCACCCTTGAACATAATATTGGCCAGGAAAGCACATCTAATTGTATATTTTTCATCCCATCCTATATGAACCATGATCACCTATTCAATATCCATGAGTGAAATCTGAAAGAAACGAAGCAAAAAAATTTGCACAATAAATCAACAATAATCCCGCTGTACCTCATTCAAGCCTGCTGTTGTAACTTCCACTGAAAGAAATGTCCTCGTACAATCATCATTGACAAATACTTCCCACTTATTAAAATCAATCCAATACCTATTCAATTTCAAGAATGATGATAATCAATTAACTGCAAGCTCAGAAAACACAAATGAATTTCCAATTGCATAAGAAAGTTGGCTTCTCACCTCCTATGAGACTGCAGCTTCTGTCGAAGCATAGCCACCATAGAGTCCCGTTGATGCACTCGTATTGGAACAGTCCTTCCCAAACTCACATGAAATTCCCTCCCTAACACAACTTGCTCGAATTTTTGCTCATCTTTGATTAAACTACTTAAAGGGATGTCTATGTCAACCACATGAAGCTCATTCACTATAGATGCAACCCTTTTCAGGAACAGGGCTAGCTCCTTTCTTGGTGAAATTGGTATTGTCACTAAATAAAATTTAACCTTTTATCAGAAAATTGAAATAAACAGCAAAGTAGCTGGTAAAAAAGAAGTGAAATTACCTGGGATGTAAACGTGCAAAGCGTAATTACCCTCAACGTGAGGAAAGCTACGGAGTCGATTGGGAAGATTTGTTTGGGGCAAGAAATCAAAAGTAGCTGTCACAGGCAAATCATCAAACACTTAGAGAGCATAAGCAAGATAATGTGCCAAAAGTAGGAAAAATGGAAATAAAGTTCACCTGCAAAATGTTGGGGCTGGAGAAGAGAAAGAGGTGGAGGAGGGAGAGGCGGTGACGATTGGATTGGTTCGGGTGTATGGGTCGGACCCGAATCCGAATCGGAGTCCGATGAAGTATTTCCATACGATGCTATAAGAGCATCCATCCCGCCGGAGTTCAATTACACTGTCCCTAATCAAAAAGAAAAAGAAAAAAAACTCAAACTATATACTAGTAAACCAACGGTTAATTCTCCTATATATTTTGGTTTATGTACAAGGGTGATTATTATTCGTATAGGCTATTTGTTTGTTTTAATTATTTTCTTGTTTAGGGAGGAAACCGAATAATGGGAAATGGGAATTCGAGATCCGGGATTGGAAAATGAAGCGGCACTGATCCGACTAAACCAAGTGGGTCGGGTCCGGTCCAGATCAGAGTAGTGGTATGATAGTATATAATCTTGGAGCCCGTTTGTTTAGTGGTATGAGATATGAAAATATATGAAATCATGTGATACATTTTACTTATTCATGTGATATATTTGACTTTTCAGTTTTGTTATGATGTATTCAAATCATATTTTATTTCAAAAGATTGATAAAAAATATGAAAATTCACTTGATAAATATTAATTTGACTATTATACCCCTTGTTATATATATTTTTTTTTTCTCACAATGAATTAAAAACAGGTTATTTATTCAATTAACACCAATTTAATTTTGGTATTATAAATATCACCTCTTATTAATCACGAAAATGATAAAAAAAATAAAAAAAAGCCATCAAACATAACAAACACTTATTTTCCCACATAACAAATTGACCCCTATGTTTTGGTGTTGGCATAATATGATATGATATGATATGTTTTACCTTTTCCTTTTCTTTTTTCCCATAACAAATTTTTCTATGTTTTGAATTGGCATAATATGATTTGAGAATTGTAAGGAAAATGAATATCATTGAGGGATCAATCGAAGAGTTGAGCAAGTGATTACTTGAGTGAAATTAAATAATAAAAGCAAGATAATCAATTACTTACTTATTTCTATTTTCATTATCCCCAACCAAGTGTACCCTAAAATTAGGGGCCTTGAGTCCAGTGGATCTCAGCTTCTCATTATGTCCTTGTAACCTGATTATTCCCCTCTTGGGTAGATAACTCAAGAAAATAAGTAGTTAAACACCAACAATTACTACAGTGATAACAATTAACAATCACACTTCTTCCAAGACATGTTTTAGGTGCCTTCCCCATGGCTGTAAATGTGCAAATCACACACATGAAGAATTGTCCCATCATAACACATTCATAATCTCAAAACATAGTCTGATTTACAAAAGCTAACATCATAATACAACGCTTTACTTAGGGGATTTCGGGTTTGGCCAAACCCACCCCGGCCGCCCATTTTTTAACCCACTCAACCCGCCCGCCCGAACCCTTTAACCCGGCCAAGTATTTAATTTTGTTTTCTCTTAATTTTTTTAATCCGCATCTTTAATTTCATGATTTTTTTAAATACATTTAATTCTTAAAAAATAAAACATAAACTAGAATCATTCAAATTAAAATAAACAACAAAAGCGAAGAAAAAAGTCGAAAGTCTTAATCAATCCACATCAAAAAAAGTAAAATTAAAATAATAAAAAAAAAAATAAGATAAAGTCGTCTCATTTTCAACACCCAATGATACATTAAGATTATCTTCTTTTGTCAACCTCCGTTTACTCAATCTTCTTCCTCGTCAAGTAAACTTGGTAAAGAGGATCAATTGATAATGAAGAGCCTACAAACATTAAAATGGTGAATTATATGATTTATATCATCGTTTAGTATATGAATTAGAAATCTATCGATCAAAAATATAATAAAAAAGTTACCTTTTTCTCGCTCCATAACCAACGAACGGCTACACATCAAAATTAGTTGGATGAAGTCTACTGAGTAATCAATCGTATCGGTTTATTCTCAAATTGTTCTAGCTAAAATGTCTCTTGCCATCTTTTGATTATTTAACTCCATTTGTTTTCCACCAACTAAGAATATCAAATTTTGAGCTCAAGAAACAACTTCATCCAAATATATGTCGAATTCGTGGTTTTTGGCAATGAACTAGAAGAACTTGAATTTGAAGCCAAAATTTGTCATACATGTGTAATGTATCACTTCTTCAACTTGATCAATTATTGCACTAGAAACATGGGTGATGAAATAGCCAAATAATTGTCACCCAAATTTCACTCAATGATCTAGACTTCACCAATAAATCATAACAATTTTGTCAATCTCATGCAACTTAGAATCTGAATTTTCACCATAGAAAAGGAATATAAAATTCAACCAATTTCATTTTAAACCTAGGATCAAAAACATTCATAATCGTTCCAATATTTATCAAATTTCTCCGCCATCTTTTTTATTTAAAAGTTTTACAACCGCTTTGGACTCATTTTGATATCACAAATCAACAAAGTAAAAATTAGATGTGGGATATAGAGTTCCTAAAACATCTCAGGAAAAATAACTTCAATTTCCCATCAATTCAATTGCATTCTCCCACTCTTCAAAATGGTAGACTTTTATAATTCTTATCCTCGCCATCATCAAAACATAGAAAACATCTCTATTTAATCAAACATCAAGTTTCCAACGAAGTTTTAACATCAAAGACAACATCTTAGAGCAATCAACTCCCATGTTCATGCTTAAATTGAAAATGTTCTACTTCTCAAAGTGAACCATTCCAATAAACTTCTCAATGTTCTACCAATTGCAACATTAATCACTTCAAGTCCAAGGCCCTTTAGAATCTTCAATATATGAGCACAACATCGATATGAAGTACCTTCCCATCTAGAAGAAAGTTTTTCCAATATAGCTTTGAGCATGGCATCATTGGTCGAGTTATCAACAGTTGATGACACTTTCTGCTCAATATTCCAAGCCATGAATGATTCGATGAATTCATAACTCATGTTACATTATATTTGAACAAATAAATATTAGAGATATAATTTGCAAATATATAAAAAAGGAAAAAATATAGTTTTATTCCTCAAAAGAATATTTCTAAGAATCCATGAATCATCAATGAAATGTCCTGAATTGCCATGTATGTTCTTACTACTATCCGATGTCCACATATCGGTTGTGATTGGAGACTTAAGTTTGCTCACCAATTTGTAACATTTTGAAGTATCACTTTTAAGTATTTTAAAACACGGTCTTGATGAATATCTTAAAACCCCACATGGTCCACAATACTTAATCGTTAACCATATTAGCAAGTTCACGCCGGAACCCTTTATTGAAAACATGTGTTGTAAGTTCTTCACTAGAATCACCATGATTCATCAACACACTTTATTCCCTTTTAGGTTATTTTGAAGTTTATTATAGTGGTTCCTCAAACTATAAAAGTTGATGGACATTTGAGAACTATTTGGAATGAATAAAATTAGGCATACCGAGTAGTAGGTTTCAAAGTGAATCCATACATCCGATGTAAACTTTCTTTTTGAACCAATCGATTCTCACCTCCCAAGTATCATCATTTTCACCATCATCCTCTTGATCTTCATCTTCAAAAGTCATAAATCACTTTCTTGAGAATTATTTAATGGAGAGATTAATTAGCTCCAACTCGTTCTCTAGACTCCATCTATTTTAAAAAATATAGATAGATTAGTATTTAAACAAATAAGCATGAAAATAAATAAGTAACATAAAAAAAGAAAAAGGAAAAATGGACCGAAGTGCTTATAGTATAGTATACAATCTTATTAACAAACTTCTAAATCCTCTCGCATACTTTAACAAGACTTGAATTTCATATCAAATATTTACACTATCAAACACTTGAATTATAAGTGCCGTTAAAAATACAAAAATAGAATAAGATTCAAACACAGATTTCTTTTTGGTAAAAGTTGTAAATTGGTATTCCTTATTTTAACATGCTAAATTCATAATTTTGGAACTCTTTAGCAATATTGTGCCAATCCATAATTAATTTCACCTAAAGAGAGACACAAACCATTCTTTTGAAACTTAACATCTAAAATATCATAATTTTTTTATAATTTTGGTTTATAGACTTATAGATAATTTTGGAACTTATTTTTACATTTCTTGTATATGGTTTAGATCTTAACTCGCCAACACATTATTTCTTTTGTACTCTTCCCTTGTTGACGTTTTTTTTCGTGTAGCTGCAACGACTCCAGTACTTGCACAGGAGCATTGATGGAGGGACGCCACGTGGACGCTCTCGTTGAACAAGGCTTGGAAACAATTACAAAAATACAAACCCTAGAAAATTAAATAAATATTATATATATATACTGGGCGGTTTGCCTAAAACCACGACCCCCCCGCCAAAAAACCCATTTGACCGGGTTTAACCCGCCCAAACCGGTTTGACGGTTTGGTTTAAACCCGTTTGGCCCCGTTTTAACCGGGAAACCGTTTAACCCGCCTATCCGGGCGGATTAAATCGGGTCCGGGTTTTAACCCGCCCCATTGCCATCCCTAGATAGAAGGAAAAAAACTGCTCTCAATCGCCCTCCGACGTCAAAAATCTTTCTTCATCATCAAAACAAGAACAAGAAATCTGTTACACAGATCTTCAACCTGCAGAAACAACTAGTAACATTTGTATGCTTATCTTCAAATAACATACATACAAGCTTTAGACTAGTTATACAGATCTTCAACCTGGATTAAACATACTAGAAATTAGATGTATGAACCTTTCATTGAAATACATACAAGCTTTAGACTAGTTATAACATGAAACATTGTTATCCAATAACTTTGAGTTTCTTAGTTAGGACTCCCTATTTCAATTGATGTTTCATCTCATGTTACATTATTTTCAATCAACTCATGTGTTAACACTATTGAAAGTCCATTCCCTTATTTTCCCCCATAAGTGTGTTAGGGTATGTTCGATAGGACATACTTTGAAGTCCTAATTTTAAAAATCTTGATGAATAGTTAAGATCCATCCAATAGGATTTTAGGGTAATGGTGGAAAAGATGATTGATGTGATATTATTATATTATTTTGAGTGTGTTGGGAGAATATAAAGTAGATGATGTGAGTGTATTAGGAGAATAAAATGTAGAGTAGTAGTAGGTTATGAGGTAGAGTAGGATTAATAGGATTTCAAAATCCTTACTTAAAGTCTCAAAACAAAAAGGGATTTGAGATTATAAAGTCCAAAGTCCGCCAGGATAGTCGCGAAACGAACATACCCTTATGTTTCCAGATCAGAAGTGCTAATGAGTACTTCTCTCAGTAAAGGAACATAAAATTCTCCCAATAATTATTTCAAGTGCCGTTAACAATACAAAAATAGAATAAGATTCTAAATATGTTACAAACTCTTTTATTCCTCAATCATTTCAAATTAATATCACCTAAAGTAGACACAAATCATCATAATTAACAAGGATAGCAGGAATTTTGTACCTTGTATATGGTTTCTTAGTCGTCCTCTTTCTCTTCCTTGTTGACATTTTTGTAGCTGCAACAACTCCAGTACTTGCACATGCATTGAGTCGAACAAGGCTCCCCAAACAAATTTGAGAAGAATTAATATCAAGGAACCGATGACTCGAAAACTTCAAGATAGAATTCTTATCAATTTGCTGCAGAACAACTTGTCTTTTGCTCTTCAAATAAGCTACAAGCTTGGATCTCCATGGATCATGAAAAAGTGAAGAACCTATTGAAAACCGTATTGAAAACAGTTTAATCCACGTCTTTCAATTATTTTCATCATTTCATAGCAATGTATATCGTCGTACTAAAAATTAAGCATCCATCCATGCATCTAAGTAACTAGCATCACGTAATTCACATTTTTTGATCTATATCTTTTTGAGGGGCATGATATAGATGAAAGCAATGAGTGAGGGTCTAATCAAGATGAAGATAAAAATTCCATCCAAAATTTGATCTAAGTAACTAGCATGGTTAATTCCAAATTTATCTATAGTATGTTTGTTTTTTCATTGCAGGGGCAAGACGCCGGTTAATAAGAAAAATAGTTTCAGCCATAAGATCTAGCGCCATTAATAACTATGGTGCAACTATAATATCCAACGACTCTCAGTACAATGTGCCATTCAGAAAAACACCCGGGTTAAATAGAAAATGAAATTCAGGACAGCCCTCAATCATACTCCACGAACCTGATTTCAGACTATATACAAGAGTTTGGTACACATCTTTTTCAGCAGAGGACAATCTATTTATGCTCACAACTTTATCATCATCATCATCACAATCATACCCAAACCCTAACCCAAAACTATCTTTGTTTAAAGATGCATTAGGTTGGGGCAACTCGTGGCAGTCCCCTGTTAATGGGTTCCAAATTGCCCAAATCTTTTTGATATTTTCATGGGATAAGAGAATTAGACCGTTGCAGGTGGGTACTCGATACAGATCTGGTAAGCGTGGGACGCCAGGGCGGATCAATTGTTTGATGCGGGTCGCTTCAATCCTTTGCGGGCCATCGGTAAAATTGAGGGAGTCGAGAGAAAAGAAATAGATTGGAGCCCCTGTTTTATTTCTGACAAGAACGGTGTGGGAGTAGACTTGATTGTTGGCGTGGGCTCTGATGAAGAATGGATCGTCGATCATCTGTAGCCATGTCTTGCACACACTTCTAAACCGGAAAACTGATACTGCCGGCAATCGGAGAAGTATTTCACGGAACACTTTCGACGGAATGTCCGACATCTTTATGGGAGCAAAAGGTGAAAATAAAAATGGGTGGGATTTAGGAACAGAGGATCGTCTAATTTTTAGCGGCTATTGTTTTATGCTTACCCAGTTTTTTTAGTTTGGAGGGAATTACCATTATCGATGGGAAATATTTGAATTTTTTTAATATTGGAGGAAAAGGTAAAAATGTAAATTGGTGGAGGGAAATGGAATTAATCCGATTATTAAAAGCTACAAACAGTGTCATACAAATTAAAAATGAATTTTTTTTGCACTTTTAGTCTCATGAATCACACTATGTTTTCAATCTAGTCCTCACCACTGATAGATTTAGTCCCACAAAAATTTTAATTTGCAAATGTGGTCCCACCGCGACGGTTTCCGTTAAATCGACTTGCAAATGTGGTCCCATAAGTTATGAGATATAATTAATACCCAATTAAGGCTTAACCTCCTTTCAACAACTTGCATTTTCAGTTCATAAGTTATGAAATATAATTAACACAAAATTAACCAATTAACTCACCTGAGCCCACTTTCACATATGGTCCCAGGTTCCAAAAACCCAAGATTCTTCCCCGGGATCCACTTAACGACACGGGAGTTCAACTTGTAAGGGTTGAACTTCGGGATCCACTTATGCAGTCTGACCGTTCCAAACTCAAATGGCCAAGAACGTCGTATAAAAATTATGTTTCGTTCCTCAAGTCCATAAATTGAATGTTAAAGTAACCCTTTACCAAGGTAACGAGTTTCCAATCCCCTTTGACATTCCAAAAAGATCGGTTGTAAGCATCGGCTTTTCACCTGATTTGAGGAATATTCTCCCAATAATCGTATTCTGTAGTTCTCTCTCTCCGTGTTGGTGAATAGAATCATCTACGTTAACCGATAAGAACCCTGCCGTGTAGACGAAGTAGGAGGGAGCATTGATGAAGGACTTGTCCTTCTCCAACTGTCGCTGCCCTGTAGCTCCCAAAACCACCTGCTGTGTAAGGTCATTTGGGCGAATACCAGAACCAGCCCCCAACACTGAAATACCAGAATTCGAAACCAAAGAGCCAACACCCAAATTTGAATCCAAAACACCAGCATCCAAATTTCTAAACTCAGAACCAGAGGTGTTTAAAGCAGGACCAGGTTGTTCGAGTGAAACCATCGACCCAGAATTCTCAATACCAGTACTCAATTTCGACAATTCAGAACCCGATTTAGCCAAATTTATCAGTTGTAATGCAGAATCAGACTCAATTGAACCAGTAAATCACCATTCGGCATAAAATCAGGGGTAATCCTAGCACCAGACTCAAAATTCGAAACTAACCCAGGCACTGAACCATATATCGAAGGCGAAATCACAGAGTTCGATTGCAATTCAGAAACATTACCAGGAACACGCGGCGCTGTAGCAGAAATCCTTGGATTCGCTTCCAGAAGGGTAGGATACTGCGCGTAATTGACGACGGAGGGAGCCCTAGAATCCTCGACATCTGGAATCGACGCGGAGACCCTCGACTGTAGACCCGGCATCTCCGGGCTAAGGCGAGGATGAGTGGCCATATCCAAAGCTCTCGAGACGGACACCTCCGACGATGTCCGCGTAGTGTTTCGCAAATCGGCGGGCAAAGGCGTACGACCTGTGTGCGAAGCTTCAAGCAAAGCGGAGATGACCTCCGGGTTTGCTAGGTGAGCGAATAGCGTGCTAAACGTCTTGGCAAGGGTATCCAAGGGCGGTGGCCAGGCCGCCGGCGGCGGGGAAGGGAGAAATCGAAGAAATTCGGCGAAATTTTTTTCACACACTAGAAGGGGTTAGTTTGTGTGTGCGAGTTAGTTTGTGTAAATCGATTTCTTAGGATTAGTTTAAGTTTTAGAGATTAATTAATTTATTAAGACAGATTAATATTTAACACGTATTAATTATATGTTTGACCATGTCCGTTACGCAGTTAGCGAAATGCCGTGGAGCGCTGTTTAATTTTGGTACCAAATGTGCAAACTGATTAAATTGTGAGACCATATTTGCAAATTAAAATTTTTGTGAAATTAAATTGAAAACATTGTTTGGTTCATGAGACTAAAAATATAAAAAACTCAATTAAAAATAAAATTTAAAAATTTGTGGATGGTACTATTGTGCCATAAAAAAGGCATTTAATTCAGCACTTGCACAAGGTTACACTCAATATTTTTTACCCAATAAAAGAGTTGATGGAAATGAGATGAATTTTCCGAAAGGCAATAAATTATCAAAATACTATCTTAAGAACTCCTAATGATCAATTTTAAGGGGCACTACAATTATGCAAAAAAGGGGAAAAAAGAAACAAGAAAGAAATGAAATCTCTCCTGGATAACATCAGATTCATGAACAAGTGACTTGATCTTTTATTAAGGAGAGAACAAATTAAATACATTCCACCATGAATCATAGTCTTCCCACGACATACACGGCACATGTAATTCAGCTTCAATCTAAACACTAGTTATATTAGACGAGAGGGAAAAATAATTTCCCTCCAACGAATAACGAATTGCCAAACTCACCTTGCAGCACCCAGTCCCACAGATTTGGGGCGCCTCACTGCACTTAGAGGATTGACTATCCCTTGAGAGTCCCTCCCAAGTCCCGTGCCTTCCACAAATCCCATCCTTGCCATCATTTTCGACCCAAACCCCTTTGTATGCTTCTCAAATGAACCAAATTTGTGCTCCTCAGTTTTCACTGATCCACGTTTGGTCTCAGAAGGCTTGCTACGTCCAATTGACTTGTGCTGAGGTGCGTATTCATTGGCTCACCACTTTCGGGTGCAGCCGCTCCCAATCCAAGTGATTTAGGCCTCTGAAACACTTCAATAGGCTGTGCTATACCTCTTCCATCCTTACCCAAGCCTTCACCTTCTACGTACCCCATCTTAGCCATCATTTTTGAGCCAAACCCAGTAGTGTGCATCTCAAATGCACCATATTCTACTGAGTTGGATACAACTTTGTCTTTCGTTTCGTTTGACTCGGTTGGAGTGGACTCAATTGTTTCAGTGCTCATTATACCACTTGAGACAAAAGAGAGGGGCTGAGAAGCATAAGACCCTACTTTCCCTGTCTTGTTCATTTTACCTTCCTTACTAGTAGAATTTGTTGCGAAGTTCTTACTTGGTTTTTTCCTGGAAGATCGTGGAGTGGTGGAAGAACCAACTCTAGCGTTCCTTTTTGCAGCATATTTATTGCCTTTAACAGGCTTATTATCAATAACAGAGAAATCAGCATTCACATCATTAGCTCCGGTCAGCTGAAATTCAGAAAGCAATAACTTATCAAGGGTAACAAGTCAATCAAAGAGATACTAAAAGGGAAGGATATATATTTATATTTTTGAAGGACAAAAATTTGTATGCACCGGGTATGGTTGTTTATGGATATGAGTGGATTTCAAATCTAGGTCGGTTTGATGAATAGTAAGAGGTGTACTTGGATTTTGTATATGTTTGGGAGAGTAGATTTTGTAGGATTTGATAGGGTAGGATTTTGAAAAAGTATGTGAAAGATGATTGATTATGTATTGAAAATTGTGTGTAAAGTAGGCGAGAAAGTGTTGAGCTAGGCAGATAATATCATAAGAGTAATTAAAATATTGGAGATAGATGATTAACCATGTATTGGAAAGTGTGTTTAGAAAAAGAAAATAGGTGGTATTATAGGATTTAAGGGGTAGAATTTTAGAAGATTATAAATCTTATACCAAACCAGAGGAAAAAAAAACAGATGTGTTTGAAATAAAAAAGAGGGGTGTAAAACAAACAAAGCCCTGCAGGTTCACCGTCTAATTCTATTTATAATTTTTAATGGTTTTAGTTGTTCAACTAAAAGGTATTATTTTGGTAGTGTTAGTTGTTTCCAATGAAAGATTAATGTTTTCATTGAAAAGTATTAGTTGAGTTTAATTGCACTGTACAACTGGTGTAAAGAGTTTCACTCTTTTCCGATAGGAGGAAGAGGAAAAATACCTTTTCCAGGCGAATTTTATCAGCCGCTGATGGCATACAAGTGTGCTGAGTTCGCACCACTGTCACAAATCTGCGAAACAAATATTTCAAGGCAGAATAATATTTTGCAGAACAGGTACACAATCTTCTGGAAAAATATTAGAGTAACATTATTTTGATGAAACTACAAATCAAATCTGGTTAGTCCAATTACAACTGAGTTATGGAAACTTGACAAACACATGATACCACATTAAAAAAATAGGAAAATTCATGCTATTTAGCACCAAATTGCTTTCTTTTCTTTTTTATATAAGCGATCCTTACAAAGTTAAAAAGTATGACCCGGACAGCAAGAAAAAATTATTCTACATCCATTAAGCATCAAACAGAAATAACTTGATGGAAGATCTAAAACAAGTGGTGCAATAAAAACAAGATTCCATTTCTTGGTCAAATATTATAAAGCCTGATACCATTACAAGGGTAATATTAATTATTATTTTCTGACTGACTAAACTTTTTAACTTCACCCCTATACATAGAGAAAAATAAATGAACATATACATGGTTTACCTCTTCTTGCCAGATCCTTGGCACCCACTTTGCAAGCGATAAATGGCAGCTAATCTCCGTATCTGTAAAACCAAAACCAGAGATTACATATAACTGATATGAAGATTAGTGGATCTAGCTATAAGTTGCAGTTGGAAATAATATTTGTAATTCAAACTTCATGGCAAATTTTAGTAAATTTAAGAAAAGAAAAAAGGACAGCAAAATTTTGCTGGTGTACAATAAACCTTAAAATGCAGAAACTTGACATTTCCTTTCAGTAAAGATATTGAACATGGATGTGCAATTTAAAAATATGACAAAAACTCGCATGAGACGGTCTCATGCATGAGACGGAGTACATCTTAGCACAATTAACACTCACCCCTCCCAAGTGTTAAAGCGTCAATGCCCAAATTACACTCCGTCTCACCGTGAGACGATTTCACGCAAGAATGCCTCTTTAAATATATTTTTCTTTATGCCTTAATGCCCATCAACATACTACATAGTTATATTGTGAAAATATATTACGAGCATATCATTTAAAATATGCCACACAGAAGGGAAATCATAATTACAAAAAGAAAACAATAAATTTACAATACAAAACGATGAGATATACTTGGCCAGTAGCCTCAGAGGAGAAACAATACCATAGAACAATCCCTTGGGTGCATAGGCGTGAAGCAGTGCATATCTACACCATCAAGAACTATCTGCTCCAATTTCTGCAAGAAAGAAAGGTTAATAATGTTGGTTCATTGAGATCTTCAGACACAACTGTTTGCACATAGTATATACAGCTAAGGCAAAATAGAGGAAAAAATGGATGCATTGTTCAGTTGGTGAGTCTTCTTCATAATTGAGTTTGGATTAGAGAACCATTTTCCATAATACCTAGATATGGCAGACTGATAATAATTTTGAAGGAAAAATTATATCTATCATTTAATCAATCACCAAAGAAGTAGTTCGGCCGGATCCTGAGTTATTAAAAAAAAAAAACAAGTAGTACAAAATGAAGGTTCTTTATTTGAATGCTAAATAGTAGTTCGTTTTGTCTCACTGAATTAATCTTGTGAACATCTACACCACGCTGAAGCATTCTATCCCGACGCTTTGCAGCAATCATTTCTTTACGCAGTTTCTTTTTTTCCCCTGTAATCACAACATATATATACAATACATTCAGGAAATGCAGAAAAAAATTCCATATTAGAAAGAACGACAAATAATTATTAAAACAGATGTACAGAAAAGACATTAAAGGGTATGTTCGGATTTGTGATTTTGAAATCTAAATCCGGTTCTACTTTGGACGGTTTTAAAAACCTAATACATCTTACCCTACAAATATCTATAAACCCTACAAATACCATTTTTTCTCCATAACACTCTTGTCAATGACCCATTAATACAAATATGATTATCTTTATTCCCACTCTTTTTTTATTTATCACTTTCCACACCCTTTTATTTTCATTTTACAACTTTCAACAGAACACACACAATCATTCAATCATTACAATTACAATCAACAATAATATGATAATACAACATCACACACTCCTAAATATCAATTTTAAATAAAGTTAAACCCTGCCCTACTTAAATCTCATAACAAGACACCATTACCATTTTCAGGATTTTGAAATCCACTAAGTCCCAAATCAAACATACCCTAAATGCAAAAGGCAATCTGAACTGTCAGGTACACACAACTCTTTCTCATTTAAAACCATCAAATAAATATGGGAAGGAAGAGCTGAAGGCCCTGTACAATACAGATTTTCATACTGCAAAGGGGAACAACAAAAATTACACACATTGTAATAATTACTGGCAAACAAATAAACATAAATAGAACCCTTTACCTGGAATCCACCTATTATTTTTGCTTTTACGAGCTTCAGCAGGCCACGACTGTTGAGGCCAAGCCACATGTTTTTTCTTCCCAGAAATGGTTCTAGGATCCTTAACAAGCATTAGGTCATCTAAAGCTGATGACCAAACATACTTGAAAGGTATTGACTTTTCAACTTCTCTGTAATTCTTTCTTTCTAGTCCAGTTTTTTTCATCCCATACTCCCTTGATGCTTCTTGAAGATCAATTCCCCCCAATTTCTGCACAGTTTTATCAAAGCTATCTTCAGAATCACTATCCTCATCAGTAATTTCCTCAGCCAGCTGATCAACATTGATGACATTTCCAATCCCACCAATTCCCTCAAAGTAATCTGCAGCAACCTCGTCATCAATGTCTGAACCACTATATGCCATGTCATCATCGCTCTCTGACGTTCCAGAGCAATCGTCTGAAGAACCTGATCCTTCTTCATAATAACTCAATTCTTCTTCTTCATCAGAGATATCTTGTGTGTATATTTTAGTGCCCCCAATTAACACATAACCTGGATTTTCCTCTGAGTGTGACATCTCAGCAGGAGAAGCCTTAACACCAGTATCACCTTCATCAGAGGATCCAAAACCATCAATAGTTGTTCTCACTTCATCATGGAATCCCAATCCTGTGTGAGAGCTTTCACCTAGTGTAAAGCTTGTGGTGTAGTCATACAAATATTCTACATTTTGGGATTTCTTAACTGGTCCCTCATCTAAGTAGGCAACAATAGGAGTCTTCTCAGAATCGATCAAGATCATAGGACTTGATGTGTCGAAAGTGCTGTCTTGATTGTCAACCTGGAAAACATTCATTCATTTAAATTTATGTTCAGGAAATATCTGGAAAGAAACTGCACTTATTTCAATCCTTGCAGAATCCACATCAAGTGAACATGAACCAAAAAATCTATCAAAATCAATTGTGCTTTCCAATTAGAAGAACAGTATTTTTTTCCAATGAGGGAAAAGAAAATAGAAGTCCTTTTCAATGGACACAATGTATTTCAGCTTCCCGTTTGTTGCAAACATAACTAAAAAAGGTAATACAAAATCATATTACTAGTTATCACCACACCAACATAAAAAAAATTCCATTGTATTCTACAAGTAATATAATTTACGTACAAAGTGGAAACTGCCAAAATGAAGAATCAGTTATACACACACTTCATTGAAAAACAAATTGCTTTCATCCAACAACAAGATGTCTCCTACGAAAACTCCAGGAAGAAATAAATGAACTGGTTACTAGTCAGAATAATCGCGCTTCAGAAAAATCAAACAATCAATTACAAACCTGTGGTTGTGGATACAGATAACCGTAAGCATTCCCTCCACTCTTCTTAGACTCGCTTCTCTGAGCCTGACCCGAACCGGATTTATTCGGATCAGAATTGCTTCCTTTCCCAATCCCGGATCTCGAATTCCCATTTCCCCCAATTTTCGCTTTCCTCCCTAAACAAGACAACAATTAATACAATAAAATATCATACTAATCGCCCTCGCACATAACACAAAAAAAAATTTACACAGAGAGACAGAGACCTCTAGAAGGAGGAGAATTCGAGGCGGGCCAATCAGACAGAAATCCACCATCAACAAAGAGGCCACGGTTGCTGGAGGAAGAAGAAGCAGATGCCCGTGGGGGCCCGCTATTTGATTTGTTCAATTTTTTTCTGCTTTTTCCACCCATTTATATTTCTTGTGCGGTTACAGATATTAAGTATATGCGTATATACAGCGGCGTCGGATGAAGGCGGTGGAGGAGGTTTGGGGTCGGTTTGTTTAGCTTTTGATGATCTGTTTCGATGGGGGAGAGAGAGAAACTTGGATCAGGGTAAAACGAGGAATTTCCGTCTGCGATGGGGTGCAGACTGTGCAGTAGAGTGTGCGTTTCTGATGTTGTACGTTTGTTCGAGGAGAATCAATTTTAGGATTTTCAGTGTACAAGCGTCTGAAGCATTGCTGTGAGGAATTTGATGCTCAGGCATCTACGAAAGATGCCATTATTTAAAATCTCAATTAAAATTAGAAAACGAAATATAAAGAATTTATGACAATATTAATATTTTTTTTCAATATGCATTAACATTTTTATATTATATGAGTAGATACTTTTTATTACATAAAATTAATATTTTTGACGGGTTTTTTCAAAACAAACTCTCATGAAACGATTTCATGTATAAGATAATATAACTTAACACAATTAACCCATATTTTTCTTAAAGTATCAAATGTTCAAATTACACCCCGTCTCATCATGAGACTCCGTCTTATCGTAAGACGATCTCACACAAGTGTGCCTCTTTTTTCTATCATTTGTGATAAAATATAAAAAATACAATTTGATTATAAATTACCCAAACTGTAATACACCCATGTATTAATCATTCCTTAGTAGCTATTTGATTGTCGGTTCGATTATCTTGTTTCACTTTTTTTATTTTATTAGTGTTTCACTTTACTGGTTAACACATGAACCTAGAATATGGTCAGTTCGATTTTTCTGTTCCATTTATTGCATATCATTGATGTTTCACCCTTTTAAAACTTTAACACATGGACCCAAAGTATGGTGGTTCGTTGGATTTTTTTTTTTAATATTTCACGTGTCATCCATTTATATTATGACAAAGTGAAATATCAATTATAAAATAGGTGATCTCATTCTAAATACGGTGATTCGTTGAATATTTTTTATTATTTTACGTGTCATTTAATTATATTATAAAATATAAATTGAAATATTAATTATGAAACACGTCATCTCATCCTTTTAATTAGCCTCGAGAACAATAATGTTCATTTTTATACACCAGATCAATTGGAGTACCCTTGTAAATGAAAGTGGTGGTACCGCCGAGGCCCACCTCTCCAATGAATAGAAATATAACATCTTTATCAATCTCTTGCATATTCAATTCTATATAAATATAAATGGGTCAAATTAAAACGAATTGGGGAAGATATAATTGAAGACCCACCCCCAAATTAGAATTGAATTGGGCGTAGAAAACCCGATTTGGCAGTACGTTCCAATGAAAGCTGTTGATATTTAATTAGAGTTTGTTTCCTCAGAAACTCAACTTGTCCATGTCATACGATTGACAACTGTGGATTACCAAAGTCATGTAGCTCATAAATAAGTATTCAGCAACAAGATTTCAATTTATTACACTTTGACTTGCAGGTGTGGACATGTGCAGTTGCTGCAAATAAACAACTCCTTCTTGTCCGAAGAGAAATCCCGAAGCTGTAAAATTGAGCAGGAGCGATGGCGGGTGGGTCGATTGGGCCGACCGGAGTGTCCAAGGAGAGAGCAGATGAGTATAAGGGGAAGGTCACTGCTTACGTCATCGTCGCCTGCCTTGTTGCTGCCATTGGTGGATCACTCTTTGGCTATGATATTGGAATATCAGGTACTAATTCTTGTTTAATTACACCAATTTATTCTCAGGTAACAAGAATCGTGATTAGGAATTAGGGATGTTTTTGGGAAAAATTCCCCCTTTTTTAATGGTCGAATGAAACGCAATTCAAGTTCTGGGCTTTTTGTGTGATCAATTTCTGATGCTGTTGAAAAAGATGTTGAATATTCCAGTAGAGTGATATAGTAGTTGGGGCAGTCACCCCCATACATGTACCAGTGAGTACCTTTTTAGAAATAAAATAAATAAAGAGACATGTATGTGCCATAAAGAAAGTAGAGTGCTTGACTTTATTGAAGATGTCACATGCCACTCATATCAATTTTCACATCTAGTGTAATTATTGAAGTGGAGAAAGAACTAGTTTATAGTTTTAATGACAGATTCCATCTAACACCTGATGATTTTAGGATGAAACTTCAATTGAATTGACCAATGTTATTTTGATTTAAAATGGATGTGCTTCAGTGTCCTGAATTTCTACATGGTATTACAGTAGACCCAATGCTCGGCTTAGAGCTGCACAGTAAAACCGGAAGTCGGAACTGATTTGGTCGGTTTTGGTTAGAAACTGTGATCGAAACCTTATTTCATCCTATTAGGTTACGGTTAGAGATTTTAGAAACCGAAACTTGCGAAAATTAGAGTGAAACCGGCAAAGCTGGTGGTTCCGGAACTGAAACCGCCAATTTGCAAATCGAACCAAAACTGGATTTCTGGTTAGGATTTTCGAATCGTTGCACAACTCTTGGCTCGAGTTGGCACTCTCCAGAAAAAAAAAAAAAACCTGATTTGCAACTGAAAATAAGACGAATATCATGTGAACATCATAATGATTTCATAAACTAATCTGATGTTTAAACAGGAGGAGTTACATCCATGGATGGATTTCTTGAAAAATTCTTTCCCACAGTGTACAGACAGAAACAGCATGCTCATGAAAACAATTACTGCAAGTACAACAACCAAGGCCTTGCAGCGTTCACATCGTCTCTCTATCTTGCTGGCCTGGTGTCATCCTTAGTCGCATCTCCCATCACACGAAAGTATGGCCGTCGTGGAAGCATTATATGTGGTGGCATAAGCTTCATGATCGGAGCAGCTCTAGACGCCTCGGCTGTCAATCTTGTTATGCTCATTTTAGGCCGGATTATGCTCGGAGTTGGCATTGGATTTGGAAACCAGGTAATAATTTTCAAATTGTAATCAACCATGAGTAAGATTCTCGTAAAATGCAACTGTACACAACTAATACCATTTAAATTATGCTTGATTTTTGTGTATACAAGTTTTGTCTTAAAGGTAATTACATGTCTCTAAAATTTGAAGGCAGTGCCACTATATCTATCAGAAATGGCACCAACTCATCTCAGAGGTGCTCTCAATATGATGTTCCAATTGGCAACAACACTCGGGATATTCACAGCAAACATGATAAATTATGGTACGGGAAAGCTCGAGCCATGGGGATGGAGACTCTCTCTGGGGATAGCAGCAGTGCCAGCTGTCCTGATGACAATCGGAGGAATCCTGCTGCCCGAAACGCCCAACAGCTTGATTGAGAGAGGATTCCAAGAGAAGGGTAAAAAGGTATTGGAGAAAATTAGAGGCACGAGTGATGTACATGCGGAGTTGGAGGACATAATCGATGCTAGCGAGCTTGCAAACTCGATCGAGCATCCTTTCAGAAACATTCTTGAGAGGAGGAACAGGCCGCAGTTGGTAATGGCGATTTTCATGCCCACTTTTCAGATTCTGACTGGGATAAACTCCATTCTTTTCTATGCACCGGTGCTGTTTCAGACCATGGGATTTGGAAGGAACTCGGCGCTATACTCCTCGGCTATAACAGGGGCGGTTCTTGCTTCGTCGACCTTCATTTCTATTGCAACGGTCGATAAATTGGGCCGTAGGGTTCTGCTGATTAGCGGAGGAATACAGATGATCATTTGTCAGGTATTTAAAATTAGAGTCGGTCTTATGTAAATCAGTTTTACTGTTTACCTGTTTTGCAACTAATACTTTATAATAAAACAACTAATACCTTTTAATGAAACAGCTAATACTGTTAAAAAAATACAAAATGCAAACCAGTTGCACGGTAAAACTGGTGTACGTGAGAGTTTGCCTCAAAATATATTGTTTATGGTATATGTGATGGTGAAAACAGGTGATAGTTGCAATCATACTGGGGGTGAAATTCAGCAGTGAAAAGGAGCTTTCGAAGACATTTTCGACGCTGGTGGTTGTGATCATTTGCTTGTTCGTGGTGGCATTCGGGTGGTCGTGGGGGCCGTTGGGGTGGACGGTGCCGAGCGAGATATTCCCGTTGGAAACAAGATCGGCGGGGCAGAGCATAACGGTGGCGATAAACCTCTTCTTCACTTTCATAATAGGACAAGCCTTCCTGTCCCTCCTCTGTGCTTTCAAGTTTGGGATTTTCCTCTTCTTCGCCGGTTGGATTACGATCATGACCATCTTCGTGTACCTGTTCTTGCCGGAGACGAAAGGTGTTCCCATTGAAGAAATGATTTTCTTGTGGAAGAAACACTGGTTCTGGAAGAGGTATGTGCAATAGGTAATACCACTTTGGAGCTCCCCATTTAATGTCTTAATCTACAATATTTTTTAGTCATTTGCATAATTATATACAATTATAAAGCGAGTGTATAAATTAATTCAGTTGGTTATAATAGCCAGATATTTTACTAGGAGGCTCACAGTTGTGATCGATCTTGTCTAAATTCTGAAAATCATTGGTGTCAACAGTCCATTAGCAGGAAATAAAATACATACATGAAAGTAAAGGAACATCACAAACCAAACTAGAAAAGAAAAAGGAAAATAAAAAGAGCAGCAAACTGCACTCTTCACTCTTGAGTTATAAAATAAGGCAAACTAAGAAGTAGATTTGACTTCAACGGTGATCTCATTCCGATGAAAGCCCCTGTGGCAGCCGCAGAGGGCGCAGGTTAGCGCGGGCATGCCGTTTTTGCCGGAGGGCGTGAACTCTTGGCAACCGTCCACCGAGACCTGCGATTTGAAATCATGAATCTTGTGACACTTGGTGTAGACTACCTTCGTCGTGAACTTGACGGTGGGGCCCATTTTCCGGTGGAAGTTCCGGTCGCAGTCGCAGACGTAACACATTAATCCATTACTACTCTTGGCCATGAATTCCTGGCAACCGTCAGTTTTCCCACCGAGCTCTTGATGGGCCTTGTGGCATTCTGCGTATTTACCTTCCATCTCGATTTGTATTAACAAATATGAGAAATGAGGAGACTTGTAACTTGTAAGATAATATTGTTTCTCTCCTTTTCCTTTTTCTTTTCCTCTCTCTTTTCCTCACCTATTCATTGAAGGATGAGTGCACTTCTTGGTGAAGTGGGGTTTATAAAAGTATGGAGTATTATTGGCCATGAATTCCTGGCAACCGTCAGTTTTCCCACCGAGCTCTTGATGGGCCTTGTGGCATTCTGCCTATTTACCTTCTTCCATCTCGATTTGTATTAACAAATATGAGAAATGAGGAGACTTGTAAGATGGAATCTTCTACGGGCTGGAACCACTTCGCCCTTCCTAACGTGAGGAAATTCATTGATTACCGTTGGATCGTTAATCCAATGTACAATTTAATTTTTAAATGATTGCATTCTGCATTAGTGCGTTTGCATTGTGCGTACTGCAATCGCAATGTATCCCCCTGCCAATAAATTAAATTAATGATTATGAAATGACAAAAATATCCTTTTCATTTTAAATAATGCGAGAATGTCAATCTAGCCCCTCAACTTATTCGTGGGTCAAATAATACTGTTAATTATATTTTTGTACATGATCCAAATCATTTTTTCTTTCACTTGAGATCAAAAAAGCCATATTCATTTTAATGAAAGGATCAAATAAACTCTTTCATCCAAAATCAACTAAACCAACGTTAATAGCTACGGCCTATTTCCTCAGATTAGTTATTTCCATTATCTGTGAATTTCTTTAGCCCCATCAATTCATCCAAAAACCCTTTTTATTTCCACAATCCTTTAGCCCCAAGGAGAGGTTGAATTGTCTGCCATTGATGATGATAAAGGAGAACATCGGGGCAAAAAAAAAAATTGGGATTTGCTTAGAGAACGGTTGATACCATGTGAATTAGGATTTTGATCCTAAATTGAGGAGCCGCACATTGAGTGGCACAGCGGCGACGATTAGGGTTGTAGGATTCAACTCTCTTTCTTTCCTTCTCGACTGGACGATTAGGGTTGTAGGTTTAATGATTTTTTTTTTCAGAAATCTTTCTGAGAAAGATGAACCATAACGATTTGCAGAAATATTTGTGAGGAAGATGAATGGGGATAATTTAATTCGTTAGCATAGCAGAATTTAGTTTTAGTTTTAATTTATTTTTATTAGTTTGTTTATATGTATATAATTAAAAAGTAAATAGAAAAATAAACATTACAGTAAGCCACCTCGTCATAAAGTTACAGAAACCCCCAAATATGACTGCACGTGACTTGTGCATTATCGAAAATGAGGTCGTTTGCAATTTTTGGGTGAAAATTGGACCAAATTTAACAATTGAGATAATTATGGAATTGAAATTGGATAGTTAAATTTTTTTGAGATAAAAGACAGATTATAGAAAAATTATGGGACCAAAAAAAATCTCTAAAATATTAGTACTAAATATTATAATCTAAAAATAATTTTTTTTTTAATTTTAGAAGGATATTTTGGTAATTTTATAATTTTTTTAAAAAATTAATCATTTTATCGCGAAGCAAGGTTGCTAATGGCGAAGTTAAATGACATGTCATTTTTTTATTGGACCCCTAACGTTAGGAAGGGCGAAGTTGTTCCTGACCATAGAAAAACCCTTCTTAAATTTGATATTTTAAAGAAAAAGTATGTCAACTTAAAAAATATTTTTTTGGAGGGGGATTTCAATTAGATACAAAGTGGGAGCTTTTATTACAATCTACTACAACCCAAACCACTTCTTTCAACTAACTACAATTTGAAGAGTGATAAGACTGAAATACCCTTAATGATTAAATCCTGAACAATTTGCACAAACAAATAATATTTTGCACAATTTCAATTTTACTTCAATTTAAAATACATTTTACTAAATTTTGAATTAGTCATTTTTTAATTTGTAAAAACGTATTATATATATTTTTTATTCGTCTTATTTATTTTTGCACCATCACAAAATAAATTCAATATCAGTGCAAAATATATTTGCACAAAACGCAAATAATTCATTGTCTCTCTTAATAGCTTCATTAATACAAAAAAATACTAGAAAGTATCAATACTAAAAAAAATTTACACCCAAAAATAAATATAATATGTGCAATAACTTCCACTTACACGATTTATTCAACATACAAGCTCCATTAATGACAGAAAAACAACCAAAACAGAATTAGGATAAGAGCAAACAACAAAAACATGCATTCTTTCCCTGCCTTAACTTCCTCTTCCTCTTCCCAAAAATAATTTTAATCTGTGCAATAGCAATTTGCACAAATACACATTATACCCAAAAGAATTCCCATCTGTGCAAAAAATAAAAAATAAAAAAATTTTGAACAATTCAAAAATCACGGTCGTCACCCTCTCTAACACTGCCGTCGCCTTCTACAGTTACTCCGGCGGCGGATCTGGACAGATCCACCCAAATCCGCCGCCAACAACCATTCCCCGCCCCCCGTCTCCAACAGATCCACCACAAAACCACCGCCGAAGAACAAAACCACACAAAACCCACCGGATCTACAAAATCTGGATACTACTGCTGCAAAAATCACCCACACCGCACCACCCGCACAAACCCACCACCACCGCTGCAAACCCACCACTGCAAAAATTCCTCCGCCTCAACGCACCCCCACGCACCATCATCTCCGCGCAAAAAATTCGCCGCCACCACCATCACCTCCGCGAAGATGCAGATCGCCACCTACGCGCACCCCCATCACCATCAACCCCCAGAATCGCCACCACCGCGCACCCCCACCACCATCACTTCCCGTCGCCCGCCACATCCCTGCGAAAACCGCGACGCTGCCCCACCCCTGTGAGAGAGGGCGTGGTATATAGAGAGAACGAGTCGTGTGGTAGAGAGAGAGAGGGTTTTTCGCCGTGTGGTAGAGAGAGAGAGGAGCGTCTTAGTGAGAGAGAGGGAGACGTGAGAGAAAGGTTTTGAATTTGGAGAGAGAAAGAGTGAGACGGTTTGAATGGAGAGGAAATGGGGGATGGGTTTTTAATGAAAAATAAGTGTATTTTGTGTATAATTGTATCTGATTGAAATAAGCTGATATGTGTGTATCTATTTGATATTTTATTGGAAATTTTGTATCTCCTTGATATTCCCCCATATTTTTTTATTTGTGCAAAAAATAATATAAAAAAATCAGGAAAACTAATCCACTGACATAATTTCGTGCCATAGGTTTACATGTTCAAGATCCAAAACAAAAGGAAAATCTTCAAACTTCCCAATTAATGCCTGTTATACATCTATTTCATTTGTTTTTTACCTATCTAATTAATTGATTTTCTTACCTCAATAATGGCTTTCACTTTGCTGCATTCTTCAAATGCCTCATCAACAGACCTGTAATTGTAGTGCTCATTCTCCCGACTTAATTACCACTATAAAAAGTCCCTCATCCTCATTCCAGCCAACCCCGACCCTGCATAAAAATATTGTCCAAATTAGGGAAGCATCTGACTGAAATCTATGTTATGTCATGAATATGAGGAAAGTTAAGTGATGACATTATGCATATGTATCACCTTCTTATGTTACAGTATCTTCATGCTGTCGGAGCCTCGTGAACCCTCTGAACGGCAGCATAGAGGTTGTAATTTAGAAAGCTAAAAAATGCATACTTTAAATGAATCTTGGTTTGATGTTTTAACTGCTGAAATAAAACTCACCTGGAACAGAAGCGTTATCTTCATTGCCATCAATACCACCATCGTTACTATCTTCTTGAAAGTCTGATAAATCAAGTTCACTTGACTCCGCACTGTAAGGCAGTCGAAGCAATGAATGTGAACAATAATATTTAGTGAAAGATTGGCAATTGGGTGCAGCAGTTGCACCATGTAACTGGTTTCAACTAATACAGTTCAGTGAAAAAATGTTTTTTTGTTTGGGTGCTCATCTTGGAGGAAAGTCATTTATCAATTCTTACCTGATTATTGATGTCTTCAGTAATCTCACTGCAAGATGCACATGGCGAGGTCACACCTATTCATATTAACTAAATGAGTCGAAGAAGGAAAGTTAACACGACTCATCATGCTTCGACCAAATTCATGCCTTTTGAATTGGTCTATGGGAGGCCGCCACCCCATCTTGTGAATTATGAAACAGGAAGATCATTTAATGCCGAGGTAGACCGGGAATTGTATGACCGTGACTTATGATTCGGGAGCTCAAGGAAAATTTGCAACAATCTATTAATCGAATGAAGGGGTATTATGATAAGGGGCATCGTGATGAAGTCTTTCAAGTTAGCGATTTGGTCTATTTGAAGTTGCGTCCTCATCGTCAACAAACTATATCGCAAAGGGCGCTCTATAAATTGGGTAGTCGGTTCTATGGGCCTTACAGAGTGGTCGAACGGATTGGGGAAGTCGCCTACAAATTGGACTTGCCATCGGAGGCTCAAATCCATCCCGTGGTACATGTTTCGCAGCTCAAACGTCGAGTCGGGGCGGATGTGGAAGTAGGAGTTCGGTTGCCGGCGGTTAATACGGCGGGAAACATTGTCATTCGACCGGAGCAAGCTTTGGAATATCGACAAGTAAAATGAGGTGGTCGGATGAGATGGGAAGTATTGACTAAATGGGAGATGTTACCAATGGATGAAGCAACGTGGGAAAACCTTGAAATGATGAGGGACCGATTTCCGGAATTTTCCCTTGAGGACAAGGACAATCTTGAAGGGGATGGGAATGATGCGAACGAGGGTCGCGAACTCAAGAATGCATACAATCGTGCAAGACGTGCTAAGATGAGGGCGGGCCAAGAAGGCCCGAGTGGATAAATCATGTGCAAGAAAGGAGAGTGGGCGGTGTTAGGAATTAAACAAGCAATTATGGAGAAAATAATAGAACTAGGAATTTAGAAACAAACAATTTGGTTACCCAGTTCGTCAAACTGACTACATATGGGTGCACTACCAAGCCAGGAGAGATCTACTATATCGTATAAGATAGTGCGAGATACAATGGGGAAGTCAGGGGGTTATTTATAACAGAAACCTAGGTTTGGCCCATCCTGGCCTAAACCCTAAAAGAGTATTGAAACTGGGCCGAAGCCCTAATCCCGTGCTCGCTTCCTGGAACCGCCGACCGGGCATTTGGTTGGCAGTTACGCTTTCGATCAAACATGGTGCTTTCGGCGCCCTCATGGCGCCGATAAGAAGGGGCGCCGACCGACAATAGTGCTCAACCTCGAAACCGTCGAAGGCCTCAAGGCCTCTTCTCTCGCTTCACTCAAAGCCTTCATAACCCAACAATTTCCCACACAGAGATCGAGCTGAGATCGACATCGAGCGTAAGTGCACGACCTCAACTAGGTCGAACGTCTTGTCCTCCCTGGACTCATTCCACAACTCAGACTCCACCACCCAACAATCTCCCACTTGGAGACTGACTCCAAAACGTAACTCGTCTTCCCGTTCTCTCATCGGCAGTTAACCACGCACTTCGAGCAATGTCCCTCAACGTTCGACTTTGAACCACACTTGATCCAAGCAACGTCCCACAACATCCTTCTCGAACCTGCATCACTACGGCCCACAAGACCGCAACCTGGACCCTCACGTCCACACATATCAATTTGATCCAATCAACGCTCCTCAACGTCCATCTCCGATCCCACATGATCGAGCAACGTTCCACAACGCCCATCTTAGATCCTCATTGATTTCCGACCACGATCCTGGATACACCCCTCAATGATCCTCTCGGATTCACACAAGAATCGAGCACCATTCCGCAATGTCCTTCCAAATCAAAATCGATCAGACTAAAGCATAACCCAAGCACGTCCCATACCGCACCCAGATTCAATGCTCTTCGTCCACCAATTTCTGCACGATCTCAGGCATGTGTCAAACACCCATCTTGATCTTGTATGAACCTGATACAACGATCTCAGGCACGTGTCAATGCCCATCTTGATCTTGCATCCAACCTGATACAACGATCTTAGGCACGTGTCCAACGCCCATCTTGATCTTGCATCCAACTTGATACAACGATCTCAGGCACGTGTCAACGCCCATCTTGATCTTGCATCCAACCTGATACAATGATCTCAGGCACGTGTCAACGCCCATCTTGATCTTGCAAGAACCAAAATCCAAAATCCGTTCCACTAAACTTCTCAACAAGCGATTTTCCTTCAGCCATCATAATTGCTCTCCACAGATCCCTCTAACCAGATGCTTTGATACCAGTTGTTAGGAATTAAACAAGCAATTATGGAGAAAATAATAGAACTAGGAATTTAGAAACAAACAATTTGGTTACCCAGTTCGTCAAACTGACTACATCTGGGGGCACTACCAAGCCAGGAGAGATCTACTATATCGTATAAGATAGTGCGAGATACAATGGGGAAGTCAGGGGGTTATTTATAACAGAAACCTAGGTTTGACCCATCCTGGCCTAAACCCTAAAAGAGTATTGAAACTGGGCCGAAGCCCTGATCCCGCGTCTGGCTTCCGGAACCGCTCGACCAGGGCATTTGGTCGAGCGGTTCTGCTCGATCAAACATGGTGCTCGAGCGCCCTCATGGCGCTGGATAAGGGGGGGCGCTCGACCGAGCAATAGTGCTCGACCTCGAGCACTGGTCGAGCGCCTCCCGCGCTCTGCATCCCGTTTCACTCAGGCTCCATAACCCAACAGGCGGTAAGGCAAGGGAAAGATAGTGTCCAAGATTTGGCAAGAAGATCTCAAGAATTGGCAAGAAAGATAATGTCCAAGATTTGGAAAGATTGCGTCAGATTAGTATGAATTATTTGACGTCCAATATTAGTCTTTATTTTATTGTTTGGTCTTTATGTTATTAGATTTAGTCCTTTATTTTATTTGATAATATTTGGCTAGATATGGGTTTTTGAGTCGGTTCTTTTCAGGAGAGTTTGAGTCCTTTTTGTTCTATAAATAGTATAGGATGTCTTGTTCTATTTTTCACGTTAATAATATTGATTTTTTTTTCTTTGGCAACTTTGTCAAAACCTAATTGTTTCTTGCCAACCTGCGTTGGGACAACAATTATTATCGTTCTTTGCGTATTATTTGTGTTTTGCGATTGCGGTTCTCATCAAATGCAACCAACTTCCCAATCTCTTCCGTTCCCAATTCTCTCAATTGTTTAACCAAAGGAAGATTATAGAAAGCAACGTTGATGTCCTTTTTCGGATTGACTTCGGCGAGGAATTCCGGATCTACCTCCATAATGAATCGCTTACACGCACTCCTCAGATTCGGCTCCAATCGGAAAAATTCATGAGAAATCGCAATATGAAGAACATCGTTAAAGCGCATAACGGGTGAGAAATCGACGAGCATGGTAGTTGACTCGTTCTCACTCTCACTCATCGCCTCCACCTCCGCCTCGTAGTAGGGCTTGTGGCCATCCAAAGGGCTTGAGAAACTGTAGAAATAGGTTCTCCAGTTGCTGGGGTTTCTCTTCCACACACTCCTCCATTCTCGTCGTTTCAGTTTCAGAGCTTTGATTCAACAAATTCTGTCCATTTTTTGGAACTTATATTTGGGGGAATCTGACGTTGATTTCGGGAGAGATTTGAGAAATCTGTGTGAGAAATAGAATTGTTTCTAGGGAAATCTCAACATATTCCCGCCAAAAGTCACACCGCGCCTTCTCCAGCTATCAGTTCGCGTTTTTATTAAACATACGAGTCTTTATGTGGATACATAATTAAAGAGATAATATCATTTTTAGTCCTGTAAGTTTGGACAATTTCATTTTTAGTCCTGTAACTTTTTACTTTTTCAATTTTAATCCTGAATGTATCAATTGCAGTCCTTTTTTGTCGGAAATTTTAAAATTATCCGGAATCTCGCCGGAATAAGCATGTGCACTTCACATGACACTTCAAAATTGATCCTTTTTTTTTATTACATGATAGTCCACCTGTGTAGGTCGCCGAAAATTTTAAAAATCTCTATTTTGAAGTGTCATGTGAAGTGCACATGCTTATTCCGGCAAGATTCTGGAGAAATTTTAAAATTTCCGACCAAAAAGGACTGAAATTGATACATTCAGGACTAAAATTGAAAAAGTAAAAAATTACAGGATTAAAAATGGAATCGTCCAAACTTACATGACTAAAAATGATATTATCTCCATAATTAAACAATAGATTAGTTATTAGTTCAAACTTAAAAGTGTGAAACAAAAATATTTCATGTCAATAACATATTAAAAATGATAAAAATTTGTGTGAACTCTATTTTTTTTTAATAGCAATGTTATGTATACAAATTATGACTATCATGCATAAAAATTATCCTTATTATACACAACAAATATTATTGCTTGAAAAATAAAATATTCTCTTAATAATAAATTTTGTGTATAACAGTGATAATTTTTATACATAATAATAACAATGTTTATGTATAAATCTGATTTATAGAAGTGTTACTCATTAAAAATATAACTTGGATAAAAATCAAATACATATTAAAAGTACTATTTGGAAAATCAGTTCATTTATTGTGTTTTATTCTATAGAATTTAAAAACACCACCTTAAACCAACTTCTTAAGTTTAACTTTCTATTTTATATGGTCTTTTGTAGATATAACACTTAAAAATGTATTTTATACAGTTAACTCGATAATATTTATATAGACATTAGTGCGAACCCCGCATGTCTGCAGGATTGAAGATAATATTTATGTTACTATTTTTAAGTATGTTGTAAGTCGTATTTCGTGGAAAATATGATGTGGCGATGTATGTTACGACTTAACAAACAAAATAATGATGTGTCAAACACTGTGTGTGTGTGTGACGAGCACAACTGTATGTAGGATGACAACAAGAGGATTTGATGACCCAGTTCGTCAAAGTTGACTACGTCTGAGGGCGTACCAAGCCAGGATTATATTATTATGGTTTAGGGAGTGTGTCGATCACAATATGTTAGTGACGAGCACAATGGTTATGTGATAGGGAGAATTGATACAAGAGTTATCTATGGAAAATTTCTGAACCTTTTTCTTGTTCTTTTTGAGGGTCTATTTATAGTGCTTGGATGAGTTGGTGGTGTCCTGCTTGAGCCGGTGGTGGTGTCATGGCTAGCCGCAGTGGCGATTTCTTAACATGCACAAATCTATGTGGTGTTGCCCACGTTTCCTGTTAAATCTTCTTTGGTTGACATTTGTCTTTACTTGCTTAAAAGTATCAGACTTGTCATCAATTGGTGATGGTGGCGTCGTGTGTAACCCGATTCTTGTGCTACTTTGGTGGTTATTCGCGCTCATGAGACTTCGGCCCTTGTGGTGGTTTCATTGGCGTGGCCGCAAACCAAAAACCACGATCTTGATTACTGTGCTTTCGCCCTAGAGGGGCTTCTTCTCTTCTCTCCACTCTTCGGACCTTTGTTAACCATGTGCGGCGTGCTTGCTCCTCGATAGGTCGATTTACTTATGCAGAAACGTTGTTGTAAACCAAGTGCTTTAGTTCTTCTTTGTTTGCTGCGCCTTGAAAGCATGTCTTCCTTCCACGTTAAATGCAGGCCGTCTTTTCTTCTCTCGTTAAATGCGGTTTTACGCTTTCGACCATTACCCATGTTCGCCTGTCTTGGTGAATGGTCACTGGGTTGCCGGGAGAGCATAATTTTTGCAATGTAATGGCCTCTGGCGCTCAGCACCCTCTGGTCGTCCTTAGTGTGGTCGCGCTCGTCCGGACTGGTGTGACCCGTGCTCGTCCACCTGTGCTCGTCCGGACTGGTGTGGCCCGTGGTTTATCCACACATTTCGTCCCGAGGCGGTGTGGCCCGTGCTAAATCACTTGTGCTCATCCGGCCCGGGCGTGACCGTGCTCGCTCACTTGTGCTCGTCCCCGGTTGGTGTGCCCGTGCTCGTCCCGGCGGGTGTAGCCCGTGCTTTCGCCCACTTGTGCTTGTCTCGACCGGTGTGGCCTGTACTTTCGTCCATCTCATGCTCGCCGGTAGGGTGTGGACCCATGCTCTCGTCCACTTGTGCTTTCGTCGGTTTGGTGTGCCCCGTGCTTTCATCCGGCCCAGTGTGGTCCGTGCTTCGCCCACTTGTGCTCGCTCGACCGGGGGTGTGGCCCGTGCTCGCCCACTTGTGCTCGTCTCACCGGGTGTGGCTGGTTTTCGCCCACCCGTGCTCATCCATCGATGGTGTGCCCGTGCTTCGATAATCCGGTGTGGGCCCGTGCTCATCCACCCGTGCTCATCCGAAATGGTGTGGCTCGTGCGCGCCCACCGCGCTTTCCCAAATCAAAGGCCCTTTGCTCGTCCACTTGTGCTCGTCCGGACTGGTGTGCCCCGTGCTCGTCCGAACTGGTGTGGCCCGTGCTCGTCCACTTGTGCTCGTCTGGACTGGTGTGGCCCGTGCTCGTCCACCTGTGCTCGTCCGGACTGGTGTGGCCCGTGCTCATCCACTTGTGCTCGTCCGGAGTGGTGTGGCCCGTGTTCATCCACCTGTTCATTTGGTGGACACGTGGCAGGTGGTCTTTGACCGGTAGCTGATCGGTTACAACAATACCCCCCAAGGTCGGGCTTTGGCTTTGCTCAGAGTTCGACCTTGATTCATGTCTTGATAATATTTCATCCTTCGCTGTATCTGCGGTCAAAATGTTTGCCCGCGAACCTGCTCGGATGTCCTATAAGGTCTTGATAGTTCAGAATGAGCCTTCGGGTTGAGGATCTTTTCTATGATAGTCATCGATTTTTTATGTGCTCGTACTCTGAGGTAGCGAGCCCCTTTAGACTGAAGTCTTTTTTTCGTGGCTCATCGACGACCAATTCTGGTGAGCACGTGGCAACGCCAATGAAGGCGGGCAATCTCATCGCCGAGAAGGCGGAGAATACTTCGCTAAATCGGCAGAATGAACATCGCCGAGGCAACGGGGAGCCAACGCCGAGAAGGCGGGTTGGTCGACGCCAATGAAGGCGGACAAAGTCATCGCCGAAAAGGCAGAAAATACTTCGCTAAATCGGCAGAATGGACATCGCCGAGGTAGCGGGGAGCCCACGCCGAGAAGGCGGGCTGGTCGACGCCAATGAAGGCGGACAATGGGGGCAAGCATGCTAGCAACCCCCGCCTTTGGTCGGGCCTCGGAGGAGCAACCCCTTGTGTCGGCAAGAAAAAGTGACTATAAAGCAAGTAGTAGTGTTGAGCTTACTTGATGGTGGTTGTGTTCGCCTCGAGCGAGGGTCTGCGGCTCGTCCGAACCGACATGGCCCATGCTCATCCGAACTGGGGAGGTCTGTGCTCGTCCAAACCAACGTGGCCCATGCTCGTCCGAACTGGGGAGGTCCGTGTTCATCCAAACTAGTGTGAGTCATTGGTCACCATCTCCCATCTACCGATCTCCAGGAAATCAGCCTTGATTTCTTGTTCTTGTCAGAGGGAGTCGAGATGGTCGACCCCCCATCTGATGATGAGGACACGGACGTGGGCGAGCATGGGGGTGATACGACAGCTGGAGGCGAGCAGAGCGCTCAGGGCATCGGCGAGCAGAGGGCTCGGGTTGGTGGCGATCAGAGTGCACCGAATGATGGCGAACATAAGATGGAGGATGGTGGTGAGCAGAGGGCCCAGAATGGCAACGAGCAGGGAGTTCTGGATGGCGGCGAATAGGGCAGTCAGGATAAGATGGGACCGCTCAGCTTTACGCTTCCGCCGACTCCGGATAATGAGCCATTTCCTTAGACTTTTTCTTTGTAAACTCTGTGTTTGACTAGGATAGCCTTTTTTGCTTGGCTGGGATGGCCGTTGTGAAGTTTCGACCCAAAGAAAAAGACAACCAAGAGCTGAGTGTTCATCTGCACCAGGCCGAAGAAGAGAACACCAATCTTGGTGTTAAGATGTCGAAGATGTTCACAGAAGATTATCATCAGGAGATGATCAACTTCTCATATGTCTGTGCTTTCGCGGATGCCGTGCGCACAACTCGTCGTGTCTTTCCGGTCGACCAGCTCGAGCCATTTAAAACCGATCTGAAAGAATGGTTGGTCGACTATCCTCTGGTCCCTGGTCACGATCTCCCTTTTGCCGACCTTCAGGACATTGGTATGGACTTCTCATTTTTACCAGAAGGGGTTCTGGTAGTTGATCCTCCTGAGGATGAGGCGTTCAAGGAGCCGGTGGATAGCGACCACAACATGAGCGAGCAGGTTGGAAACAAAGTTCAAAGTGTCGAGCATACTGCTCGGGAAAGTGGCGAGCATAATGCTCAGGGTGGCGAACGTGGTACTCATGGTGGTGAGTAAGGCATTCAAGGATAGAAAGCTCTTCTTACTACTCCTCCTCTGGTGACTTCAAAGTTTTTAAGTTTTTTCTGGTTTGTAGTTTGAAGTTTCTTTGTGTTAGGCTAGGATTGCCTTGTTTCTGTTTGGTCGGAATGGCCTTTTTGATGTTTGACTCCTAGCGGGTCTTCTTGTATGTTTGGCCGTTAGCGCCTGTTTTTCCGTATAAGAACTGAACCATCTGATGTGTCTGTGTTTGATTTGACTTCGTTTTATGATTGTCTTACGTTGGTGCAATCATGATGGTTGGCTTATTTAGGTGCAACCCATTCTCGTTCGCGATCGACTTACGTAAATGGCGATCACTTATGCTATGGCCGTCTTATTTATGGTGCGACCTATGTACTCAATGCGTGCTTTGTTGCGAGCATGGTAAGCACACGTTCTTTCGCCAAGCAAACACGAACTCTGCTCTGTCTGATTCTTGTTGGATTCTGGTTGTCTTATTGCGATGCAACCCAATTGGGCATGGCCAAACAAACTAGATAAATGAATAAACACCACGCAGGATGTTTTTATTCTTTGAGGCTCTTATCCATACTTGTTAAAACTTCTTTTTTGTAGACAAGACTTACTTATAATTTTACACTCGTGTAATAACCTTATTGATGCCTTGATGTCTTTGCCTTTTGTCGGGCGAATAGAGGTTTTCTGGTCATGTGTTCGACACCCCTTGCTTGGCTTTTGTGGTCGGCCTGCTCGTCTTGGGCGAGTAGAGGTTTTCTGGTCATGTGCTCGCGACCGGGCGAACACAGGCTTGTGCTCGACCTTGGTTTTTCTCATTGGCGCTTCGGCCACATCGATAATATTTTTTTCAAATTTGACGCATTCCATGAATAGGAAAGCGGAGTTTCATCCAACTCTTCCAAATCGTATGCTCCGTTTAGCAAGCGCTCCGATACTCGGTACGACCTTTCCATGCTCAGCCGAACACACCACCTGGTACCCCCGTTGCTCGCCTGAGGACGAGCTCACCGATTTTGAACCTGCGGATTCGATCTTTGGAGTTGTAGAATTTTTCTGACCTTTGCTTATACATGGCATTCTTGAGGTCGGCCTCGTATATTTTTTTTTTCCTCCAACAGTTCTGCGTATAAGGGCGGCGCTTTGGTCATTGGTATGTTTTGCCAAAACATATAGTTCGGTGGCTCGAGATTTCGACTTCTCGAATAACCGCCTGCATCAAAAAAGCTAAGGCGAACAGAGTCTCACCCGTGGATGTTCTGAAAGTGGTGCGGTATGCCCACAAAGTTTTGGGTAGTTCCTTGGCCCATCCCCCCTTAGAATCACCAAGTTTAGCCTTGAGGGTATGCTTGATGATTTTATTGACCGCTTCAACTTGTCCGCTTCGACCGATAGTATGGAGTGGAATAGTGTTTTTTGATTCCCCAACGAGCACAATTCTGGCGGAACTCACTCCCGTCGAATTGCTTGCCATTGTCCGTCACTAGCGATTGGGGTAGCCCGAAGCGACATATGATGTTTTTCCAGACAAAATTCCACATTTTTTGTTTTAAGTGGCTTTTCACAATGGCTTCAAACACGCCCATTTTGTATAGTAATCGACAGCGACCACAACAAATCTTACCCCCTAAGTGCCGGTGGGGAAAGGGCCGATCAAGTCGATCCCCCACTTGCAAATGACCATGGGTCATAACGGAGACAAGTTCTTACGGTGGATCGTGAATAAAATAAGCGGGCATATACCGACAATCATGACACGCCATGAGCATAGACGAGCAAATCCTTTTTAAGTGTGGGCCAATAATACCCTTGTCTAATCGCCTTGTAGGCTAGAGCATGTCCGCCTTTGATGATTCCCACACACCCCGGAGTGAATTTGCATGAGACTTGTATGGCCTTTCTTCCTACACACATTTTTAACAACGGAAGAGAAAAAACTTCGCTTATACAAGTGCCCGTCCCAAATGGTGTAGAAAGCGACTTGCAAGTGTAGGCGAACACAACTGCTTTTGTCTCAGGAGGACCCCCTTTGTAAATAGCTTAAAATCGGGTCATCCATGTCTCTTGTTACGACCTCCATCTGGGCGATCACAGCTCTCGGGATGGATGGCGAGTACGTTGTGACGATCACAACATCTGTTAAATTAGATACATCTTTTGTGGTAGCCAATCGAGCTAAAGCGTGCGCAAATGAATTCTCCATCCTGGGGAGCTGTTTGATATATACCTGCTCAAATTGCTCGAACAATTCTTTGGCCAGTAATTGATATTGAGCCATCTGCTCGCCCCGAGCCTCATATTCGCCTAGAACCTGATAGACGATTAGCTGGGAATCACTGTAAATCATTAGTTTCCGAACACTCATTGCCATAGCCATGTGTAATCCGCTTATCAGAGCTTCATACTCGGCCTCATTGTTGGTGGCCGGGAAGTCGAAACGAATGGCCGTTGAGAAAGTTTGTCGAGTTGGACTGATGAGCACCACCCCTGCTCCGGCTTTTGTGCCCGTCGACAAACCATAGACGTACATGTGCCATGGCTGGTCGATTTCTTTTTCGGGTAGTTGTGGGTATGTTAATTCGACCATAAAATCGGCCATGGCTTGACCTTTGATCGCCGTTCGAGGTGCGTATGTGATGCCGAACTGGCCTAGCTCCAAAGCCCACTTTAGTAACCTCCCGGCCGTATCCGGCCCGATCTGACGGGGCTTTGTGAATGGAAAAGTGGTAAGAACCCGGCGGAGTGGTCGAAGAAATAAGGTCGTAGTTTGCGAACACTCATAACAAAGAGCGATGCTAGCTTCGAGAGGGGGTAGCGAAGTTCAAAGATCTTTCAATACTTGGGTCGACATAATACATACGTGCAAGTGGGTCGTTCCTTCGCCTTTATTGAGCACAACACTGATCGCGTGCTCGGAGGCGGCCAGGTACAAATATAGTTGCTCGCCCGGTATGGGTTTGGACAAAATCTGAGTGTCTGCCAGGTACAATTTTAAAAACTCGAAGGCACTTTGACAATGGTTTGTCCATTGAAACTGTCCTTTCTTTAAAGCATCAAAGAAAGGCTTACACTTATCTCCGGTCCGTGATATGAATCGGTTCGCAGGCTTTACATCCCGCCGGTTTTTGAACTTGCTTCACATTTATGGGAGCTTGCATGTCGAGCATATAGCTTGAATCTTTGATGGATTCGCCTCGATTCCCGTTGGTGACCATATGTCCGAGGAATTTTCCCGAATGAACCCCGGTCGCATTTCTTCTAAGTTTAGCTTCATATTATATGCCCGAGGATATCAAACGTCTGTGTTAGGTGGGCAAGGTGGTCTTCTTTGTGCTCACTTTTGACCACAATGTCATCGATGTACACCTCGACCGTCCGCCCTATGTGTTCGTCGAACATCTTGTTCACCAGCCTTTGATATGTTGCTCCGGCATTCTTTAACCCGAAAGGCATGCGCTTCCAACAAAGACATGTTTTTTTCCGCGCGAATGAGGTGCTTTCCTGATCGTCGGGATGCATAGGGATTTTATGGTACCCGACAAAGGCATCCATGAACGTCATAAGCTCATGCCCGCAATCTTCACGACGGATAATCGATGTGTGGTACGGAAAAATTGTCTTTGGGGCATGCCTTGTTTAAATCGGTGAAGTCTATGCATAACCTCCATGTTCCGTTTGGTTTTCGAGACGAAAGCCACGGTTTGCTAGCCATTTTGGGCATTTGACTTCCCGGATGAGTTTATTGTCGAGCATTTTTTAACCCGGCATCTAAAGTCGGTGATATTTCTCCGGACCGAACTTTCTTCGTTTCTGAATTATTGGGATTTGTGTTGGGTTGATATTGAGGTGGTGGCATGCATGCTTAGGATCGATGCCGACCATGTCCTCATGTGACCAAGCGAACACATCCAAATTTGTTCGGAGATACGAGATCATTTCGGTCCTGAGCGGTTCCGGAGTTCTCGAAGTGATAAAAATCTCCAAACCGGCATGGCCGGGTTTACGGCCATGACGCGGACTCTAAATTACTCAACAGTGTTGCTCGTCTTTTCTTTTTTGTTTCCACCGGGATCTATGTTTGACCCCGGTGCTCATCTTCGACCTCCATAGGGTCGAAACCTATCGAGGTTCTAAGTCCCAGAACTCGCGATCAGATTGTCCATTTGGCAGATCTATACCCATGGGATCTGGGACTGACCGGGTCGCCCGGTGTTCTGTTTCGCCCGGGGGAGTTATGTTTGCTTTCAACGGTGTGTTAGCCGTTGGTTTGAATCTCCGACTTCCCATATTGGTTCTACCATCTTGTGATATTTTGTCTTTACGCACGCACGATAGTAAGCAATCTCGAGCTTTTTTCTGATCGCCCTTTATGCTGCCCGTTTCTTCATGAGTAGGAAATTTAAGACAATAGTAGTAAGTCGAACAAGCTGCCTTAAATTCCTGGATGAATGGGCGACCTAAGAACCCGTTATAGGTAGATGGAGCATCGACGATTACAAAGTCCAAAGATTCTAGTTAAATCAATCTCCGGATTTAAAGTTGACTCTAGCTCGACTCCTAACCTGATCAGACCATAGGGCCGGGTTATAGATTCCCCGAAACCCATGATGGTGTGATCACATGGTTCTATATACACACTTAGATCCCCAACTTGCTTCTCCATTTGGTGCAGAGTGTTAACGAACAGAATGTTCGCATATGCTCCGGTGTCGACCAGGAGGTGATGCACCTTCAAACCGAGAAGACGAGCGCTGATGGTTAGAGAGTCATTGTGGGGGGTGATTATGCCGTCAAGATCATCTTCCGAGAACATGATTTGGTGAGAGGGTGGCGTGCTAGCTGATGTGCTCGCCACATTCACCTGATGGATGTCCTGCATGGCGCGCATTACCATCTTCTTGCGTCTGTTTGATAGGGAAGGCACTTGATAGCAACCCCCCACAGGGCCGTGGTTCGGACGGATCATGTTAATTTCTTGCGGCTATAGGTGCTTTAATGTATAGTTTGTCTACTGCTATCCTTCTATGTTACTTGGTGTGTCCAGCCCCATCCTTCTATGTTTCTGTAATTTTTTAAGCCAAAGCTATTTTTTCCCTCTTCTTCCATTTTCTATTAGTGCTGACATCATTACAAGGCAGTTAATATATTTTCTTTTGTTTTATTTTTTCATAAATCTTTCATGGTGAAGAGTTGGATGCTTACCCTTAGTTTCAAATCCTTGGCAGTTTGGATGCATTTTTGCCTGTTATAGCCACTGTTGTTTGTTGTGGTTATGGTTGGTCTCGCCATATTTGCTAGTTGCTACATTATGATAAATAGGAAATAGTTTTTCTGAGGCACAATGCGTTTTGGTTTTTGTTGCTAAATTTTAAGTGTTGGTGCCTTTTGCAGATAATGAAAGATCCAGAGTGAGAGAATTCCGTCTCATCTAAAAGCTCGAGCTTGTAGAGAGGGTCGGGAATAATCTATTTATTTAATTTCCCTCAACACTCCCCCTCACTCGTGGGCCGATTAATTGTCTCTGCTCTCTGGAGAGGAGGCCCAACAGAGTGGACAATTTAAATGGGTGGAGTGCTTCCACGGGAATCGAACCCACAACCTGGGCTCTGATACCATGAGAGAATTCCGTCTCATCTAAAAGCTCGAGCTTGTAGAGAGGGTCGGGAATAATCCATTTATTTAATTTCCCTCAACACAGAGACTGGAAATTCTCTTGGTTTTGGTTTTACCAGCTATGATTCTTTTGAGGCTTCTGATGCCGCTATTGAGGTGAGCTTTTCTATATCATGTCACACCTGTGCTGGATTAGAAGTTAGAACATTGAGTTGTATTTAGTTGTCATGTTCAAAACGATAAACTGTTGGGTTCATTTGATTGATGGTACTACTTGTGATGTCATACATGAAATGTGAATTCTTCATCTAGAAAGGTGTCAAATCTCTGAGATAAATAATAATGGTACATGGAAAATCTGCCAGTCGGGGAATGACTATTCTTTATCCCTATATTTGTTAGTATTATGGAGTGGTATAAAACAATATCATTTAGACAGCATCGAAGATCAATAGTCTAGACCTGAAGGGGCATTATGATGCTGTGGTAATAGTCCTAAAGTGGCTTCTTACGCCAATGTGGAAACTTAGCTTTTGCAGATTTAGTGTTTTCTTCATAGAATGGTGATAATTCAATTAATGTTAGTAATGACTGGTTTGGGTTCCATTTGGAATATCACAGCTATGAAGATGGGGGTTTCTCTTGTAGGACTTATTACACCTGCACTATAATTTTTTGTCTGATGTGTGCTCTTCATGATTATGTGTATTATGCTTCAAGCGGAAGAAAATGCCGTCTCCTTTCCAATATAACTAGACATTTAAGACCTATAAAATTACTAGTATGCCCTTTTGAGTGTTTCAGGTATATTCTTGTATTTAAATAAATGAGACATCACGAAAGTTAAGAAAATGGCAAAGTGGGAAAAATATTTAATTTCTTTTGAAAAATCAAAAGCGACAGATATCTTGGAAAAAAACATTTTCTCTAAAATTACAATTAAATTGGATTGGAGAGACTATGCCTTTTGAATTACTAATTAGATGGCTCATTTTTAGAAAAACCTAATAATCTTTATTTGTGCAGACGATGAATGGCCAGTATCTGTGTAATCGTCAGATAACAGTGTCGTATGCATACAAGAAAGACACAAAGGGAGAGAGGCATGGCACACCTGCAGGTAAGATTCTTCTATTTTTGTTCTCTCGCGCTCTCTCTCCACACGCGCGCGCGCACACACACACATATATGTATCTGTATTTGTAAGTTGGAATATGTATGGTTTTATTAAATGCAAACAAATACACATTTGATATATTTGTTACTAATGTTGTTCTATCAATAAACTACAGAAAGAGTTTTGGCTGCAAGTAATCCTACTACCCACAGAAGTAGGCCCCACACCAACTTCCCAATCTCTTCCGTTCCCAATTCTCTCAATTGTTTAACCAAAGGAAGATTATAGAAAGCAACGTTGATGTCCTTTTTCGGATTGACTTCGGCGAGGAATTCCGTCGCTTACACGCACTCCTCAGATTCGGCTCCAATCGGAAAAATTCATCAGAAATCGCAATATGAAGAACATCGTTAAAGCGCATAACGGGTGAGAAATCGACGAGCATGGTAGTTGACTCGTTCTCACTCTCACTCATCGCCTCGACCTCCGCCTCGTAGTAGGGCTTGTGGCCATCCAAAGGACTTGAGAAACTGTAGAAATAGGTTCTCCAGTTGCTGGGGTTTCTCTTCCACACACTCCTCCATTCTCGTCGTTTCAGTTTCAGAGCTTTGATTCAACAAATTCTGACGATTTTTTGGAACTTATATTTGGGGGAATCTGATGTTGATTTCGGGAGAGATTTGAGAAATCTGTGTGAGATATAGAATTGTTTTCAGGGAAATCTCAACGTATTCCCGCCAAAAGTCACACCGCGTCTTCTCCTAGTTATCAGTTCGCGTTTTTATTAAGCATACGAATCTTTGTCATATAATTAAACTATAGATTAGTTATTTTATTAGAATGGATACCACGTTATCAAAAAATAAAAAATAAATATATATATATATATATATAATACTTAGATAAAAATCAAATACATATTAAAAGTACTCTTTGGATTCATTTATTATGTATTATTCTATAAAATTTAAAAACACCACCTTAAACTAACTTCTTAAGTTTAATTTTCTTTTTTACATTCTTTTGTAGATATAACACTTAAGTTTTATATAGTTAACTCGATGATATTTATATAGACATTTACGCTTGAATTGAGTGCCCATTTTTTTAACATAAATAAAAAAAGAAACCCGAATTTGTCAATATAATAGATAAACTAAATGAAAATAAATAATGAATTTTGAAAAGTAAAAATAGTTGTATCATATTAGGCACTGCTGTGGAGCTCTTATGATCTTTATTCCAAATTGTGTATTCAACTAGACACATTTATCTCAATTATTAACATACATTCATTTTTTTGATAACACGTTATTCGGCCTAAGCACCGACTCATTCGGGAAACCAAAACAAACCGTCTACTACAAGAGGGGACCCTGCTACAAGCGAGAGTTTAGCTCAATTAACATGCATTCATATCATCATCATATCAAATACGTTAAGAAAAGGAGCAAAAGTAAACATACTGCAACAAAAACCAATCTGGAAGAAGAAAATAACAATATTAATTAGAAACAATTACATATTAGAATCAGGGTGAGAAGTATAATGAGCCATTTTAAGGAGTGTATAAATTTTGTTCCTGTGACTCATCATATGTCACAGTTTACGTCCTCCGAAAAATGTGACTGATAATTCATTTGTGAGACATTATGATGCCTGGCTCCTTTTTGACAATGGACTTCAGGGGCTCCACCTTCCGATGGAAATTCCTGTGGCAACGGCCGGCCCCACACTTATAACTAATACCGAAATCCACTTCGAAGTACTTCTGGCAACCATCGGTCTTACAACCGAGGTCTTTATGGATTTTGCGACATTCTCCATATTTATCGCCCATGCTAATTATAACAAGATCCACCTATATAATGTCTTAAATATTTTCCAGTTTATGGAGATGTGAATTGTGATGTAATGATCATATATATATAGTGGTGATCGTTGGGTTCCTTTTCAAGAAAAAATAGCCTTTTGTCTTCCTCCCTATTTTTCCCCACTTCTCTTTAAATACAGTAATACACTATTAATTCCAGCATTAATTTTTCGAAAGAATTACTTCCAACATAATTCTTAACTTTATATATTCTAGCACTACTACTCCCTTCAAATTCTTTTAGATGTCATTTTACATAACTAGTTTATACCACGTGCGTTGCACGTGACACGTAAGTAGCTAGTAAAACATAATTATAAAAAATAAGATTAGTATTATAGAAAATCAAGACTCCGATGCTTCAATTCTTAAAAAAAAAAATGTAGAGACTTAGCGTAATGAGCATGTATAAAATTCTCTTATTGTTTCAAGTAAAACATATTGAATATATACTAATTAAATAATATAAATATTTTTGATGAATATAAGAAAGAAGCCACCTTTAAAGAAGATTGAAAAATTAAATATCACATAAACTTTTGAATTAAGTGTAATGTTTATTTGACTGTTAATTTACTATAAAATTACTTAGCATGGAACACTATATTATTGGTAGATATGCTATTTATAATAAACACGGTCAATTAAAAAAAAAACACCATCTAATTAATTTGTTGAATTCCACAAACTCGTTATGGTGACGTCTATGCTCACATGCTCACAAGCACGATGAATGAAAACCAATGTCGAAAATTGTGAAACCGCTGATTTTCGATGGCTCACAAATTGACATAACAAACCGAGAATGCCTAATATGCAAATGCCTTTTCTTTTCAGACCCCAAATATCTTGAAGCATTTATTGCAATGCCATTAATTTAAGGGTTTGTCATTTTAGGCTTAGATGAATCCAAACTGTTGAATACGTGAGAGTAGGTTTCATCGTCCCTTCACAATTTTGGTACCTGTAGAAGCTACGAAGCGTTGCCTGAAAAATAAAATCAAAGACAATGAATGGTGGTATAAGTCATACCCTCATACTTCATGTGCAGAATCAGACAGGAAAATGAAGCAATTATCATTGTTCTTGAAAAACTGAGGTTGCTTGATCTTGCATTTGCTAAATTTGAGATCACTTCTTTATCGATTCTTCTGCTACGATTAGCCTCCTCAGACTCAAACCAACTCTTTTAATATGTCAATAATCATTAAGAAGTTACTAAACTCAAGCAACAACTTCATTCAGTTTCTTCCTTTTGTATTGTCAAATAAGATCCAAAAATAACTTTCATAATGTCATCCAATAAAAATATAAAAAAAATTGAATAATTAACATGGCACAAATTTGTAGAACTTTATGGATAAGATATGCAACTGACAATTGCTGCTAGAAATTATAAGACTAAAAAATTCAGTAAATCTTCCAAACAAGCATTGGCCGTTGTCCACCAAACAACACATTGTTTAGAAGGAAAGAACAAAAATGCATCATCACAGGAGTTAATGGTAAAATATGTTTATTAAATCAACTTAAACACCACAGGCATAAAGATATGGAGATAGCAAATTCTAGCACCCATGAAATGCAAAATAAAACGTAAATGAGCAATAAAACAATATACAACAAAAGATATACAAGAAAACATTAATAAATAGTGTTTTGTGCTAGGACTTGAAGAGTAACTATAACTAAATGATATGTTCATAAGAGATAAATAAATCAATAAACATTATGAAAGAAAAATAAAAAGAGAGACATAGGGCAATAAATATGCTTAAAGCTTTTTTAAACTCAAATTTTTTTAACTTTGTGTTAAACTTTTTCTCCAGTAGAAAGTTAGGTGTTCAAGCCAATCAATTATGAGTCTGGTCAAGCATGCTTATTTCATTTGCACAAAACATAAGCTGAGGTTTAAATTTATAATCCCAATTTGCACCCACTTACTTAGAACCACGAGCGCTCAGCATTAAAAAAATGAAACTCACCACGAAAACTATACCTCAAGAATCATATAATGAACAAAAAATATCATCCCAAAAAACAAAATAATAATAATAAAAAACCCAGACATACACACACGATTTAGCTGAGTCACACCAGATATAGATGTTTAAATATTAATAGCATTCAACCCATTATGCACTAAGAAACCCAAACTTCACGAGTTTTTCAATTGAACCTCGAATAAGTAAAACCCGAGATAATTGTGAGTTTAAATGGGTTGAGATACTTACAATAGCTTTTAGAAAAAATCCTTTCCGTACCATTTTCACGATTTTTATCCTCAATAGCTTCTACGCATATCAGAGATGAAAAAACGATATCATGCTTAAGACCACCTGTATTAATGGAACAGGTTCAATCCGCAATGGAAGAAAATAAAGGATGCAAAAGTTCAATAAGAAATGTATTACCATATATATAGAGATGAAGAAAATAAATAAACTATCTAGTGCAGCAGTAACTAATATCTTAATTTTTGAGTTAGTCCTTTTTGAAATATATATAGTAGGAACATGTGGCAGACGAAAACCATGAGAAATTCACATGTAAAATAATAAAAGTCAATACATGCCGCAAGGAAATACGATCTGATAGGATTAATTACCTCATAAGTTGAATTTATGAGAATTGAGGAAAGTAAAGCGTCTGAAGAGACTCCTGCGAAGCAAAGAGAAAAAAATCAAATTAAGAGGAAACACAAGAACAATTACTGCTACAACATCATGTAAAACCACCCACTGCAAAAATTAAAAGCTTTAATAACTAATAAAATGTGTTAACATTGTTGTCAAAGAAAACTTGAAAGCACAAGGGTCATGCCTTTGATCATCAGCTTCAATTGCTCCATCCACTCTAAGCCTCCTAAAGTAGCCCTGTGTAACAGAGCATATTTGAATAAGCTAAAATGCATTGCCTCATTTCCTAGCATAAAACACAAAACACACACACACTCCATACATATATACAAGAAATGTGAGCCACCACCACGAGGTTTGGTAGAGAATTCAGATTTCTAATCCCCTTCCCGACAGTTCTTGATGCAATATGACATGATAATTCGATAAGTTAAGCAGACTGATCTTTTAATAATCGATCCAACAATGGATAAAGTACATAAATTTCTACAAAATTAACAGACAATCAAAATAAGCGGAGTTCGAACTGATTGCAGAATTTGTATTGACAACATATTTGCAAGAAATAAACAACAAAGATCTCAAAGATAGTAAACACAGAAAGATGAAGCAAGGTGTACCTGAATTAACATAAGAAAACCAGTGATCGTCTTCATCCACCGCGCGCCGCCTCCATCATGTGCCGCTGCTAAATAAATAGATAAATTAGAACTTATTAAAATATAAGGGGGTGAGAGTGGGAATAGAAACAAAAACCAAATTTAAATTATTGAAATTGATAGTTATGCTTAGAAATCTAGCAGCAAATGTCCAAACCAGATACTTCACTTTCCATTTAATAGTCCCCAAAGGTGAAGCTCTACATAAAAGCTAAAGTAACACATGAGTTTCACTCGCTTGAGACCATCTTACGGGTAGGTGATCTCATATGTTATCATATTATCACTCACAAGTCTCAAAAAGCTAAACTTTATATCTTGCCCTTTTGTTCCCACTGATAAGTAACAAATGTACAAAATATTGGGACCAAAAGAATCATCATTGAGCAGAAAAATTGTTGTCTATGTAAAAGGTTGGAAAGAACTGAGTTTTGTTTGTTCATCGATAATGTAAATAATACCTGATAGAAAAATGGCCAAAAGCCTGCTTATGATACCAGCGAATAATTCAAAAAAAATAATGTTTAAAGTATACCGATGAAACCTCCAAATTCATCATTTGTGAATAAAGAATAGCAACAAAGTGCAGAACTGTCGAGTGAAACTATCCAAATTTGTCGGAAACACAACTGACACCTTATTTTAAATGAAGAGGATAACTTATCATCAAATTCGGAACAACTCCCAAGACAAATCATATAAAAAGAGAAACTTACTTGACAATTTCAGCAGCATCAATTGTCGCTCCCATTTTGTATCCGCACCTATCCCAAATTTGGATAACTGATTTTGGCAATATTACTCTCGGATCCTTGCTGTTTAAAGCTTTTTTCGTGCCTGTATAAATTCTTCATTAATTTTTTACCACTAACTAAAACCCATATTAGGAATCTTTCAGTAATAATGGTAATAATCAATTAAGCAACAACTTTTCTAGATTTCAATATTATAATTAAAAAAATGCAGCATCTTTCCAGTTGAACAAAATGTGATATCAGATTGCATTCACTCACATACCTTATATCACTCATTGTATTATAATCAAAATTAGGAGACAGGTATCTACCCACAATATGCATCATTACTACTCTCTATGTACTTGACTGTCGCATTCCTCCTCAAAATCACTCCTCAAGAGTCCATTACCAGTAACAAATTTCATAATTCTACACACCAAAATTCCAGCAAAATGTATACAATATTATTTTGTTAAATCAATGCAAAAAATGAAAATATAGAAATTTGTGCAAGAAATCAACAAAATGCACCAAAGTGCCAAAAATATGTGAAAGGAAAAATGAAACAATACGGTACCTATGGAAGTGAAGGACAATAAATTCTTGCTATTAGAGAAACTTACTTGACACTTTCGGCAGCATCATTTGTGGCTCCCATTTTGTATCTGCACCTTTCCACAAATTTGGATAACTCAGCACTTCATGTTGAAATAACTCTTCATCTATGATGTGCCAGTGCAGGCTATTTTACTGAAGAGTCACTCTCCTGTGCACCTCATGCACCAATCCAAATTGGTGCACTCTAAACCCTAACCCCTAAATAATGAACCCTAAATCATATATGAACCATTCGGGCCGGGTGAACCATGAACCACTTGGGCCGAGTGAACCATGAACCACTCGGGCCAGGTTTCGGGCCGGGTCGGGTATTAAAAAAAAATCTAAAACTGACATTAAAGTTAAAAGAAACCAAAATTGAAAAAAGAAAAAAAAGTTAAAACTAAAAAAAAATTAGAAAAAGAGCTTTTAAAATTAAATTGCACCAATTTTATTGGTGCATGTGGTGCACAAGAGAATTTTCCTTTGCTAAATGCAATCATGAGAATATATTAAATTTGGAAAAGTAAAAGAAAACAAATTATACTTTAAAAAAAAAGGAGTACCTTCTGAAATATATTATATTACTTGCTTGATAAATGAATCAAATTAATCTGCTTGATAAATGAATCAAATTCATCTGCTTGATAAATGAATCAAATTCACCTGCTCTTGTTCTCGATTAGAAAGACCCCTTGGAATATCTTATTGTTATTCTATTACATATATTTCGTTTCCTGCAACAGAAATTGCAAACATCATGAGGATGCCAGACACATTTACATTTTCTTGAGCCAATGGGGCAAAAAGACCAGGAAGGAGCCCAATTGTTAGGGGTGAGAATCAATGAATTTCTCTTCCTAGGCTTTTCAATCTCTATATCTTCCATCTTTTCTTCTATAGGATGCACTCGAAGGAGACAATTAACCAAATAATAAAACCATATATAAAACTCAGAAACACAATTCCCAGAGTCAAAACACAAAATTTGCATATTCATGATTGTAGTCCTATAGGCAATTTCTAACCAATTTATTTTACTTTTAATATATCAAAGCCATTGCATATAATGATCCCCAGAATTGAGAATCATCAGCAAAACACTTCAACTTACGTCCATCTTTCCAACCTAATTAACCAGTGATAAGAAAATAAAAATGCAGAATTAAGGTTACCTAAATTAGATGAGCACGTGCAGGGATTTGAGCTGCTAAATCATTAACAGAAGGCACGTGATCATCACAAATTGCATCAACTTCATCGAAAAATTAATAAAGTTGTGAGTACAGGTTTAAATATAAAATCCTTATTTCAAAATTAATATCCCTTATTTGCAAGATAGATCAAAGATGATACCTTTTGGTACAGACATATCTTCCTTGCCCTTATTTTGCTTTATTTCCTCACGCTGTGTCGTCGCGCCACCGTTTGCCGTTTGATTTCTATCTGCGGTCACCGCGACCTCCACTCCATCGAGGGCTCTTGCAATAACATGCCTGTGTTTTGCTCGTATCAAGTGATCTGTAGCCGTTCGTCGTGCCATCCCATCTCTCAAGCGGTGTCGCCTGTGGTTGCTCCACTTTTTAAATAGTATAGATATAGATATAGATATATAATAAAGGTCAATTAATTATAGTTCTTTCTACTTTATTCTTAAAAATTAAAATAATTACTTTAAGATATAAATAAAAATATCTTAAATAATAATAATTTATAAAGTCTTTTTTAAAAGTTTCAAAACAATTAATTAAAGGTATAAGAGAAAATTGATATTTTCTTGATATCAGTGCATTGATTTAAATGATATGTATTTTGAATTGAAGCAAGTAATATATTTCGATAAAAACTTGTGTGAACTCGAGTTCACGGTGAACTTTATTTTTTTAATATTAATATTATGTACAAACATCATCACTATTACATAAAAAAATATTACTATTATGCACAAAAATTATCACTGCCTGAAAAATATAAAGTATTTTTTAAACATTGATATATTTTGCGTATAATAATGATAATTTTGCATATAATAATGATAAAATTCATGTATAGATTTTTTTTCACAAGAGTATTGTTCATATATCTCATGTCGTTCCTAAGGAAAAAAAAGGTATATTTTATTGATAAACTTAAGAAAATGGTTGAATTTTGAATAGAAATAGGAAGTTGAGATTAAAAAGAAAAACACCAACTGGATTTTTAGTCATTTGATCTTTTAAAAAATTCCACAAGCTTCGATTTCAAAGTGCAATTTTTATTTATTAATTTCAATCTTTTTAGCTCTACAATGCATATGCAGACTGTAATCCATAATGATTAAGAATAATGAAATAACACAAACTCTCATGTAAAGTTTGTTCACACTATAAATTAATGCATTTACATTTATAAATGTAAATATCGATTGATAAATGTTATGATAGAACCAATAATAATAAGGTAGTGTTTTCAAAATTTATTAAAACGCTAGAATCATTTATTTATTTTAAAATTTTGGTCATACTTACTTTAAAAAATTAAAAGTGATTCTCACTATCCCAAAATGAATTGAAAATAGACCCGAGTAGAAAAATGAATTGATTCAGCTGGAGCAATTTATTCAAAGAATCTTAAACACGCGTATAACCGAATCGACACCATCGCCATTACATTTCAGACTTGAAATAAAAATATAAGTCAACTATGCATCTTGACCAATTTGGCAATTTGGCTCCTAAGTTGTAGATTGCATGTATATTTCATGCTCTAAATGTTTGTGTACATGATTGAGCAGGAGAGATGGCGGATGGGTCGATTGGACCGACCGGAGTGTCCAAGGAGAGAGCAGATGAGTATAAGGGGAAGGTCACTGCTTACGTCATCGTCGCCTGCCTTGTTGCTGCCATTGGTGGATCACTCTTTGGTTATGATATTGGAATATCAGGTACTAATTCTTGTTTAATTACACCAATTTATTCTCAGGAAACAAGATTCATGATTAGGAATTTGGGATGTTTTGGGGAAAATTTTACCTATTTTTTTAATTATGTAATGGTCGAATGAAAACGCAATTCAAGTTCTGGGCTTTTTGTGTGATCAATTTCTGATGCGGTTGAAAAAGATGTTGAATATTCCAGTACAGTGATATAGTAGTTGGGGCAGTCACCCCCATACATGTACCAGTGAGTACCTTTTTAGAAATAACATAAATATAGAGACATGTATATGCCAAAAAGAAAGTAGAGTGCTTGACTTTATTCAAGATGTCACATGCCACTCATATCAATTATCACATCTAGTGTAACTTATTGAAGTGGAGAAACAACTAGTTTATAGTTTTAATGACAGATTCCATCTAATACCTGATGATTTTAGGATGAAACTTCAATTGAATTAACCAGTGTTATTTTGTCCTAAAATGGGTGTGCTTCAGTGTCCTGAATTTCTACATGGTTTTAAAGTAGACCCAATGCTAGAGCTGCACGGAAATCGGCGGTTTGCCAGTTTAAATCGGAACCGATTTGGTAGGTTTTGTTTAGAAACTGTGATCGAAACCTTATTTCATCCTATTTACGGTTAGAGATTTTAGAAACCGAAACTTGCGAAAATTAGAGTGAAACCGGCAAAAGTGGCAGTTCGGAACTGAAACCGCCAATTTGAAAATCGAACCAAAACCGGATTTCTGGTTTGGATTTTCGAACCGTTGCACACCTCTTGGCTCAAGTTGGCACTCTCCAGAAAAAACAACAACCCTGATTTGCAACTGAAAATAAGACCAATATCATGTGTACATCATAATGATTTCATAAACTAATCTGATGTTTAAACAGGAGGAGTTACATCCATGGATGGATTTCTTGAGAAATTCTTCCCCACAGTGTACAGACAGAAACAACATGCTCATGAAAACAATTACAGCAAGTACAACTACCAAGGCCTTGCAGCGTTCACGTCGTCTCTCTATCTTGCTGGCCTGGTGTCATCCTTAGTGGCATCCAGTGGCGGATCCAGGATTCAAAATGCGGGGATACATTTGAGTATAATTTGAAATTTAGGGATACATTTAAGTATTTTTTTTTCTAATTATACATAATAAAATACAATTTTATTTTTTTAATACAAAGAATAAAGAGGGGTACATTTCATTTTGGGGTACAAATGTACCCCCATGTACCCCTCTAGATCCGCCACTGGTGGCATCTCTCATCACACGAAAGTATGGCCATTATATGTGGTGGCATAAGCTTCATGATCGGAGCAGCTCTAGACGCCTCGGCTGTCAATCTTGTTATGCTCATTTTAGGCCGGATTATGCTCGGAGTTGGCATTGGATTTGGAAACCAGGTAATAACAACCAAATTGTAAAATTCTTGTATAGTGCAACCGTACATAACTAATACTTTTCAGTGAAATAACTAATACTTTTTTAAAAAACACTTGAGTGGTGGTGTGTATACAAGTTTTGTCTTAAAGCTAATTCTATGTCTCTAATGTTTGAAGGCAGTGCCACTATATCTATCAGAAATGGCACCAACTCATCTCAGAGGTGCTCTCAATATGATGTTCCAATTGGCAACAACACTCGGGATATTAACAGCAAACATGATAAATTATGGCACGGGGAAGCTCGAGCCATGGGGATGGAGACTCTCTCTGGGGATAGCAGCAGTGCGGCTGTCCTGATGACAATTGGAGGAATCCTGCTTCCCGAAACGCCCAACAGCTTGATTGAAAGAGGATTCCAAGAGAAGGGTAAAAAAGTACTGGAGAAAATTAGAGGCACGAGTGATGTACATGCAGAGTTGGAGGACATAATCGATGCTAGCGAGTTTGCAAACTCAATCAAGCATCCTTTCAGAAACATTCTTGATAGGAGGAATAGGCCGCAGTTGGTAATGGCGATTTTCATGCCCACTTTTCAGATTTTGACTGGGATAAACTCCATTCTTTTCTACGCACCGGTGCTGTTTCAGACCATGGGATTTGGACAGAACTCGGCGCTATACTCCTCGGCAATAACAGGGGCGGTTCTTGCTTCGTCTACCTTCATTTCTATTGCAACAGTCGATAAATTGGGGCGTAGAGTTCTGCTGATTAGCGGAGGAATACAGATGATCATTTGTCAGGTATTTAAAATTAGAGTCGGCCTTATGTAAACCAGTTTAACTGTTTACCTGTTTAGCAACTAATACTTTATAATAAAACAACTAATACCTTTTAATGAAACAACTAATACTGTTTAAAAAATAGAAAATGCAAACCAGTTGCATGGTAAAACTGGTTTGCACAAGAGTTTGCATCAAAATATATTGTTTATGTAAATATATGCGCTGGTGAAAACAGGTGATAGTTGCAATCATACTGGGGTGAAATTTAGCAGTGAAAAGGAGCTTTCGAAGACATTTTCGACACTGGTGGTAGTGATCATCTGCTTGTTCGTGGTGGCATTCGGGTGGTCGTGGGGGCCGTTGGGGTGGACCGTGCCGAGCGAGATATTCCCGTTGGAAACAAGATCGGCGGGGCAGAGCATAACGGTGGCGATAAACCTCTTCTTCACTTTCATAATAGGACAAGCCTTCCTGTCCCTTCTATGTGCTTTCAAGTTTGGGATTTTCCTCTTCTTCGCCGGTTGGATTACGATCATGACCATTTTCGTGTACCTGTTCTTGCCGGAGACGAAAGGTGTTCCCATTGAAGAGATGATTTTCTTGTGGAAGAAACACTGGTTCTGGAAGAGGTATGTGCTATAGGTAATTTGGAGCTCCACATTTAATGCCTTCATCTACAATATTTAGGGAAAATTACTCCCTAATACCATTCTTCGTCTACTCTTACTCTAAGGTGCTACACCTTTTTGGTCTTACTCCAAAGTCCAAAATATTACAATTCTACCCTCACTCAACACCTTGCTAAATAACACCCCGGTTACTCCACCTCCCAACACTCCCAATATTCTCTCTCCTCTCATTTAACCTCCCTCCCCAAAATTCTACCCCAAACAAATCATCCACCTTCTTACCACTACCGCTGCCCTCTCCCCCACCCCAAACAACATCCACCACACCCTTCCCTCCCCTGTCACCGTTCGCCCTCCTCCCAACAAAAGAGCCTCTCAAGCCGTCGGCCCAGCCGTGCGGGTAACCCAGTGTGAGCGGCTTTAGATCTGGGCGTCAACTCGGTGGTCTGTTTTGATGGTAGTTGATTGACGTTGGGGGAGTGCAGGGCCTACTTTGAGTATTCTGAAGGGGGTGAGTCCTTTGTGTATTTAGGGTGTAAGAATGAGGATGGTATTGTGTATTGGGCTATCGAGGTGAGTGCGCTGGTGAAGGAACTGGTGGACAAGGAAGAGAAGAAGGATCTGTACCCCAAGTTCGCGTTCGACGACTACATGAAGCTCTATGCAGGCCTCAAGTTCCAGGCTAAGGAGCCCAGATTCGAAGCCTTCAAGAATGGAACCCCTGCTAATTTGGGACAAGTTGCATCTGCTTAATTGCTGGTTTTACTTAATTGAGTGATGAATAATATGGTGTGTTTGGGTTGTGCTTACTAGATAGCTATATTACTATGTAGATGATGCTTTACTTGGAATTAAGACGATTTGTGTATGTTAATTGGCATATTATTTGGATGATGTACTGGTTATTAATTATATATTCAATCAAATAATTCTTATTAGTTAGCAGGTTTTTCCCCTGTTGCAGGTTATGTTGTTGTTTAACTAACATTGCTTGCTATCGTTCTTGAAGTGTCTGGTTAACTTTTTTCTAAGTGGCTGCATTTCTTCCTAATATTTGGATGTGGTATTCTTTGGTTTCATGTTGATCAGGCCCGAGCTTTGTTAGAATGGCATGCCCGTATTCATGGTTATCATTTTTCTAAGTGGCTGCATTTCTTTCCTAATAAGTGTGCAAATTTTTTTTTGGGTGTTTAGAATTTTTACAAGTGTGCAAAATATTTTAGGGGAGTGCAGATTTTTTATGGGTATGCAGATTTTTAAATAAAAGGATAGATGATTAACAAAATTGGGTATGCAAAATTTGTTACAGTTGTGCAAAATTTTTAAATAAATAAACAAATAATTAAAAAAAATGTGTGTGCAGATTTTTTAAATAAATGAACAGATAATTAAAAAAAATGTGTGTGTAGATTTTTTTACGTGTGCAGAATTTTTTACGGGCGTGTAAATTTTTTAAATTAAAGGACAAATGATTAAAAAAAATTGGATTGTGCAGATTTTTTTGACTAGTATTAAAAAAAATAATTAAATAAAATTATAGTTAATCAAAATAAAATTTGAAATATGCAAAATTTTTGGTTAATATTTTATTTTTGAAAAGAAATAATTAAATAAAAGAACATATAAATAAAGAAATTCAGTAAAATTCAAAATTCAAATTCTACATATTATTTTATACATAAGGGCAAATAAGACATTTTGGTCCAAATTTAGCACCTTAAAGTAAAGACTAAAAAGTAATGCATCTTAGAGTAAATATATTTTATAAATGACACAATAGTAATTGTCCCTTTTTTTTAATCGTTAATTACAAAGAGAGTATAAAATAAGTTAGTTGGTGATAGGAAGCTCGCGGTTGTGATCGATCTTGTCTAAATTCTGAAAATCATTGGTGTCAACAATCCATTACCAGGAAACAAAATATATACATGAAAGAAAAGAAACATCACAAACCAAACCAGGGATGAAATATCGCGATATATCCGCGAAATATAACGGATATATCACATTTTTTAACTATGCGATATGGATTTCTCATGTAAATTTTTTCTTACCGTGAACAGTGCAAATATCGCGAAATATCGTAAAATATCGCAAAAAATCGGGAAAAATCGAGAAATATCGTGATATTATTACAGTTTTTGATATTTTTTTAAAATTTAATTGGATCGTGGGTATGGGCACTAATCATAGTGATATGTCTCAAGATTTATATGCTTCTGACACATATGCGAGTTCGCTGTTTGATTGGAATAATCAAAATGTTTTTCATCGCCCACCTCCTCAAATGTCTTATGAAGGTCAAAATGTGTATCAACAAAATACTTGGGTCATGGCACAATATCCAATTCATGGTGAAGCAGTTGGAAGAGATATAGAAACATATAAATGACATGTGTTGTGCATAATTATATCTATGAGTACTTTAATGTGATGAGTTGACACCAGCATTGTTTGGATAGAGATGTCATTTCATCTTCTATTTTTGAACCTCATAAGTCATCATTTTGGTACTAATTATACTTTATCATGTAATTTTAGTCATTATGTATTGTATTGTCAGTTATTTTTTGAAGGACAATGACTATAAATGGTGACAAGTGTACAAATTATATATTAATATCAAATAAAATTATTTATTTATTTATTGGGTATTTACTAAATTAATTCTCCAAATTAAATGATTGATATTTAATATATACACGGTTCAAGTCAGTCAAATTTTACAAGCACTTGAATACTCGTATATATGTGGCGAATCGGACTGATATTTGGTCATAAATAGAAGAGAATAAATGACAAATTAATCAAATTAAATGATTTGTGTTAATTATGCCATCAAAATCTCTTCGACCAATCTTAGGCCACCACGTGGCACCTCATTTCATGAAATTTGGTCACCCTCACCCTATAAATAGGGGCCAAACTTCATCATTCAAAAAACAGAATTTCAGACAATTCAGACGAGCAAGACGAGAAGAGTCCAAAGCTCCCTGCAACCGTTCTCTAAGATTTGAAGCAGCTTCAAAGGTGTTATTCGTGCAAATCAAGCTAGAAACGACGTTCAATAAGAGATTAAGGCTCGAAGTCCCTCCGATTAGACGTTTCTTCAAAGACAAACTTTGAAGATTTGAAGGCATTCTTCACGAAACCATCCAGAAACGACTCCAAATCCGAGATTAAGGTGCTGAGCCCCTCCGATTCGGCGTTTCTCCAAAGACGTTCTTCGTTCAACCCCTTGAAGATTCAAAGATCTTCATCAAATACTTGAAGATTCAAAGCTCGTTCTTCATCAAATTCGAAGGCGCTCATCTAGAAAATCTTCAAAGGCCACGTTCGATCCAAAACAAGACATTCAGTCCTTGAATCGACGTTTCAAATTCATCACTTTAACTCCAGACAAGATTAAGGCGAGGACCGTTACAAAAGTCGTCCAAGTCAAGGACAACGTCAACGAAGAGAAGAATCAGATGAAAAATTAGAGTTCGAACCCGCTAAATTCAACATTCAAATTTGAGAAATTCAAGTAGTAAATCATTTTTCTGTGTTTTATATTAATTCACGAAATTTGTACTTACAAGTAGATTTTATTTTGCCAAACAAAATTAAGGAGTTTATAAGCTCTTAAACAACTTATAAGCTGTTGTTTTAAAGAGCTTATAAGCTATGCCAAACGGGCCCTTAACTTCAACGGTGATCTCATTCCGATGAAAGCCTCTATGGCAGCCGCAAACGGCGCAGGTTAGCGCAGACAAACCGTTTTTGCCAGCAGGCGTGAACTCTTGGCAACCGTCCACCGAGACCTTCGACTTGAAATCATGAATCTTGTGACACTTTGTGTAAACTACCTCGGTCTCGTATTTGACGGTGGGGCCTACCTTCCTGTGGAAGTTCCGGTCGCAGTCGCAGACGCAACACATTAATCCAACGTAATCCTTGGCCATGAATTCCTGGCAACCGTCAGTTTTCCCACCGAGCTCTTGATGGACCTTGTGGCATTCTGCGTATTTACCTTCCATCTCGATTTGTATTAACAAATATGAGAAATGAGGAGACTTGTAACTTGTAAGATAATATTGTTTCTCTCCTTTTCCTTTTTCTTTTCCTCTCTCTTTTCCTCACCTATTCTTTGAAGGATGAGTGCACTTCTTGGTGAAGTGGGGTTTATAAAAGTATGGAGTATTCTTTCTTTCTCATTCTCTTTCCAACTTTTCTATCTTTAATCCCAACATCTCTCTTTTAATATGCTATGCCTAAGTAGTCGTTCACTTTAATGGTGGGCCGTGACAAAGTCGAAGTGTTGAGTTTGTGTTAAAATAAAAGAAATTTGTCTTGTCCCATATCGGATTGTGATAAAAAAAAGAGGGACTTTCTAATGATATTTAAGAAGTCTATGAATCTTTGATACAAGTGCAATAAAATACTAAGTACACTTTAGTCTTGTGTTTGATTCTTGTCAAATTCATTTTCTTGTGATAAATGTGAGAACCAATATAGACTTGTAATAATGTAAGTGTGTCAAGCCGGGGGAGAGAAAATCTTTGTGATTATAAAAATTGGGGGGAAAGCTTTAAGCACTACAAAAAAAAAAAGTGATTTAACGAGGAAATTAGTGAGGGTAAAAGAACCCTCGGTATTTACCGAGGGATAAGGTGCAAAGTGCAAAATAAAAAAACTCTAAGGTTCAAATGCAACTTTTTGGTATAAAGTGCAGCTTTTATTTCAAACAAAGTATAGTTTTTTGTGCACCTTAGAGTAATAAAAAATTGCATTTGTACCTTAGAGTTACTACTTCCTATTTTGTGCACCTTAGAGTCATTATCTCATAAAAATTTATCATAAAGTGTTGTTTTTTTCATGGCCCGGAGTTTTCCTCCAATGATAAAATTTTTCACGTTAAATTCTTGTGTTGTTTCTTCTTTTATTTCTCGTTATTTCATTTTTCTTTTTTTACTTGATGTGAAGGGGGAGGGGGGTGGAGTTTCCCCACACAAAGAATTTTAACATATGACATCGGAGTATATATAATAAAAAAAAAACCAAAAAAAATTAGACACCACATCTAAATTAGAATTATTTTTTATTATCATAATTGTCATTTTTGGTCGGATTTTACTTTTGTCCATCAACTTTTTTAGAATTTAGATGGTGGTACACATTAACTATAAATATATAAACAAAAACGATTTGGATCCGGTGTTCTCATGCACCGTGTTATGCAATAGAACACATTGTTCTATTATGTATTTAGATCAATTGTAGTACGTACAGTATTGTGTTGTGCATTTAAAAAAATATATAATAGAGAAAGTGAATTTATACAACACCAGATCCATGTTTAAATAAAAATACTACAAGGCCATCCACTTTATAGATTAGTGTGTATATATATATTGTTATTTAATGACTTAAATAATAAAGTGAAATTGATATACTAGATTGACTTGAACAAATTTTCAGAGAGACCGAAAACATGAGTAATAGTGTAGGTCCCTTAACGGTTAAGTGAGGCGGTCTAGAGGGAGGGTGAATAGACTTAAAAAACTTTTCGTCTTGTCAGTGTGAGCGGATAGCTTTGATCGAGTCGCGAGTGAATCGGTTTGGTCGATAACCAACTTCATGAACGCTGAAAAGCAGATCAGTTCGGTAACTATCAGATTAACTGATGTGTGCGGAAGCTTAAGTTTTACCCGTGTGAAAAACCAGTTTGTATAAATCAGATTCCAAGTTTTATCTTTTTAATCGGATGACGTAAATATCAAAACCGGTCCGTCGGATCGTGCTTTGGTGCTATCTCGATCTTAACTTAGAATGTATGCGCTTTAAGATTGTGCGATGTGAGAGCAGTTAATCAAAGCAAAGAAAGGCACACAAGATTTATAGTGGTTCGGACAAACCCATCCCTACGCCCACTCTTCCCTTTCACAAGGGGCACCAACTTAACCGACTTAACCGACCGACTTAGTTTAGTGTGTTAGTCCAACACAAGACACCAACAGATGTTTTAAGAGTTCTCACTCAACCGATCCTTAAATCAAGATAGAAACCCTAGACCGAATCTTGCTAAACAACTTATCCTAACTTGGGGTTTGGGTAAGATTGTTGAGGTTCCAACTATGAAATCTTTCCTTGCGCATGCCAACTTAAAAGCTAGATGAAAAGATTTCTTGCTAAGAACTTATGGGATGAACACAATATAAAATAAGCTTGTTGTTGTGTTCTTCGTATGGAAATCGACTATAGTTTGAGCTTCTTGATTATTTTGTTTGTCCAAGCATTTCCGTGTATCACTCTGAAGTGATCCCATATTTATAGACCTTGAGATCAAAGAGCCGTTGGAGAGCAATTTGAATCTCGAGTTATTTTAGGTAGACTTGCAGTTTGATGTGGCGTGCTTCAGAGAACGGCATGGCCGAAAGCGTGAATGTGTATTTTATAGCCGTTTGAGAGAGCAACATCGAATCCCGAGTATCGGCTCTGCTCATACGTGTCTCTTCCTTATTGATGGAAGCCTTGCTTTGCGGTGTTGTTCCTCCAACTAAGGTTGGTATTCTTCTTGTTTAGATCGCAGACGATGATAAGATGAAACATCGCCATCTTATCTTATGAAATTTGATCGGTCTGAATCGATCACCACCGATAGAGTCTTCGGCGCGCCGTTGACTTAGCTTCAACCGGGCCGACTCACTACCGATGTAGGTCTTCGGTCTTATCTTCCGAAGTCATCTGATCTTCTAGTATTCGAGGTTTGAGCTTCATGACTTCCACTGAGTTATCTGACTAGATCAGTTCGATCTGATCTTCCGTTCTGGTTTAACGTTCGCCTGTTGATATCGCCTTTCTTCGATTCTTCAGATTCGACCTATACATATTGAGTTCCCCCTCAATATGTGACCTATCTATTACATCAGTTTTTCTATACAATCATTATCAACTGGTCTCCTATAGCAGTAATGTAAACATCAGTCAGCTAACAGGTCTGACTGGTCCTATTACATGTGTTTTTGGAACTTTCATCAAAACTATAAATTTCCCAACAATTTCCCCCTTTTTGATGAAACCAAAACACCTGAGAAACCAAACAGTTGATAAGTATAGAACAGTTAAAGAGCAAGTAATCAGAAGACAAAGAGATTTTGTCTTGGGATCAGAAAAATAAACTTTTCATTAGATATGTTGATTACATGTTACATCAGAAAAGTTTTGAATTTAAAAAGCAGCTGATCCCCAGACATCTTCTGATTCTTCACTCCTTGGGCTTGTATCCTTCTGGCATTTCTCTTTGGTCTTGTGGAACGTTGAAAATCTGATAGAGTTTCCATTTGACATCAGTTGTCCGCACTTGATCGGGTTATATGCGATTTGCTCAAGATGTCAAAGTAGAATCTCTCAAATGCCACTCATCAAATGAGCCATCCGCCTTTCTTCGAGTATACTAATGATCATACTCTTGGCGAGATATCTTTACATTTATGAGCTTGGCCTCATTTTCCGGATACTTCGAAAAGTCCGATATTTATTCTCAGAACCGGGTTGAGGAACTCATCATCCGGGTGATTCTTCTTTGTGGAACAAGATCAAGGACAAAGGCATCAAGAAGCCATTCACTTCGATCTTATTCCATTCCTCAAACCTCTTAGCGTGTGCAAAGCGGCTTTTTGGTATGATCTCGCGACTTTTTGCCGGCAACCGAGGTTACGTGCAGATTTTCCAAATCGATCCTTTCTTAGCCCTTGATTTGAACTTCGCTTCAACCCTTCCTTGTGCCCGTTTTTACGCCTTTCTTTCTTCTTCACCATCCGCTCTTTGGACAATCTTACAAATAGTTCCTTATCACCAGATCCGACTAGTCGCTTAGCGTCCGTGACTTTCCGGTCCGAGTAATCGGGTCCAGATTTTGATGTCCCAAAGACCAAGCAGCAAATTTCTTGCAATTGAGCTTTGTCCATGGGCCTTATCCGTATGAATCGAGATCTTCCGATGTGTCGGGTTGGTTTCTCAGATCCTTCCCCTTTTTGGTTTGATCAAAAAGCGCGTTGAGGTGGGAAGTCGAGACCCAAAGTTGATCGATAATGCCCGATTCAGATCATTAGCGATAAACCTCAAGTTTGAGTCAAGTAGATTCTCGAATAGCTTGTAATCACCTTCTGTCTTGGCGATTTCCATTGTAGCAGAGTGTCCAAATCATTTTGTCAAATTTCTTCTTACGATAACTCGAGCCTTTTTCTCGAGGCGTCGAAAAAAAGAAGATTGATTTTGATCCACTGCTTTGAAGATGTCATCAATCGATTTTTTAAGCTCGGCCAGACATGGTGGTCATGGATTGGGAGAACCGATCTCGATTGCTTCGATTTGTTTGAGACTAATTTGTCTCGATCGCTTAAGACTCCCTCAATCTCTTCTTTTCGGAGATCTTTGAGACAAGATTTGATCTCCCGGTTGATCGATGGTGATTTGAGATGTAGGAATTGGATCCATCACTTGATCGAGTTCGCTTGTTTGTGCCTCCGGTGGTTGGTCGTGAACTCGCAGCACACAGTTCCACTTTCATCGGCAGCCTCAGCATTCTCCATTTCAAATATTTTCGGAGAGCTTGAGCGATCTCGACTTTTCTTCTTCCGCAATTCCAACTTCCCGCGGATCGAGCTTTCACAGATTTATCGATATGAGCTCACCGGTGATCCCACTTTGGCGGACTTCCTCATATCGGTCAAAATCTGCGAACTCATCCGCACCACCCATCTCTGCTCAACAAGTAAGATAAGATCCGAGAAGCTTTTTAACTGAGATCTCTCCGGTGAGGATCTCCATGACTTCTTCTCCGATAGCGGGATGGGCGACCCGCCAGGATACGCCTCATCAATCTCTCGTTCAATTCTTAGTCCGACCATTTTTCCGCTGATGGTCTTTGTTGATCTGGATACAGAATTATCTGTCCAGCATTCTCGTTGGATGAGATGTGGAAGCTTCTGGTTGTGCTTGAGTCGGCGGAAGTTATCTCGATTGGTTCGACCAGCAGCCGTTCTCTGCAGAGTGGCGAGTTATGTCTGGTTCAGTTCATGAGCGTGAACTGGCGGGAGAGACATGCTCGGACCTTTTAGTCCGAGCGGTGAATCAACTTTTGAGGTTGAGGAGAAGGAGATTTATCGAACGCTTCTACCTCGGATCGTTTTTGGCGAGCCCTCGGTTGAAAGCTTGCTGTCCCGATTGTTCTTTGTTGCGCAACAGATTGCATTAAAGGCGCTCTTTCTTCTTCCGACCATCTTCTAGTGCTAGAGTCATGGTAGCTTGCTTTGCTTTCTTTTTGGCCTCTTCTCCGGCCTTCACCATGCTGCGTTTTTTTTTAGGAGCAACCGGTGTGGATGAGGCGGCTTTTTTGCTCTTTCCTTTCTTGATTTTTGTTGGGTGGGCTCCTTTGTCATCGTCTGGTGGCCCATATATAACCGGGTTGATGAGAGGAAGGCATTGTAGGACTTGATCCATTCGATTCCATTCGGTAAGCTTGGCGGTTTGTCCTTCAATATAACCGCAACCTTGTTGAGATTCTTGACTCTTTTTTCGAAAGACACGCTGGATTCATTGACTCCAAATTTTTTCGTGTTCTTGGAGCAAGATGGCTTTTCGAAGCCGTGCGATTGATGTTCAGGCCCCATCAATTATTCTTTGCCATCTTTGTACATTTTGACCGATGTGAGAGCATCCGGGCTAAATGAGATTCCCATGATCGTTCTTGACGGAATGTCAAACAACAATCTGACTTTCTTTTTGAGCATTGGCCCGATGAATCCGGCTTTACGATGTTTATCCGCCTCTCTTAAGAGCTCCTCTCGATTTCTTCGTCCTCATTCTCCCCTCAGTGTGCGGTGAGATTCGCCCCTTTGGTAAGCCGAACAGACGAGTGATGTCTACGCATTTGTCGGTCCGATTTCTTCTCCGTTGTTGATGATTTACATCGGTTAAATCTCTCGGTTTTTTTCAGATCCACACTCAAATTTCGCAAGAATTGTAGTGCTTCATCTTTGCATCACCGGATTGCGTGGAGCGTGAGCAATATGTTTCGATCCGGCCTTCTTCGAATTTGTTCCACCTCCATGGATTCAATCCTCGGTGGTTCCAAACCGAACGAACTTATCCTCAAAGATCTTCGTTGCCCCAGATAGTTGCACATGATCTTTCCTAGTCCATGAGTTGCCATCTACAGGTGAGATAGACTCATTAAATTTGTGCATAATCAATATCAATATCATACCGCGGAAAACAAGAGGCAATGAAGCATAAATTCAAAAAAAAACTTTTGAAAACAATGTTTTTAACGGAAAGAAAGATTCATCATTAAGCTTAAAAGAAAATATTACCAGATTCAAATTTTCAGAGAAGATTTTGAACTCTAAGAAATCATTTTGAAACGTAGAGAAAATTTGAAGTTGTTTTTCAGTGAAAATAATGCAAGTTTGTGAAACAGAAAAACTCTGGTGAGGTTTGATGAATCTTATATAGAGGCGGAGGGAACAATAAGACAAGATTTGGAAGATCAAACGTTTTGAAAAGATTGTGCGCTCCAGATTTAGCGGTTTTTGATCGTAGGGTCGAAAAAAACGCACGCATAAAAAAAAACTTTTGGATTTAAAAAGCACGATCAAATAGCGGTTAATACATGTACCCCACGTCCGCATTAAATGATTTGCGAGCACACGTCACAAGGATAAGGGTACAAGAAGGCAAATAATATCGATACGATCCGATAAATAAGTAAAGAACAAGAGAAAAGAGATACAGATTCGGGTTGATCGATATTGTAATCACTCAATATTACTTGTCAATGTTGATTCCACTTGTTGATCTTAATCATTCTGCCTAAGCCTTAAGAAATTTCCCAACTGATCCTTTCAACTGATCTTCTCCAGTTGCATCTGATTTGTTGAAACTTCAGTTTAGCCGATCTTTTCCTTGAGTACGCCCGATTTCCCTTTTTGATCCTCCCTTGATCGCTTGAAGTTCCCTTCAACTGATATTTCGACATAGACCGATATATCCGATTTATTGGAGTTTCAAGCTCACCGATCTCTCATCCGATCATGCTCGTAAGTAATCGATTTTTGGTTGACCTCATCCGATTCTATTCAGATTAAGCCAATTCTTGGGATAAGTGTTACCGCCAAAAACTTAGTCTTGAGTAGTAGCTTCTATTCCTAAGTAGGCGTGATTTGACATCTTTAGAAATATCGTCCCGAATCTCTCGATATGTCAATCAACCGTAAATTTATCCAATTATCGTCGCAGATTTCTACACTGTCCTTTTGATGCAAATTTCGGATAGGCTTTTTGAAATGGAAATTGCATTTGCATCCTTGCTTGGCCTCTATAAATTGGACCAATGTTTTACACAACATCACCCATTCACCATACTTATCTTCTTTGTAAGAATCATGTATCTTGGTGAACCCTTGTTTCCTTCAAATTGAGACTTTCGGCAAACACTTTTACACCCTTTTTATATGGTTTCACCTTCTCAAATCAACCCTTTGCATCCCTTATTGTGTTTTCTTCATCATCTTCGATTTCACATACGATTCTCGCAAAGCTTCTCTACCACCGTATACGGATCTGCTTTGTTGCAACCGAGAAGACACTTCTCCTAACCGTATGCACCTTGTGTGTCTATCTCGATGACGAACGGAACCATCGACTTAGTCTCGGTATAAAATATCGAACACATGTGCCCATGAGATCCGACGACCAACTCTTTTGGCACACGTGCTCCATTTAACAAATTGGAGAGCCCTACTACTCTTTCTTTTTAGGGCTCCAAAGCAAGAATCCTATCAAGGTCATTGCCGCTCCAGCTTTTTCTTGATCTTCAAATTTTTAGACCGCCTTGGGATTCTGTTTTTTAAAGCCTTTCTCACCCCTTGTTAAGTGGGGAAAATGAGAGTTTAAAATCTCTCTTTTCCTTCACTTCGGGGTTAGGATGAAGGTTTAGGGTTATAGGTTTAGGATTTTGGTTAACATTTATGTACCGACCTCAAGTCTTCTTTGTACTTGTAACTCGTAATGTAACCTCACCTTCGGTTTTTATCAATGAAAAGTTCTCATTATTTCATCGTTGTGTAAATTCACCTTTTTATGCGATTGTTAGCTCTTAATCTCTGAATCTTGCTTGTTGAATATCATTAAATCGATTCACAAAGAATTACTATAACCAAATTGATTTAATCGATAATCCTTTAAACCGAGCATTTTCCTTTAATCGATAAACCTTGAATCGATCGGTTCTTTTAAACCGATAGACTTTAAATCGATAAACTAAAATCCGATCGATTCCTTTGGATCCGTAGCGTGTAAGTCCGATCGATTTTTTTGCTTATCGGTCTCTTGAGATCGCTTAAGATACCAAACTCAACTGATTTCTCTCGATCCGGTTAGTCTTTAACCAAATTAGTTCGAGAACATTCCATCAAACATTTTCGGTGACATTTCTCCAAGATCTAGAAGTCCTAGCTCATTGCATAAATCTCATCGAATCGATCTCGGTAGTGGCTTGGTTAGAATATCGCCTTCAGATATCGAGATGAATCTTTTCCATTCCGATATTCTTCTTTTCAACGTGATCTCTTATAAAGTGGTGTCCGACATCCACATGCTTGCATCTTGTATGTAGAACCGGATTCTCGAGTGATTGCAATAAAGACTATTATCGCCACGTATATAGGCACGTTTTTTAGCTACAATGTTGTAATCCTCACCGTTGATCGAGCTGGCGAGCATTAGGAACAAATGTTTTCCCCGCACCATATATTCTCCTTCATTGTAGATGTCGCAACTCGATGTCCGCTTTTGAAAACCACGAGATCGGGCCATTCCTAAGAATTGACATGTTCCTCGAGGTTGATTTTTCCGTCGATCTTGCAACCTCCATAATCGTAATCGTAATACCCACTAAGTTCTAGATTATCATCTCGATGGGTAGAATAAACCAAGGTTTATTGTTCCTTCAGATACTTAAGAATCCGCTTAGTCGCTTCTAGGTGGTCGATCATTGATTTGCTTGAAATCTTGCACATACACCCATCGCAAAAGTGATATCCGGTCTCTTTGGCGGTCAGTATAATAGAGATCCAATGAGAGCCCTATATTCCTTCTCGATTTGTTTTCGACCAAATTTCATCTGATCCATCTTGAATCCAAATCATCATAGGAATTTTGGCTTCCTTACTATTTTGAACTCCAAACTTAGCCAATAGATTCCTAGTGTACTTTTGCTTGGCGATGAATATCCCTTCCGTACTTTGTTTAACTTGGAGACCTAGAAAGTAATTCATCCGACCCATCATGGACATCTCGAATTTCCCTTGCATCGATTCTTTGTCAATCTTTCACATAGGCTCTTGTTAGGAGATCCCAAGATGATGTCGCCCACGAAATCAAACCATCGAATATCTTCTCCATCTTCTATTCTCGAATAAGGTTCTCATCCCATTCGCTTTTTAGTGAACCCACTTTCAATCAAGAACCGGAGAGTGTATCATACCGTGCTCATGAGCTGTTTCAGACCCATAAAGAGCTTTTTCTTAAACGATACACTTGGTTGCCCTTTTCAAAGCTCGGAGGTTGTTCGACATAAACTTCCTCCGCTAGTACCCTGCTTAAGAAAGCACTTTTTACGTCCATCCGATACACAAAGAAACCCTCTCGCGGAAGCATATGCTTTAAACAAGCGAATGGTGCAAAGGTCTCATCGTAATCAATTCTTTCGACAGAATAATACCTTAGCAACAAGTCTTGCCTTATTTCCGTGATAACATTTTTCTCATCTCTTTGTTCTTGAAGATCCATTTCGTACCAATTACGCCTTGATGACCTCGGTCTCGTCTACTAGTTCCCATACTTCATTTCTCTCGAACTGCTCCAAATTCCTCCTCGCATGGCTAGAATCCAGGTTTTATGCCTTGTAATGCTTCCTCTATTGTAGTTGGTTCCTTCATAGATGATAATAGCAATACATGGCACTTTCACCAATCGATGTCTAGTTTTAATTTTATCGACGGGGTCTCCGATTATCGATCGGTTGGATGACCGGGTTATCCGTGTCCTTCGCTTACGATTTATACGATTTTTTGAGAACATCGTCCGTTTCGATAAAATCTTATTACTAGCGATTGGGAGTGGTGCAGGTTATGGTCCACTTGATAAGAACAAGTCTCACCGATGTTGGACTCATCATGTGCCGATGTCCGCTCGTGAGAACTTCAGAGTTCCCCGAACCGGATGGTTCAGATTCTCTTATCTCTCGGTTTGAATCGAACTTTTTCATCGACAGGTTGTTCGCACCTTTTAGATCCGATTGATCCGGTGAATCGCCTAGATCCGAAATGTAAATTGATCTGATTTACGATCCTTTTTCCTTGATCGTTAGCTGATCCATTTTCCGAATATCGTGTTCGTAGATCGTACTTTGTTCGAGGCGATTTCTCTTGATCGTAAGATGCTTCATCAAAGGTTACATGGGGTGTTTCTTCAACAATTAGGGTTCGCTTTGTTGTAGACCCTCGAAAGCTTTTGCTAGATGAGGAATACCCTAGAAATATACCCTCATCGACTTGGCCTCAAAAGTCTTCAAACCGACTTTTTCCCATTATTGTGTATGAAACACTTGCACCCAAAAACATGGAAGTAAGAAACACGGGTTTTACGCCTTCCATAGTTCATAAGTGTTTTGTAGTGAGCCTTAGTCGAGACATCTGTTACCGCGATGGCATGCGGTGTTGATTATACGCGCCTTTAAACGGTTTGGTATCGCATGTTCGGTAACATTGTTCGAAAGAACTTTTCTTTGAGAGTTCTCGTTCTCTCCGCTTCAAATACTCCATTCTCATGTGGGCGTCCTCGCACCGATGTTTCATGTCAGATAACCAAACTTAGAGCAAAAATCAAGAATAAAAGAGTTCGTAAATTGCACCTTTATCCGATCCGATTTTTACTACTACCGACACCCTTCTCATTTTGTAATCTTCTTAGCAAATTCGGTATCTTGGTTGTCGCCTCATTCTTCTTATGTAAGAATATAACCCGTAAACTTGGAATAGTCATCCACGATTACGAGTGTATTTGGCGTCCGTTGAGACCGACCGGGTGTAATCGGTCCAAACAGATCCATATGAAGCAACAAGAAGATTGGCCGATCTTGGGTCCGGAAATTCCTTTGAATGAAGCTTTTGACTTTTTCCCTTCCCGACATGCAAAGACATGTCCGATCCTTTGAGAACACTTCATTCGAAGTCCTTCCACTAGAGACATCCTAGCTATCTTATTAAGAGTTTTAAAGTTCGGATGGCTCATTCTTTTGTGCCGCAGCCAATCGCTACTTTTGGAACTCTTAACAATCGTGCACGATTTTTTCTGGACAACCTGCTCCAATCACCGGTAGATCGTCCCTTTTCTTGAACCAGTTAGCAAAATCTGTTGAGTGACTCGATTCTTGATAGTGCATTGATCAGTCGAGAACTCAACACTGAATCCGTTGTCGCAGAATTGTGAAACCGATAATAGGTTGTGCTTCGACCTTCGACATACGAGACTCCGCATTTTGTACATCATCATTCTCTAAGGTTAGAACCCTTTGGTATAACCAAAGTTATCATCACCGAAGAGTACACGCCGGCCTTTCTACATTCTATGTAGGAACTGAGGAGATGTTTGCTTCCAGTCATGTGCCTTGAGCATCCACTATCGATGTACCAGATAGTTGCTTGCACACCTCCTTTGTTGGCCAGACCCACGCGAACCTGCAATCAGATCAGGCTTTAGGTACCCCTTTCGGATTGGGTCCTGAGGGGTTAGGTTTTGATTTGGGGATCCATACAAAGAAAGCACTTCTATTGTGATCGGTCGGATCGGAAGGCCCGATTTGTCTCCCATACTGCCAACATAATCATACTTATCCTCATATCTTTTCGATTTGTATGATTACTTGTGTGAACCTTGGATGACTTAGAAGACTTATGATTTAACTTTTTCGGTTTGTCTTCTTTTTATCCGGTGGTTCAAAGCGGCTGACCTAAATTTCGACTATAGGGGTAGGTACTGATTTGCTACCATCAAAAGATTCATATCCTTTTTTTTGATAGATGGTTTTCGCAGATTTACGAAGCATGCTTATTAGGCGGTGACCTTGATCGGGTCTCGATTAGACTTCCCTTTTGTAGGTTGTCTTTTCGATTCTCGATCGTTGATCGTTGAGGTCTCTTCGGAAAAACCGGGTTCTTCCGTTGATTCCTCGGTGATGCTTTACCGGTTGGGGTCCATTTCGTTCCTTTCCGTTAGGCACTTGCCTTTTACCTACGCTCAACCGGGTCTCTTACCCCTATTAGATACAAGTTTAGCTTTTGGTGTATCTTTTTCGTAAATTGCGATTACACCTTTCGAGATGAATCGATCGGGGCTTTTGAGGATGTGGAGGGTTTCTCATAAACATAAGTCCTCCTTATCAATCTTTATTCAAAAATAGGCGTTCATGTCTTTAACGGTTTGAGATGATTTTGAAAAAACATCTATTTTCTTACGCAGATTATCCTCGAGGATTTCGGACTTTCATGCATTCTAATAGCTCATCGAATTTTGCTTGCAAGATTTTGAAGTCATCGAACTTTGTCGTTCTGTTAATGCCATCGATCTTTGATCTGCTTTTCTGATCGAAGCTTTAACTTCGAGAATTTTAAATTCCTCGCCATCTTTCCGAAAGGTTTAAATGATCTAAGTTCAGAGGCTTTTTCCGAGATCATTTTCTTCTTGAGAAGTCGATTATTTCGTCCTCGACTTATCATTCTCGCTTCCACAATAGCATAAGTTTCTCACTGCATTGGAGAGATCTTCAAGCAATTGCTCGAGTAGAGTCAGCAGTCAATCTCCCAAAGAAAGGTGTGCTAATGATAGCAGTGTAGAAGCCAACGAAGCGGGTTTGAGGTTACCTCGACCGGGTCCTCCCCGCCATCGAGGCAGAGTTCATCATCGTCTCGACGAGAATATCGATCTTCATTTTCATAGAAGTCAACGGCCATCGCTTGATCAGGCAGAAGTCTTCTCAGAGGAGTATCCGAGAGTCCTCGGAGGGCGAGATAGGAATCGTCAATTCTCGACGACGCAACCATGGCTCTTTCATCTCTATAAGCGTTGCTTTTTTTGTTCCTCTTTTCTTCCCCTCTCCGGCGTCGTCCGGGCGATGCGGCTATAGTGACCGCTTCTCAGATTAAAGACGCCCCCTGATCCACCGTTCCTTTCCTTCCGTGAATCACTCTGCCTCAGATGACCTATCGGTGATTTCCCTTCGATAGTAGTCCGAGTTTCTTCTATCCGATTGGTTATCTCTTCCTTCCTTCGTCGACTATCTTTCCTTTCATCTTCGTGGATCCCTCCGATCATCGATTCGGTTCTTTTCCGAGATCTATTATCCGATCTCCTATCTCGCCCCCGGTATGTTGATAGTCCTTATAAAATCTTCGATACTTACCAAGTTGTATATCCGACTTCTCAAGCTTCCCCGTAAGCAACGCGATCTGTTCCGCCGACTTAATATATTTCCAATGGGTTCATTGGCCTTTGTTCTGCTCATCGTTGCCTTTTGAAAGCAACCGATTTTGAAGTCGAGGTTTCAAAGGGACCTCGCTTTTCATCGCCTTGACCTCTTTCAATCGTGTCGAACTCGTGAGCTTTAAGACTCAAGAACAAGCTACTAGGTTTCATTCTTGAAATGTCCCGCAATCTTTGATTACCGTGACCTTCATGTCCCACTTCTTGGTGAGAGACCTTAGGATCTTATAGTTGATATCTTTATCGACATCTCTACCAAGTTCTCGAAGCTTGTTTATAGACATTGTAATTCTTCCATCGAAGTTCGTTGATGGTTTCGCGGCAAGATCTCGGTTTCTCGAACTTCACCACTTCGCTTGAAGACGGCTGCCTTTTATCCGCTCATTTCCTCGCAGATCTCAAATTTAGTATCCCACATTGCTTTCGCAGATTTGAGATACTTAATCTTTTCTTTGGTGACCTTATCCATTGTCTTCATGATGATATGTCTTGCAATGGTGTCCAGAGTATGCAGTTTTCTTTCTTCAGGTCCATCGTATCGGGCTTTTTTCGCACAAGACTTCCCGGAAAGTCCGGATCTCCTCCGATCGCAGGATTGTCGTAGTAAATGATGATGGGTCCTCTCGATGATGACTTCCATCATTCCGCCAACGACGAGCCTAGATGGTTGGACATATATATGGCCCAATCTGCATACTCATCGATTGAGAACTTCGGCAGATCATGATACATACCGGACGTGTTATCCATGCTGAGTGATTTTGGAAAATGAATGAGTTTTTAAAAACGGTTTTTCAAGATCAGTTCAGTTGACCACAATGACACGTAGTCGATGGTCGGAAGAACCAACCGCCTGACATACCACTTTGTAGGTCCCGAACGGGTTAAGTGAGGGCAGAAGTCTAGAGGGGAGGGGTGAATAGACTTCTGAAAAACTTTTCGTGCAGATCAGGTGTGAGAGCAGATAGCCTGATCAGAGTGCGAGTGAATCAGTTTGGTCTGATAACCAACTTACTGAACGCCTGAAAACAGATCAGTTCGGTAACTATCGATTAATCGATGTGTCTTTGGAAGCTTAAGTTTTACCCGTGTGAAAAACCAGTTTGTATAAATCAGATTCCAAGTTTTATCTTTTTAATCAGATGACAGAAATATCAGGTCCGATCAGATCAGAAGCTTGGTGCTATCTGATCTTAACTTAGAATGTATGCGCTTTAAGATTGTGCGATGTGAGAGCAGTTAATCAAAGCAGTAAAGGCACACAAAGATTTATAGTGGTTCTGGACAAACCAGCCCTACGTCCCACTCTTCCCTTTCACAAGGGGCACCAACTTAACCGACTTAACCGACCGACTTAGTTTAGTGTGTTAGTCCAACACAAAGACACCAACAGATGTTTTAAGAGTTCTCACTCAACCGATCCTGTAAATCAAGATTAGAAACCCTAGATCGAATCTTGCTAAACAACTTATCCTAACTTGGGGTTTGGGTAAGATTGTTGAGGTTCCAACTATGAAATCTTTCCTTATGCATGTGTTGCGGACCTAAAAGCTAGATGAAAAGATTTCTTGCTAAGAACTTATGGGATGAACACAATATAAAATAAGCTTGTTGTTGTGTTCTTCGTATGAAATCGACTATAGTTTGAGCTTCTTGATTATTTTTGTTTGTCCAAGCATTTTCGTGTATCACTCAAGTGTGATCCCATATTTATAGACCTTGAGATCAAAGAGCCGTTGGAGAGCAATTTGAATCTCGAAATATTTTAGGTAGACTTTGCAGTGCTTGATGTGACGCGTCTTGAGAACGGCATGGCCGAAAAAGCGTGAATGTGTATTTTATAGCCGTTTTGAGAGAGCAACATCGAATCCCCGAAAGTCGACTCTGCTCATACGTGTCTCTTCCTTATTGGATGGAAGCCTTGCTTTGCAGTGTTGTTCCTCCAACTAAGGTTGGTATTCTTCTTGTTTAGATCGCAGACGTATGATAAGATGAAACATCAGTTTTCATCTTATGAGTGACTTTGTCGATCTGAATCGATCTACCGATAGAGTCTTCTGGCGCTTTGTTGACTTAGCTTCAACCGGGCCGACTCGCCGATGTAGGTCTTCCGGTCTTATCTTCCGAAGTCATCCGATCTTCTAGTATTCGAGGTTTGAGCTTCATGACTTCCCGAAAGTTATCTGACTAGATCAGTTCGATCTGATCTTCCGTTCTGGTTTAACGTTCTGCCCTGTCGGATATCAGCTTTCTTCTGATTCTTCAGATCTGACCTATACATATTGAGTTCCCCCTCAATATGTGACCTATCTATTACATCAGTTTTTCTATACAATCATTATCAACTGGTCTCCTATAGCAGTAATGTAAACATCAGTCAGCTAACAGGTCTGACTGGTCCTATTACATGTGTTTTTGGAACTTTCATCAAAACTATAAATTTCCCAACAAATAGTATTATTGAAACAATAAATTTTTCAAGTCCAATTGAAACTGTAAATCTTTCACTCATTCTTCGTATTTTACCATTAAATACACAAATTTAAATATTTTTTATTGAAACTTCATCAAAAGTAAGTATGTTAAATAAAATCATTTTGATCAATTGAATAACAAGGAGGGATAGACGAAGTGTAATAGCTCAAGCAATTAGAACACCACTGTCTATGCCGTGAGGTCAAGGATTCGAGTCACACCCTTTGCCCAACTAAAAAAAAAAAACAAATAAGTAAATATTTAATTTCGTATACACGAAAATAGAAAGAAAGCTTATATTATTGGTATATATGAACTATTAGTCTATCCCTCTAACTTAATTTAAAAAAATAAAATTACTAACTAATTAGTATCAATTTTGGCAAGTTAATATGAACATTAAAAAATAATAAACTAATTTAAATGTTACTATAACATTTTAAAAATCACTTGTTTGCTGTATGATATAGGTTTGGCGTTCCTGTTGTTTGGATCTCATGATGCAATAACATTTCTTCGTTAATCTGCTTGGTTCTAGCTTTTTCATTGATTTAACTTATGAAATTCTATTGTTGTAGTACAAAATTAAGTGAAACTCTTCTTCCTCATGCAACCAAAAGTTACCTAAACTTTGAAACTTCTACCTAAATATTTGTTCATTTAAAATACATCATTTTTCAATTAACTAAGATTCATGAAACAGATCTCACGCAAACTTTGAATTCCTTTTTTTTTTTCGAAATATTTTTTTCTGAACATAATTTTTTTTTTAATAATTTTTTTTTCTGAAAATAAATTTTTTATTTCGAATTCTTTTTTATTTTCTAATTTTTTTCGCAGAAAACGGACGGGTTGGGTTGAATTCGAGTCGGGTTTGGACCGGGATATGTTGAGATAGGGTAGAGCCTCTAATGCACGGATTCTTCAAAAATTAATAGTATGCAGTATCGGATTCGCCTGGGGTGCGATTCGGGTGGGATTCGCACCCGATTCGCCACGTGGCGAATCCCATTTTTTTTTATTATCGGATACGCGTATCCTGTTCCGAGGATACGCGTATCGGATACATATCGGAATTTTTTTGTAAAATTTATTAAATTTTGGGTTTTTTTTTGTAAAAAATTAAAACTTACTAATAATTTGAAGACACACTCTAAGACTTATTAAATATTAAAATTTATTAATCTTTTATTATGATTTATGACTTGTATGAGTTAATGATATTTGATTTAATTGTTGTTTTGTTACTTATGGGATGAATTCCTTGATATTATTACTTGTGTTTTAAATACTCTTGATATTACTACATGTGTTATATATAATTGTTGTAAATTTTTTAATATTATTACAGGTGATATATATAATTAAATTAAAAAAATTGACGTATCATGGTCGTATCGTATCCTAAAATTTTTGAAAATCTACTTATCCCTCGAATTGTATAAATGTCAGATTCTTTTCGGACCTCAAGACCCGCAACAAACAGTAGAGCTTATATAATTTTTGTAAAATAAATTGGGATATTCCAACTTAATTTTTTGGAGCTTACAATCTCTAAAGATTTTTTTTTTTAAATCTTATAAGATGCTAAGGTTGTGAATCTTTTTTCCATTTTTTTTTCTCAATTTTCAATTTTTAAAAAAATTCTCTTATTTTTCAATACTATTCACTCTTAATTTTTATTACTATTCACTTTCAATTCATGATACTATTTACCCACAATTCTCATTACTATTCAATTTTAAATCTCAAACTATTCATTTTCTCAATACTATTCACTTCAATTCTCATTATAATATTAATATTAATAACTACACATATTTTTATATTAATAATTTTACTAATAATATAGATATTGAAAATATAATTATAATAACATATTGTTAATATTAAATATTATTATAATACTTTTCACAACACTATTATATTATATTTTTATTTTTATTAACTATTAATAATATTAATACATTAATTTTAGTTTTAAAAAATAATATAATTAGTATTATGAAAATATTAAAATACTAAATATATTATAATTTTTTTCTCAATATATTAAATAATATTAGTATCATAAGTATGTTCTTAAAACTAAGTATTGTAAAAACGTAAAAGTGAAAGAATAAATATTATTATAGTAAATTATATAATTTGCATATTATTATTTATTAAATATTGATATTGTAATAAATATTAGTATTATATATCATTATTTATTTTATTTTTGCCAATATTATTATAATGTGGATATTTATATTATTTTTTTAATAATGTTATTATATTAATAATATTAATTAAAATATTACAATTCTTTTATATTATTATTATTTAAAAATTTATACTCAATATATTAATAATAGTAGCAATAAGCTTTCTAATATAATACTACCTCCGTCTAGTTTTTGTTTGACCATTTCACTTTTGACTCGTGTTTTAACGAACGAGTTTTTTATTATTATATAAAATGATAAAGTGATTTTTTTAAGGAGGTGTAGGATAGATGAGGAGTATGACTATCATACCACACTTAAAAAATATATTTATAATTTCAAGTATTAATAAACAACTCGCTCACTAAAACACGAATCAAATAGTAAATGAACAATCTAAAACATGATGGAGAGAGTATTTTATATTAAATATTATTATAATATTAATATGGCGCTAGAAAAATAATATTATAGATAAGAATTCGTATGAGACAGTCTGATGCATGAAACGAGGTATAATTTAACAAAAGTCAACATTCATCCCTCCCAAAATATTAAAACGTCAATGCTAAATTATGCTTCGTTTCACCGTGAGACCGTCTCACACAAATGTCTCATATATAATATAAATATTTATATGACATACTATTAAATATATTTTAATTTAATTATGATATCGAGAATATTAGTAATTATATGTTTTGGTGTTATTTTATCATACTAACTATTCAAAAAAAGAAAAAAAAATCACATCCAATCACACTCTCATTTTCAACAGACATATCACATCAACTATAATCATTACATATTTTCCACATCCAACCATACTCTCATTTTTCATAACTATTCTTTTAAAAAGTTTTTTTCATTAAAATGGAAAACAAGAAAATAGATATACTTCCAAGCACAACCTAAACATCTTATTTTGACAAACAAAATTAAGGAACTTATAAGTTGTTAATTAAACAACTTATAAGCTGTTGTTTTAAAGAGCTTATAAGCTGTGCCAAACGGGCCCTCAACTTCAACGGTGATCTCATTCCGATGAAAGCCCTTATGGCAGCCGCAAACGGCGCAGGTTAGCGCGGACGTGCCGTTTTTTGCCAGCAGGCGTGAACTCTTGGCAACCGTCCACCAAGACCTGCGACTTGAAATCATGAATCTTGTGACACTTTGTGTAGACTACCTCCGTCTTGTATTTGACGGTGGGGCCTACCTTCCTGTGGAAGTTCCGGTCGCAGTCGCAGACGCTAAACATTAATCCAACGTAATTCTTGGCCATGAATTCCTGGCAACCGTCAGTTTTCCCACCGAGCTCTTGATGGACCTTGTGACATTCTGCGTATTTACCTTCCATCTCGATTTGTATTAACAAATATGAGAAATGCGGAGACTTGTAACTTGTAAGATAATATTGTTTCTCTCCTTTTCCTTTTTCTGTTCCTCACCTATTCTTTGAAGGATGAGTGCACTTCTTGGTGAAGTGAGGTTTATAAAAGTATGGAGTATTCTTTCTTTCTCATTCTCTTTCCAACTTTTCTATCTTTAATCCCAACATCTCTCTTTTAATATGCTATGCCTACGTAGTCGTTCACTTTAATGGTGGGCCGTGACAAAGTCGAAGTGTTGAGTTTGTGTTAAAATAAAAGAAGATTGTTTTGCCCCATATCGGATTGTGATAAAAAAAGAGGGACTTTCTAATGATATTTAAGAAGTCTATGAATCTTTGATACAAGTGCAATAAAATACTAAGTACACTTTAGTCTTGTGTTTGATTCTTGTCAAATTCATTTTCTTGTGATAAATGTGAGAACCAATATAGACTTGTAATAATGTAAGTGTGTCAAGCCGGGGGAGAGAAAATCTTTGTGATTATAAAAATTGGGGGGAAAGCTTTAAGCACTACAAAAAAACAGTGATTTAACGAGGGAAATTAATGAGGGTAAAAGAACCCTCGGTATTTACCGAGGGATTTAACGAGGGATAAGGTGCAAAGTGCAAAATAAAAAAACTCTAAGGTTCAAATGCAACTTTTTGGTATAAAGTGCAGTTTTTTTTTTCAAACAAAGTACAGTTTTTTGTGCACCTTAGAGTAATAAAAAATTGCATTTGTACCTTAGAGTTACTACTTTCTATTTTGTGCACCTTAGAGTCATTATCTCATAAAAATTTATCATACAATGTTGTTTTTTTCATGGCCCAGAGTTTTCCTCCAATGATAAAATTTTTCACGTTAAATTCTTGTGTTGTTTCTTCTTTTATTTCTCGTTATTTCATTTTTCTTTTTATACTTGGTGTGAAGGGGGAGGGGGGATGGAGTTTCCCCACACAAAGAATTTTAATATATGACATCAGACGTAACACATTAATCCATCGTCATCCTTGGCCATGAATTCCTGGCAACCGTCAGTTTTCCCACCGAGCTCTTGATGGACCTTGTGACATTCTGCGTATTTACCTTCCATCTCGATCGATTTGTATTAACAAATATGAGAAATGAGGAGACTTGTAACTTGTAAGATAATATTGTTTCTCTCCTTTTCCTTTTTCTTTTCCCCACCTATTGTAGTGTATGAGCGATGGGTGCACTTTCTTTGTGAAGTGGAGTTTCTTTCCAATAAAAAGTATTATTTCTTTCTCATTCCCTTTTCCAACCTTTCTATCTTTAGTTCCAACATTTCTCTTTTAATATGCTATTCCTAAGTAATTGTTCACTTTAATGGTGGTGGGTAGTGACAGGGTCAAATAATTTTAATAGATGAGATCGCAGATCGGACTATACTGACCAAAAAAATAAAATAAGTAAAGCGACCTATTTGGAAAGGATTTTAGCGGAAGATGGATTTTTCAGACACTTGGATTGGTTGGATGATGATGTGTGTGCGCTCGGTACGATGCTCGATTCATGTGAGGAATACTAATTCTACATTTTAACCGAATGATGTGATTTTTTTATTTGATTAAAAAATTTAACAATGATGGTGACAATTGATTGTAATGATGTGAGGAATACTAATTCTCCATTTGTTCAACCTCGCGTTACTCGAAAAAATGGCATGGCAATTGGTTTTCAAACCAAAAGCTTTGGTGTTGTTGTGGACCAAATAATCTCGACTAATTATTTGGATTTCGTACGCAAATAAGTCACAAATGGAGGTCGACATGTTCGCAAGATGGTCGCCATGCCCGCGCGATGATCGCCATGCCCGCAAGATGGTCGCCATGCCCGCCGAGGGTCGCCATGCCCTCCAGATGGTCGCCATGCCAGCTAGTCGCCACAAAGTGGGCGAAGTTACCTCATACGCGCCTGGGCCCGATGGTCGCCATGCGCCCACGCCGCAAGACGGTCGCCTATGGTCGCCTCAAAGCCATGGTTGCCTCGCGCGACGCCTTAGGTCATGCCCCCGATGCTTATGGTCGCCTCACCCCATGGCCGTGATGGCCATGGTCATACCACACCGTGGTCGCCGATGCTCGACAATGCCCGTGCTCGCCTGCTAATCGGTCGACCACGCCCCGCTAGTCGCCACTAAGACGGGCGATTTCGCTCCACACCCGGGCGACTCATACGCGAAATCGTCCCGTTCCAGCCAGCGACTCCCAAGGCATTTGCGTACATAAAAGAGGCAAATTATACTTAGCCAATTTTATGGAGTTTGTGGTCGAGGTAAGCAGGATAGAGAGACACAAAAGTCAAAGTTTTTCCACTTACCAAGATCTGATTTTGGATAACCTAGCACGTAAACAACCAACATCAAGAATCTTACGCAAAATGGCCGAGAAAACTCTGAGGATATTGCTGGTTCTACCGCTGCCGACTCAAAAGGGAAATCCTAGGCTCAAATATCCGCGCTACCTGCAAACCGCCAATTCAGAGTTGCAGGTGGCGTGTTTAGTTATGTGAGACTAAGGTTTAGAGTATATTGTAGAGTCCAAAGAAGCAGGTTACAATTAATGCTCGGTCAAATTCCATCGAAAGTTGTAGCAAGACCAACTAGATGGCCATTTTGCATGTACTATAAATAGGAGAAATAAAAACTCATTAAAGGGTCGTGAAATTTCACATTCAATACAACGACTTTATCAGCCAACAAAAGAGGCCTTCGGCCCAAATCCTCGTGCATTTACTTTCTTGCATTTATTCTTCCGAATCTTGATCATTGCTATTCAATGAAGAACATTCACTTTGCTCCTCATTTAATACACTTCACTCTCATTAATACTTGTTTGTATCACCAAATCACATAGCCACATCATAAACATCCTTCCGTAATAATTGGTGTACAACAATTGGTTCTAGAAGAAGGGTCTTTCACTAGGAAGTTCCCAGGTTTCCTTTTGATTTATCCTTTCGAATCTTCAAATCTTCAAGAGTTCTTATCAAAACCCAGTTCCCGACATGGTTTCCACGGGAATGCAAATGTCCGACCAACAGAGAGAAACCTCTTCATCCAGCGAAGGTCCACTCAAAAACCTCAATGACATCAAAACCCCGGAGGATCTTCGAGAGGCAATGAAAATACTCATACGCCGTCAGCGCAACCTTGCCGGAGAGCAAAGTGGGCCACACCGGTGAGCTGAATCTCAACGGGCTTCAGCGTCCCGAGGGAAAAGAAAGATGGGGGAGGGCGCAGGGTCCGAAAACCGCCGACCTGCTAAGACATGCAACACCGCCAACGAATCTAGCAGACCCCACCAAAACCAAAATTGGCGGGAAGAAACTCCATCCCCCATCTCGCCGAGTCGAGTCAGATCGGGACTATATTGAGCGGGTCGATAAGCTCATTATGGAGGGCGAGCCATGGGAGATGTGATAACTCTTGAAGTTGTTCACCCAAGTGTAGGTTTGTCTCAAGTAATAAAATTTCTCGGAAGTCCAAGTGTCGAACCACAGGGAGGTTTGGAAGAAAAGATGTCAACTAGCAGGTAATATTTCAAGGGTTTATATAATGTTTGAAATACTAGAGCTTCGGGATTCCACTTTAAGTAAAACACTAGAGTTATTCTTGGCTATCTTTGATAACTCAATTGAAATCTAACAATCAAGTGATTTCAATCGGAAGATAAAACGTTAAGCACTTAGAGAATTATGAAAATTTCCTTTTAGTTAACTTAATGAGTTTATGAAATCAATTATTGATATGTAAGGCTAAGCATTCATTGTGCCAATATGTATACAACAAATCAAAGTCTCAACATAACAAACCTTTAATATAATTCATTAAATAACTAAAAATATTATACCTTTGAAGATCTTTATTGATAAGCCAAGAACATCAATAGTGAAGTAGCTCAATCTTCCTTTATGATTTCTTGGCAGATTTTATTGACAACTTGAACACTCAATATCTCCACTTGTGTGAATTTAATGGTATTGGTAGCTATTCATTCCAGTTGGTCTTGTGTCATTTGGATGTATTGGTGATTTATTGTGAATAAACTTCCAGATTGTGTCCTTTGCGCTTTGAAATCTGGAACATTTACATTGATTCATTTTTTCACCCTTGAAGTCGACGTTTTTAATCTTTTGGACCTGAAGACAACTTGTAGCCCAATAGATTAGTGATCCAATACAACTAGAGTTGGGCCAATTGGATTAGTGTAGCTCAAGATATTGTCCAAATACGAAAATGTGTTTTGGATCAAAACTTATTCACAAATTGGACAACAATGTAGTCTCGACTTTTTGAGTATAATTGGACCCCAAACTTACAAGATTGGACCAATATGACATCTAATAGCTTTAGTACATTATCTTAGGTGTCCAACAACATCAATATCCTATAATTTGGATAAGTATATCTCAAGTTATGATCTCAACAATCAAGCAATACATCTATGAAAATTATATATGAAAATGCTACAAATAATATATTATAATAACCAAAATAACACATGAAACGAATATAACACATACATATTTAAACACTAATCATACCCCCCGACCAGCTTATTACTAGTCCCTAGTGATAAAAGCGCAACATAAATTTCTAATATTATTTATTACCAATTCCTTCTTCTAATACATCCAAATTTACAAACTATCGCATTTCAAAACTATTCAAAATCGAATACTATATAAATAGATAGTTTAATAGTCATCCCCTATTGTGCTCAAGTTAAGTGACTGAAAAGTATGGAGCTCACATTATAACTCTACCATCTCAATGTTTTACTAAAGTTAACAACTTCCTTAATGGGTTTATTTATTATATATATATATATATATATATATATATATATATATATATATATATATATATTTTGTTTACAAGATATTCGTTAGAGCAAACAACTGTTGCTAGCGGATCTCTCACTTCTCACATCTCTCAAAGTGGCTAGTGTTTACGCTCCGACTCTGAATCATGAATATTTCTACCATAAGCTTGGTTATACATCTATCAATCAACAATGCATGCAACATAAGTTAGAAGGTCTTTATTGGGTTGTAATGAGGCTTAGGGTAAAGGTAGGAACATATTTGGCTCTGGTCTTAAACTCAAGGTGATAACAATAAATTACCTATGTGAAAACAATTGCGTTTATTCACATCTTTTAGTTTCTTCAATTTCATCATTCACCTTTCCATATCATTTTCTTGAACTTTTTTTTTTTTTTTTTAACGAAACATTCCATTTCTTTTCCATTCTCCCATACTTAACTCATTTATTTTCAAACCACAACTACACAAGAATAATACATGTTACACACTCCTTGATGATGGACAATCATGTATTAGTTTTCATTTATAGGCTCAAAATGTGGTTTAATCATAAAAGAAAGGTTATTTAAGCTCAAGGGGGCACTATGCCAGAAACTGGATTTGACAACGGGTAATCCCCGTTGTCGTAGCTATTTTCCCCCCGTTGTGGATGTTGGGGTTGTCGTAGGTCCCGGACATATGACAACGGGTAATCCCCGTTGTCGTAGGTGTTTATTACAAAGGTTTTTACCCGTTGTGTTAACTCATATTTACCCGTTGTCGTAGGTGCTTATTACAACGATTTTTACCCGTTGTTAATACTAACCCGTTGTCATAAATATCTACAACAACGGGAGAAAACCGTTGTTAAATGCTTATTTGACCCGTTGTTAAAGTTATCTACGACAACGGTTATTCCCCGTTGTTAATATTATTTTTGAACCTGTTGTTTTATGTTTTCTATTGTTTCAGAATATAAATATAATACACATTTTTACTGAATGAAACAAATAATATGAATCAATAGACTTCGTACAATTAAGTAATCAATTCATACATTGTTCAAAATAAGTAATAAAAATGTAAATCCAACTTCTAGATAAGAACTTGTTCAAAATCACAAAAACAAACTGTTAGCTATCATCTTCCGACCACCCCTCTACTGATCAACAATGTAATTTGATACACATTCGGCCCACTCCTTCCGTACTTCATCAATTTCTTTTTCAGAGCAAATCTTTTGTGAGAACTGTGAAAATACAAACAAAAAACATAAATAAGACCACATTAACTAAGAATACACCACATAATCAACACAAATTATTCTTACCACAGCTTGCATCGAATCTGTGTTCACATCTCCATGAATTCGAATCTCTCTTTCATGTAGCGTAGTACATAAAAACCACATTGTTTTCCATCAGGTTGTTTAGGTGCCTAGGTTAGATTAAAAAAAAAAAACTAATTCATATTTATGTGAATACTCAAAATAAATGTAAATTTATATACCTTGATTATATTCCATGCAATATTTTTCTTCACTCTCTTACTCGAGACCTCCGAACTAAAGATTCTTAAAGCCCTACAACAGTAGACTAATCAGATAAACAACACAATTCACAAAAAAACTCACCATTGAACAACTGATTGATAACTAATTTACTACATTAATATGAAAAAGAATAAACTTACATGTCAACAACATTTTTCCATTCAGGATCAATGCGAGAAAACAGAGGATCAATCAAAGAAATCTCTTCCTTGTGTGGGTTGATAATTGTTAAAATCCAATGCTCACTATGCACAAAGACATAATAAAACATATAATTATATTCATCACTTTTAGAGTAAAGTACATTGAAAAGAATTTGTAAATCATACTACTCACCCGATATTGCATGGCACTACTACTAGTTGATTAGTAGTTGCACTAACCAACCTTTTTGCAAGCTCACATGACCTTTTCTCACTGTTCTTATCCACAACATGACACACATTAACCTCGACATGGCAAGTCTCAAAGCAAAATCCAGAATTTCAGCAAATTCAGAATTTCAGAAAAAACCAGAATTTCAGTAGAGGTTAGTTTAGTTCAGTAAATAATCTTTACCCAAATTTAAGCAAAGAAACACAAGGCAATGTCCCTCTCATTGGCATTAGAAACTAAATGACACAACCTCTCTTCACTCTCTCCTTTTTAAAGTCATGAGACCTCCTGTCCATTTTAATGTTCTTTCAATTCTTGAGAGAGAAATACATCTAGAGAGAGAGAGAGATGTCTCCAGAAATGGTCACTTCTTAGTCAAATTTAGTTCACGGTATTTTTATAATGAACAATGAGCACATAACACCCAAAGAACCTTGAAAACAAAGGAGGAAAAAAGATGACCACTATGGTGAATTCTAAGTGCATAATTCAAGAAAGTGCATAATAAGAATCCTAAGTGTAGGAATGATGGTAAAAAATTGAAAGGCAGGCAGTATTATCATGCACCATTTGCATATAAATGGGTCCATTCCTTTGCTGCAAGAAACATATAATCTCATTCAGATATATGAAGCAACAGACAAAAATAGAAACGAGAAAAAAAAGTAATAATGATGGTGATAATACAGTTAAGCCGCATTTACCTGTAGCAACAGCTTCAGCTTCATTTGCCTTCCAATGTTTCGAGACATTCTCAGAAAGTGGATCGTCGGGGTTTGGTGCACTCAGAAGTGCTTGTATGCTGAATCAAATGAATCCAATGTTTTCATGCCAAATTCTTTTGAAAGGTAATATATAATGATAAATAAATATCACAATATTTCCCAAGAATATGAAACAACAATACTGTATGTCACTAAGAGAAAACACAAAATCACCTTAGTAATACAGTTCGTATCTGGAGTGCTGGACTCCACTTGTCTTTCAGCAGCAGCAGCAGCAGCAGCAGCAGCAAACCATGCATGCATTCCTGATTAGAGTATATTATTTAGAGTTGTATTGAAGAGAGATTATTTCAAACTAAAATCATCTTAGAGTGTGTTCTGACCCCCAAGTGATTCACCAGTAATTCCTATTCTAGAAGAATCTACATCCTCCCTTTCTGTAAGATAATCTGCCAACTTTATTAAGTCCCACGCCTGAGAAATTAAATTTTGTCCACACAAGAATGTTAGATATATGCCTCAGTTCAAAAGGATAAAATGTGGTCAATCAGTCTCTCAAACAGTACAAGCACAAAAAAGGAATAACAAAATGGTAGCAAAAAAGTTTTCAATTTTTTCTTCATATGGGAACTATACCGTATCAAATATGAAAGGCATTGTATCGCCCATTTTCCATGATGAAACTAGAGCCTGCATCAACAAATATAACTCATACATGTTCCGCACTACAAGTGTAACTTATTGACTTGAAACAAAACAAAGATAAAGATCCAGAAGGCACACATCTCGGTAAGCCGTCAGGTTTCTAGCACGTTCTCCATGGTAACGAGAATCAATGGCTATAGAAATATAACCCCTTGAAGCATATGCCTGAAACCATTTAAAACTGATAGGTCAAGCTTCTATTTAAAAGAACATTGAATAAAACATATGCATCTGAAAATACAACCATTGGTTACCTCAAGTAACGGTCTCAACCACTCTTTGCATTTATGTGTACTATGCAGGAAAACAATTGCTGGCCTTTTCTTCTCACTGGTTTCTTTCAGTTTCAATATCAGAACAGGCAAACGTCCTTGCTCTCCTGCCTGGTTAGAATTTTTGAAGTGAAGACAGAAGACCATCAATGCATCACGTGCACAAGTATAGTAATTGGGAAGTCAAAGACTGAATGTGAACGATCTGAAAGAATGCCTAATATTTGATGATGTATAAAAAATGTCAACAATCTGGGGAAACTGAAATTTGTTTTTAACCTGAAATTACTGAAATTTTCTAGAACCTAGATACGGGAGCCAAATTTCCTGCCCCAAGATACTAACAGCAGGAAAACACACACAGAGACAACAACAATAACAACAGTTAAAATACCTCAGTAGTCAGGTAAAGGTTCTCCTCCTGAAGCAGTTCCTTGAAATTGGGAATCTCTTTCTTTGGACAAGACTCCATAGACTGATGTTTCACCAAAAGGATGATGTATAAGAAAATATTTATAGTGAACCTAATAACAAAAGGAAATTCTAAAGCAATAGTCAACCTCACTGAATGTTGGCTTTGGAGTTTCTTGATACAATGGATCACATACAGATTTCGCAGGTTCAACAGAAAGAGGAACTGCAGAAATTTATGAACATATTTACAGGAAGAATTATAGCAGATTCACCCTTACAGATTACGACAAAGAATATCAGAATAATGTATAAAGCCAGGACCTTATGTTAATTACTACTATTCTATAATTTACTCTATTCAGGAACATTAGAAACAAAAAATCAGGATGTGAAGAAATGAATTTGAAGTACCATTATTGAACAATAATTGAGTCCCATATATATCAACATCCATTTGCAGAATCCACATGATACATCATACATACTAATAACTTAGGACATAAATCTCTCTATTATGAAGGATCGCCCTTACCAACACTTATGGATCATATCCCAAATAATTGTGTAAATAATGTTCCACTAAACCAGAACTAAAAAGCATAAACATTTGAACATCATCAAATCGCATAAATCCATCAAAATCTTTCCCAAGTCACAGAATCAAAAACAAAAATACAAATCACAGCAGAACAATTCATAATCTAAGAAGTACCCATTAAAACCTATTACTAAATCAAGACAATCAATAAAACCTAAGTAAACAAAATCTCAGAATTCCCCTGTTCTTTTTCCCAATTTCACTGATCTTTGTAACAAAGATAAAGCAAAAAAGGAGCACCCATAGTTTTACCTCAGCAATCGAAACATCATCTCGCCTCTCACATGAACTAATCCCATCAATCAACTGCATATTCTTGTCTACAGTTGCCATCATCAAAATCGAGCAAGACGACTTCAAAATCGATCCATTCCTCCTTCCAATTTCAACTTTCCTCCCGCAATTACACCTAAAACCCTTCGAAAATAAAAACATTTAAATATCCCTTGTACTTAGGGTTTCAGTGCCACTTAGGGTTAGAATTTGAGCTCACCTGGTGACGCGGCGGGAGAAGCCGGCGAACGGCGGCACAGAGCGAGTGGACAACCCACATCGACTGCCTGCGAGTGGAATGCTCTGACTAAGCAATGGACGGCGTGTGGCGGATGGCGAGTGGAATGCTCTGAGTACGTGGCGTACGGCGGGCGGCGGACGGCGCGCGACGGACGGCGAGTTTGAGGGTTTGGAGAGGGAAATTTTTCGTTTTCCCTAATCTGCAAGCTAGCGTGAGAAAGGGAAAGGGAGGGTGCAATTTTTCCTTGTATTTATATTTTAATTAAATATTAATATTAAAAAAAAAAGGTCAATAGTATAAGACAACGGGTAATAAAACCCGTTGTCTTTGGGTGCAAATCCCAGCGTTTCTACTGGATACGACAACGGGTTTAGCTACGACAATGAGGTGTAGACCTACGACAACAGGTTTAATCAATACCCGCTGTCTTTTCTCCGTTGTCGTAGCCAGTTTTTGGCATAGTGGGGGTTCACTAAGGGATAAAATTCAGGTAGGCTTTATAGGAAAAATGAGATAAATCCTAAGTGCCTTCATCATTCTCATGTATACATACAAAGTGATAAAGACAGATTCAAAACAAGTTCTGAAGAACAAAGTTCATGACAGAGTATAACACTAAGAAAGAATGTTCAAATCTACTATTTAGGCACAAATTCTCACAGGGCAAGTTTATATCCACTAAACAAGAATTGAAATACTCTAATATAAATCTTGTGAGATTTTTTTTTTTTTTACCCAAGCAAGCAATTTCAACCATTTGCAAAACAGAGAGGTTGGTAGAATTTTTCAATTTACAACCCATAATCTTTTGTCACTGTGTGTGTGAGTGAGGATGACTTATAAACAACTATTAGATAATATTTGATTTAAATAGAAAGGAAATGTGTCAAGTTTGTTCAATTGCACATATTGAAGTTAAGGAGTTCAAGTAAGCCTAATAAATTTGCGTCTTTGATGCGTCTCAAGGGTAAACCCCTTACTCTGCCATCCTTTTTTTTATTTTTTATTTTTTAAAAAAAAAATAAATAAAAGGTAAATGAAAATCCTCTAAGTTTGTGTGTGATTTTGATGCGTCTCAAGGGTTGTTTTTTTATCCCTTTATCTTTTTTTTTTTTTTTTTTTAAATGGATATTCACTAATCCTCTTCCCCCCAATCTAACCGAAACATTGTCCTCAATGGTTAAAAATTGGTGTTTCAAGAATTAGAAGATATTACCTGGTTCCAAAGAAAAAAATAAAGAGAAGCTGAATGAAGCAAACCTGAAACATACACTCAAACAAAGAGAACAATAATATATTTTTTTTTAAAGTGAGAGCCGTAAATCTAAATCAATCTTTCTCTTTTTACCATGATCGCCAAACTAGTCTAGTTGAGAAGCAATTGTGTTATATGTAAACTCAAAGGCCTGGAGTTTCTCAATTAATTGTTCTGGATCGGAATCTATTATGAGGAGTTGACGTATCGGCTCTGCCATGAAACCTTGTTGTACTGCATGATCTAAAAAAGTTAGTAACCCATCATAAAAACCATTAATGTTCAAAATTCCAATAGGCTTTGAATGAATAATTAATGATAACCAAGAAACAATATGAAAAATATCTTCCAAGGTACTAAGTCCACCCGGAAGAGCTATGAATGCATCAGAATGTTCCAACACTTTTGGCAACCTTTCAAGTATGGATGAAACTTCTATTTCCTGACCCATTGTATTACCAATAAATATCTTAATAGCATTGTGAACAATTCCTAAAATTTTAGATCCTCCAAGGGATGCCATGAAAGCAACATTACCTATCAAACCAAGTGTACCACCTCCGTATACTAGGTTGATTTTTCTTCGTGCTAGTACACTACCAAGTTTATTTGCTACAAGAGAAAATTCATTATTATGACCAAACTTAGACGCACCTAATACATATATGGAAGCTATTTTTCGAGAAGATGATGTTGCCATATTCAGACTTTTCTTGAAAATTATATGAGTTGTGAAAAACTAAGTGACATATTATATAAGAAAAAGGAAAAACGTACATGATATGACTCTAAATGCACTATTTAAGAAATAAAAGTCAAACTAAGTTTCAGAAGTAGAGGTCCCACTTGGAGACAGTAGTTGTAATTGTGGCTCACATCTTCCTCTGGTTTTACGTCCAGAAATGACTTAAAAGACTTCTATGAGTCGGGGATATGCTTCCCATCCAATTTTCTTAAAAATTAGCAAACAGGGTCTTTTAACGTCAGATTCCCGAGACTACGTGTACAATATTTTTTGAATTCATTCCATAAATCGATAATCGTTAGTCGCACTAATCCACAAGAATGCGTCTCAAGAGTCAATCGAATATTATCCAAAGACTCCTTACTCAGTCCATTCTTAATGAAATTTATTTTATCATATCGATTTTTGGATGCATATCCTATATTCCTACAACGAGTGTCACACGTCCATCTAGCACATTTATTGCAAACATCCATTCTTTTAGCTCTTCGTTTTTTAAAATAAGAACTTCTACCTACACCAGCCAATCGTGGGACAATTGAATCGGAAATTCACCCCCAAACTTAACTTTTGCTTCGATCAACCAACGTAAATCAACTGGGAGTTCCTTAATCATTAGTAACCTTAATCTTTCACATCTAGCATGGTATATTTTAATCACATCATTTTTCACGAAATAAGGAAAACGTTTACTCAAAGAAGCAATAGCCTTGTTGTTAGGCGTGGTGTTAATTTTGTGGCTCATGCCTTTGCTCGGGTTTCTCGTGATTTTGAGAGTCCTAATAATCGGCATGAACCGCCTTCTTTAGTGGTTGGTCTTCCTGTTACGACCTTTAAGTGTGTGCCAATAGTACTGTCAAATTGAAAGTTCTATGCAAAAATGAAAGCTAAGATTTTATTCAAATTTCAATACATTACATATCAATCACAAAAAAAGCCACTCCCCAAGCTAAAAGTAAAAATAGTGGAACGAGTGTCATGATGAATACAGAAAATGCACCAAATTCTTCTTCCACATTGTAGTTAATAATGAACATGACAATGCAAACAAGACTGATGATGGAAAGAAAGAGCACACTCATTTCTGTTGAGTTGATGATAATTCAAAGAAGGATGATTAGAGATAGGTGTAAAATGAGGTATTTATAGAGTAAAATATGGCTGTTTATGACCGTTAAACTGAGGTGGAATTTTTTTTATTTTTTATGTACAACTCAGTTTTGTGGGCAACTGAAATGTCGACTCAAAAGTCACGGAGTACCGAATCCGCCATTTATACCGGGAAAAATAACAAAATTAAACATATACAGGGTTAGTTAAAGATGATGACTCAATCTCTTTTGTAAAACTTCCAAGATATGCTTTTAAACGTTGTCCATTGACTTTAAAGATATCACCCGTTTTAGGATTTTCAATTTCAACTGCTCCATTTGAAAAGACAGTTCTAACAACAAAAGGACCTGACCATTTTGAACGCAATTTTCCAGGAAACAAATGTAGTCTAGAATTATACAGAAGAACCTTTTGCCCAGTTTCAAAAGTTTTTCTGACAATGTGTTTGTCGTGAAATACTTTCATTTTCTCTTTGTACATTCTAGAGTTTTCATATGCTTCGTTCCTGATTTCTTCCAGTTCATTTAACTGAAGTTTTCTTAAAGAACTAGCTTTTTCTAAACTAAAATTGAATGTTTTGATAGCCCAAAAAGCCTTATGTTCTATTTCAACAGGTAAATGACATGGTTTTCCAAAAACAAGTTGCGGTAAGGAGACATACCAAGGATTGTTTTGAATGCTGTGCGATAAGCCCACAATGCATCTATTAACCTGAGTGACCAATCTTTTCGATTTGGGTTAACTATTTTTTCCAAGATATATTTTATCTCCCTATTAGCAAGTTCAACTTGTCCACTAGTATTTGGGTGATATGGGGTAGACACTTTGTGATGAATTCCATATTTTTTTTCATTAGGTTTTCAAAAGGTTTATTACAAAAGTGTGAACCTCCATCACTTATAATTGCCCGAGGTATTCCAAATCTTGAAAAAATATTTTCCTTCAAAAATTTTAAAACAATTTTATGATCGTTATTTTTACAAGGGATTGCCTCAATCCATTTTGAAACATAGTCAACTCCAACCAAAATGTATTGATAACCAAAAGAAGGTGGATTAAAAGGACCCATAAAATCAATTCCCCAGAAGTCAAATATTTCAACAATTAGGATAGGATTTAATGGCATCATGTTTCTACGAGTTACACCCCCTAATCTCTGACATCTATCACAAGATTTGCAAAATTCATGTGTGTCTTTGAAAAGTGTTGGCCAATAGAATCCACACTGCAAAATTTCTCACCTCTTTAAAAAATTTATTCTTATCTGGAGTATTCCAATGAATTGGAATCTGCCCTGTAGCAAGAAAATTAGCAATATCCTCAAACCATGGCCCGTTAGATACGGTGAACAATTATTCATCGGGAAAAGAATCATTTATGGGGCTTGTTTCGAAAGACTCATCACATCTAAGTCTGGATAAGTGATCAACCACTACATTTTCTACTCCTTTTTTATCTTTAATGATAATATCAAATTCTTGGAGTAAAAGTATCCACCTAATTAACCTTGGATTTGCATCTTTCTTTGCTAGTAAATATTTTAAAGCTGAATGATCAGTATACACAACAATAGGTGAACTAACAAGATAATATCTAAAATTTTCCAATGCAAATACTACGGCAAGTAATTCTTTTTCAGTGGTGGAATAGTTCATTTGAGCATTGTTAAGAGTTTTACTTGCATAATAGATAACATATGGTTTCTTATCTTTTCTTTGTCCTAACACATCTCCAACAGCATAATCACTAGCATCACACATAATTTCAAAAGGCAAAGTCTAGTCTGGAGGTTGCATAATAGGTGCAGAAGTGAGCATTTCTTTGAGATTTACAAAAGCCTTTTCACAAGAATCAGTCCATTCGAATACTGCATCTTTTAATAAAAGGTTACATATAGGCCTATAAATTGTACTAAAGTTTTTTATGAACCTTCTATAAAAGCTTGCATGTCCTAAAAATAATCTAATATCTTTAACTAATTTTGGTGTTGGTAAGTTGGCAATTAGATCAATTTTGGACCTGTCCACTTCTATTCCTTTTGATGAAATAATGTGTCCTAATACAATTCCCTCAGTTACCATAAAATGACATTTTTCCCAATTAAGAACAAGATTTTTCTCCTCACATCTAGTCAATACTTTAGCTAAATTCATTAAGCACTCATCAAAAGAGTTTCCAAAGACAGAGAAATCATCCATGAAAACTTCAAGAAAACGTTCAACCATGTCACTAAAAATGCTTACCATACATCTTTGAAATGTTGCTGGGGCATTACATAATCCAAATGACATCCTTCGATATGCAAAAGTTCCAAAAGGACATGTAAATGTTGTTTTTTCTTGATCCTCTAATGCAATTGCAATTTGATTATACCCTGAATATCCATCTAAGAAGCAATAAAACTCATGTCCAACAATTCTTTCTAAGATTTAATCCATGAAAGGCAAGGGAAAATGATCCTTTCTAGTCATTGAATTTAACTTTCTGTAGTCAATGCACATACGCCAACCAGTAACAGTCCTAGTTGGAATCAATTCATTGTTATCATTTTTAACTACAGTTACCCCAGATTCCTTAGGTACAACTTGAGTAGGACTTACCCATTTACTATCAGAAATAGGATAAATAATGTCATTATCTAGTAGCTTAATGACTTCATTTCTTACCACTTCTTTCATATTAGGATTAAGCCTTCGTTGCATTTGCCTAGAGGGTTTAGCATTTTCCTCTAAATAAATGTTATGGGTACATATTAATGGGCTAATTCCTTTTATGTCAGATATGATCCATCCTATTGCATGTTTGTGATCTTTTAGTACTTCTAACAATTTATGCTCTTGATCATGGTTCAATTTTGAGGATATTATTACCGGATATGTATCATTATCACCCAAATAGGCATACCTCAAATTTGATGGTAACGGCTTCAATTCTAATACTGGTGGTTGAACACTTGATGGTATTGGAACTTTTTCAGATTTTGACAATTGTTCAAACTTAGGCCTCCATTCACTAACTTCTGAAACCTGTGAAGTTTCAAACATAGAAGCAAACTCCGAATTGTTCTCATTAACACAATTATTTTTATTAAATTTTCTAATGGATCAGAAAATGAAGTCATGAAATGTTCAAGAGTGTATCTCTCAGTTACATCAATTTCATATATTTCATCATTATTTTGTGGTTGTTTGGAAATGTTAAAAACATTTAACTCCAATGTCATATTTCCAAAAGAAAGATTTAAAACTCCATTTCTACAATTTATTAAAGCATTAGAAGTTGCAAGAAATGGTCTTCCTAAAATGGTTGGATGGTGAGATGTTGTATTTGAAATGGGGTATGTATCCAAAACGATAAAATCTACTGGAAAATAGAATTTATCTATTTGAACTAATACATCCTCTATCATACCTCTCAGAATTTTTACAGAACGGTCCGCCAATTGAAGTGTGACATTCGTCTTCCTTAATTCACCCAAGTCCAATTGTTTATACATAGAAAATGGTAAAAGATTAACACTCGCACCGAGATCAAGAAGTGCATGTTCTATTTTTGTATTCCCAATTATACAAGATATAGTTGGACAACCAGGATCCTTGTATTTTGGCGGTTTCCTGTTGATGTTGGGGAATGAATTGCCTGGATCTATTCGGGATGAATATTTAAATACAAATTTAATTCTAACAATTATTACTAGCATGAATTAATCCTATATTAATTCAAATAATAATCCAACAATGAATCATGCATATAAACAGTTCACGTAAATCCTATGCATGCGGAATTACTACGAGTTTACGTAAACTTACCTCTTGGAATGACAATGGACTTGTCGATGAAAACACACCAAAAAGCCTTCCCAAAGTATTCCCTTAATCCTTGCTCGATAATCCGGTGGTAGGATTCCCGCGAACAATTAACTAAAAGGAAAAATAAAATTGTTGCACCACTTTTGTGGATTTACTAATTTTTCCAGCACATGAAATTGCACTTGGGAATGAAAGAATCATCCCCTATTTATAGATAAGGTGTTGGTCGAAATTTTAGGGAAAAAACAATGTGGGAAAACCTTTTCTTGATCTCCAAGAAATCTTGAATATATCTCCTATATTCTTTTTCCCATAATTATAATATTCCACAAAAATCCCACCTTATCAAGTTATGGAGTATTTTTCGAAAAATAGGGGAACAAGAATCCAAGATTTGGATCTTCTTTAATTTATGAGATATTTTTGTATTTCAAGAAATACATATCTTCCATAATATCTTTTCAAGAAAATCAAGAAAATCTTTCTTTCCCCTTTTTTCTCAAAATTTTCGAAATGCCTTATATGAATAACCAAGTGGGAGATTTCTTGAATTTAATGAGATATTCTTGTATTCCAAGAATACATATCTTCATTCCATAACAAAATTTCAAAGAAAATCTTTCTCCCCTTTTATCCATAAATTTCGAAAAATACAAGGAAAAATAGGCAACAAATTTATTTTATTTTTAAACACCTTTTCCAGTTATTGGACTTTATGTTGGGCTACTTGGGGGAACTTTATGAGAATTAAGATTGGATATTCCAATGGATCTTGAATTATCAATATTGAGCCACAATATTATTCAAGCCCATAAATATTAATTAATCCCACTACATAATTAATATTGCACTATCCATCTTAACCCATATTACAGTCAATATGGCTCCCGGTTATTATTTCCCGTGTTTAAGATTATCTAGCCCATTAATTAATTCAAGCCACTGAAATAGCTTTCCATTAATTAATATCTTTTTATCCTTGGTAAAGGAACGGTTCAACATTATTACTCATACCGGAAACTAGTTCCACTTGCAAGATTTGGTATGATAAAACTTATGAACCTCCCAAGGGGGAAAATCGAACAAGCGTACTTGCACACGATTCTTCGTATTAAATCTTAGCTACACATCTGACCAATAATATTGCCCAAGATATAAAGTATTGAATCTCATTGATTCTCTACTCGTAATAAGTCAAAGCAATACTTACTAACCACACGTGACCCTATTTAAGGGACGAAGATTAAGAAATAACGAACCACTGGGGTCTAATTCTTCCTAGTTCAGTTCTGAAGAATTTATCCTCCTGTAGGTCCTCTTCAGTGCAATAGACATGCACTAGTGTAATCTCTTTGGTCAAGACAAGCCAATCTGAGCGTTACACTTCAACCTTTCACCATGGATTGTTAATTTCCATCTAGGTCGTGAATGGTGTACTTTTGGTTACAAGGGATTGTTAATTTAATCTTCTGTGATCGGGTATCACTAAATTAACTACAATGTAACACGTACTATTTATTGAACAGTTATGCAGTAAATATATGTAACATTCGATAATATTTAACGATCGTTGATAAACAATTTATTTCAAGAATAAGTCCAAATTCAGTTTTGATTATACAAAGTCAAAGCATACTTTCCAGTATAATCCCAACAATCTCCCACTTATACTCAAAGTCTGCTTTTAAGTATACTACAACATGTCTCGTGTAGATCCGTGACATATAATGTCACCTACACGAACCTAATAATGTCTCCCACTTATACTCAAAGCAGATTGACAACGGTCTTGACACCCATCCCTTCCACATGTCTCTCGAATGTATTCTGAGGCAGACCCTTTGTGAATGGATCAACTAGGTTGTCTCCCGACGCGATCTTTGCCACCTCTATATCTCCTCTCTTAACGATATCTCGTATAAGATGATATTTCCTTTCAATGTGTTTGCTGGCCTTGTGGGCTCTTGGTTCCCTTTGAATTTGCAAAAATCTTGCATTGTCACAATAAATGATGATTCTGGCGGGCAAATTTAACTACATCCAAGTCCACTAGGAAGTTCTTGAGCCAAACCGCTTTTTTTTCCGCCTCAGCAGACTACATATTCGGCTTCCATGGTAGAATCCGCAACGCATTTCTGCTTGACGCTTCTCCATGTCATGGCTCCTCCCCCCATGCAAAACACACTACCGGAGGTAGATTTTCTGGAATCTATGTCTGATTGGAAATCCGAGTGTGTGTAGCCTATGGGGATTAGATTATCCGACTGATAAACCAACATTCTATCCCGAGTTCTTTTTCAGATACTTGAATATTTTTTAATCGCCAGTCCAATGTTCTCTCCCGGGTTACTTTGATATCTTGCCACCATGCCAACAGGAAAGCAGATATCCGGTCTCGTGCACAACATTGCATACATAAGGCTTCCAACAGCCGAAGCATAAGGAATGCCTTTCATGTCATCTATCTCCCTTTGTGTCTTAGGGCACATTTCCTTGATAGATGGATTCCATGTCCAAAAAGGTAAGCCTTTCTTGGAATCTGCATCTTTGAATCGTTTCAAGACAAAGTGTCTATGTATGAAGCTTCACGACAAGCCTATCATCATTTTCTTGTGATCTCGAAAGTGATCTTGATCCCAAGGATGTGCCCGGTTTCCCCTAAGTCCTTCATATCAAACTATTTTGAAAGCCATGCCCTTACGTCCGATAACACCTTTACATCATTCCCGATGAGCAGAATGTCGTCTACGTATAGTACTAAGAATACCAATGCAGTTCCGACATGCTTTTTGTACACACAACTTTCGAACTCATTTTGATCAAACCCATAAGACTTTATAACATGATCAAAACATTGGTTCCAAGCTCTGGATGCCTGTTTGAGTCCGTAAATGGACTTCATGAGCTTACAAACTAGGTGTTCTTGGCCCTTTTCAATGAAGCCTTGGGGTTATTGCATATAGATTTCCTCATCAAGAATTCCATTAAGGAAAGCTGTCTTGACATCCATTTGCCAGATTTCAAAATCGAGATGTGCAGCAATCGACAAGAGAATCCGGATGGACTTGAGCATTGCTACAGGTGAACAGGTTTCCTCATAGTCGATCCCTTCTTTCTGAGTATAACCTTTCACCACAAGCCTTGCCTTGAAGGTTTCCACCTTCCCGTCCGATCCCCTCTTTCTCTTGTATACCCACTTGCAACCAATAGGTTTGACCCCATTAAATGGTTCGACTAGCTCCCACACTCTGTTATGATCCATAGACCCCATTTCTGCTTTCATTGCCTTTTGCCAAGAAACCGCATCCTTGTCTTGGATTGCCTCATCGTATGTCCATGGGTCTGATTCATCTTGACCGGGGATCAAGTCTGAGGACTCTCCTATCCCCATGAATCTCTCGGGCTGTTTCACAACCCTCCCACTACGACGAGGTTCCGGTTGTGTAAGTGTGTCGTTTGGTATGTCATCTTGTACAGTTGGCAATGAGGTTTGCCTCCTTAGCTCACTTAAGGTAATCTCACTTCTGGGTCTTCTTTCGTTCATATAGTTTTCCTCCAAAAATCTAAAGTGGGTGCTTATGACCACCTTTTGATCTTTAGGACCATAAAACATACACCTTTTTGTTCCCTCAGGGTATCCTATAAACAGCCTTAATTCTGATCGAGGATCCAATTTGCCGGATTCCTTGTCCAACACGTAGGCCGGACACCCCCAAATTCTCATGTGTCTCATACTAGGCTTGCGCCCGGTCCACAATTCTTTGGGAGTTTTGGGAACCGACTTGGAGGACACCAAGTTCAGAATGTAAGCCGATGTTTCCAAGGCATGACCCCAGAATGACTTGGGAAGATCCGCATAACTCATCATTGATCTAACCATTTCCAAAAGAGTTATGTTTCTTCGCTCTGCAACCCCATTTTGTTGAGGGGTTCCGGGTGCAGTTAGCTGGGATGCAATCCCTTCATCCGACAAGTAGTTCAAAAACTCATCACTGAGGTACTCGCCTCTACGATCGGATCTTAGAGACTTGATACGTTTTTCCCTATGATTCTCTGCTTGAGCCTTAAATTCTTTGAATTTCTCAAAGGTCTCAGATTTATGCTTCATAAGGAAAATATAACCGTACCTCGAGTAGTCATCAATAAAAGTGACGAAATACTCGTAACCTCCTCTTGCCATGGTTGACATTGGACCACATACGTCTGTGTGAACGATTTCTAACACTTCTTTGGCTCCATTCCCCTTGGTTCCGAATGCCCTCTTGGTCATTTTACCCTCCAAACATGATTCGCAGGTTGGAATTGGTTCAACTTGGAGAGACTCCAGAGAACCGTCTTCTACCAAGCTTTGGATCCTCTTTGGATTAATATGTCCCAATCTTAGATGCCATAAAAGTGTTTCGTTCACGTCTGATGAATGTTTTCTTTTGTTGGAAACAATTGATGTGTTATAGGATGCATTTCGTGAGTGGTGTGCACAGTTAATTGTATAGAGATTACTTGACAACGTTCCATGACAGATAAATTTATCGTAAAGAGAAATGGTAACAACTTTATCAAAAGTAACCGAATATCCATCAAGGTAAAGTTTTGAAACAGAAATTAAGTTCTTTCTAAAATTTGGAACGTAAAGTACATCTCTTAAAATTAAAACTCTGTCTTCAAAAGACAGGTGCACTTCTCCCACTGCTTCAGCTGCCACTCTCGTAGCATCGTCCAGTGTGATGAGGATCTCACTCCCACTAAGTTGCAGGGTCCACTTGAACCCCTGTAAAGTGAAACAAACATGATCAGTGGATCCCGTATCCACCACCCATAAATGGGAGGCATACGCCGCTAAGCAAGTTTCAACAACTAGTACGTGAGAATTACCTTTCTTTCCATTCCTTTTGGGTCTGGAACATGCTAACCTCCAATGTCCCTTTTCACCGTAGTTAAAACATATTCCCTTTGGTGCTTTCTTGACACCCATACAGCTAGCTGTCTTTCTCTTACTTTTCTTAGTATTGAGTTTGCTTTGGTCTTGACCACTTTCCTTTTCTTAAGTCTTGCCTTCCATTGGCCTAGACCTTGAGAAAAGACTTTTGGTCACCAATGCTTCGTCTTTCTTTCCTAAATGCTTCTCTATTTTCTCCAAGGCTTCTTGTAGAATGTTCATAGTAAACATGTGATCACTCATCACAAAACTACAGTAAAATCCATCGAAGCACCTTGGAAGAGTAGCAAAAGAAATTCGATTTGAGCCTCATCACAATACTTAGTACCGAGATAAGCCAATTTTTCAAAATGGTGTTTTATTCTGAGAACATGCTCCCTTAAGGGTGTTCCCTCAGCCATTTTTAGCCTTGCCACGTCGTCGTTTTTAAATTGATTGATCATGCGGTCTTTTGTTAAAAACATTTCTTCAAGACTTTGCATAATTTCTGCAGCAGATACAATACCTTCATGAATGTGTCTCAAATCATCAGACAGTGAAGTCAAGATTACATGTTTCATAGGTTCATTGGCCTGCTCCCAAATATTATACAACTGTCTTTCCGCATCAGTTGATCCATTAGTAGGCAAACGGGGCTTAGGTACATCAAGAACCCAATGATGTTCTTGTGGAGGTAGGACAAAACTCATATTTCGTTTCCAAACAACATAGTTGTCACCAGTTAATTGATGTTCTTTGAGTGTATATAACAGTGGATTAAAAGGTTGCGACATGATGAACTAAAATAAATAATAATATGCATAAGCACAAATATATCACAAGGTTCGATCACATGTTTCATATTAAAATCTCCAAAAAATATGAACATGCATCAGCCAACATCTCAAAACAGTTTAAATAAGCCACGTGGGGTGGGTCATTATTTAAACACATTCAATCAGGTTACAAACAAGAACAGTTACAAACCTTTAATAGCTAGATTAATAGTTGGCTCCCACTTGACCAATATAAAATTGACAGGGACTTCGGGGAAGTATATGCATATCAATTTTATACCTAAGTAATAACCATGATTAAATACAGAATTATTATTTCGCTTTGAACGAGCCTCGTGGGGAGGGTCATCATCACCACTAGTAATAATCCACAATCATCCATTTGAAATTTATTCATGTGAAAGCTATCTTTTGACCGTCTCCAGGGGAATTTCTCCAAAAGAATTCACAAATAAATAAATCATGGAGGTCAAAATTAATTCAATTTTATTATTCATAAAATTGTCAATTAATTGTTTAAGCATACTTAGTAATTTTCGAAAGTGAGATTTTTCAAAACATTTTCTCATGCATTGCAAATTTAAACACAATTTAAATAAGCATAAAATAACGCATAACATCAAAACAAAAAATTAAACATATTGGGCAAATATATACAATTGTCATGGTTAATTTTTGTCATATCTTGATCTTGAGAAATCGTTTTCATAGCCTTTAGCGTTAAGTCTCCTAAAAAGCTCCCAATTGACCGTCTTAAAAAAATGCCTTGTCAAGCCACGTCATCGACCAGCTCGCGGGTCGGAGTGCCCGCCTAGCACTCCCCGGCCGTGTCGAGGGGAGTCCGTCTTAGCCAAACACCGGTCGCCCGCCCGACAGACACGCCCAACTTCTAATCCCGGTTTCTAGCGGGTTCACAGATGACCGGCGAGACTTTCATGCCCATGCCGATCCAAGGATGCCCGCCCGATGCCACCTCTGTCATCAATTCACACCCGTCGCCACCATCGATCACAAGACGACTATCCACAGGCGCTCCCCGGCGGCTCGGCTTTATGCTCGCCTATAGGCATGCGTCGGCGTGCCACCTTTGGCATCGTTTTTGCGACGACGCCGCTGCTTACGTCGATTCCGATCTGCGTCTTTTAATTCTTCGTCTCGCCTCCCATTTAGATCCGGTTACAATTTATTTTGCAAAAATAAATAAATCTAGATCTAGACTAGTCTATTACATTGATCAAATCAAACAAACTCTAATCTACTCGTGGATTTTCTCACGAGGCAAAACAAATTCAAACGAATCGAATTAAAAACAACAATTCATATGCATGCATAAATAAACACATTAAATTCCATGACAATTGGATACTTGCAAAAAAGATCTAGCAATTCTACTATCCAATTTCAAATTTAATGAAAGCGAATTAAATTACAATTTAAAGATCAGAGCCCGAAACCAAGGCTCTGATACCAATTGTTGGGGAATGAATTGCCTGGATCTATTTGGGATGAATATTTAAATACAAATTTAATTCTAACAATTATTACTAGCATGAATTAATCCTATATTAATTCAAATAATAATCCAACAATGAATCATGCATATAAATAGTTCACGTAAATCCTACGCATGCGGAATTACTACGAGTTTACGTAAACTTACCTCTTGGAATGACAATGGACTTGTCGATGAAAACACACCAAAAAGCCTTCCCAAAGTATTCCCTTAATCCTTGCTCGACAATCCGGTGGTAGGATTCCCGCGAACAATTAACTAAAAGGAAAAATAAAATTGTTGCACCACTTTTGTGGATTTACTAATTTTTCCAGCACATGGAATTGCACTTGGGAATGAAAGAATCATCCCCTATTTATAGATAGGGTGTTGGTCGAAATTTTAGGGAAAAAACAATGTGGGAAAACATTTTCTTGATCTCCAAGAAATCTTGAATATATCTACTATATTCTTTTTCAAATAATTATAATATTCCACAAAAATCCCACCTTATCAAGTTATGGAGTATTTTTTGAAAAATAGGGGAACAAGAATCCAAGATTTGGATCTTCTTGAATTTATGAGATATTCTTGTATTTCAAGAAATACATATCTTCCATAATATCTTTTCAAGAAAATCAAGAAAATCTTTCTTTCCCCTTTTTTCTCAAAATTTTCGAAATGCCTTATATGAATAACCAAGTGGGAGATTTCTTGAATTTAATGAGATAATCTTGTATTCCAAGAATACATATCTTCATTCCATAACAAATTTTCAAAGAAAATCTTTCTCCCCTTTTATCCATAAATTTCGAAAAAAACAAGGAAAAATAGGCAACAAATTTATTTTATTTTTAAACACCTTTTCCAGTTATTGGACTTTATGTTTGGGCTACTTGGGGGGCCTTTAGGAGAATTAAGATTGGACCTTCCAATGGATCTTGAATTATCAATATTGAGCCACAATATTATTCAAGCCCATAAATATTAATTAATCCCACTACATAATTAATATTGCACTATCCATCTTAACCCATATTATTAAATAATATGGCTCCCCGTTATTATTTCCGTGTTTAAGATTATCTAGCCCATTAATTAATTCAAGCCAATTGAAATAGCTTTCCATTAATTAATATCTTTTTATCCTTGGTAAAGGAACGGTTCAACATTATTACTCATACCTAAACTAGTTCCACTTGCAAGATTTGGTATGATAAAACTTATGAACCTCCCAAGGGCAAATCGAACAAAGCGTTTTGCACACCGATTCTTCAGATAAATCTTAGCTACACATGTGACCAATAATATTGCCCAAGATATAAAGTATTGAATCTCATTGATTCTCTACCCATAATAAGTCAAAAGCAATACTTACTAACCACACGTGACCCTATTTAAGGGATCTAAAATTAAGAAATAATGAACCACTCGAGGTCTAATTCTTCCTAGTTCAGATTCAAGAATTTGTCCTCCTCAGAGGTCCTCTTCATTACGCAATAGACATGCACTAGTGTAATCTCTTTGGTCGTCAAGACAAGTCAATCTCAAAGCGTTACACTTCAACCTTTCACGATGGATTGTTATTTCCATCTAGGTTGTGAATGGTGTACTTTTTGGTTACAAAGGACCTTAATTTAATCTTACGTGATCGGTATCACTAAATTAACTACAATGTAACACGTCTATTTATTGAACAATTATGTAACAAGAAATATATGTGAAAATATTTATTTCATAATATTTAACGATTATCAAAAGTAAAAGCATGATAAACAATTTATTTTTCAAAAATGAAATAAGTCCAAATCTTTTAAAATAAGATGGAATTTGCTTTATTGCATCTAATAGTGGAATGTTAACTTTTACTTTTTTCAAAATCTCAAATATTTCAGGATTTTGGTTTAATTTCTTAATAGGATGTAATCTTTGAGGAAAATGAGCAGGAGATTGTTTCTTACTAGGATTTAAATTATCAACATTCTTACCTTCATTCTTATCTTCATCATTTGTAGTAGATCCTGATTCTGGCTTCCTGGGGAAATTTTCTTGTCAATTGTTTTTCCACTCCGTAGGGTAGTAACGGAATTGACATTTTCTGATGATGTATCAAATGAGATTTGACATTGATTAGCAGGATTTAGTTGAGGTTGAGCAGGGAATTTTCCTTTCTCAGTTGTTCTCAAGGAATTTGTTAGTGTGGACAATGTAATCTTAATCTCGTTGATGGCCTGTGAAGTTTGGTTGTTGATTGTTGTTTGACTTTGCATAAAGGTTTGCAAGGTTTCCTCAAGGCTTTTCGTTAGTGACTTATTGTATGGGGTGAAATTGGAGTTAGAGGTATTTTGTTTGGGTGAAGGTTGTGCATTACTGTCAGTTTTCCAATTAACATTTGGGTGGTTCCTCCAATTAGAATTATATGTTTCAGAAAAAGTAGATGGATATGATTTTTTAAAGTTAGACATTGCATTTGCTTGTTTATAACACATCTCTTTGAAGACAGGAATTTTTGGGCATTTTTTAGTTAAATGTCCATTAATAGCACATATATAGCATATATCATCGTTTTGCACAAATTTTACTTCTTTGGGTTTCTTTAATTGCATATTTTCAACTTGTCTAGCTAAACTATCAACTTTAGCACTTAGATCATCTTCTTGATTCAAATGATATTTTCCTTTATTAGCATTTTCAAGGTTATATCTAATTGAAGCTTCAGAAGTATTTTCATTATACCAAGATTGAGTTTTTTTCAACCAAATGGTCTAAATATTCAAGTGCATCTTCCGGATTTTTATCCAAAAACCCCCCATTACACATCATTTCAACAAACTGTTTTGTTTCAGAATTTAAGCCTTCATAAAAAAAACTTACAGTTCTCCAATTCTCAAAACCATGGTGAGGGAAAGAATTTAACAAATCATTAAAACGTTCCCAACATTGAAAATATTGTTCATTAAGCTTTTGAGAAAAGTTTTTGATTTGGTTCTTTAAAGCATTTGTTTTATGAATTGGAAATAATTTTTTCAAGAATTCAGTTTGAATGTGTTGCCACGATATAATTGAACCAGATTTTAGAGAATTAAGCCATGTTTTTGCTTTATCTTTAAGAGAGAAAGGAAATAATTTTAGCTTAATCGATTCTTGAGTACATAATGATTCACTAAACGTTGCACAAATTTCTTCAAATTATTTTAAATGCAAATAAGGGTTTTCAGATTCAAAACCGTGAAAATTGGGAAGTAATTGAACCATACCAGGTTTGAATATGAAATTATTTACGTTTTGTGGGTATACAATACATGATGGGATGGAATTGCGTTGAGGTTGTTAGGATTTAAGCAGCAATTATGGAGAAAATAATGAAAGCAGAAATTAAGGAACAACAAATTTGGTTACCCAGTTCATCAGGAATGACTACGTCTGGGGGCACTACCAAGCCAGGAGATCTACTATTTTTGAGTGATATGAGTGATACTACAATTACAATGAGTCAAAAAGTATTTAAATATGAGACTTGAGCCAAAACCCTAAATCCACAGACAGGTTTTAATCGCCGACTGGGGCTTTGTCGAAAGGTAATGTTCCGAGCTCTATATAGTCGAGCGCTCGGTGGGCGCCAGATTGGGGTGCTTTCGACCACTAATAAAGTGCTCGACCACCGGCACCGTCGGCGCCTCCCCCCGTCCTACATCCCCTGCTCACTCGATTACCTCTACCCACCAGGCCTCCTCTGGTATGCCATTTTCCAAGGGAGTTGAGGTGTAGGTCCCGAACGGGTTATGTGAGGGCAGAAGTCTAGAGGGAGGGGTGAATAGACTTCAAAAAACTTTTCGCGGCAGCATCAAAAAGAAGCGAATACCTTTGATCAGAGTGCGAGTGAATCATTTTGGTCGATAACTAACTTATCAACGCCGTAAAGCGTATCGGTTCGTAACTATCGATTAATCGTGATGTGTGCGGAAGCTTTAAGTTTTACCCGTGTGAAAAACCGGTTTGTAAAAATCGATTCCAAGTTTTATCTTTTAATCGATTTACGTAAATATCAAACGATCGTATCGAAGCTTGGTGCTATCTCGATCTTAACTTAGAATACGATATAAGCTTTAAGATTGTGCGATGTGAGCGCTTAATCAAAGCAAAGAAAGGCACACAAGATTTATAGTGGTTCGGACAAACCCGGCCCCACGCCCACTCTTCCCTTTCACAAGGGCACCAACTTAACCGACTTAACCGGCTTAACCGATCGACTTAGTTTAGTGTGTTAGTCCAACACAAGACACCAACAGATGTTTTAAGAGTTCTCACTCAACCGATCCTGTAAATCAAGATTAGAAACTCTAGATCGAATCTGCTAAACAACTTATCCTAACTTGGGGTTTGGGTAAGATTGTTGAGGTTCCAACTATGAAATCTTTCCTTGCTTACAAAAAGCGACATAGCTAGATGAAAAGATTTCTTGCTAAGAACTTATGGGATGAACACAATATAAAATAAGCATTGTTGTGTTTCTTCGTATGAAATCACTATAGTTTGAGCTTCGATTATGTTGTTTGTCCAAGCATTTCGTTTTCACTCAAAAGTGTGATCCCATATTTATAGACCTTGAGATCAAAGAGCCGTTGGAGAGCAATTTGAATCTCAGTTATTTTTAGGTAGACTTGGAAGCTTGATGACGTCTTGAGGAACGGCATGGGCCGAAAGCGTGAATGTGTATTTTATAGCCGTTTGAAGAGCAACATCGAATCCCGCGAGTATCGCCTCTTTCATCATAGTGTTTCTTCCTTATTGATGGAAGCCTTGCTTTGCGTTGTTGTTCCTCCAACTAAGGTTAGTATTCATCTTGTTCAGATCACAGACGATGATAAGATGAAAACATCGGTTCATCTTATGAGTTGATCGTCGATCACCGAATCGACGATCCAATCCCGATGGAGTCTTCGGCGCTTTATTGACTTAGCTTCAACCCGACCGGGCCGATGTAGGTCTTCCGTCCGATCTTCGAAGTCATCCGATCTTCTAGTATTCGAGGTTTGAGCTTCACGACTTCCAATGAAGTTATCCGACAAGATCGATCGATCCGATCTTTCGCTCGCTTTTAGCATTCTCGCCTACGTTGGATATCGCCTTTCTTCCGATTCTTCAGATCGACCTATACATATTGAGTTCCCCTCAATATGTGACCTATCTATTACATCGGTTTTCTATACAATCATTATCAACCGGTCTCTATATCGGTAATGTAAACATCAGTCATCTAACAGGTCTGACTGGTCCTATTACATGTGTTTTGGAACTTTCATCAAAACTATAAATTTCCCAACAATTTCCCCTTTTTGATGAAACCAAAACACCGAGAAACCAAACAGTTGATAAGTATAGAAACGATTAAAGAAACAAAATGTCGTAAAATAAGAGATTTTGTCTTGGGATCGAAAAAATAAACTTTTCATTAGATATGTTGATTACATGTTACATCAGAAAAGTTGAATTTAAAAGCAGCTGATCCCTAGACGTCTTCTGAATCTTCACTCCTTGGGCTTGTATCCTTCTGGCATTTCTCTTTGGTCTTGTGGAACGTTGAAAATCTGATAGAGTTTCCATTTGACATCGGTTATGCGACTTGATCGGTTATATGCGATTTGCTCAAGATGTCAAAGTAGAATCTCTCAAATGCCCGATCATCAAATGAGCCATCCGCCTTCTTCGAGTATACTAACAGATCATACTCTTGGCGAGATATCTTTACATTTATAAAGTTTGGCCTCATTTTCCGAGATACTTGAAAAGTCCGAAATTTATTCAGAACAGTTGAGGAACTCATCATCCGGTGATTCTTCTTTGGAACAAGATCAAGGACAAAGGCATCAAGAAGCCATTCACTTCTGATCTTATTCCATTCCTCAAACCTCTTGGCGTGTGCAGCAGTTTTTGGTATGATCTCGTCGACTCTTGCCGTCATAAATCGAGGTTCGTGCGAATTTTCCACCAATCCTTTCTTAGCCCTTGATTTGAACTTCGCCAACCCTTCTCACTTGTGCGTTTTTTTCCTTCTTTCTTCTTGACCATCGCTCTTTGGACAATCTTCATGAGGCTCCTTGTCACCAGATCACGAGCCGTATTCGGTGACTTTCCCGGTGCGAAAGGATCGTCCAGATTTTGATGTCCCAAAGACCCGCGGCCTTTCTTTTCCCAATTGAGCTTTGTCCATGGGCCTTATCTTCTCGATGTGTCGGTTGGTTTTCAGATCCTTCCCCCTTTTGGTTTGATCAAAAAGCGCGTTGAGGTGGGAAGTCGAGACCCAAAGTTGATCGACAATGCGATTTAGATCATTAGCGGATAAACGAAGTTTGAGCTGTTAGATTCCGAACGGTTATGTCGACTCTTTCTTGGCAGTTTCCATTGTAGCGAGAGTGTCCAAATCATTTTGTCAAATTTCTCTTCCGATAACTTTCGAGCCTTTTTCTCGGAGCGCGAAAAAGAAGATTGATTTTGATCCACTTTCGAATTTTGTCATCAACCGATTTTATAAGCTTCAGCAGATATGGTGGTCATGGATTGGGAGAACGATCTCTCGATTGCTTCGATTTGTTTGAGATCGATTGTGTCTCGATCGGATTAGCACTCCTCAATCTCTTCTTCGGGAGATCTTTGAGACAAGATCACGATCTCCCCGGTTGATCGGTGGTGATTTGAGATGTAGGAATTGGATCCATCACTTGATCGGGTTCAATTGTTTTGTGCCTCCGTTGGTTGGTCGTGAATCTGCGACACGGTTCCACTTTCATCCGGCTACTCGAGCATTCACCATTTCACCATTTCAAATTCTTGGAGATCTCGAACTTCTCTTCTTCTTCCGCAATTCCAACTTCCCGTGGATCGAGCTTTCCGAGTTGCTCGGATATGAGCTCACTGGTGATCCTACTTTGGCCGAGACTTCCTCATATCGAAGTCAAAATCTGCCCGAACTCATCCGCACTACCCATCCTGTTCAACAAGTAAGATAAGATCTCGAGAAGCTTTTTAATCCGAGATCTCTCCGTGAGGATCTCCATGAAACTTTTCTCTACGATAGCGGGATGGGCGACCGGCCAGGATACATCTCATCAATCTCTCGTTCAATTCTTAGTCCGACCATTTTTCCAAAGGATGGTCTTTGTTGATCTGGATACGTGAGGTTATCCGTCCCGCATTCCGCTGATGAGATGTGGAAGCTTTCCGTCAGGCTTGAGTCGGCGGGAAGTTGTCCGATTGGTTCGACCAGCAAAGGGTTCTGGCCAGAGTGGCAGTTTTGTATCCGGTTCAGTTCATGAGCGTGTGAACTAGCAGGGAGAGACATGCTCAGAAATTTTTAGTCCCGAAAGCGGTGAATCGGCCTTGTGGTTGAGGGTATAGATTTATCGAAATTCTTTACTCAGATCGCTTCCGGGCGAGCCCTCGTGTTGAAGTTTTGCTTGTCCTGATTGCTTCGTTTTGTTGCGCAAACAGACCGCTTCTCGGGCGCTCTATCTTCTTCTCCGACTCATCTTCTAGTGCTAGAGTCATGGTAGCTTGCTTTGCTTTTTTGGCCTCTTCTCTCCGGCCTTCACGATTTTTCGTTTTTTTACAGGAGCAACCGGGTGTGGATGAGGCGCTTTTTTTGCTCTTTCCTTTCTTGATTTTGTTGGAGTGGGCTCCTTTGTCATCGTCGTCGGTGGCCCATATATAATCGAAGTTGATGAGAGGAAGGCATTGTAGGACTTTCACCCATTCTCGATTCCATTCGGCTTGGCGGTTTGTCCTTCAATATAAGCGCAACCTTGTTGAGATTGTTGACTCTTTTTCGAAAGACTGCTGATTCATTGACTCCAAATTTTTCGTGTTCTTGGAGCAAGATGGCTTTTGAAGCCGTGCGATTGATGTTCTCGAGCCCCCATCAATTATTCTTTTTGCCATCTTTGTACATTTTGACCGATGTGAGAGCATCCGGGCTAAATGAGATTCCCATGATCGTTCTTAATGTCGAATGTCAAACAACAACTGTCTTTCTTTTGAGCATTGGCTTTGATGAATCCGGCTTTTACGATGTTTATTCGCCTCTCTTAAGAGCTCCTCTCGATTTCTTCGTCCTCATTCTCCCCGTAGAGTGTGCGCAGAGATTCGCCCTTTGGCAGTGAACAGACAGTGATGTCCGATTTGTCGGTCCCGATTTCTTCCCCGATGATCCATTTACATCGGTTCGTCTCCGGTTTTTTCAGATCCACACTCAAATTCCGCAAGAATTGAAGTGCTTTATACTTGCATCACCGATTGCGGAGCAGAGAGCAATATGTTTCATCCAAATTTTCTTCGTAATTTGTTCCACCTCCATGGATTCGAATCCTCAAAGTGGTTCCAAAACCGAACGAACTTATCCTCAAAGATCTTCGCCGCGGTTCCCGATAGTTGCACATGATCTTTCCTAGTCCATGAGTGGCCATCTACAAAGGAGATAGACTCATTAAATTTGTGCATTAATCAATATCAATATCATATCAAGGAAAAACAAAAGGCAATGAAGCATAAATTCCAAAAACAACTTTTGAAAACAATGTTTTTATCGGAAAAAAAGATTCATCATTAAGTTTAAAAAGAAAATATTACCAGATTCAAATTTTCGAGAAGATTTTGAACTCTAAGAAATCGTTTTTGAAACGTAGAGAGAATTTGAAGTTTTTCGAAAGAGAGTAATGCAAGTTTGTGAAGCGTAAAAACTCGGTAAGGTTTGATGAATCTTATATAGAGGCGGAGGGTACAATAAGACAAGATTTTGAAGATCAATCGTTTTGAAAAGATTATGCGCTCCAGATTTAGTGGTTTTGATCGTAGGGTCGAAAAAACGTCACGCAAAAAAAACTTTTGGATTTAAAAAAGCACGATCAAGTAGCAAGCAATACATGTACCCCACGTCCGCATTAAATGATTTGCAGAGTACACGCCACAAGGATAGTGGGTACAAGAAGGCAAATAATATCGATATCGATCCGATAAATAAGTAAAGAACAAGAGAAGAGAGATACAGATCTCCGTTGATGATGTTGTTATCGATCAATATTACTTGTCAATGTTGATTCCACTTGTTGATCTTAATCATTCTCGCTTAAGCCTTAAGAAATTTCCCCGAATCGATCCTTTCAACCGATCTTCTCAACAGATTCCCGATTTGTTGAAACTTCAAGCTTAGTCTTCTTTCCTCGAAATACGCCCGATTTCCTTTGATCTCCTGATCGGTTGAAGTTCCCCCCTTCAACCGATATTTACGATATAGACCGATATATCCGATTTATTGGAGTTTCAAGCTCAGCAGATCTCTCTTCATCCGATCATGCTCGTAAAGTAATCGATTTTGGTTGACCTCATCGATTCTTTTGATTAAGCCAATTCTTGGGATAAGTGTTCTGCCAAAACTTAGTCTAGAGTAGTAGCTTCTATTCCCTAAGTAGCGTGATTGACATGCCAAAATATCGCCTCAATCTCTCGATATGTCAATCAACCGTAAATTTATCCAATTATCGGTCAAGGATTTCTACACTCATCCTTTTGATGCAAATTTCTTGATAGGCTTGAAATGGAAATTGCATTTGCATCCTTGCTTGGCCTCTATAAATTGGACCAATGTTTTACACAACATCACCCATTCACCATACTTATCTTCTTTGTAAGAATCATGTATCTTGGTGAACCCTTGTTTCCTGTGAGACTTCCCAAGAAACACTTTTACACCCTTTTATATGATTTCACCTTCTCAAATCAACCGTTTGCATCCCTTATTCTTTGTTTTTCTTCATCATCTTCGATTTCACATACGATTCTTGCAAGCTTCTCTACCACCGTATGGCGGATCTGCTTGCTGTAACCGAGAAGACACTTCTCCCAACCGTATGCACCTTGTGTGTCTATCTCGATGATGTAACGTAACCATCGACTTAGTCGGTATAAAATATCAAAGACATGTGCCCATGAGATCTGATGACCAACTCTTTGGCACACGTGCTCCATTTAACAGCTGGAGAGCCCTATTACACTCCCTTTTAGGGCTCCTGGCTTAGTAATCCTGTCAATGCCGCTCTCACTTCACTTGGAGAGTCCATCAGTTTGCGGCATGGGATTACCTTTCAAGCCCCCTCGCCCCTGTTAAGTGGGGAAAAATAAGGCGTCGATTTCATAAAATCTCTCTCTCTTCCCCTCATTAACACTTAACTAATGAGTTAGGGTTTGGGTTTGGATCTGAGTTTAGGGTTCTAGGTGTAGGATTTTTGGTTAACATTTATGTCTTGACCTCCGGGTCTTCTTGTACTTGTAACTCGTAATGTAACCTCACCTTCGGGTTTTTATCAATGAAAAGTTCTGTTATTTCATCGTTGTGTAAATTCCTGCTTTCTTATGCGATTGTTAGCTCTTAATCTCTGAATCTTGCTTGTTGAATATCAGCTAAAACGAATCACAAAGAAATACTATAACCAAATTGATTTAATCAGATAATCCTTTAAACTGAGCATTTTCCTTAAACCGATAAACCTTGAATCTGATCAGTTCCTTTAAACTGATAGACTTCAAATCTGATAAACTAAAATCTGATCAGTTCCTTTGGATCTGGTAGCGTGTAAGTCTGATTGATTTTTGCTTATCAGTCTCTTGAGATCAGTTAAGATACCAAACTCAATCGATTTCTCTCGATCCGTTAGTCTCTTAACCAAATAGTTCGAGAACATTCCATCAAACATTTTTCGACATTTCTCCAAGATCTAGAAGTCCTAGCTCATTGCATAAATCTCGAATCGATCTCGGTAGTGGCTTGGTTAGAATATCGGCCTTCAGATATCAAGATGAATCTTTTCCATTCGATATTCTTCTTTTCAACGTGATCTCTTATGAAGTGGTGTCTCGACATCCACATGCTTGCATCTTGTATGTAGAACCGATTCTCGAAAGATTGCAATAGACTATTATCGCTCACGTAATAATATAGATGCGTTCTAGCTACAATGTTGTAATCCTCACCGGCGATCGAGCCGAGGCGATTGGGAACAAATTTTCGCAGCCCATATATTTCGCCAGATTTGTAGATGTCGCAATCGATGTTCCGCTTTTTGAAAACCACGAGATCGGGTTTTTACTTCCTAAGAATCGACATGTTCTCGAGGTTGATTTTTAAATCGATCTTGCAACCTCCATAATCGAATCGGAATACCCACTAAGCTCTAGATTATCATCGATGGGTAAAATAAACCAAGGTTTATTGTTCCCTTCAATACTTAAGAATCCGCTTTAGTCGCTTTCTAGGTGGTCAGATCATTGGATTTGCACAAATCCGCACATACACCCTCTTGCAAAAAGTGATATCCGTCCCCAGCAAAATGTATAGTAGAGATCCAATGAGAGCCCTATATTCCTTCGATTTGTTTTTCGACCAAATTATCTGGATCCATCTTGAATCCAAATCATCATAGGAATTTTGGCTTCCTTACTATTTTGAATTCCAAACTTAGCCAAAAGATTCCTAGTGTACTTTGTCATTGCATTGAATATCCCTTCTCGAACTTTGTTTAACTTGGAGACCTAGAAAGTAATTCATCCGACCCATCATGGACATCTCGAATTTCCGCATCGGTTTCTTTGAATCTTTCACATAGGCTCTTGTTAGGAGATCCAGAAGATGATGTCGCCCACGTAAATCAACCATCGAATATCTTCTCCATCTTCTATTCTCGATAAGGTTACATCCATTTGTTCCTTTAGTGAACCCACTTTCGATCAAGAACCGAGAGAGTGTATCATACCAAAGCTCATGAGCTGTTTCGAACCATAAAAGAGCTTTTTCTTAAACGATACACTTGGTTGCCCTTTTCAAAGCCCGGAGGTTGTTCGACATAAACTTCCTCCGCTAGTACCCCGTTTAAGAAAGCACTCTTTACGTCCATCGATACCTGATGAACCCTCTCGTGGAAGCATATGCGAAAATGTATGAATGGCTTCAAGACGAGCGGTGCAAAAGGTCTCATCGTAATCAATTCCTTCGGATTGTGAATACCCTTAGCAACAAGTCTTGCCTTATTTCGGTGATAACATTTTTCTCATCTCTCTTGTTCTTGAAGATCCATTTCGTGCCAATTACGCCTTTGATGACCTCGGGTCGTCTACTAGTTCATATACTTCATTTCTCTCTAACTGCTCCATTTCCTCCCGCATGGCTAGAATCCAGTTTAGGCCTTGTAATGCTTCTCGATTGTAGTTGGTTCCTTCATAGACAGATAATGAAGAATATATGGCACTTTCACCAACTGATGTCTAGTTTTAATTTTATCGACGGTCTCCAATTATCGATCGGTTGGATGACCGGTTATCCGTGTCCTTCTTACGATTTGCGTCGGTTTGAGAACATCATCCGCTTCGATAAAATCTTATTACTAGTGATTGGGAGTCAGGGTTATGGTCCACTTGATAAGAACAAGTCTCACCGATGTTGGAATCATCATGTGTCGATGTCCTGTTCGTGAGAACTTCAGTTCCCCAAACCGGATGGTTCGATTCTTTCTGCCTCAAATTAATCGGCTTTTTTTCATCGACAGGTTGTTCGTACCTTAGATCTGATTGATCCGGTGAATCAGCTAGATCCGGAATGTAAATTGATCGATTTCGATCCTTTTCCTTGATCGTTAGTTGATCCATTTTCCCGAATATCGAGTTACGGTAGATCGGTACTTCTTGTTTACGAGGCGATTTCTCTTGATCGTAAGATGCTTCATCAAAGGCTACATGGGTGTTTCTTCCACAACTAGGGTTCGTTTGTTGTAGACCCCGAAAGCTTTGCTAGATGAGGAATACCACAGAAATATACCCTCATCGAACTTGGCCTCAAAAAGTCTTCAACCCGACTTTTCCTTCAAGGTGTATGAAACACTTGCACCCCAAAAACATGGAAGTAAGAAACACTAGGTTTTCGCCTTCCACGTTCATAGGGTGTTTTGAAGTGAGCCTTAGTCGAGACATCTGTTTCGTATGGCATGCAAAAGGTTGATTGCTTCAATTCGAACGGTTTGGTATCGCATATTCACTTAACATTGTTCGGCGGCTTCTTTGAGAGTTCTGTTTCTCCGCTTCAATTTCTCCATTCTACGGTGTGGCGTCCTCATGATGTTTCATCTTTGTATACCAAACTTAGAGCAAAAATCGATAGAATAAAAGAGTTGAAATTTCATGCCTTTATCCGATCCGATTTTTACTATTGTTCGACAATCTTTCGTTTTGTAATCTTCTTAGCATTTCGGTATCTTGGTTGTCGTCTCATTCTTCTTATGTAAGAATATAACCCGTAAACTTGGAATAGTCATCCACGATTACGAGTGTATTTCGTCCCGTTGAGATCGACCGTGTAATCGTCCAAACAGATCCATATAAAGCAACAAGTTTCTCTTTGATCTTTGGTCCGGAAATTCCTTTTGAATGAAGCTTTGACCTGTTTTCCCTACATATACGATCCTTTGAGAACACTTCATTCGAAGTCCTTCCACTAGAGACATCCTAGCTATCTTATTAAGAGTTTTAAAGTTGGATGGCTCAATCTTTTGTGCAGAGCCAATCGCTACTTTTGGAACTCTTAACAATCAGCACGCATTTCTTGGACAAACTGCTCCAATTTGTGTAGATCGTTCCTTTTCTTGAACCAAATATTAGCAAAATCTGTTGAGTGACTTCGATTCTTGATAGTGCATTGATCGATCGAGAACTCAACATCGAATCCGCTGTCGCGGAAATCAGAAACCGATAATAGGTTGTGCTTCGGACCTTGACATAATGGACTCCGATTATTTGTACATCATCATTCTCTGAGTTCAACCCTTTGGTATAACCAAAGTTATCATCACCGAAGAGTACACGCTGGCCTTTCGTTTCTGTGGAGGAAATTGAGGAGATGTTTGCTTCGAATATGTGCCTTGAGCATCCACTATCGATGTACCGGATAGTTGCTTGCACACCTCCTTTGTTGGCCAGGACCCACGCGAACTCGCAATCGGATCGGTTTTTAGGTACCCTTTCGGATTGGGTCCCGAGGGGTTAGGTTTGGATTTGGGGATCCATACAAAATGAAGCACTTCTATTGTGATCGGTCGGATCGAAGGCCCGATTTGTCTCCCATACTGTCAACATAATCATACTTATCCTCATATGCTTTCTCGATTTGTATGATTACTTGTGTGAACCTTGGATGACTTAGAAGACTTATGATTTAACTTTTCGGTTTGTCTTCTTTTTATCCGATGTGGTTCGGTCTCGGTGACCCTAAATTTCTCGATTGTAGGGTAGTACGATCGCTACCATCAAAAGATTCATATCCTTTTCGCATAGATGGTTTTTAGCGTTTACGAAGCATGCTTATTAGGCAAATGACCTTGGCCGGGTCTCGATTAGACTTCCTTTTGTAGGTTGTCTTTTTTCGATTCCCGACTGTTGATCGGGTTGAGGTCTCTTCTTCAGAACTGGGTTCTTCCGTTGATCCTCGGCCGATGCTTTACCAAATGGGGTCCATTTCGTTCCCTTTTACGGTTGGGCACTTGCTTTACCCGCTCAACCGGTCTCTTACCCCTATTAGATACAAGTTTAGCTTTTGGTGTATCTTTTTTTGAGAATTTAATCCGATTACACCTTTTCGAGATGAATCGATCGGGGGCTTTTGAGGATGTGGAGGGTTTCTCATAGCCAAGTCCTCGCTTATCAATCTTTACTCGAAAAATAGGCGTTTATGTCTTTAACGGTTTGAGATGATTTTGAAAAAACATCTATTTTCTTCGCAGATTATCCTCGGAGGGATTTCGGACTTTCATGCATCTAAATAGCTCATCGAATTTTGCTTGCAAGATTTTGAAGTCATCGGCTTCTTTGTCTGTTAATTTCCATCTGTTCTTTGATCTGCTTTTCTGATCGAAGCTTTAACCGAGAATTTTAAATTCCTCGGTTACCTTAAAGCGGTTTGGTGATCTAAGTTCGAGGTTTTTCCGAGATCATTTTCTTGACAAAGGTGATTATTTACGGTCCTCGGCTTATCATTCTCGGCTTCCACAATAGCATAAGTTTCTCTGCATTGGAGAGATCGTCAAGCAATTGCTCGAGTAGAGCAAGCAGTCTATCTCCCCAAAGGTGTGCTAATGATAAGCAGTGTAGAAGCGAAACGAAGAAGTTTTGGAGGTTACCTCGGACCGTCCTCCCCGCCATCGGCAGAGTTCATCATCGTCACGAGAATATCGATCTTCATTTTCATAGAAGTCGAAAGAGATCGGGCCGATCGGGCAGGTCTTCTAAGGAGGAGTATCCGAGTCCTCGAGGGCAGATAGGAATCAGTCCAATTCGGCGATTAGAACCATGGCTCTTCCGCTCTCTATACCATTGCTCTCTTTTTGTTCCTCTTTTCTTCCCTCTCTCTCTCAAAGCGTGGTCCAGGCACCAGGCTATAGTGACTGCTTCTCACAAGAAGCACGCTCCCTGATCCACTGCCTTTCCTTCCGTGAATCACTCCGTTCTGTATGACCTATCGGGTGATTTCCTTTCCGATAAGAATACCGAGTTTCTTCTATCCGATTGGTTATCTCTTCCTTCCTTCGTCGACTATCTCTTTTCCTTTTCATCTCTTGTGATCCCTCCGATCATCGACCGTTCTTTCGGAGATCTATTGTCTCGATCTCCTATCTCGTCCCTCGGCTATGTTGATAGTCCTTATAAAATCTTCGATACTTACCAAGTTGTATATCCGACTTCTCAAGCTTCCCGGTAAGCAACACGATCTGCTCGCGCTCGACTTAATATATTTCCAATGGGTTCATTGGCCTTTGTTCTCTCATCGTTGCCTTGAAAGCAATCGATTTTGAAGTCGAGGTTTCAAAGGGGACCTCGTCTTCATCGACTTTGACCTCTTTCAATCAGTCGAACTCGTGAGCTTTAAGACTCAAGAACAAGCTACTAGGTTTCATTCTTGAAATGTCCCGGCAATCTTTGATTACCGTGACCTTCATGTCCCAACTTCAGTGAGAGACCTTAGGATCTTATAGTTGATATCTTTATCGGACATCTCTACCAAGTTCTCGAAGCTTGTTTATAGACATTGTAATTCTTCCATCGAGTTCGTTGATGGTTTAGATTGAAAATGACATCTTCGGTTTCTCGAACTTCACCGGTTCGGCTTGAAGACTACCGCCTCTTTTATCTGTTCATTTCCTCGCATGATCTCGACCAGAGTATCCCACATTGCTTTTCGCGATTTGAGATACTTAATCTTTTCTTTGGTGACCTTATCCATTGTCTTCATGATGATATGTCTTGCAATGGTGTCCAGAGTATGCGCTTTTCTTTCTTCCGGTCCATCGTTTTGGGCTTTTTTCGTACAAGACTTCGCGTGGGAAAATCCGGATCTCCTCCGTTTTGCAGGATTGTCCGTAGTAAATGATGATGGGTCCTCTCGATGACTTCCATCATTCTCGCCACCGATCGAGCCTAGATGGTTGGACATATATATGGCCCAACTGCATACTCATCAATTGAGAACTTCGGATCATGATACATCTGGGACGTGTTATCCATCTTTGAAAGTGATTTTGGAAAATGAATGAGTTTTTAAAACGGTTTTTTCAAGATCGCCTTGATTGACCACAATGACACAGAGTCGGGGTCGGAAGAACCAACCGCTCCGATACCACTTTGTAGGTCCCGAATTCAGGTTATGTGAGAGGCGTAAGTCTGTGAGGGAGGGTGAATAGACTTAAAAACTTTTCGTCAGAATCGGTGTCGCGGCGAGCAGATAGCCCCCGATCAGTCACCGAGTGAATCGGTTTGGTCTCGATAACTAACTTATCAATGCCGGAAGCCCGGTCGATTCGGTAACTATCGATTAACGATGAGCGCGGAAGCTTTAAGTTTTACCCGTGTGAAAAACGGTTTGTAAAAATCGATTCCAAGTTTTATCTTTTTTAATCGATTTACGTAAATATCAAACCGATCGATCGCTTGGTGCTATCTCGATCTTAACTTAGAATATGTATGCGCTTTAAGATTGTGCGATGTGAGAGCAAAATTAATCAAAGCAGAAAGGCACACAAGATTTATAAATGGTTCGACAAACCCGTCCCTACGCCCACTCTTCCCTTTCACAAGGGCACCAACTTAACCGACTTAACCGACTTAACCGATTTGGACTTAGTTTAGTGTGTTAGTCCAACACAAGACACCAACAGATGTTTTAAGAGTTCTCACTCAACCGATCCTAAATCGAGATTAGAAACTCTAGATCGAATCTTGCTAAACAACTTATCCTAACTTGGGGGTTTGGGTAAGATTGTTGAGGTTCAACTATGAAATCTTTCCTTGCTTAAAAAAACTGATAGCTAGATGAAAAGATTTCTTGCTAAGAACTTATGGGATGAACACAATATAAAATAAGCTTGTTGTTGTGTTCTTCAAAATGCGAAATCGACTATAGTTTGAGCTTTGATTATGTTGTTTGTCCAAGCATTTCCGTGTTTCACTCTCGAAGTGTGATCCCATATTTATAGACCTTGAGATCAAAAGAGCCGTTGGAGAGCAATTTGAATCTCGAAGCTATTTTAGGTAGACTTGGGCTTGATGTGGCGTCTTCAGAATATTTTGCATGGCCGAAAAGCGTGAATGTATTTTATAGCCGTTTGAGAGAGCAACATCAATCCCGCGAGTATCGGCTCTGTTCATGCGTGTTTCTTCCTTATTGGATGGAAGCTTTTCTGCGATGTTGTTCCTCCAACTAAGGTTGGTATTCATCTTGTTCGGATCGCAGACGTATGATAAGATGAAACATTAGTTTTCATCTTATGATGGTGATCCGATCGATCTGGTCGATCGATCCACGATGGGAGTCTTCTGGCGCTCGCTTGACTTAGCTTCAACCGGGCCTCTACCGATGTAGGTCTTCTTCGTCTGATCTTCCGGAAGTCATCCGATCTTCTAGTATTCGAGGTTTGAGCTTCATGACTTCAAGAAGTTATCGACAAGATCGGATCGATCGATCTTTCGCTTACGGTTTAAGATTCCGCCTGCTCTTGATATCGAACTTCTTCCGATTCTTCAGATCGACCTATACATATTGAGTTCCCCCCTCAATATGTGACCTATCTATTACATCGGTTTTTCTATACAATCATTATCAACTGGTCTCCTATCGCGAAGAATGTAAACATCGATTATTCCAGTCCGACCGGGTCCTATTACATGTGTTTTTGGAACTTTCATCAAAACTATAAATTTCCCAACATGAGGGTCCTCTGTTTATCAAGTAGGCCGCAGTGTTAACTGCCTCTGCCCAAAACATCTTTGGCAGCCCACACTTCAATCTCATACTAAAAGCACGCTCACATAGCGTTCTGTTCATACGTTCTGCCACACCATTCTGTTGGGGGGTTCCTCTCAGGGGTTTCTCCATTCGAATTCCATTCGCCTCACAGAATTCTTTGAACTCACGGAGCTCGTACTATGCACCATTATCAGATCTCAAACACTTCACCTTGAGACCCGTCTTAGTTTCTACAAGGGCCTTCCACTTCCTGAAAGCATTAAAGGCATCAGACTTATTTTTCAGAAAATAAACCCATACCTTCCTCGTAGAGTCGTCAATGAAAGTCATGTAATATGATGCTCCACCATGGGATGTCACTGGTGTTGGACCCCACAAGTCGCTATGGACTAACTCCAGCTTCTGCTTCTTCAAAGTTCTGCCTCCCTTCGAAAAACTCACCCTTTTCTATTTTTTGAATACACAGTCCTCACATAACCCGATGTCAACTGTCTTGAGGTCTGGTAGTTTGCCCTTTGAGCACATAACTTTCATCCCTTTCTCACTCATGTGGCCAAGACGACAATGCCACAAATCTGCATTATCTTTTCCACTTGCAAGAGCAATGCTGTCCTGGGTGTTGCCTGTCATATACAACGTTCCCTCTTAATTGCCTCGTGCCACTACCATTGCACCTTTGGATATCTTCCACGTGTTACATCCAAAAGTCACCTTGTAGCCCTCATCATCAAGCTGCCCAACTGAAATTAAATTCCTCTTCAATCCAGGAATATGTCTCACATCTTTCAACTGCAAAATAGTCCCATTTGGTGTCTTAATCTGAACATTCCCCTTCCCTTTGATTTCCAGAGGCTCATCATCAGCTAGATAAACCTTCCCAAAGTTCCCGGAAGTTTACTTCTCCATCACGTCAGCACTACTGCACGAATGAAACGATGCTCCAGAATCTAACACCCACGATTCCAATGGACTGATTACGCTCAAGATTGATGCATCTGAGCCCTCATCAGTGGCGGCGTTTGATGAGTTGTCATTCTTCTTTGGTGCATTCCCTTGTGCCTTTGCTTGTGCCTTGCATTCCCTTTTGTAATGACCAAGTTCATGACAATTATAACACTCAACTTGACTCTTGTCCTTCTTGGGCTTATCTTTGCCCCTTGACTTTGATCTACCCCGATTTGGCTTCCCCTTGGATTCAGATCTGCCTCTGTTTCCCGCACTCAAGGCTGATCTTGTGGCCACACCCAACTCTTTTCTGCGAATTTATTGGCTCATGATCAGATCTCTAACCTCATCAAATTTTAGTTTCACTTTACCTGCTGAAGCACTAACAACCGTTACCATCCCACTCCAACTTTCTGGTAAAGAAGACAACAAAATTAGGGCTTGAACCTCATCATCAAAATCAATCTCAACCGAGCTCAATTGGGCTATGATCATATTGAACTCGTTTAGATGATTGACTACCACAGTATCCCCTGCCATTCTCAGGTTGAATAACCTCCGCATCAGATGAACCTTGTTCGTTGCAGACGGTTTTTCATACATCTCAGTCAAAATCTCCAGCATCTCCTTGGTGGTTTTTGCTTTCACCGTATGTAGGGCGACGTTCCTGGATAACGACAGACGAACCACACTCATCACCTTCCTGTCCAGCAACTTCCACTCATCGTCCTTCATATCTTCAGGCTTTGAACCCAAAGGTTGATACAGATCTTTACCGTACAGGTGATCCTCGATCTACAATTTCCAGAATCCAAAATCCATTCCATCAAACTTCTCAACAGGCGATTTCCCTCCAGCCATCATAATTGCTCCCACCAGATCCCTTGAACCCGATGCTCTAGATACCAGTTGCTAGGATTTAAGCAGCAATTATGGAGAAAATAATGAAAGCAGGAATTAAGGAACAACAAATTTGGTTACCCAGTTCGTCAGGAATGACTACGTCTGGGGGCTCTACCAAGCCAAGAGATCTACTATTTTCGAGTGATATGAGTGATACTACAATTACAATGAGTCAAAAAGTATTTAAATATGAGACTTGGGCCAAAACCCTAAATCCGCGTACAGGGCCTCGGAACTGCTCGACCTGGGGCTTTGGTTGAGCAGAACTGCTCGAGCTCCTATATGGTCGAGCGCCTGGCGGGTGCTGCATTGGGGGGTGCTCGACCGAGCAATAGTGCTCGACCACGGATACTGGTCGAGCGCCTCCCGCGTCCTGCATCCCCATTCACTCAGGCTCCAACAATCCCAACAGAGGTTCTAAGAAATCTCGCATGGTCCGAGCTTGTAAATATTCATTTATGTGTCTTTCAATTTCTCCATCCACACTTTCATTTTCACCCATGTTTGAAGCAATACTACTTAAATTAACTATATGATTTCTTAAACGACCACTTATTCTATCACGAGTCCAATTATGCATAAACTAACAAAAACAACAAAGTAAAATTTAGTAACAATTACGCATTCGAATAATAAAAATAATAAAGTAAAGAGATAAAGAGAAAGAAAAATTACCCACTTGTGAGGCAAAGCCTCACGAAGGAGGAATCGTTCTCCGCAAAACCTCCCCGGCAACGGCTCCAAAAACTTGATAACTCTTGAAGTTGTACACCCAAGTGTAGGTTTGTCTCAAGTAATAAAATTTCTCGGAAGTCCAAGTGTCGAACCACAGGGAGGTTTGGAAGAAAAGATGTCAACTAGCAGGTAATATTTCAAGGGTTTATATAATGTTTGAAATACTAGAGCTTCGGGATTCCACTTTAAGTAAAACACTAGAGTTATTCTTGGCTATCTTTGATAACTCAATTGAAATCTAACAATCAAGTGATTTCAATCGGAAGATAAAACGTTAAGCACTTAGAGAATTATGAAAATTTCCTTTTCGTTAACTTAATGAGTTTATGAAATCAATTATTGATATGTAAGGCTAAGCATTCATTGTGCCAATATGTCTACAACAAATCAAAGTCTCAACATAAAAAAACCTTTAACATAATTCATTAAATAACTAAAAATATTATACCTTTGAAGATCTTTATTGATAAGCCAAGAACATCAATAGTATCTTACTAAAGCTTCCTCCATAGCTCTAGCAAGATACTTAGCTACTCATACTAATACAAACACAACTCATTTTCTTTAAGAGAAATGATAGATATATTACAAGAATTGGATGAATTTTCGGATGCCTCACAAAGGTTGCCAAAGAGCCCTTTATATAGGCCACAAGGTTGTGCATTGTAGGGACTTTTGCAATCAATTAGGTGGCCTACAAAGATTGATAATTTCAGCCATCTATCCGTCCGAATATTGATTTTCTTACTGAAATAGGTCTTGTAGATCTTTGAGTTATATTTCCATAGAGACCAAGATCTAGAAATTAGGCTTTGTAGTTTGAAATATATGACCAAAATAGTGAAGTAGCTCAATCTTCCTTTATGATTTCTTGGCAGATTTTATTGACAACTTGAACACTCAATATCTCCACTTGTGTGAATTTAATGGAATTGGTATTTTTACAATGTGTTTACACGCCTCTTAGATATTCATTCCAGTTGGTATTGTGTCATTTGGATGTATTGGTGATTTATTGTGAATAAACTTCCAGATTGTGTCCTGTGCGCTTTGAAATCTGGAACATTTACATTGATTAATCATTTCACCCTTGAAGTCGACGTTTTTAATCTTTTGGACCTGAATAAAACTTGTATCCCAATAGATTAGTGATCCAATTCAACTAGAATTGGGCCAATTGGATTAGTGTATCTCAAGATATTGTCCAAATACAAAAATGTGTTTTAGGATCAAAACGTATTCACAAATTGGACATCAATGTAGTCTCGACTTTTTGAGTATAATTGGACCCCAAACTTGCAAGATTGGACCAATATGACATCTTATAGCTTTAGTGCATTATCTTAGGTATCCAACAACATCAATATCCTATAATTTGGATAAGTATATCTCAAGTTATGACCTCAACAATCAAGCAATACATCTATGAAAATTATATATGAAAATGCTACAAATAATATATTATAATAACCAAAATAACACATGAAACAAATATAACACATACATACATATTTAAACACTAATCAAGATGAAGCCAAAGTAATGGGAGCGGTTAGAGGCTTGCGATTGAATACTAAGTTACGGAAGTTGATGTATAAAGAGTATCCGAGCTCATACGCTGACTTCCGATGGAAGGCGGGCAACCACATTAGCAAAGCTGAGATGATGGCCCTGCGTCTGGGCGGGCAAGTTACAAACAATAATAAAGTGGCGTAAAAGCCAGAGCAGAAGCCTCAAAGCACGCACAGAAGAGGCGGGGGCCAACACAAGCCCGCAAATAACTTCAAGCCATTCAACAGCGAGATCGAGGTCAAGCTGTTAGAGGTCCTGAGTACCACTCCGAATGAGGTATTCAACCGAATCAAGGACAAAAAGCTCCTTAACCAGCCGAGAAAAATTATCAAGGAAAACGACAAAATGAATCCAAACAAGTATTGTCATTACCACGAAAGTATTGGCCACAATACTAGTGATTGTCGGGATCTTCTAAAGCAACTATGGAGGTTATACGAGGATGGAAAGAGGCGCAAGGGAACGCCCAACCACAGCCACAAGCCCCGCCGCAGGCAAATCCCGCGGCGGCCGGCCAGCGACAAGTGCCTCTTATCCCAAACAATGCCGCAGGACGGGCAGTTCAAATGATCTCGCCAATGGAGAGCACTTTGGGAAGGTTACTCCCCTCTTTCAGTTTATCACGTCGAAGACAGAAAGACAAGCTCCGGGCAATGAACAATGTTCATCAAACCTGTCTCCCAGTCAGCCACATGGCCGAGAAGACCTATTCACTCGCCTTCTCGGACGAGGACAAGCATGGGGTCAAATTCCCTAACAATGATCCAATCGTGATCTCGACAAAGATAATGGGAGTCCTAGTCCATCGTCTGCTGGTAGACAACGGATCCTTCTGCAACATATTGTTCAAAAAGACGCTTGACCAAATTGGAGACTACAAGGATTACATTGAGCCATTTGATATCGTCATTAAAGGATTCGACGATTCCTCGGTAAAGCCCTATGGCATTGTCCGGCTAGCGGTGGAGCTAGTTTCAGACAGAGATCCAGAGGTCAAGTCCATGAGGCAACTCGACTTTGTTGTAATTAACCTCCCTCGAGCTACAATGGTTTCTTGGGAAGACCCTTCGAGCATGAATTTAGCGCGGTGACATCGGCACATTACTATTGCATCAAGTTTCCCACCCAAGGAGGAGCTGTGGGAATCGTAAAGGAAAATCAAGCCATGTCGAGGGGATGCATACTACAGATCTAACGTCAATCTAAATTCGACTAGTCTTTCTTGTGAAAGGGATGGCATTTTTGTAGTCTCGCAAGATCATTTGAACAATCAGACTTCACTACAAGATAACGAACCCAACAAGAAAATGTGAACCTACCAAGCCCTCCAAAAAGACATGAATCAACCAGAGAAAGCTCAACCCGAGCAAGGAGTAGATCAAGTTATGGTTCCCGCCAAGCTACCAGATTTGGAACCAAGATTGGGGTATGAGCCAATAGATGATCCGAGATGGACTTCGGGGCAGCGAGCTACACCAGTGGAGGAACTTGAAAAAATTCCAGTTAATGCAGCGCAACCCGAGATGGAAGTAATTATCAGTACGAAGATGGTGGCCGGCATGCGAGAGCAAATGATCTAATTTCTAAAAGCTAACTTGGATATTTTCTCATGGTCACACGAGGATATGGTTAGGATCAACCCCAAAGTCGCTTGCAACCGCCTCAACATTGATCCCACCCTAAAAAGCCGGTCTCGTTGGGGAGAAGGAAATTCGGACGAATACAAATTTAATTCATTAATTATTACGCTTTAATCCTATAGGAATTGAAGAATAATTATAACAACATATCATGCTCGATAAGCCACCTACGACGCGAAATCAATTTAATGCGGTTTTTGGTCAAAAAAAGCTAACAACTCGTGGAGACTTTGTATCGATTTTACCGACTTGAATGAAGCTTGCCCAAAGGACTACTTTCCCATGCCCCACATTGACCATTTGATTGATAATAATCATCCCCTATATATAGGAGACACGAGATGATGTCCTTTTCATGGATGCTTTTCTTGGGATATCAAAATCTTGAATATCGCTATACATGAGGATGATCAAAATCATACTTCCTTTCTCACTATTAAAAATTTCAATGTATATTCTTTGGAAGCGAATGCCTTTTTGGTCTTAAGAATTCTTGGCAACTTACCAAAGGCTTCCATAATCATATGTTTGAGGTTCAAGAAAATTTTTTTGGGAAGACCATGGAGGTCTATATAGAATACTTGGTGGTCAAGAGCGAGAAGAAAGAGGACTATCCGAGAATACGATCTCATTCCATAACAAAATTCAAAGAAAATCTTTTCGACATCCATAATTTTCGAAATTAAGAGTAAACATGAGGCTCAATCCTAAAAAATGCAATTTTGGAGTTAGTACTGGGAAATTTTTGGGACACATGGTGAATATCTAATATTGAGCCACAATATATCGAGGCCAACCACTACAAAGATTAAAGCCATTTTAGATATGAGTGCTCCTCGAAATTTCAAAGAAGTTCAATTAATTAATTCAAGCCAATAAATAGCTTTAGCTACTTAATATCTTTTGTCCTTGGTCGAGAACGGTTATCTATCCATACAAGCAAGATTTGGTATGATAAAATTTATGAACCTCCCAAGGGACAAATGCAAGCCCTTTTTTGAGGCAATCAAGAGAATATTGAAGATAAAAATTCAAATGGATGACTCAAAGCCAACTCGCCTTTGAAGGCATCAAGGTGTATTTATCCAACACTCAGATCTCCGGCAAAGCCCGCCCCGGGCAAGAAGCTCTATTTATACTTGGTTGCTTTCAAGAATTTATCGTCTTTTGAGCGCAGTATTGGTTAATCTCTTGGAAGAAAACCAAGCATACTTGAGGATATACTTTGTGAGTCAGACTTTGAACAAGGCCGAGTTGCGGTATCCTCCTTTGGAAAAGCTCACGTACACTTTGGTAATGAGTGTTAGAAAACTATATAACATTATTTTAAAGCATTTTGATAAACAATTTAAGTCCTAAACCTCAATTCCACCACATACAGAAGTAAAAAGCATTCTTTTTAGTATAATCTGACAATCTCCCACTTATACTCAAAGTGGTCAATTGAAATTGGTCATTTTAGTCCGGGTGACCTAATGCTCCATACCTGACCTTAATCTTGACACCCCATTCCACTCCATGCGATTAAAAGGGATCGCTGCAGCCTTAGCAGATTTCATATATCTGAATGTCTTTCCTTTAAACTTTTCCTTGAATCAAATGAAAATCGAAAGGTTCCTTTGGGAATATCTTATGTAAACTACTCATCGACCAATTAGCGAGCGGGGGTAGGAGTGGTGTTGATTAGCCCAGAAGGCAAGTCATTCACAATGGCGATACGTTTCGACTTCCAGGCTACCAACTGTTGGGAAATTAGGGGTGCCCAGATCTATTCGAGTTGAATTTAAATACATATTTAAATTAATCAATTAATTACTAACATGAATTAATCCTAAACCAATTCAACATAATAATTAATAAGAAAATAAACATCATGCGTACACGTATTTCACGTAAAACCTAAGCATGCGGAATCTAGGAATTATGTAAATACTAACCTTTCGTAGAGACAACCGTTGAGACGATGGATCAACCCAAAGTAACTTCTCAAATATGTCCCACGTCCACGAACGTAATCCGGTGGGAGGATTATCAATGAACGATTTTAATCTTAAAGGAGAAAATAAAATATTTGGCCACCACCTTTGTGGATTTCTAATTTTTCCAACACATGGAATTGCACTTGGGGATGAAAAACTCATCCCCTATTTATAATACTAGAGGTGGTCGAAAATTTGACCTAGGAATAAGATGGGAAAATATTTTTCTTGATCTCCAAGAAATCTTGAATATATCCAATATATTATTTTCTCCATAATAAAATATTCCACAAAATTCCACCTCCTAATATTGGTGATATTTTCGAAAATATCAATTAGTTAGGAAAGAAATAAGATCTTTGACTTTTCTTGAATTTATGGGATAAACTTGTATTCCAAGAATACATATTCCATAAAATCTTTCCAAGAAAATCAAGAAATATTTTCTCTCTTCCTACCCAATTTTTTCGAAAATAATTGAGGAAAAATAGGGCAAAATATTTTCTTCTCCTTTTAATTAATTGGACTTTAGTTTGGGCTATTTGAGGGGCCTTTAGGAGAATTAAAATTGGACCTCCAATGGGCTATGAAGCTTTAATATTTAGCCAAAATATTATTCAAGCCCATTAATATTAATTTACTCCACTATAAAATTAATATTGAACACTATCCATCTTAACCCACATTACGACTTCACAATAATATGGCTCTCGGTTATTATTTCCCACGTTTAAGATTATCTTAGTCCATTAATTAATTAAACCACTGAACAAACTTTATATTAATTAACATCTTTGTCCTTGGAGTAAAGACAACTCAACATTATTATCCATACCAGAAATAAATTTCCACTTGCAAGATTTGGTATGATAAAGGTTCTTTAGTCCACCAAGGGACAAATCAAGCAAGTCGTGATTTCTTACGCGATTCTCCGTATTAAATCTTAGCAATCGTCATGTAATTAATAATATTGCCCAAGACACAAGGTATCAAATCGCATTGATTCTCTTCCCATCATAAGTCAAAGCAATAGTTATTAATTTCACACGATCCTATTTAAGGAACGAAGATTAAGAAATAACGAACCACTGAGATCTAATTCTTGTATATTCATGCATCAAGAATTTATCCTCATGTAGGTCCTTTTTCAAAAAGATCATAATGCACTAGTGTAATCCTTGGTCAAGACAACCCAATCTGAGCCTTACACTTCAACCTTTCATGATGGGTTGTTCATTTCCATCTGGGTTGTGAATTTGTACTTAGTCACGAGGAGCTGTTAATTTGATCTTCTGTGATCTGGTATCACCAAATTAACTACAACGTGACACGTACTGACTTATAGAACGGGTATGCAGTAAATATATATATAACATTCATTCATATTTAATGCAACATGTGATAAATAATTTATTTCAGCAAAATAAATAAAGAAATTCAGTTTGGTTATACAAAGTAAAAACATACTTTTCAGTATAACCCCAACACCAACAACGAAGCAAAATATGAGGCATTGATTAATGGCTTGGAGATGGCTATGGCCATAGGTGTTCAGCGGCTAGAGATATTTTGTGATTCCCGAGTTTCCATACATATTTGCCTTTCAAGTGTCGGGCAAGTATGAAGTCCGAAAATGCGAGCAAATGATACGCCTATCACAAAATCATCAAAAAAAATGGAGAAGTTCGAGCAAGTTTTTATTAAATAAGTCGATCCCGGTAGGAAAGAAAAACACTACAAACAAAAAACCGATATCCAGACAAGATTCGCTTTTGGCAACCTCGAAAATTGGCGACCGACATGTCCAACATCACCATCATCAAGCTCCTAACCCCATCCATGGGTTATTATTTAAACAGCCAAGTCAAAACAAGAATGCAAAACCTTAATAACCCACAATCATCCGATACTTGGATGACTCCAATAGTTAAATACATTAAGACCAACGAGTTGCCGAAGAGAATAAAATTGTCAATGGAATATTTAAAACATACTTAGTAACTCGAGATAGAGTTCGCCAGGTACATGATCATCAACGAGCAATTGTATAAGCGAGGTTTCGCACTACCATTGCTGAAGTGTGTGACCCCGGAGATGGGCAAGGAGATCATGAAGGACATCCATGAAGGAATTTGTGGAAATCATACAGGAGGGCAGTCTCTCGCCTATAAGATCATTCGTCAAGGCTATTTCTGGCTTACTCTCAAGAAGGATGCACTAGAATATGTAAAGGCATGCATGGGATGCCAAGTCTACGCCCCAACAATCAAACTCACTCCAGAAGAACTTGCCTCGATCTACAGCCCATGGCCCTTTGCCAAATGGGGGATTGACCTAATTGGACCTTTGCCCACGGCCCCGGGCACCGTAAGATTTGTTGTAGTGGCGGTGGACTATTTCACAAAGTGGGCAAAAGCGGAAGCACTAGGAAGCACGAATTAGGCGGCCATCATCCGGTTTATTTGGAAAAATATCATATGCAAATTCGGCCTCCCTCAAGCAATTGTATCCGACGATGGGAAGCAATTCGATGGATTGGAAATAGATGTTTTTTTCAATAAGTGGAGGATCACCAAATTGTTCTCCACTCCCTACCATCCTCAATCCAACGGCCAAGTTGAGGCCGTCAACAAAATCATCAAACACACTCTAAAGACGAGGATTGAGGGGTCGAAAATTTAAAACTTTTAATTCATTAATTATTACAAGTTGCCTATATTAAAATACTTTAACAACATATCAGGACCACAAACCTCGACGAGAATTCAACCGGCGAAACTCCATTCGCACGGACTAACCAAAAGGATTCCCAAGTTCGGATCGAAGGATTCCAAAATTATTAACAAAAGGAAAAAAATTCCCCACCTATCGAACATCGCAGATCGTCAATGAGGAAAACAACCGAGCCCAGGAAGTTGAACTCGATTTAAGAAAAAAGAATCGACTCCAACATCCAAAAATCTTGAATACCTACAAGCAAAGGTCCCAAAAAATTACTACAATTCAAAATGCAGGCTCGCCCCGAGTTCAAAAAAGTGTGCAAGAATCCAAGCGACCTCGTCTTGAAGAAAGAAATTTTGGGAGTTCAATAAAGGCCCTTTTGGGCTAACTTGGGAGGACCATTCAAGATCGCCAAAGTCTTACCAAATGGAGCTTCTTGAATTTAATGAGGGCATTGATGGAACTCAAGCACAGTACCCTTGGAGTGCCACCTACCTCAAGAAATTCTATCAGTAAGAGAAGTTTTATATTTTAAATATGTAGTCGAGCTTTCCCTGTAATTGAACTACATTACCTTATATAATATAAGTTGTCATTTTCATCTTATTACGAGTTACCAAAAGTTTAAGGTGTTTTAGAAGATGCACTTAGGTTTTAAGCGGTCGAATTAATATTTTTGTCATCATCGACCTCTAACAAGATCAGTTTTTATGTTTTCTAAACGTGAAAAGCTAAGGCATCAGGTCGCGCTAAAATAAGACGACCCAAAAATCGCATAAAAATAAGATGGTTAGAACATTTTATGTCACGAACTAAGGGGAAATTCGTTGATCTCCCAAGGAGGTCAATAGGCTAAAGTACCTAACAAGATAGTTCATAAGCATAAAATGTTCATAACACTCTATTTGAGGCATTAAAAGGCATGAAAGTTACGATAAAGGTAAGACAACAAAGTCACGTATAATTAAGACGACTAGCCAGTTGTAAAATGATAGAGTTAAGTTGCATGACAATAAGACAACAATGTCGCACACAAGTAAGACGACTAACAAATGAAAGTTGCGGAAAAAGTTATAAGGCAACAAAGTCGCTTATAATTAAGGCGACCATCTAATGGCAAAATGATAAAGCATTGAAGTTGCATAGCAATAAGATAACATAAATTGCCAATTTATGTCAATCAAGTAAGTGACAAATACATAGATATGTAAATAAAGATCGAGCACAAAGTTTTTCCAATCTGAATCAATTACAAAAAAATCAAGCGTTTGAAAAATGAAGGTCTATATACACCAAGGGCCAAATAATAATTAGAGGCCTACGACCAAACAGAGTACTAAACAATGGAAATACAAGGAAACATAAATAGCCTAAATCTCGGGAAGGAGATCGAGGCCAACTTTTTTCCCATTTTAGATAGATCCTCAACAAAAGAAGATCATCTCGCCCAACATCAATTTGGGGCACGTCGCCCTATCTCTCGGGAAGCGTCTCACCAACCTTCTCACTAATCGACCATCCAAGGACATCTCCAACTTTCTCCATTTCTCCTCCACCGACATTCTCAACACTCTTGCCAACACTTTCGCCTCCACGTCAAGTCTTGGGCACCTCCCCCATCGACGCCCTTTTTGTGCCCTCCACTATGAAATTGGTCATTTAGTCCAAACGGGCGGAGGACTCACCCATGTCTTTCTCTCCACCAAAGTATCTAGCTCATCAATAATGGAGTGCCCATTAGCCCGTGGCACAGATAGATCGATGGCCGAATCCAAATTAGGTACATAACTTCAATCCCAAATCATATTTAAATTAATCAAGGAGAAACATAATTAAAAACCAATTCAACATAATAATTAATAAGAAAATAAACATCATGGTCCGCGATGGGCAAAGCATAAAATCCCTTTTCGGGCCAACCGAGGATTCGACCTCAAAAATTCCATGAGCTGATGGCGGAGGGCAATGAATTTTAAAAGATCGCAATAAAATGCCACCACCTTTTGTGGATTTCTAATTTTTCCAACATAGAAAAAACTCATCCCCTATTTATAATAAAGGTGGTCGAAGACATAAGTGAAATTTTTTCTTGACTTGAAATCTTGAATATATCCAATATATCATAATAAAATATTCCACAAAATTCCATCCGGGATCTCCAAAATATCAATTATCTTCCCAAAATAACATCTTATTTTCCTCCTTCAAAACTTCAGATTCCAAAATACAATTCCAAAAATCCTCGAGATCGGCCCCATCTTCTCTAGACCACTCTTTTCGAAAATATTTGGCCAAATGAACCATATTCTGCCTATCGGCGTTTCTCTTGGTCAAGTTCCTTTTCCCTTTAAGATTGGACCTCCAATGGCACCTTTAAGCTTTGAAAATAAGATTAGTTTGAATCGACTCAAATTTGAAAGACATCTTCCCACATTTTCCTTTGTCCACTCCCGCTCTTTCGCTCTCCATCCAAGGCTTCAATTTTCATCTTTGTCCTTGGAGTAAAGACAACTCAACATTACGAATAAGGATTTGCGTGAGGTCATGTTCTATCTTGGATGCCTGTTCCCTTTAGCTCGTTTCTTGGAAAATGTGAGCCGTGCCATAAAGCGAATAGTTATTAATTTCGTCCTATTTAAGCGAAGATTAAGCCTCAAGGTCTTACTCCTCAACATCCCGCTCATGTGTTTGAGTCCAACATCGGAGCGTCATATCCCCCACCTTCCTAACCTTTCATGACGATGGATTGTTCATTTCCATTGCGGTCATCGAACTTTGGCTTTCTCGGTATCAAAATTATAGCTAAGGTATGGCTCGGGCGCGATATATGTAGAGTCACTATCATACCAAGACATTAAGAGAAACACAATCATCAAAGTAAAAACTAGGATCCATTATAAGCAAAATCGAGATAAATAGATGGAAGAAAAAAGATTTTTGTGATTCCCATTTGGGCGATTGTCATCGCTCCAACCCAAATATGAATCATCTCCTTTTTTGGGGTTCGAAAGGAAAAAAACAAAACACTCAAATAACGGGGGGGGGTCACATGAGACCACCATCCCCGGTTCCATCCGGAGTGGCGGCGGATATGACCTGAACCCCTTCATGAGTGGTCTCCAATTCGGCCCATTGGCGAACAGCCCGATGGGGTGGCTGGTCTTCCTGGATTGAGGCGCCACCAGAATGTCCTCTCTTTTGACTTCCGGATTGGGTCCTAGTCGATTGGGCCATGGCTGGGCGAGATGGTTAGCATGTCGGGCTTTGAAGGATGCACTAGTAGGAAGGCCGGGGATGTAAAGTAAAATGCAAATCCGACATTATCGAAAATGGGGGATTGAGGCTTTTTCTTTCATTGGTGATGACCCTCTTGTTGTTGTTCTTGTAGAAAAAAATTGGTTCGAACCATTGTTTGGAAAAATATCATTTGGTCGATATGAGATATAAGCAACGAAAGCGGTTTTTCATAAAATAAAAAGCCAAGGGATCAGTAAAGCAAGTCATGTAACAAAAAACAACACAAAAAAAAGCTGAAGAAAGCAAAGGAAAAGGATTTCATACCAAGGAAAATCCGATCTCGACTTGATTCGAGAAAGCACTATTCAATCTCCTTTCGAAAAGAATCGTGGGTCGACGAGATCTGATCCCACCTACAAGCAAAGGTCAACACAACTTATTTGAAATAGGTGGCCAACAAAGTCCCTGCTTAGTTGCTTATCCTCGAGAGGGTCATGATCTGAAAGAAATGAAAGGAAGTTAGGCCAGTCAGAGATAAGTTCAATTTAAAACTAAAGGACTCACCAGCTTTAATTCCATAATCACAAGGGACATCAAGACGGGCATAGCTCCCAGATTCATCAGTCGGACTTCTCCAATCCCCGCCAACAAACCAAAATGAGTCTTTCCAACGCTTAGCCTTATTGGGAACTTCCTCGATAATTTTCCAACCATCCCGGGCCCGAAGAGCATAATAACCTTCCCCGTCACCTTTGGGTAGTTGAGTGAAATAGTGGAGCTCGGCGGGAGAAGGGAATGCCAAAGTTTGAATCTCGCCAAACAACCCCAATAATCCGAAAAATGTGCTCCACCCATTTGGAGTAATCTGAGTCAATGCTAAGTTCCAATAGTCAAGAAATTGGCTAACAACAGGACGAAGAGAAAACCGGATTCCGGCTTCCATTGCACCCATGTTCACTGCGATACGATTCGCCAAAGGCTGACTCGCTCGCTCTTTATGTGTCGGGGCTTAGAGGTGGACATCATTAGGGATATTGTACTTGGCCCGAAGGTTGGCGAGATCATAATCTTTTACACAAGAAACAAACACGGTCACCGCGAAAATATCTTCTGTGAAGTCACAGCGTGGCTGTGGAGGATTACTATGCATGAATTGCAACCGGTAAGCTCCGAAATCGAAAGTCTCTGGACGATCCTTAGGCAAAATCATCTGGATTTGTGTCGCCTCCTTTGCCTCACCGATTAGGCAATCAACCTCTGCATCATCCACAACGGTTTTCTTAGTTCTGCTCCGAATCCTGACCTGTTTGGACCCCCCACTGGGCTCAACTTCAACCACCTCTTCGTCCAACCCAATTTCATCGTCCCCGTCGGCCTCCTCGGTAGATTATTCTCTCAAAACATCTCCAATACCATTCCCACCACCGTCACGGTTGGAAGCTAAAACAGATTCGGGCACCTCCGAATGCCGGAAATTAATATGGTCAGAATCTGAAGAAGAAGTTGACGCTGTCGGTGTGAGCCCAAAACCACTAGACTCATCCGTATTAGAAATAGAGTAATGACGCCCATGACGCGTCTCCAAGTCACCATAATCAGACAATCCCTCAGAGTCAGAAGCGCTACTAACACCCGACATATCCACCAAATAGAAATAAGGAGCTAAAGGTGGGGAAGAATCTTACCCTATATTATGATGCTGAGGAAGAATCAAATCCACAAAAGAGAGGGTTCTGAGAAAGGGTAGAACCACCTGGGGACAACATAAAAGTTTAGGAAAACACAGATGGATAATTTTGGAGCAAATGATCGACAAGTTCAACTATCAACATCAACCATCAAGGGATTCAACAAGTTCAACTATCAAAACTCAACCATTGAGGTATCTATATATATAAAATCATTGAGTCATATTTATCACATCATATATACCATCATCCCACACCAAAATAAGCAAACCTCTACCAAGACCATTGAAGTTGCGAAACCGAATGATCCAAAAGTTCATATTCATATTCATGCTAGTATACCCATCATTCAAACACATATGGCCGACGTGCTAGTAAAGAACATTCATCTTACAGTTCAACACTCCCACTTTTTGTTCATTACGAAATATGCATTTCAACACCCCTAATCTTTCGGTCATATTGAATGAAGCATGAAAATATAGCCGAACTCATCACAATTCAAATAGGCACATACATTATTCTACACAAAATATTCAACTTCACATATCCAAGCCCTATAGCCAAAAAACCACGTACAAGATCCTCCAATCCTCTCAAACCCAAAAGGAACAACATAAGTCTTGATTTCCATAAGGAAGAAGCATTTTAAAACATATAAGGCATGGAAGGAGGGATATACCTTTTCGAGTCAAAGGCCGCCCAAGTTACAGCCCTCGTCGCCTCTCCTAGCCTGACACCCAAGTCGCCGCCTGCTCGCTACCCGCATCGCCCGCCGCCTGCTCGCCCCGACTCCTCGCCTCACAGCACGCGTCGCCCACTCCTCGCCTCACGGCCCAAGTCGCTGCCTCATAGCCATCTACTCCACAAGAAAGGGCAATTCAGACTGAAATTAAAAAAATAAAGGTGTGGGGTACCTGTGGTCGCCTCCGCTGCACCCCCAATCGTCGCCGCTACAGCTCCCCCAGCCGACGCCGTATCGCCGCCGCTTCACAGCTCCAGCCGACGCCTGCTACCCAAGTAGATGCCCATTTTTTTTGTTAAAAAAAATATTGATCTCCTATAGACTGAAGAAAGGGGGGCGACGAAATAAGGAAGAAGAGTAAAAATAGAAAATTTTTATGGAGAAAGATAAGAGAGGGGGGTGGCCGATTTTCAAAGAAGAAGAAGGAGGAAAAATGGAGGAATAAGTCCCTTATTTATTGAAGAAATTGGGGCTAGGTCAAAGTCCAATTTCATTTATTTTGAATTTCAAAATCCCTTGATCTTGGGGATTGGAGTTTAAATCAATCAAATCAGTTGGTCTTACCAAGGATGGAGTAAAGCTTACTCATTACTTTTTCAACTTCCAATATAGATGAATGGATCATTTCATGATCAAATCCTAGCGATTTGAAAGGCTAGCCAAGTGGGGCCACTTTAAATCCCCCAATCCGTCGAACTCGGCCATGAGGCAAGGTCAGGCCCGAAAGCCAAACTCGTCTCGTGTCGAGCTCACCCATCTGGAATCGAACAATTCATAACCTATGTCGCCTGAAAGGCAAAGTAGCTTGCCCAGCTCATGTCAAAAGGCGCAAGCTCAAGATATTTTTCATGTCACTCTTCGCTTAAAGAGAATTGTAACATGTGGGGCAATTGTTGTGGACCAAATAATCTCAACTAATTATTTGGATTTTGTACGCCAATAAGTCACAAATGGAGGTCGACATGTTCGCAAGATGGTCGCCATGCCCGCGTGATGATCGCCATGCCCGCCGATGGTCGCCATGCTCGCAAGATGGATGCCATGCCCGCACAATGGTCGCCATGCCCGTAAGATGGTCGCCATGCCAGCTAGTCGCCATGGCCGGCGATATTTAGTTAGCCATTCATCTCCCGCTTCGATGGTCACCCGCTACCACGCTTTTCGGTCAAGATGCCATGGTCGCCTCATCACAATTCAAATAAGCCATGGTCACCCGCACACCTTGGTTGCCCACGCCCACACGCCCGTACGCCATGGTCGCCCTACAAGCCATGGTCGCCCGTACGCCTTGGTCGCCCGCGCCCACACGCCCGCAAGCCATGGTCGCCCGCGCCCACATGCCCGCTCCTGGTGGTCACTCGATGCTCGCCCATGCCCGGTGCTCTCCCGCATCCACTAGTCGCTACTAAGACGAGCGATTTTGCTCCACACCAGGGTGACTCATACTCGAAATCGTCCCTTTCCAGCCAGCGACTCCCAAGGCATTTGCGTATATAAAAGAGGCAAATTATACTTAGCCAATTTTATGGAGTTTGTGGTCGAGGTAAGCAGGATAGAGAGATGCAAAAGTCAAAGTTTTTCCACTTACCAAGATCTGATTTTGGATAACCTAGGACGCAAACAACCAACATCAGGAATCTTACCCAAAATGGCCGAGAAAACTTTGAGGATATTGCTGGTTCTACCGCTGCCGACTCAAAAGGGAAATCCTAGGCATAAATCTCCATGCTACCTGCAAACCGCCAATTCAGAGTTGTAGGTGGCGTGTTTAGTTATGTGAGACTAAGGTTTAGAGTATACTGTAGAGTCCAAAGTAGCTGCTTACAATTAATGCTCGGTCAAATTCCATCGAAAGTTGTAGAAAGGCCAACTAGATGGCCATTTTGCATGTACTATAAATAGGAGAAATAAAGACTCATTAAAGGGTGGCGAAATTTCACATTCAATACAACGACTTTATCAACCAACAAAAGAGGCCTTCGGCCCAAATTCTCACGCATTTACTTACTTGCATTCATTCTTCCGAATCTTGATCATTGCTATTCAATGAAGAACATTCACTTTGCTCCTCATTGAATACACTTCACTCTCATTAATACTTGTTTGTATCACCAAATCACATAGTCACATCATAAACATCCTTCCGTAATAATTGGTGTACAACAGGTGTGCAGGCTGATCAAGGCCAAATACTATCCCAGTGGTGACTTCCTGTCGGCTACTCTTGGAGGAAATCCTAGTTATACGTGGTCAAGTATACACGCCAATCAGGACTTACTTAGATTGGGATGTCGGTGGAAAGTTGGTAATTTGGCGCCACGACTAAAATCCTGTCATTTCTTGAGGGTCTTGCAATATTACCTTCTTCTGCTTGTTGCCTCCCGTCATCCACAACTATCAAATACCCTTGCCATCGTATTAAGCTCTGCATTGAAACCGATTAGATTTTCACATGTTCAAGATCCAAAACAAAAAGGAAAACCACTCATTTGTTTTTTTATAACTATCTAATTAGTTGTTCTTTTTATACCTCAATAATGGCCTGCACTTTGCTGAATTCTGCAAATGCCTCATCAACAGACCTGTAATTGTATTGCTCATCCTCCCAACTTAAGTACCACTATAACAAGTCCCTCTGCCTCATTTCAGCCAATCCCCACCCTGAACAAAAAATATTGTCCAAATTAGGGAAGCATCTGACTGAAATCTAAGTGTTGTCTAAAGACAAATAGTCTTATTTTATCTCTTTTCCCCAACTAATACCTTTGTATACACAAACTAATACGATACCTTTATTTAGCTTAAAGTTGGGCTTTATAAATAGCCCAAGCTAAGTTAGTTAGACTTACTTTACTTTTCCAGATTTCAATTGTAATTCCAATTCTCTACTCATTCAATGTTTATCTTCTACAAGATTCAATATGGTATCAGTTATTGAATTCTCCGATTCAATTCATTTGTAATGCCTTCTCGCGATTGAGTTCGTCTTCTTCGCATTTTTTTCCTGGTTGATTTCCGATTGCGTTTGCATCGTGAAATCCTTTCCACTGCTTTCTTGGTCTTTCTTGATCAGTTATTGAGTTTTATACTCTATTCGATTCGTGTCTATCACAAAATTTCTATTTTCCCCTCTTTCGATTCAATTGGAGAACATGTCGTATAATGGCGCGCCTCTCAATCCAGTGGATAATCTACTTTCGCCATTGGCGCTTCACCCGAATGATAATCCGACTGTAGCCATTGCTCTTGAGCCCTTGGATGGGAGGAATTTTCCGCCGTCAAGCGGGCGCTGAGTGTGAAGAATAAAGTTCCATTGGTAGATGGGTCCTTGCCGATTCCAAATGAGGATTCCAATCGTGTTATTCACGTTGCGTGGGTGAGAGCAAACACTTTGGTGTTGATGTGGATTCTCAACTCTATTAAACCGAAGATTAAGTGCACTCTTCAGAATTTCACCATTGCCAAGGACGTTTGGGATGAGTTGCGGGTAAGGTACACTCAATCTGATGATACTAGGGTCTATGAACTTGAAAAATCTCTAAGTGTTATATCTAAAGGGAGTCAGTCTTTGGTTTCCTATTATAATCAGTTTAAGTCACTTTGGGATGAGTGGTTAAGTTTCAGCCCTGCTTTACAGTGTTCTTGTGGTGCAATGTCACAGTGTACTTGTGAAATCCCTAGGATTGTTGCTAAAACCCAAGAGAGAGATGCAATTGTTAAATTCTTGATAGGGTTAGATGATTCTTATGCGGCCATAAGGTCTCAAATCCTAATGCAGTGTAGGAAGATGTCATTGGCTAAAGTCTATTATGTTCTTATTCATGAAGAATCTCAGAGGGTTTTGAAATGTGATCATGTGGTTAGTCAATCTGATAGTGTTGCTATGCTTGCCAACAATGCTAAATACTACAAGGATAAAAAGAAATTTGTTACTTGTAGTCATTGTGGAGGACCTGGTCACACAGTTGACAGGTGTTTTCAGATAATTGGGTACCCTCCTGGTTGGAAAGGTCCTAGAGGGCCTAGGAAGGGTAATGCTCCTCATGGTAATGCAAATAATGTTCAGACTAGGCCTGGCCAGTGTTTCGATGATGTAGTTGTGGCTTCTACTCCATTTTTTACTCAAGACTTGTTTGAGCAATTCATGGATTTTGCAAAGAAACAGAAGTTTCAGGAGCCAACTCATTCTGCAGCTGGTGCCATTGCTGTATAGGAGCCCCTCAGCAACCATGTATCTCTTGTTTTCATGTTAATTCTGGTGATTCTGAGTTTTATTCTTGGATATTAGACACTGGTGCCACTGATCATATGATTTATGATATTGCCATGTTCACATCCACTCCTGAACCTTTTGATATTAAGATAAAACTCCCTAATGGTTCTTTTACCACTGCTACATTCATGGGTAATATTAGATTAAATGAACATTTGACGTTATATAATGTTTTGTATGTTCATGAGTTCACTTTTAACCTTTTATCTATTTCTCATCTAACAAGGTACTCTAATTGTACTGTTAGTTTCCTTGCCTCACATTGTGTCTTGCAGGACAACACCAGTTGGAAAGTGATTGGTTCTGCTTGAACAAAGAGGAGGATTGTATTGTTTGAAAGCTGCTAAGCCTATTAAGTCTGCCTTTTCTGTTGTTCATAAATGTGATTTCACTTTATGGCATTCTAGACTAGGGCATATATCCACTAAGAAAATGCTTTAGATTAAACACTTGGTTGTAAATACTTTTGAAATTGTGAATAAAGTGTGTGACATTTGTCCTTTGGCTAATCAAAGAAAGTTGTCTTTTCCTATAACCACTTCTGTTACTAGTTCTGTTTTTTAGCTTATTCATTGTGATGTTTGGGGCCATTTCTCTATTGCTTCTGTGTCTGATCAAAAGTATTTTTTGACTATAGTGGATGTTTTCAGCAGATGTACTTGGATTTTGTTGTGTTCGATACAATTACTCAATTTATTCGTACACATCAGAGGGACACGTGTATTAATACCATTAAAATAATCATGCTCGATGGACAAGTGTACTCACCAGCTTGCCGACTAAGCAAGTTTGTTCGCCAGCTTACCGACCAAGCGAATATGCTCGCCACTTGCCAACCAAGCAAGTATGCTCGCAGCTCGCCAAATCTGGCATGATGACCTGATGCTATCCTGAGATGATTCTGAAGATATGTTGATCTGATCAGTCGAGCCGATCGGATCGAGAAGAAGAAATCAGATAGCCTGAGTCAAGTGACCCGAGGGTCAGGATGTCCGAATTCGAAAAGAGCTGAACTCAGTAAGCCCGAAAGTGTCATTATGTTTTATCGCATAAGGTCCGCCAAGAGAAAGTCTCAATAATCAAGAGCCCCGAGTAACTCAAGGCTCGGATAACTCAAGGCTCGATAACTCAAGATTCAGATAACTCAAGGCTCAGATAACTCAAGACTCGAGATAACTCAAGACTCGAGATAACTCAAGGCTCGAGATAACTCCTCGGGCTCGAGATAACTCAAGACTCGATAACTCAAGGCTCGATAACTCAAGGCTCGATAACTCAAGATTCAGATAACCTGAAGGCTCAGATAACCTGAAGACTCAGATATCCTGAAGGCTCAGATAACCTGAAGGTTCAGATAACCTGAAGGCTCAGATATGCTCGATGAGGACAGTGTTCCGATATAATATTGATATGGTCAAAGGGGCGAACAGGGCAATCAGTCGAGCAAAAGATTGATTTGGACAACAAAAATAGTGCCTTATAAACAAGTAAATGCAAAGGTCAACCAGGAAGACGGTTGAAAAACGTGGCGAAGATCACATGAGTTCTTGCAAGACACGAAGTCTTGAAATTTCATGCTTGCCAAACCAGCTCATGCTTGTCAAAGTACTATAAATAGAAGAAAAAAGAACAAGAGACGGGTTCACAAAAATTTCCCAGAGTGGTTAGGTTCAGAAATTTCCCGTTCAGAAATCATCCATACTCAGAAAAATCCCTAGCACTCACACACTTACTCTCCAAATCATCTTCTTTCATAGAAATTTTCCCCATGAGAAGTATGGTGTACTATGTATGTAAACCTCGCAATATGACATCCCCGCTTGAATGCCCCCCCGGGTAGTCATTTCTTGATGAACCCCAGGTCAACAAATTCTGTTATTTACCTTATATCGTACATGCGTATTTATTTTGTTTGTGAGTTGTTATCAATTTAGCCACATAATATTCTCCATAAAAAAAACGACTATAATTGGTCTTTAGAAGGAGGGTAGAAAAAAACCAACCCATACACAATCCCGTAGATAGATGGCGGCAAAAAAAATATAATGCCTCAATCTTGGAATACTCGAGACCGAGAGGTAGGAATGAGGCCGGCCTCACGTTGAAAAAGAGGCTCAACATCGGCCTCACAAAAATCGAATCCGTGGAAACCATCAATCTTAAAGATATCGCCAACGATCCAACAACATGACAAAAGGGCCATCACTTTCTTTGTTGCGAGCCAGAAAGAGAGGGCGAAAAAGAGTTAGCCAAGTTGAAAGTTCAAGATGATGAAGATCGGCGCCGCGATACACGATAAGCGGCGGGTTAAGTTGAAAGTCAGCGAAGCGGGCCAAAAAAAGGTGTTGATATGTCGGACGACGAAAGCGACCTCAAAGGTCCGCATAATCGGTGTTTGGACGTTTGAGGCTCTCTCGTTAAAGACCGAATCGACGATCATAGGCGTCGGGATCCTGAAGGAACAACCGACGAACATGTCGGGCTTTTCGAATCCTCATGATCGCCCGCGTCCCGAAGACAAAGAAAAAACAAAAATCGACTGGAACTAAATTGTCTATCCATCATCGATTGGGTAGTCAAGGACGAACATGGAAAGGGGATTTGCCCCACCACGAGCATGACCCCCCGGGTCCTCATGATGGGACACAGCCCGATCCAAGTCCGCGGTTCCACAAAATTTGCGAAATGCGAAAGCAATCAAGGGCTTACAGTAGACCAGCATAACAAAAGGACTCCCTCGGGCAAGCACAATGTCGTGCTCGCCACTAACACCGGCGATCTTGGCAGCCGAAGTACAAGAAAAAGTGGTAAAGATCCGACCACCAATCCCTATGTTCGATGCTGAGTCTGACCCACATGTTCACCTCAGCAAATATTCAGATTTTATGATCGCCATGGGCGCAACCGATGCAACGCAGTGCCGATCATTCCCCATGACGTTGGGCGATCGAGCACATAGGTGGTTTTCTACTCTGCCCGCCGCGTCCATCACGTCTTTTGCCCAGTTGGGACAAAAATTCATGTCCCATTTCTCATCTATATGTGCTCGCCAGGCCCCAAAGCAACGGTTAACACATTTTTCCCAACTCAAGGGAGAGTCAGATCAGGCATACGTGGAAAGGTTCGATAAATGTTTGTATGATGGGGCTCCCGTCGAAGAGGATTCCAAGATCCTCACGGTGGTCGGAGGCCTGACCCTGAATTCGGACATGTGGAAGGCCATGTATCAAGAATGGCCAAACACATATGCCGAATTCTGTGAGCGAGCAACCAAGATTATAACGATGCAAGACCTGCTCGCCCCGTCGCGAGCAGGCCAAGAGGTGGCAACCAGGAAGGTGATCGCCGAAAAGAAACCAACATGCGAAGGGGGGTACATACCCCCAGGATCTTTCAAACCATTTGAAGCAGGGGCCGAAGCACATGCGCTTCAGAGTATTCTCGGGGTCTCGGCCGAGACAGTATATAATTAGATCAAGGATCGTGACATGTTGGAAAAACCCCGACGTATTTTCAGGGATAAAACTCATCTAAATCCTTCCAAGTTCTGCTCGTTCCATGAGTTTATCGGGCACAATACAGACGAGTGTCGCAACCTCATGCGACAGCTCTGGAAATTATATGAGGAAAATTGCCTTGCCCAATATATTAAGAAGCCGGCGAACAGAGAAACCTGGCGTGAGAGGTCGGGCGATCAGAACAGAAAGCGTAAGGCGGAAGAGGTGTCCGACAGCGATCAGGAGGAATTCCACCGACAGCTGGACTTACCAAAGAAAGGGGCCCCAACCACGAACAAAGGAAGGGAGGGGCAAGAAATTAACATATCAAGTGCCTTCCTTATCAAACAGACGAGCACATCAGGTGAATGTGGCGAGCACATCAGCTAGCACCCCACCCTTTCACCAAATCATATTCTCGGGAAGATGACCTCGATGGCATAATCACCCCCACAATGACTCTCTAACCATCAACGCTCGTCTTCTCATTTTGAAGGTGCTTCGCCTCCTGGTCGACACCGGAGCATATGCGAACATTCTGTTCGTAAACACTCTGCATCAAATGGAGAAGCAAGTTGGGGATCTAAGTATGTATATAGAACTATGTGATCACACCATCATGGGTTTCGGGGAATCTATAACCCGGCCCTATGGTCTGATCAGGTTAGGAGTCGAGCTAGAGTCAATTTTAAATCTGGAGATCTGACGAACTAGAATGCTAGACTTTGTAATCGTCGATGCTCCATCTACCTATAACGTGTTCTTAGGTCACCCGTTCCCATGAGTATAGATCTGCCCAAAGAACAATCTGACTGCGGGTTACCGGACTTAGAACCTCACATAGGATTCAACCCTATGGAGGTCGAAGATGAGCACCGGGGGTCGAACATAGATCCCCGGTGGAAACAAAAAAAAAGATGAGCAACACCTGTTAAACAATTGGAGTCTGTCAATATCGACCCGAACATTCCAGAATTAGAAGTATTTATTGGTTCAAAAATACCAGAACCATTCCAAACAAAAATGATCGTGTATCTTCGAGCAAACTTGGATGTGTTCGCTTGGTCACATGAGGACATGGTCGGCATTGATCCTAAACATGCATGTCACTCTCTTAATCTTGACCCAACACAAATCTCAATAATTCAGAAATGAAGAAAGTTCAATCCGGAGAAGTACGATGCTCTAGATGCCGAAGTTAAAAAGTTGCTCAACAATAAGCTCATCCGGGAAGTCAAATGCCCAGAATGGTTATGTTGGGAAATTTATAGTTTTGATGAATGTTCCAAAAACACATGTAATAGGACCAATCAGACCTGTTAGCTGACTGATGTTTATATTACCCGCTATAGGAGACCAGTTGATAATTACTGTATAGAACAACTGATGTAATAGATAGGTCACATATTGAGGGGGAACTCAATATGTATAGGTCAGATCTGAAGACTCAAAGAACAGCTGATATCCGACAGGCCAGAATGCTAGAAAAGAACAGAAGATCAGATCGATATGATCCAGTCAGATATCTCAGCTGAAGTCATGAAGCTCAATCTCAGAATACTTGAAGATCAGATGACTTCCAGAAGATCAGACCAGAAGACCTACATCAGCCGAGTCTGCTAGTTGAAGCTAAGTCAACCAAACACCGAAGACTCCATCGGTGGAATCGATCGGTTCAATTGATCGAAAGTCGACCACCAGTGAAATCGATGTTTCACCTAATCATCGTCGATGATCTGAACAAGAAGAATGTCAAGCTTAGTTTTGAAGAACATCAACGAAAAGTTGAGTCTGCTATCCAATAAGAACAAGACACGTATGATCGGAGCCGGAATTGTGGGATTTGATGCTACCTCCTAACGGGCTACAAAGTACAATTTCACGCTTTTCGCCATGCCGTTTCAAGCTCGTCACATCAAGCCTGCAAGTCTACCAAATATAGCCCGAAATTCAAATTGCTCTCCAACGGCTCTTTGATTTCAAGGTCTATATATATGGGATTACACTTTAGAGTGAAACAACGGAAATAATAACGAAAACGCTGAACAATCAAGAAGCTCAAGCTAATTTCAGATTTCCGCACAAGAACACGATCAAGAAGATTATTTTTATTAAGTGTTCATCCCATAAGTTCTTAGCATAGAAATCTTTTCATCTAGTTTGTTAAATTTTTATATCTGTGAAAAGATTTCATAGTTGGAACCAAACAATCTTACCCAAACCCCCAAGTTAGGTTAAGTTGTTTTCTAATTCTGATTTCTGGGATCGGTTGAGTGTGAACTCCTTAAACATCTAGTCGGTGTACTGTGTTGGACTAACACATAAAACTAAGTCCAGTTGGTTAAGTAGGTACCCCTTGTGATAGGGAAGAGTGGACGTAGGACTGGTTTGTCCTAACCACTATAAATCTTGTGTGCCTCTACTGCTTTGATTAACTGTTTACACGATCGCACACAACCTTTAAAGCGCATACATATTCCAAGTTGAGATCAGCTAGCACCAAGCTCCTGATCTGATCATACTTGACACTTCAGTCAACTGATTAAAAGATTAACTTTGGAATCTGATTTATCAAAACTGGTTTTTCACACGGGTAAAACTTAAGCTTCCGCTTTTGTCACATCGCTTAAACCGATTCTTACCGAATCGATCTGCTTCCTACGATCGATAAGTTGGTTATCGACTCAAATCGATTCACTCAGACTCCGATCGAAGCTAATCGCCCTCACACGATCTGCACAAAAAGTTTTTGAAGTCTATTCACCACTCCTCTCTAGACTTACGCCCTCACTAAACCCGTTTCGGGACCTCTGAGTGGTATCGAGCGGTTGGTTCTACGCACCATCGACTACGTGTATCATCGATTCTTGAGGAAGAATCTTTGTGGTCAATCGAACTCGATCTGAAAAACCATTTTTAAACTCATTCATTTTCCAAAATCACTCAAAGATGGATAACACCTCGGGTATGTATCATGATCTGCCGGAAGTTCTCAATCGATGAGTATGCAGATTGGGCCATATATATGTCCAACCATCTAAAGCTCGATCGGGGCGGAATGATGGAAGTCATCGAAAGAGGACCCATCATCATTTATTATGACAACCCTACGATCGGAGGAGATCCGGACTTTGCCCCGGAAGTCTTGTACGAAAAAGCCCAGCCTTGATGGATGCAGAGGAAAGGAAACTGCATACTCTAGATACTATTGCAAGGCATATTATCATGAAAACAATGGATAAGGTCACCAAAGAAAAGATTAAGTATCTCAAATCTGCGAAAGCAATGTAGGATACTCGTGAAAATATCGGGAAATGAACAGATAAAAAGACAAATAGTCTACAAGCGAACCGGTGAAGTTCGAAAAAAAAGATGAAGATCTTTGCCAACTAAAACCATCAACGAACTCGATGGAAGAATTACAATGTCTATAAACAAGCTTCGAGAACTTGGCAGAGAGATGTCTGATAAAGATATCAACTACAAAATCCTAAGGTCTCTCACTAAGAAGTGGGATATGAAGGTCATGGTGATCAAGGATTGCCAAGACATTTCAAAAATGAAGCAAAGTAGCTTGTTCTTGAGCCTTAAAGCTCACGAGTTCGATTTGATTGAGAGAGGACAAGCTGATGAAGATGACGTGCCCTATTGAAGCCTCAAACTTCAAAATCGGTTGCTTTTAAGGCAACCAAAGAAGAAACGAAGGCCAACGAACTCCGTTGGGGAATATAATGAGTCAGCAGCAGACGCTTCGCTTACTGCTACCGTAAAAGCTTGAGAAGTCAAATGTCCAACTTGGTAAGTATCGAAGATTTTATAAGGACTATCAACATAACCGAGGGAGAGATAGGAGATCAGCCAACAGATCTCCAGAAAGAACCAGATCTGATGATCGGAGGGATCACAGAGATGAAAGGAAAAGAGATAATCAGACTGAGGAAAGAAGAGATAACCAATCGATGAAGAAGCTCAGACTACTATCAAAAAGGAAGTCACCCGATAGGTCATACAGACGAAGTGATTCACCGAAGGAAAGGTTCGTGGATCAAGGAGCGTGCTTCAACCGCGAGAAAGCCAGTCACTATAGCGCAGACCGCCTGCACACGGCGCCAAGAGAAAGGGAAGAGAAGAGGAATGTAAGAAGCAACGTTATAGGGACGTAAGAGCCATGGTTGCCGTCGTCGCCGAATGATTCGATTCATCTCCGCCCTCAGGACTCTCGGATACTCCTCTCAGAGAAGACTTACTTTGACAAGAAGGTCTTTGTTGACTTCTATGAAAATGAAGATCGATATTCTCTTGCACGATGATGAGATCTGCGATGGCCGGGAGGACCAATCGAGGTAACCTCCAAACTCGCTGCTTCGACTTCTACACCTGCTATCATTAGCACACCTTTGGGGAGATTGACTGCACTCTACTCTGAGCAATTGCTTGAGGATCTCTCCAATGCAAGAGACACTTATGCTATAGTGGAAGTTTTGAAAATGATAAGGCGAGGACCGTAAATAATCACCTTTGCTAAAAAGAAAATGATCTATGTAAAGCCTCCGAACTTAGATCATTTGAACCGCCGGAAGGCAACTGAGGAATTTAAAATTCTCGAAGTTAAAGCTTCTGATCAGGAGAAGCAGATCAAAGATCACCGAAATTAACAAACAAAGAAGTCGATGACTTCAAAAATCCTAAGCAAAATTCGATGAGCTTTGCTCCAAAAGCATGAAAGTCTAAAATCATCCGAGGATAATCTGCGTAAGAAAAAATAGAGGTTTTTCAAAATCATCTAAAACCGCTTCAAGACATGAACACCTATTTTTGAACAACGGTTAATAAGAAGGATTTGGCTATGAGAACCCTTCCACATCCTCAAAAGCCCCGGCTGATTCATCTCAAAAAGGTGTAATCAGACGAGTTTCTGACAAAGATACACCAAAAGCCAAATATGTATCTAATAAGGGAAAAGGACCAGTTGAGCAGGTAAGGCAGATGCCTAACCAGAAAGGGAACAGAAATGGACCCCAACTGGTAAAGCATCAGCCGAGGAATCAACAAAGAACCCGATTCTTCAAGAAACCTCAACCTAATCAACGGATCGGAAATCGAAAAAAAACTGACTCAGTAAAAGGGAAGTACAATCTGAGACCCAATCAAGGTCACCGTACTAATAAGCATGCTTCGTAAACCAAAAACCACCTATGCTTAAAAAGATATGAATCTTTTGATGGTAGCAGTCGTACCTACCCCTATAATCAGAAATCAGGGGTGCTGCACCTGAACCACACTGGATAAGAAGAAGACAAACAGAAAAGATAAATCCCACATCTTCTAAGTCATCCAAGGTTCACACTAATAATCATACAAAAAACAGAAAAGCATATAAAGAGACGTATATGATTATGTTGATGAGATATGGGAGACAAATCAAAGCCTTCTCGATCTAACAGATCACAATAGAAGTGCTTTCTTTTGTATGGATCCCCAAAACTAATCCTAACCCCTCAGACCCAATCCAAAAGCGGGTACCTAAAGCCCGATCCGATTGCGTTCGCGTGGGTCCGCCAACAAAGGAAGTGTGCAAGCAACTATCCGGGTACATCGATAGTGGATGCTCAAGGCACATGATGGAAGCAAACACCTCCTCGGCTCTTACATAGAAATGTAAAAGGCCCGCGTGTACTCTTTCGGTGATGATAACTTTGGTTATACCAAAGGATTCGAACCTTAGAGAATGATGATGTACAAATGGCGAGTCTCATATGTCGAAGGTCCGAAGCACAACCTATTATCGGTTTCACAATCTGCGACAACGGATTCAGGTGTTGAGTTCTCGATGATCAATGCACTATCAAGAATCGAGCCACTCAACAGATTTTGCTAATCGGTTCAAGGAAAGGGACGATCTACACAAATGATTGGACAGTTGCCCAAGAAAATGCATGCTGATTGTCAAGAGTTCCAAAAGTAGCGTTGGCCTCGCACAAAAGAATGAGCCATCCCGAACTTTAAAACTCTTAATAAGATTGCAAGGATGTCTCTAGTGGAAGGACTTCCGAATGAAGTATTTTCAAAGGATCGGACATGTCTTTGCATGTCGGGAAGGAAAAAGCAGTTCAAAGCTTCATTCAAGGGAATTCCCGACCGCATCCAATGAAATCTTCGCAATGCTTCATATGGATCTGTTTGGACCGATTACACCGGTCGGTCTCAACGGACGCAAATATACTCTGTAATCGTGGATGACTATTCCAAATTTACAGGGTTATATTCTTACATAAGAAGAATGAGGCGACAAACGAAGATACAGAAATTTCTAAAACGATTACAAAATGAGAAGGGTGTCGGTAGTAAAAAAATCGGATCGGATAAAGGTACATAATTTACGAACTCTTTTTATTATTGATTTTTGCTCTAAGTTTGGTATCTGACATGAAACATCACCGTTTCTTGAAGGACGCCACAACAAAATGGAGTAGCGAATCGGAGAAACAGAACTCTCAAAGAAGTTGCTTTCGCACGATGTTAAGATAACATGCAATACCAAGCCGTTTAAGGGTATAATCAACACCGCATGCCATACTCAAAAGCAGATGTCTTCCGACTAAGGCTCACTTTGCAAAACACCCTATGAATTGTGGAAGGACGAAAAAACCTCGTGTCTCTTACTTCCATGTTTTTGGGTGTAAGTGTTTCATACACAACAATGGGAAAAGTCAGTTGAAGACTTTTGAGGCCAAGTCAGATGAGGGTATATTCTTAGGATATTCCTTATCTAGCAAGGCTTTCAGGGTTTACAACAGAAGAACCCTACTTGTGGAAGAAACACCCCATGTAGTCTTTGATGAAGCATCTTCTGAACAAGAAAAATCTGCCACAGAACAAGATGTACCTGATCAACAAGAACCTGATGTTCAGAAAATGGATCAGCTAAAGATCAAAGAAAAGGAATCAGAAACTGTAATAATATACATTCCAGATCTAGCTGATTCACCAGATCATTCAGATCCTAAGGTACGATCAACTGTCGATGAAGAACCTGATACAGCTGAGACAGTATCAACTAAACCATCTGGTTCAGGGGGAACATCTGAAGTTCCCACGAACAAACATCAGCACATGATGAGTCCAACATCAGCTGAGACTTGTTCTTATCAAGTGGATCATAACTCTGCACCACTCCCAATCGCTAGTAATGAAATTTTATCGAAATGACGATGTTCTCCAAACCGACGCAAATCGAGCGAAGGACACGGATAACCCGGTCATCCAACCGATCGATAATCGGAGACCCATCGATAAAGTTAAAACTAGACATCGATTGGTGAAAGTGCCATGTATTCTTTCTTTATCCATCTATGAAGGAACCAACAACAATAGAGGAAGTTTCTACAAGACGCAAGTTGATTCTAGCCATGCGGGGAGGAGCTGGAATTCGTTCGATGTAAATCAAGTTTGGGAACTGGTAGACAGACCAAGTCATCAAGACGTTATTGGCACGAAGTGGGTATTCAAGAACAAGAGAGATGAGAAAAACGTCATCACCAGAAATAAGGCAAGACTTGTTGCTAAGGGGTATTCACAATCAGAAGGAATTGATTATGATGAGACCTTTGCACCGGTCCGCCGCCTAAAAGCCATTCGTTTATTTTAAGCATATGCCTCCCACACAGAGGGGTTCACTGTGTATCAGATGGACGTAAAGAGTGCTTTCTTAAACGGGGTACTAGCAGAGGAAGTTTATGTCGAACAACCTCCAGGCTTTGAAAAGGGCAACCAAGTGTACCGTTTAAGAAAAGCTCTTTATGGCCTGAAACAAGCTCCTCGAGCTTGGTATGATACACTCTCTCAGTTCTTGATCGACAGTGGGTTCACTAAAGGAATAAAGGACGTAACCTTATTCGGAATAGAAGATGGAGAAGATATTACGATGGTTCAGATCTCACGGGATCGACATCATCTTTGGATCCCCTAACAAGAGTCTATGTGAAAGATTCAAAGAAACCCGATGCAAGGGAAGTTCGAGATGTCCATGATGGGTCGGATGAATTACTTTACGGGTCTTCAAGTAAAGCAAAGTATGAATGGATATTCATCGCGCCAAGAAGTACACTAGGAATTTATTGGCTAAGTTTGGAATTCAAAATTGTAAGGAAGCCAAAATTCCTATGATGACTGGATTCAAGATGGATCCAGATGAGGATGGTCAGAAAACAAATCAGAAGGAATATAGGGCTCTCATTGGATCTCTACTATACCCGCGGCCAGACCCGGATATAACCTTCGCGCATGAGGTGTATGTGCGATTCGAGCAAATCCAATGATAAGCCACCTAGAAGCGACTAAAGCGGATTCTTAAGTATCTGAAGGGACGGTAAATCTTGGTTTATTTACCCATCGATGATAATCTAGAAACTTAGTGGGTATTCGATTCGATTATGGAGGTTGCAAGATCGACGAAAAAAATCCACCTCGAGAACTTGTCGGTTCTTAGGAAGTAAAAAGATCTCGTGGTTTTCAAAAAGCGGACATCGATTCGCGACATCTACTATCAAAGCGGCAATATATGGTCATAGGGAAGTCGTTGTTCCCAAGCGCTCTACGGCTTAATCGGCGGTGAGGATTATAACATTGAAACTAACAATGTACCTATTTTACGTGATGATAATAGTGTTATTGCAATCACTCGTAATCCCGTTCTACATACAAGATGCAAGCATGTGGATGTCGACACCATTTTATAAGAGATCATGTTGAAAAGAAGAATATCGAATGGAAAATATTCATCTTGATATACGTAAAGTCGATATTCTAACCAAGCCACTAAATTTGAGATCGATTCGAGAGAATTATGCAATGAGCTAGGGCTTCGGATCTTGGAGAAAATGCACCTAAAATGTTTGTGAGAATGATCTCGAACCAACCCGGTGGTTAAGAGACTAACCAAAGTTGAAAGGAATCGATTGAGTTTGGTATCTCAATCGATCGGAAGATCGATCGAAGGAACTGATGTGAGAAATCGATCGATTTACAAGATTATCGAGTTAAAGGAACCGATCGTTTAAGGTCTATCGAGTTAAAGGAAACACTCAATTTAAAAGGAATATCTGATTAAATCAGTTGGGTTATTTTACATCTTTGTAAGTCGATTAAGCTGATATTCAACAAGCAAGATTCACAAGTAGTATTCACAAGATTAAAGCTTAAAATCGCATAAGGATACATGAATTTTACACAACAATGGAATAATAGAACTTTTCATTGATAAAGACCCAAAGGTCAGGTTACATTACAAGATACAAGTACAAAGGACCCGAGGTCAAGACATAAGTGATAACCAAAAACCCTAAACCTATAACCCTAAACCCTCATCCTAACCCAAGTGGAGCAGGGGAGAGAGAGATTTTAAATCTGATGCTCTCATTTTCCCCCACTTAACAAGGGTGAGAGAGGCTTTAAAGAAATCCTAAAGCCGCTAGCTGAAGCTAAAACCAGTGGAGCGACAGCGGCCTTGATAGGATTTTTAAGCCAGGAGCCCTAAGAAAGAGTCAGTGGGCTCTCCAGCTGTTAAATGGTGAGGTGATATACGAAGATCAGTTGTTGACTGATCAAGATCGCATATCAAACTCACGTTCATTTTCAGACTAAGTCTGTTGATGGTAGTTACGTCATAACGATAGACACACAAGGTGCATACGGTTAGGAGAAGTGTCTTCTCGGTTCTGCAATGAACAGCGCCCGTGGTGGTAGAGAAGCTTTTGCAACAATCGTATGTGAAATCTTTGATGACGACAAAAAAACAAAGAATAAGGGACACAAAGGGGTTGATTTGAGAAAATTGAAATCATTGAAAAAGGGGTAAAGGTATTTCTTGGGAAGTTTAACCTAAATAAGGGTTCACCAGGATACATGACTCTACAAAGAAGATAAGTATGGTGAATGGGTTATGTTGTGTAAAATAATTGGTCCAATTTATAGAGGCCAAGCAAGGGTGCAAATGCAAATACAAGTTCTCAAAACCTTTTAGAAAATCGCACCAAAAGGAAAAGGTAGGAATCACGCGATCGATAATTGGATAAATTTACTGGCGGATTGACATATCGAAAGAGTCAAACGATAATTACGCATGTCAAATCGCGCCAACTTAGGGAATAGAGCCTACTATTCTAGACTAAGTTTTGGCGGTAACACTCATTCCAAGAATTGGATTGACTTGAGAAGAATCAGATTAGGTCAACCAAAATCTGATACATACGAAGCTGATCAGATGAGGAAGATCAGCTGAGCTTGAAACTCCAACAAATCAGATACATCAGTCTATGTGAAAAACATAAATATCAGTTGAAGGGGGAACTTCAACTGATCAAGGAGGAACAGAAGGGAAATCAGACATATTCAAGGAAAGATCAGTTGAGCTTGAAACCTCAACAGATCAGATGCAAGTGAAGAAGATCAGCTAAAAGGATCAGTTGGGAAATTTTAAGGCTTAGGCAGAATACTAAGATCAACAAGTGAAATCAACATGGACAAGTGGTATTGACTGATTACAATATCAGTCAACCAGATACACTTTTCTTTTCTCTTGTTATTTGCTTATTTATCGGATCTTATCTGATATTATTTGCCTTACTGTACCCATTATCCTTGTGACGTATTCCCTGCAAATCATTTAATGCGGACGTGGGGAACATGTATTAACTGCTATTAAACGTGCTTTTAAATCCAAAAGTTTTTCGTACGTGCTTTTCCTGACCCTACGATCAAAACCGCTTAATCTGGAGCGTTTAATCTTTTCAAACGGTTGATCTTCCAAATCGTGTCTTCTCTTTCCCTCCTCGTCTTTATAAAGTTCATCAAAAACCATACCAGAGTTTTCCATTTCAAAAAACTTGTGTTTTATTCTCTGAAAACTCCAGATTACTTCTCTCAGATTCAAAGTGTTTTTCCTAAGTTTCAAAATCATCTTTCTGAAAAGCAGAATCTGGTAATTTATGCTTATTTGATGTAGCTTTATAAAATCCATTGATCTTAAATGTTCCTATCCTGTGTTATGATTTATTGTTTCTTAGTTTCCGCTTGTGTGATATTCTTTGTATTAATGCACAACCCTTTAACCGAATCTATCTCATCTGTAGATGATCACTCCAGATGGGCAAAATAATGTGCAACTATATCGAATCGGCAACAAAAGATTGTGGATGATAAGTTAAATGCAGCTTCAATATCACTCAGATCCGGAATCCATGGAGGTCGAGCAAATTCTTCAAAAAGGTGCCTTGAGAAATTTTATGCTGCTTTCAACGCAATCCAAAGATGCGAAGATGAAGCACTAAATTCCTAAAGGAATTTAAGAGTGGATACGGATGCTCCAGAGATTTAACTACTTTCGGCCGATCCACCGCGAAGAAATCGATCGTCGAATGATGATATAACCCGCCTATTCAGCCTACCCAAAGGACGGATCTCTTTGCTCATTACAGGAGAACGAAGATGAAATTGATCAAAAAAGAGCTCTTGAGAGGCCGACAAACATCATACTTCAGTTTTGTCGGCCAATGCTCAAGAGAAAATACCGATTGTTGTTTGACATATTGTCAAAAAACAATAATGGGTATTGCATTCAGCCCAGATGCTATTACATCCGTCAAACTGTACAGCATGGCTGCAATAATTGATGAAGCGAAGAACATCAATTGGCATGGGTTCCTGAAGGCCATTCTGCTCCAAGAACATGAGAAATTTGGAGTTGATGAGTGGAGGCGGTATATATCTCGAAGAAGAAGATCGACAATCTCAACAAGGTTGCGATTATCCTTAAAGATAAAATGCCAAAGGCCAAATGGGAATAGAATGGATCAAGTCCTATAAGGCCTTTCTCCTGACCACTTGGTCATTTTTGGGCCACCAGATGAAGATATCGCCAACCCCCCCCAAAAAAAGGAAAAGGCAAGAAGGCAAGGCAACTTCTACACCGAGATCTTGGAATCCGAATCATTTCGGTAGTGAAGGACCCCCAAGGCCCACGGATGCCCCAAGAAGAAGAAAAGAAAAATGGTGAAGGCCGGGGAGAAGAGGCCGAAGAAAGCGAAAGCCCCCATGACTCGATGCTTGAAGATGAGTCGATGAAGAAGGAGGCGCCCGAAACGGTCTGGCTGCGCCCTGGCAATCGGGTGAAGCATCAGACGGTCAGCTCCTCAAAAGAGAGCTCGCCAGATCATTACGAGGAAGAAGCACAAGCCCGATCGATCTCCTTCTCCTCCGACCTGATTCACCACTCGGACTAATGGGTGGCGAGCATGTCTCTCTATTCTTCCACCGCCCACGAACTCCAAACCGCATAAATGGAACTGAAAGCTTACCCGATGTGGAACTGAAGCACTGCTTCCACAAATGCGAACCCCCTCAGTTGAACCGTCCGGCCAACTTCCGCCTACTCAAGCACAACCGAACCTTCCACATCTCATCAAATTGAATGCGACGGACAATTCCGAGTCCAGATCAACAAAGATCATAACCGGGAAATTGATCGAATCGCGAATCGAAAGAGAAATTGATGAGTTGTATCTGGAACTGGTCGCCCATCCTGCCATAAGAGAAGAAGTTATGGAGATCCTCACAGAGAGATCTTCGATTGAAAAGCTTCTCGACTTTATAATAATTATTGAACAGATGGGCGGTGCGGATGAGTTTGCGACTTTTGATTTTGACATGAGGAAATCAAGAGTGGGATCACCACCGAAATGATATCTGCTAAATCACAAAGCTCGATCCACGGGGAAGCTAGGGTTGCGGAACAGGACGAAATCGAGATCACGACAAGACTCTCAAAGCGAGATGCCATCATGAAGGATACAGGAGCTGCCGATGATAGTGGAGCTGGTGCTTGCGCTTCATGACCAACCAATCGGAGGCACAAACAATCAACCGCATCAAGTGACACTCAACATTCCAACATCACATGTCACCATCGATCAACTTCGGTGGAGATCAAATCTTGTCTCAAAGATCTCCCGAAAGAAAGAAGAAGTTGAGGGATGATAGGCGATCAAAGGCGATTGCCATCAAGGAAATAAAAGATGAAAGGGAAATAGCTATTTCCCAGTTTGGGGCAATCAAAGATCAATTCTCCCCAAATCAGGTCCCATCATGCGTACCGAATCGATAAAGACCGTTGATGCCAAATCGACTCGGTGGATAAACAACAAGTTTTTTTTTCTCGATGCTCACTGACAAGCTAGAATTGACAGAAGAGAAACTTGACAAGCTGATTAAAACACTCTCTATCGCCATGGAATCGCAAAGACGAGTCGAGATCAACGATTCAAAATCTAATCGCTCAAACTCAAGGCATATCATTGTAGATCTCAACAAAGCGATCGCGATCAACTTTGGTTCTCGACCTCCCACCTCACTACTCTTTTTGATCAAACCAAAAAGGGAAAGGATGAAATGAAAACCAATCGACACAACAGATCTTGGACATCACAAACTTCCTGGACCGAGAGAGTCACAAGAAGAACAAACCGGCCAGACATGCATGTATAAGATAAGATCTTGGCCGAAAAGATGTCCAAAGTGCGGATAAGCGTAGAAGTCGAAAAAGCCAAGAAGAAAGAAGAAGGGAAAAAAAAATGGCAGAGGCGTAAAATCAACAAGAAATTCGATTGAGAGTGAAAAAAAAAGGAAGGGTTGGAAAATCCGTGCGTAACCTAAAATTTTGCCAAAGAAGAGTTGATGAGATCATCCCAAAAACTGCTATTGCGCATGCTAAGAAATTTGAGGAATGGAATAAGATCAGGAGTGAATGGCTTCTGGATGCCTTTGTTCTTAATCTTGTCCCACAAGAAGAATCTCACGATGAAGAATTCCTCAACCGTTTACAAAATAAATACCGGATTTTTTAATGAGTATCTTGAAAATGAGGCCAAGGCGATCAATGTAAAAATAACTTTCCAAGAGTATGATCTGTTAGAGTACTTTCGAAAAAGGCGGATGGCTCATTTGACCGACCGCATTTCAAAGATTCTACTTTGACATCCCCTTGAGAACGCACATAATCGATCCTCGCAGATGATGATGTCAAATGGAAACTTTATCGATTTTTCAACGTACCTCAAGATCAAAGAGAGATGCGGAAGGATACAAGCCTAAAGAGTGAAAAATCAGAAGACTATTCAGGATCAGCTGCTATTATTTTCAAACTTTTCTGATGTAACGTGTAATCATCATCTTTAATGAGAAAAATTTATTTTTTCTCGATCCTAAGACAAAGTCTCATTGTCTTCCGATTATATGCTCTTAATCGCTTTATTATTTTTTTATCAACTGTTTTGGTTTCTCAAAGTGTTTTGGTTTCATCAAAAAGGGAAATTGTTGGGAAATTTATAGTTTTGATGAAAGTTCCAAAAACACATGTAATAGGACCGGTCGGACACATAAGTTATTGATGTTTATATTACCGCTATAGGAGACCAGTTGATAATTCTTTGATAGAACAACCGATGTAATAGATTGGTCACATATTGAGGGGAACTCAATATGTATAGGTCGATCTCTGAAGACTCAAAGAACGGTGATATCCGACGGGCCGGAATGCTAGAAAGAAACGAGAAGATCGGTCGATCGATCCAAATGATATCTCAACCCCGAAGTCATGAAGCTCAAACTCGGAATACTTGAAGATCGGATGACTTCCGGGAAGATCGGACGGAAAGACCTACATCGGTAAATCTGCTAGTTGAAGCTAAGTCAACCAAAGACCGAAGAAGACTCCATCGTTAGATCGATCAAATTGACTCACCGGTGAAATATGATGTTTCACCTAATCATACGTCGATGATCTGAACAAGAAGAATGTCAAGCTTAGTTGGAAGAACATCACTGAAAAGTGAGTCTGCTATCCAATAAGAACAAGACACGATGATCGGAGCCGCAATTGCGGGATTTGATGCTACCTCTCCGTAAGAACGCTACAAAGTACAATTTCACGCTTTTCCATGCCGTTCAAGCTCGTCACATCAAGCCTGCAAGTCTACCAAATATAGCCTGAAATTCAAATTGCTCTCCAACGGCTCTTTGATTTCAAGGTCTATATATATGGGATTCCACTTTAGAGTGAAACAACGGAAATAATAACGAAAACGCTGAACAATCAAGAAGCTCGGCCTAATTTCAAATTTCCGCACAAGAACACGATCAAGAAGATTATTTTTATTAAGTGTTCATCCCATAAGTTCTTAGCATAGAAATCTTTTCATCTAGTTGTTGAAATTTTAACATACTGTGAAAAGATTTCATAGTTGAACCAAACAATCTTACCCAAACCCCCAAGTTAGGTTAAGTTGTTTAGCAAGATTTCGAACTAGGGTTTCTAGTTCTCGATTTACGATCGGTTGAGTGTGAACTCCTTAAACATCTAGTCGGTGTCTTTGTGTTGGACTAACACATAAAACTAAGTCCAATTTGGTTAAGTAGGTACCCTTTGTGATAGGGAAGAGTGGGCGTGGGGATCCGGTTTGTCCTAACCACTATAAATCTTGTGTGCCTCTATCGCTTTGATTAACCTGTTTACACGATCGCACACAACCTTTTAAAGCGCATACATATTCCAAGTTGAGATCGGTAGCACCAAGCTCCCGATCGATCATATTTGACACTTCACCAACTGATTAAAAGATTAACTTTGGAATCGATTTATCAAAACCGGTTTTTTCACACGGTAAAACTTAAGCTTCCGCTTTTGTCGCTTAAACTGATAGTTACCGAACCGATCCGCTTCCGTGATCGAGAAGTTGGTTATCGACTCAAACCGATTCACTCGCAGACTCGATCAAAGTAATCCCTCACACTGATCAATTAAAAAGTTTTCAGAAGTCTATTCACCCCTCCCCTCTAGACTTCTGCCCTCACTAAACCCGTTCGGGACCTACAGGTTAGCAAACCCTGTGCTCGTCCAAAAACTAAACAGAACCTGGAGGTTGTGCATAGACTTTACCGATTTAAACAAGGCGTAACCCAAAGATAATTTTCCCGTACCTCACATCGATTATCTAGTCGATAGCACTGCGGGGCATGAGCTTATGACGTTCATGGATGCTTTTGCTAGGTACCATCAAATCCCTATGCATCCCGGCGATCAGGAAAGCACCTCGTTCTGCAATGGAAAAAACATTTATTATTGGAAGCGTATGTCTTTCGGGTAAAAGAATGCCGGAGCAACATATCGATGACAAGATGTTCGACAAACACATAGGGCGGACGGTCAAGGTGTACATCAATGACATTGTGGTCAAAATCGAGCACAAAGAAGACCACCTCGTCCACCTAACACAGGCGTTTGATATCCTCCGGGCATATAATATGAAGCTAAACCCGAAGAAATGCAACATCGGGGTTCATTTGGGAAAATTCCTCGGACATATGGTCAGCCAACGGGGAATCGAGGTGAATCCATCAAAGATCCAAGCTATGCTCGACATGCAAGCTCCCAGAAATGTAAAGCAAGTTCAAAGACTGATGGGATGTTTGGTTTCTCTGAATCGATTCATATCATGGACAATTTTGTCCAAACCTATACCGGGCAGACATCTATATTTGTACCTGGCCGCCTCCGAGCACACGATCAGTGTTGTGCTCGTTCGAACAGAGGTAACGACCCACTTGCCTGTATATTATGTCAGCCAAGTATTGAAAGATGTTGAACTTTGGCGCTAGCATACGCTCTTATTATGAGTGTTTGCAAATTATGGCCTTATTTCTTCGACCACTCTGTCGAAGTTCTTACCACTTTCCCGCTACGCCAAGTTCTGCATCGACCGGATACAGCCAAAATATTACTAATGTGGGCTGTAGAGCTAGGCCAGTTCGGCATCACGTACGCTCCTCGAACGATGATCAAAGGTCAAGCCATGGCCAATTTTATGGTGAGTTAACTTACCCACAACAACCCGAAAAAGAAATCGACCAGATATGACATATGCATTTCGATGGTTCGTCGACGAGCACAAAAGCCGGAGCAGGGGTGGTGCTCATCAATCCAACTCGGCAAACTTTCTCAACGGCCATTTGTTTCGACTTCCTGGCCACCAACAATGAGGCCGAGTATGAAGCTCTGATCAGCGGATTCCCAGCTAATCGTCTATCAGGTTCTGGACGAATATGAGGCTCGGGCCGAGCAGATGGCTCAATATCAATTACTGGCCAAAGAATTCTTCGAGCAATGTGAGCAGGTATATATCAAACAGCTCCCAAGGATGGAGAATTCATTTGCGGACGCGTTACCTCGATTGGCTACCGCAGAAGATGTATCTAATTTAACAGATGTTGTGATCGTCACAACGCATTAGCCATCCATCCCGAGAGCTGTGATCGCCCAAATAGAGGTCAAACAAGAGACATGGAGATCAAAGGGGGGTCCTCCCGGAGAACAAACCACAAGCTACTCTCCTACGTTTGCAAGTTGCTCGCTACACCATTTTGGACGGGCACTTGTATAAGCGAAGTTTTTCTCTTCCATTGTAAAAATGTGTAACACCGGAACAAGGCCATACAATTCTCATGCAAATTCACTCCGGGGTGTGTGGGAATCATACAGGCGAACATGCTCTAGCCTACAAGGTGATCCGATTGGGGTATTTTTGACCCACACTTAAAAAGAATTCGCTCGTCTATGCTCGCGCATGTCATGATTGTCAGGTATATGCCCCGCTTATTCATAGTCCGCCAGAAGAACTTGTTCCCATCTATAGCCCATGGCCATTTTCCAAGTGGGGGATCGACTTGATCGGCCCTTTCCCCACTTGCAAATCGGGGGTAAGATTTGTTATGGTCGCCGTCGATTACTATACAAAATGGGCAGAAACTGAAGCCATTGTGAAAGCCACAGAACAAAAAATGTGGAATTTTGTCTGGAAAAACATCATATGTCACTTCGAGCTACCCCAATCGCTAGTGACGGACAATGGCAAGCAATTCGACGGGAGTGAGTTTCGCCAGAATTGTGCTCGCTGGGGAATCAAAAAACACTATTCCACTCCATACTATCCCCAGTCGAACGGACAAGTTGAAGCGGTCAATAAAATCATCAAGCATACCCTCAAGGCTAAACTTGGTGATTCTAAGGGGGGATGGGCCGAGGAACTACCCGAAACTTTGTGGACATACCGCACCACTTTTAGAACATCCACGGATGAGACTCCGTTCATTTTAGCTTTTGGTACAGAAGTGGTTATTCCGGCAGAAGTCAAAATCCTAAGCCACCGAACTATGTGTTTTGACTAACATACCAATGACCAGGCGCTCGCCTTTAGCACAGACTTGTTGGAGGAAAAAAGATACGAGGCCGACCTCAAGAATGCCATATATAAACAAAGGCGAGCAACGGAGGTCTCGGGTGGTGTGTTCGGCCGAGCGTGGGAAGGCCCATACCGTATATCGGAGCGCTTGCTAAACGGAGCATACGATTTGGAGACGATGGATGGAATTCCGCTTTCCTATTCATGGAATGCGTCAAATTTGAAAAAATATAATCAGTAGTGGTGAGTGCAACAGAAAAACCAAGGTTGAGCACAAGCCTGTGTTCGCTTGGTCACGAGCACATGGTCGAAAACCTCTGACCGACCACAAAAGCCGAGCAAGGGGTGTCGAACACATAACCAGAAAACCTCTGCTCGACCGGCAAAAGGCAAAGACATCAAGGCATCAATAAGGTTATTACACGAGTGTAAATTTGTAAGCAAGTCTTGTCTACAAAAAAGGAGTTTTAACAAGTGTGGATAAGAGCCTCAAAGATTAAAAACATCCTGCGTGGTGTCTATTAATTTATCTAGTTTGTTTGGCCATATGCCCAATCGGGTAGCATCGCAATAAGAAGATCAGAATCCAACAAGAATCGGACAGAACAGAGTTTGTGTTTGCTTGGCGAAAGAACGTGTACTTACCATGCTCGCAACAAAGCACGCATTGAGTGTTGGGATTATACTGGAAAGTATGCTTTTACTTTGTATAATCGAAACTGAATTTCCAGACTTATTTACTGAAATAAATTGTTTATCACTGATGCTTTAAATATGATTGAATGTTACATATATTTACTGCATAAGTGTTCAATAATTCGTACGTGTTACATTGTAGTTAATTTAGTGATACCAGATCACAGAAGATTAAATTAACAGTCCCTTGTAACTAAAAGTACGCCATTCACGACCTAGATGGAAATGAACAATCCATCACGAAAGGTTGAGGTGTAAGGTTGAGATTGGTTTGTCTTGACCAAGAAGATTACACTTGTGCATGACTGATGCGCTGAATAGGACCTACAGGAGGATAAATTCTTCAGAACTGAACAAGGAAGAATTAGACCTCAGTGGTTCGTTGTTTCTTAACCTTCGTCCCTTAAATAGGATCGCGTGGGATTGGTAACTATTGCTTTGACTTATCATGGGTAGCGAATCAAAGAGAGATTCAATACTTTTTATCTTGGGCAATATTATTGGTCACATGTGATTGCTAAGATTTAATACGAAGAATCGTGTGCAAGTACGCTTGTTTGATTTACCCCCTTGGGAGGTTCATAAGCTTTATCATACCAAATCTTGCAAGTGGAATTTGTTTCCGGTATGGATAATAATGTTGAACTGTTCCTTGACCAAGGACAAAATATATTAATTAACGGAAAGCTATTTCAGTGGCTTGAATTAATTAATGGGCTAGATAATCTTAAACACGGAAATAATGACCGGGAGCCATATTGACTGTAATATGGGTTAAGATGGATAGTGCAATATTAATTATGTAGTGGGATTAATTAATATTTATGGGCTTGAATTATATTGTGGCTCAATATTAGATATTCAAGATCCATTAGAAGGTTCAATCTTAATTCTCCTAAAGGCCCCCTGAGTAGCCCAACAAATAGTCCAATAACTGAAAATGTGATTAAAATAAAATAAATATTGTTGCTTAATTTTCCAACCAAAATTTTGAAATTTATAGATATGTTGGGAGAAAAATTTTCTTTGAATTTTGTTATGGAATGAAGATATGTATTCTTGGAATACAAGATTATCTCATTAAATTCAAGAAATCTCCCACTAGCTTATCTATATAGTAATTTTCAAAAAAATAGAAAATATGATGAGCAAGAAAGATTTTCTTGATTTTCTTGAAAAGATATTATGGAAGATATGTATTTCTTGAAATACAAGAATATCTCATAAATTCAAGAAGATCCAAATCTTGGATTCTTGCACATTAATTTTCGAAAAAATCCATATTAGAGGAGGTGGGATTTTTGTGGAATATTTTAATTATGGGAAAAAGAATATAGAAGATATATTCAAGATTTCTTGGTGACCAAGAAAAGCCTTTTCCCACATTGTTTTTCTACAAGAATTTCGACCCCATCCTCTCCTATAAATAGGGGATGATTAGTTCATTCCCAAGTACAATTCCATGTGCTGGAAATATTAGCAAATCCACAAAGGTGGTGCAACAAAGTTTATTTTTTCCTTTTGTTAATTGTTAGACAAGTGTCCTTCCACCGCATAGTTGAGCAAGGGCTAAGGGAATACTTGGGAAGTCCTTTTGGTTAGTCCGTCAGGATCAAGTCACTTTGCCATCCCGTCAGAGGTACATTCAAACCAACCCGTAGATTCCGTCGCGTAGGTTTTACGTGGCTTTTTATATGCATGATATGTTGTTGCAATTATTATTTGAATTAATATAGGATTAATTCATGCTAGTAATAATTAAAGAATTAAATTTTTATTTAAATATTCATCCCAAATAGATCTGTGCAACTCATTCCCCAACAACTGGTATCAGAGCCACGGTTTCGGGCTCTGAATTTTTTAAGTTGTAATTTAATTCATTGGCATTAATTTTGAAATTGGATAGTAGAACTGTTAGATCTATTTTGCAGGTATCCAATTGTCATGGATTTTAATGTGTTTATTTATGCATGCATATAAACTGTGTTTTTTAATTCGATTAGCTCGGATTTGTTTTTGCCTCGTGAGAAAATCCACGAAAGTAGACTAGGATTTGTTTGATTTGATCAATGTAATAGACTAGTCTAGATCTAGGTTTATTTATTTTTTGTAAATAAATTATAACCGGATCGGAACGAAGAGACGAAAGAATTAAAGGACGAAATCCGTAACGGCGTGAGGGCGGCGCTTGCGCTGGCCGGCACGCATGGGCGAGGGCGAGGCCGGCGTCTTGCGAGGCTGAGGTCATGCGGCACGGGCGGGCGCTAAACCGCGGCGCTCGGGCCGCAGCCGGGTGGATAAGCTGGAATCTGGGCGCCCATGGTCGCGAATCTGGGCGGGCGACACGCGGGCGGTGCTTTCGAAGCTGCCGGCGTAGCGTCGCCGAGTCGTTTACCCGGCGCGTCGCGCTGGACGACTGCCGATACTGACACCGTCGCCGCGTTTGCCGATACTCGCGAGGCAGTGGCGTGGGCTGCCAGCGATGCCGAGAGCTTTCTTAAGCTTGAAAATCTTGGCGTGCATCCCGCCGCGAGTTGCTTAGCGTGGCGTTTTGAGATGAAGTTTTTTCGAGAAATGAGTGGGAGAAATTCGAGGCGTGTTTCTTCAAGATCAAGCCAAAAAAATCAAACCATGACAATTGGATAATTTGTGCCCAATATGTTTATTTTTTTACATTTTTTGCTTGATTTATTTGCGTTATCTTATGCTTTATTTAATTTGTTTAAATGTGTTTGCATGAGGGTTGCCAAATGGAAAAATCTATTCAAAATTACTAAGTATGTTTAAATAATTGACAATTTTATTAGGATAATAAAATTGAATTAATTTTGACCTCCATGATTTATTTATTTGTGAATTCTTTTGGAGAAAATTCCCCCACGGAGGCGGTCAAAAGATAGCTTTCACATGAATGAATTCCAAACGGATGATTGTGGGTTATTACTAGTGGCGAGGATGACCCTCCCACGAGGCTCGATCAAAAGTGAAATAGTAATCAAGTATTTAATAATGGTTATTACTTAGGTATAAAATTGATATGCATATACTTCCCTAAGTCCCTATCAATTTTATATTGGTCAAAGTGGGAGCCAACTATTAATCTGGATATTAAAGGTTTAAATTTGTTCTTGTTTGTAACACCTTGAATGTGTTTAAATAATGACCCACCCCACACGGCTTATTTAAACTGTTTTTTGAGATGTTGGGCGATGCATGTTCATATTTTTTGAGATTTTAAATATGATGGCATGTGATCGAATCTTGTGATATGCTTGTCTTATTGCATGTAGTTGTTTATATCGATTCGAAGATGTCGTTACCTTTTAATCCATCCTTTATTATTATACTTAAAGTCAATACAATATGGAAACTATATTGATTGGAAAATTATAATTGTCCTAATCGCACAAAAAAAGCACAAGTGGATTTTGACACACCAAATCGGATGAGCCAACCGACGAGTCAAAACATGCGGGACTCGTCGGATCACCTTCTTGAGAGATGTAAATCATTTGAAAAGGTGGAGGGCAAACCCGTGAGGATTACGTCCTCAAAATAGATGGCCCATCCGAACAAACTTGAGATTCTGAGTCGCAGTTATGATCTCGGAGACTCGGATGAATTTGGTACTTCACTCTCTGCCCAAAAAATTTTGAGCATTTTGGCCTCGCTAAATTAAATTTGTTGCAAGCTTTTGGTCTCGGCGAAAATGATGATAAGGCACCAAACTCAAGCTTTGATTTGACAAGTGGTCCGTCTTCATCTTCTAGGCCAAGGGTAGGCAAGATAAATAAGAGGACCAAAGACCATAAGCAATAAAACTCAACTATTGCCAAGGGCAATGGTAAGATGAGGAATGCTTGTTGTGTCAAGGAAAATCCAAAGAGGAAGTGCTTAAGGCTGCGGTGAGAGAGGACAATGGAGGTTTTGGTGTTCCAACCCCAAAGGGATGGAAAGAAAGGTAATTCTCACGCACTAGTTGTTGAAACTTGTTTAGCGGCGATACTTCTCATTCGTGGGTGGTTGATCTGAGATCCACTAATCATGTTGGCTTCACTTTGGGTTCAAAATGATCCGGCAACTTAGTGGGAGTGAGATCCTCATCACCTTCGGGCGGCGTTCTTGAAAGTAGAAGACATTGCAATGCTACGTGAAAGTGGCGATATTACAATCTTCTACGATAGTAACGGTTTATTGCAATACTAAAGTAGCAGACATTGCAATGCTACATGAGTAGCGATTAAAGCGATGGGAGAAGTGCACCTATCTTTTGAAGATAAAGTTTTTTTTGAGATTATCTTTATGTTCCCGGTTTTAGAAAAATTCACTTTCGGTTTCTAAAATTCGATTAAAGGACACTAAGTTTCTTCTAATAAGAATGACATCATTTTTGAAATGATGAGTGTATCTGTTACGGAACATTGATGGAAAATCTCTATACAAATTAACTGTGCATACCACTCACGAAATGTATCCTATAACACATCAACTGTTTCCGAGAAAAGAAAACGTTCATCAGACGTGAACGAGACACTTCTTTGGCATCTAAGACTAGGTCATATAAATCCAAAGAGAATCCAAAGGTTGGTGAAAGATGGTTCACTGGAGCGTCTCCAAGTTGAACAAATTCCAACCTGCGAATCATGTTTGGAGGGTGATATGACCAAGAGGGCATTTGGAGCCAAGGGGAATAGGGCTAAAGAAGTGTTAGAGATCGTTCACATAGATGTATGTAGTCCAATGTCAACCAAAGCACGAGGAGGTTATGAGTAATTTTATTGATGATTACTCAAGGTATATTTTCCTTATGAAGCATGAATCTAAGCCCTTTGAGAAATTCTAAGAATTTAAGGCTCAAACAGAGAATCATAAGGAAAAACGTATCAAGTCTCTACGATCTGTCATGGAGGCGAATACCTCAGCAATGAGTTTTTGAACTACTTATCTGATGAAGGGATTGTATCCCAGCTCACTGCACCCAGAACCCCTCAACAAAACGGGGTTGCAGAGCGAAGAAACTGAATTCTTTTGGAAATGGTTAGATCAATGATGAGTTATGCGGATCTTCCTGAGTCGTTCTGGGGTTATGTCTTGGAAACAACGGCTTACATTCTGAACTTGGTGCTATCCAAATTGATTCCCGAAACTCCTAAAGAATTGTGGACCGGGCGCAAGCCTAGTATGATACACATGAGAATTTGGGGGTGTCCGGCTTACGTGTTGGACAAGGAAGCCGGTAAATTGGATCCTCGATCAGAATTAAGGCTGTTTGTAGGATACCCCGAGGGAACAAAAGGGTGTATGTTCTATAGTCCCGAAGATCAAAAGGTGGTCATCAGCACCCACTTTAGATTTTTGGAAGAACACTATATGAACCAAAGAAAACCAAGAAGTGAGATTACCTTAAATGAGCTTAGAGGGCAAACCTCAGTGCCAACTGTACTAGATGATATACCAAACGATACGATTTAACAACCGGAGCCTCGTCATAGTGGGAGGGTTGTTAGTCAGCCCGAGAGATTCATGGAATAGAAGAGTTCTCGGACTTGATTCCTGGACAAGACGAATCAGACCCATGGATATATGACGAAGCACTCCAAGATAAGGATGCAGGTTCTTGGCAAACAACAATGAAAGCCGAAGTAGGTTCTATGTTTCATAATAGAATGTGGGAGCTAGTCGAACCACTTAATGGGGTCAAACCCATTAGATGCAAGTGGGTATATAAGAGGAAAAGAGGACTGGACGGGAAGGTTGTAACCTTTAAAGCAAGACTAGTGGCGAAAGGTTATACTCAGAAAGAAAGGGATCAATTATGAGGAAACTTTTTCGCCCGTAGCCATGCTTAAGTCCATCTGTATTCTCTTATCGATTGCTGCACATTTCGACTTTGAAATCAGGCAAATGGACGTCAAGACAGCTTTCCTCAACGGAAGTCTTGATGAAGATATCCATATGCAACAACCCCAAGGCTTCATTGAAACAGGCCAAGAACACCAAGTTTGTAAGCTCAAGAGGTCCATTTATGGACTCAAACAGGCATCCAGAACTTGGAATCAATGTTTTGATCATGTTATAAAGTCTTATGGGTTTGATCAAAACAAGTTTTTGAAAGTTGTGTGTATAAAAACGTGTCGGAACTGCATTGGTATTCTTAGTACTATACGTAGATGACATTGTGATCATCGGGAACGATGTGAAGGTGTGGTAAGATGTAAGGGCATGGTGTTTCAAAACAGTTTGATATGAAAGACTTAGGGAAAGCCGGACATATCCTTGGGATCAAGATAACTCGAGATCGCCAGAAAAGGATGATCGGGTTATCGCAAGTTTCATACATAGACACTGGTTTTGAAACGATTCAGCATGGAAGATTCTAAGAAAGGGTTCGTACCATTCAGATTTGGAATCCATCTATCCAAGAAAATGTCCCCTAAGACGCAAAAGGAGATAGATGACATGAAAGGCATTCCGTGTGCTTCGGCTGTCGGAAAACTTTATGTATGCATTGCTGTGTACGAGATCGGATATCTGCTTTGCCGTAGGCATGATAGCAAGATATCAAAGTAACCCATGGAAAGCGCATTAGGCAACGGTTAAAAAACATTCTCAAGTGTCCGAAAAGAACTCGGGACGAATGTTGATTTATCGATCGATATACTCCAATCCCCATCTGGCTACTGACGGACTCGAATTCCAATCGATTTAGATTCGGAGATTATCCGCCTCGATTAGTGTGTTTCCATTTGGGAAGTGTAGCCATCAAATGGACGAGTGTGAAGCGTAAATGCATCACCGACTCAACCATGGAAGTCGGGTAAGTAGTCGCTTGTGAAGCGTTGAAAGAATCGATTGGGCTCTAGATCTTCTTAGTGGACTTGGATGGTGTTACAATTTGTCTAGCAATATCTGCTAGGGGCGATTACAAATTCAAGAGAACCAAGAGTCCACGAGTCAAAAAAAACATTAAAGGAAAGATATCTTATCACGAGAAATCGTTAAGAGAGAGATATAGATGTGGCAAAGATAGCGTCGAGGGCGACCTAAGCAGATCCATTCACAAAGCGCCCTCTGAATACATTCGAGACATGTGAGAGTGGAATGGGTGTCAAGACAAGATTGCCAATCTGCTTTGAGTATAAGTGGGAGAAATTATTAGGTTCGTGTAGGTGACATTAGATGTCACGGACTCGCGAGACATGTTGTAGTATACTTAAAAGCGGACTTTGAGTATAAGTGGGAGATTGTTGGGATTATCTTTGGAAAGTATGCTTTTTACTATGTATAATCGAAACCTAATTTCGGACTTATTCTTTGAAATAAATTGTTTGTCACCGATGCTTTAAATATGATTGAATGTTACATATATTTCTTTGCATAAGCTGTTCAATAATTAAATGCGTGTTACATTGTAGTTAATTTAGTGATACCGGATCACGAAGATTAAATTAACATCCTTGTAACTAAAAAGTACACCATTCACGACCTAGATGAAATGAACAATCCATCACGAAAAGGTTGAGGTGTAAAATTGAGATTGGTTTGTCTTGACCAAGAAGATTACACTCTTGCATGACCGATGCAATTTGAATAGGACCTCTGGGGAGGATAAATTCTTGAACTCCAACAAGGAAGAATTAGACCTCGGTGGTTCGTTGTTTCTTAACCTTCGTCCCCTTAAATAGGATCGCGTGGGATTGGTAACTATTGCTTTGACTTATCATGGGTAGCGAATCAAAGAGAGATTCAATACTTTTATCTTGGGCAATATTATTGGTCACATGTGATTGCTAAGATTTAATCTGAAGAATCGTGTGCAAATCACGCTTGTTTGATTTGCCCGTTGGGAGGTTCATAAAAGCTTTATCATACCAAATCTTGCAAGTGGAATTTGTTTCGGTATGGATAATAATGTTGAACCGTTCCTTGAACAAGGACAAAAGATATTAATTAACGGAAAAGCTATTTGGTGGCTTGAATTAATTAATGGGCTAGATAATCTTAAACACGGGAAATAATGACCGGGAGCCATATTGACTGTAAGATGGGTTAAGATGGATAGTGCAATATTAATTATGTAGTGGGATTAATTAATATTTATGGTTAGTCCGTCCGACCGAAGTCACTGCCATCCCGAGAGGTACGTTCACGTAAACCCGTAGATTCCGCGTCGTGGGTTTTACGTGGCTTTTATATGCATGATATGTTGTTGCAATTATTATTTGAATTAATATAGGATTAATTCATGCTAGTAATAATTAAAGAATTAAATTTGTATTTAAATATTCATCCTGAATAGATCTGTGCAACTCATTCCCCAACATTGAGTACATAGGTAGCACTATAAATAAGACGACCAGAGCAGAAGTGATCGCCAGTTACGTAAGCCGATCGCGAACGATGGGTTGCACCGAAATAAGCCAACCTTCATGATTGCACCAACGTAAGCCAATAATAAACCGAAGTTAAGTCAAACACGACACATCAGTTGTTCAATTCTTATCACGGAAAAACAGTATTAACGACCAAACATACAAGATCAAGGACATATATCATGTTCGAATTCATTCAGAAGAAAAGATGGCATAAACTAGGAAGCAGAACAAACATCAATCGATCATCAGCAACAAAATTCATCCTCAACGATCAGGTTAGAGGAAATTTTTCAACAAGCAAACTCAACCATTCAACAGCAAAATTGTTCAAACAAGAAAGGAGAAGACAAAAATTACACGGAAGTTCAGAAGAAATTGTTCAGCAAAGCAAAATTAAGGAATAAATTCATTATTGGGGGTGGGCGGAAGCGATGTGTCCAAGAAGTCTGCCTCGTCCCCTCTTCCCCTTCAAAGAAGAAAACTCCTCCAAAGATCATCGCGCCTCGTCGCGCTTTAGGAGTAGCACATTCCTTTCGTCTTTGGGAGGACCACTTTGTTCGCTCTGCACATGATCAAGCCCGTGCTCGCTCGGAGAGTTTGGTCGATAGCACCTTCAACGTCCGCATCCAAACCATCTTCCTCATCCAAAATGGGGTCATCAATCTCGATCCCATCAGGAAGATTAGAGAAATCGCACAGATCACTCAAATCAGATATTGGAATGTTGCGATCTGGGGGGTTGTCGATCAGGTACTTCTCAAGATGGGCTACGAGCGGGGCAATCTGGTCGGCAGTAAGTGTTTGTCTAGCAGAACGGATGGCATCGGCAAAGGCGCATATATAGGAGAAATTCGACATGGAATCAACATACTCCTCAGTGTGTAATTTTGAATTTTCAAGACCTAGACGAGTGTTGGTCTCTTCAGCAGAGAGGAGTTGTTGGGCGAGCAAAGTTTTCTCTCATTCTAAAGTCTCGATGCCAGTTCTGAGTTTCTGGAGCTCAATGTTCAGCTCGTCCTGAACTCTCCTAATGCCGACCACTTCTTCCCGATTGCGGTGCAGCTCCTCCCGAGCAAGGCCTAGCTCCTCCCTCGCCAGGCGAGCCTCTGCTTGAGCTGAGGATACTTGTCCCTAAGCCAACTTCATTTCATCTTGAGTCTTGGTCAGCTCATTCACCTTCTCTTCGAAGCTTTTGATAAGAGCCACATAGTTGGCATGAAGATTGGCGGACTCAGCGTAATATTTCTCAAGGAGAACCAAAGATTGGCCATGGTGCACTAGGCCAAGTCGTATGGTTTCCAAAGGCGTTGGACCCTTAGTGGCCTCTTCGAGCTCAGTCGTCCATGCTCGAATGGGGGTCTCGCACGCCTTCTGTACATGCTCGGGAAGGCCAGGAACATTGCGAACACTTGGAGAGCAGTAATAATCTTTCAATTCTGGCATCAGAGGCGCCAATCTGTTCAACCTACATGTCCACCCGAGCAAACAAATGTGATTAAGCGACCAAATTAGATGGAACAAAGAAATACTTCAACAAGCGAGCAAACCTACCTGTTCACCCGAGCAGGGTCCCATCCCAAAAATGATTTGTCTTCGGGAGAACGGAGCTGGGAACTCATAGGGGTCCAGGTTCGGGGTCCTGCAGGAGGTGGAGAAGATGTACCGACCTCCATTTTGACGATTTGTGCGTTTGGACCGACCACAGAGGCAGTTATTCTGGTCGCTTCAGCAGTGGGGGTCACCTCAATGACATCGATGCTCGTCTGAGCTATTGGATTTTGCTCGTCAGGTGCCCTCCTGAATCTCTTTGGTGAGGGAGCTTGGTCGCTCGCCCCCTGCTCGATTGAACGAGTTGTCCTCTTCGGCCGACTCGACTCGCCCGGTCCGGACGCGGCTGGTTTGCTCGCCTGCTCGCCTCCCCTTGATTTGCTCGCTGAGCATCCCTCTCGGCTTGAATTCGAGCAAGCTCTTGAGGTCTCTTATTTCGAGCCATTTTAGTATGCTCGGAGGTGCTTACAGCAACAGTGACGACAGGGAAAGCTATAGGCAGAAGAATATATTAAAAAAAGAAAGAGAAACCGGGAACAAAGGGCACAACATATTCGCAAGTATAAAAAACAATCCTTACCAGCTGGATTGACGGCAACTAAATGGTGAGGGGGCACGTACAAGCCTCCCTTCTTCCTTTGATCGACAGTATTCAACGTCTTCACTGACCGTTCCGAGTAAGGCTCGAGATCGATTTGCCAGATGCTACTGAAATAACCGTCGTTGGTCTCTTTGTCCGTTGCTGCTTGAATTCCTGAAATTGAGAATAAGTAAAAATTAGTTCATGGTGAAGAGCAAAAACACAAAAATACTTACTTCGGCAAATCCTAAAATCTGTGGGGATATCTAAGCGAGCATTTGGTTCACATCCAGAAGCCGGGCTTTTCCAATCACCCCCGACAAACCAAAACTTCTCTTTCCAATCAGTAATCTTGTTCGGCACATTCTCAATGACCTTACATTTGGCATTAGCCTGCATGAACAACCATCCGTGTTCGCCCTTGGGTCGAGTCAAATGCACTAATCGAGAGATTTATGCTGCTGTTGGATAATACACGGGCTTCGTTTTGCCGAATTGAGTTAAAAAACTCATAATCATGTGCCACCCATTCGGCTTCAGCTGTGTAATGGTGATGTTCCATTCTACGAGCAGGCGAGTAATAGCCGGATGAAGTGGGAATCGAAAACCCGCTTCCATTGTGTCTAAATTCACAGCAACACAACCCTCAGGAGGCTGATCTGCTCGCTCATTGGGACCAGGCGCCCAGAAAAACACATCTTTTGGGGTTTCATAATTCCTATACAATTGGCCGAGCATATCAACATCAATCATGCTCGCAATTTTGATCGCCGGGTATTCATTCTCAACCCTGGTCCTATGAGGTTGTTCAGGCCAATCAAAATCATAACGAGCACTATACTCGGCATATGTTGGGCTATGGGGAAGACCAACAGGGATGTCGAGCTCCGTGTTCTGCTCGCCGTCGAATCCTCTGTTCGACTCAATAACGTTCTCAGCCACCAAGATTTCCTCCCCCATATAGTCATCATCCCTATTTACATCGTGACTATATACAACCCTAGACCCAATTTGGGGTTGGGACAAAAAATCTTCACCCGAATCATCTAAAAAATTAGTACAGGCTAAATCCCTATCTAATTCATTTAGGGCATCATCGGAATCCGATGAAAGAACGGCAAATGGCTGTCGAACTTGCCAACAGGATCTTGAACCCGAGGCATTCATCTCCGGCGCATTAGCGTCGCTATGGGAGATTGGACAAAAAGAGGAGGAAGAGGAACTATGGTGGTTTGATTCTATTGAAGCAGAAGAACTTGAACGAGAAACCCTAATTGGAATTAAAGAGGGTAAGAAATAGTTACCTGAATAAAATCCTTCGCCGAAATAAGAATACCCTTGCCGAAAATTTCAGACGGGAAGGAATGTGAAGAGAAAGAGGAGAAGATGAAAAGAAAGAAAAGGAACTGAGACGGCAGTATTGTTGTGTTCGATACAATTACTCAATTTATTCGTACACATCAGAGGGACACATATATTAATACTATTAAAATAACCATGCTCGATGGACAAGTGTACTCGCCAGCTTGCCGACCAAGCAAGTTTGTTCGCCAGCTTGTCGACCAAGCGAATATGCTCGCCACTTGACGACCAAGCGAATATGCTCGCCACTTGCCAACCAAGCAAGTATGCTCGCCAACCGCATGATGACCTCGATATCCCCGAGATGATCCTCGAAGATATGTTGATCCGATCAATGAAATATCGATCGTGCAAGAAGAAATCGATAGCTCGAGTCAAGACCCGAGGGTCGATGTCCGGAATTCGAAGAGTTGAACTCAGTAAGCCTGAGTGTTAGTATGCCTTATCAGACAAGGTCCGCTGAAGAGAAGTCTGCTGAATCAAGAACCCTGAGTAACCTTAAGGCTCAGATAACCTGAAGGCTTAGATAACCTGAAGATTCAGATAACCTGAAGGCTCAGATAACCTGAAGACTCAGATAACCTGAAGGCTCAGATAACCTGAAGGCTCGATAACTCAATACTCGATAACTCAAGGCTCAGATAACTCAAGGCTCAGATAACCTCAAGATTCGATAACACGAAGGCTCGAGATAACTCAAGACTCGGATAACTGAAGGCTCAAATAACTAGGTTCGATAACTGAAGGCTCAGATATGCTCGATGAGGACAGTGTTCCGGTATAATATTGATATGGTCAAAGGGGCGAACAGGGCAATCAGTCGAGCAAAAGATTGATTTGGACAACAAAAATAGTGCCTTATAAACAAGTAAATGCAAAGGTCAACCAGGAAGACGAAGTTGAAAATGTGGCAGCATCACATGAGTTCTTGCAAGACACGAAGTCTCAAGCTCATGCTTGCCAAACCAGCTCATGCTTGTCAAAGTACTATAAATAGAAGAAAAAAGAACAAGAGACGGGTTCACAAAAATTTCCCAGAGTGGTTAGGTTCAGAAATTTCCCGTTCAGAAATCATCCATACTCAGAAAAATCCCTAGCACTCACACACTTACTCTCCAAATCATCTTCTTTCATAGAAGTTTTCCCCATGAGAAGTATGGTGTACTATGTATGTAAACCTCGCAATATGACATCCCTGGCTTGGAATGCCCCCAGAGTAGTCATTTCTTGACGAACTGGGTCAACAAATTCCTGTTATTTACCGTATATCGTACACGTACTTATTTTGTTTGTGAGTTGTTATCAATTTAGCCACATAATATTCTCCATAAAAAACGACTCGCAACATATTTATTTGTTGAAATTTAAGAGTGATGTTAGATATGCTCTTGAAAACTTTTATAATTTGGTTTTAACTCAGTTTCATACTAAAATTCAAAAGATTAGAACTGATAATGGAACTGAATTCTTGCTTTCTGATTTTTATCATAAGTTTGGCATTATCCACCAGACTTCTTGTGTTGAAACACCACAACAAAATGGTTTGGTTGAAAGAACACCAACATCTTTTACAAGTTTCAAGGTCTTTGTTGTTTCAATCTCATTTGCCTCTCAAATATTAGTTTTTTTGTATCCAAACGGCTGCCCATTTGATTAATAGAACCCCTTCTTCTGTTATGGGAAATAATACCCCTTTTGAAGTTTTAAATAACAAGATTCCTGATTATTCTTATTTAAGGAATTTTGGTTGTCTTTGTTTTGCTAGTACTTTTGCTTCAAATAGATCCAAGTTTGATCCAAGAGCTATAAAATGTGTTTTGTTGGGATACCCTTTTGGAACTAAAGGTTATAGAGTTCTTGATATAAATACTAGGAACATTTTTATTTCCAGAAATGTTAGATTTCATGAGCATATTTTTCCATTCACTGATGTCTCTAAACATTTTGCTGAATCTTTCCCTGATTACTGTGATTCTTTGGTTTTTGATTCTTTATATGGCCATAAGTATGATGTTATTCTGGGCTGCCTTCTAAATCTGTGCATATTGATGATAATGATACTTCTGTACATGTTGGTAGCAATGATGTTACTGAGAATGTTGTCCTTCATGATGATCTTGCTGATGAAATTCTTGATAATAACACTGATAGTACTGCTGTTGTGAGTCAACCCCCTGATATTGAGATTCCTGATCAAGATTGTCTTAGAAGATCATCTAGATGTAGGACTGCACCAGCCTATCCAGATGTTTATAAAACTTGTTTACCCAGTTCTATTAACCATAAACCTGATAAATCTGCCAATTTGGCTACCCATTCCAGTATTCATTATCCTATTGCTCATTTTTTGTCTACTGATCAACTCAGTGAGTCTCACAAAGCTTTTACTACTTCCATTTCACAACTCACTGAGCCTAAGACTTACAAGCAAGCTTGTAAAGATGAAAATTGGAATGTGGCCATGAACAATGAAATTCAAGCTCTTGAAAAGACTAATACTTGGTCATTAGTTCCTTTACCTGAGCATAAACACACAATAGGTTGTAAATGGGTTTATAAGATCAAGTACATGCCTGATGGCTCAATTGAAAGATACAAGGCAAGGTTGGTTGCTAAAGGCTACCCTTAGGAAGAAGGTATTGATTACTTTGATACCTTCTCCCCTGTGGCTAAGATTACAACAGTCAGAATTTTACTTTCACTTGTTGCTAAGAATTGGCCAATACATCAGTGTGATGTTAACAATGCATTTCTGCATGGAGACCTAGATGAAGAGGTTTACATGCTTCCTCCATCTGGTTATACTGTTCCTGAAAACACTAGTTTGTAAGCTCAACAAGAGCCTTTATAGGCTCAAGCAAGCTAGTAAACAATGGTTCACTAAGCTCTTTGAGACTTTGCTTTCCATTGGCTACATCCAGTCACAAGCTGACACATCTCTCTTCACCAAGACAACATGTTCTACCTTTACTGTTTTACTGTGTTATGTAGATGACATTATTATCACTGACACATGTTTAAATGAAATTCTTGCTGTTAAATCTTTTCTTCATGAAAAATTTACTATTAAGGATCTGGGCATTTTGAAATACATACTTGGAATAGAGATTGCTAGAAGTGAAAAAGGAATACAATTGTGCCAGAGAAAATATGTCCTAGATTTACTTTCAGATTGTGGTTATTTAGAGAGCAAACCAGTTTCTACTCCCATGGATTCCAAACTCAATTTTTCTACCACAAATGGTTCACTCCTAGATAACCTTTCTGAATACAGAAGAATAGTAGGTAAATTACTTTACCTTACTATTACAAGACCTGATATCTCCTACACAATACAAACTTTGTCTCAATATATGAGTTGTCCTACTACTGATCATTTAAGTGTTGTTCATAGGCTACTTAGATACCTAAAATCTACAGTCGGCCAAGGCATCTTATATCCTTCTAACAATACTTTCAAGCTTCAAGCTTTTGCAGATGCAGATTGGGCAAGATGTGAAGCTACAAGGAGGAGCATTACAGGTTATGCAATCTACTTAGGAGATGCTCTAATTTCATGGAAATCCAAGAAACAGTCCACTGTTAGCCGATCTTCTACAGAGGCAGAGTATAGGGCTATGTGCTCCACTGCTTGTGAACTACAATGGATATTCTATATCTTGAAGGATCTTCATATCCCACATCCTCAACCAGCAATCCTTTATACAGACAGCAAGTCTGCATATTGCATCGCCCATAATCCAGTCTTGCATGAGAAGACAAAGCATATCTCCATAGATTTCCATTTCACCAGAGAGAAAATTCAACAAGGAGTGTTGAAGATCATTCAAATCCCAACAACAGAGAATGTTGCTGATCTACTTACTAAACCTCAAGGACCAGCTCTATTCAGTCAATTCAAGTCCAAAATGGGTCTTCTCAACATCCACTCCCATTTTGAGGGGGGGTCTAAAGACAAATAGTCTTATTTTATCTCTTTCCCCCAACTAATACCTTTGTATACTCAAACTAATACGGTACCTTTATTTAGCTTAAAGTTGGGCTTTATAAATAGCCCAAGCTAGGTTAGTTAGACTTACTTTACTTTTCCAGATTTCAATTGTAATTCCAATTCTCTACTCATTCAATGTTTATCTTCTACAAGATTCAATATGTTGTCATGAATATGATGAAAGTAAGTGATGACATTATCTATATGTATCACCTTCTTATGTTACAATATCTTCATGCTGTCGGAGCCTCGTGAACCCACTGAACGGCAACATAGAGATTGCAATTTAGAAAGCTAAAAAATCCATACTTTAAATGAATCTTGGTTTGTGTTTTAACTGCTGAAATAAAACTCACCTGGAACAGAAGCGTTATCTTCATTGCCATCAATACCACCATCGTTACTATCTTCTTGAAAGTCTGATAAATCAAGTTCACTTGACTCCACACTGTAAGGCAGTCGAAGCAATGAATGTGAACAATAATATTTAGTGAAAGATTGGCAATTGGGTACAGCAGTTGCACCATGTAATTGGTTTCAACTAATACAGTTCAGTAAAAAATGTTTTTGTTTCGGTGCTCATCTTGGAGGAAAGTCATTTATCAATTCTTACCTGATTATTGATGTCTTCAGTAATCTCACTACAAGATGCACATGGCGAGGTCGCACCTATTCATATTAACTAAATGAGTCGAAGAAGAAAAGTTCAAATTCTTTCAAGATAGTTGAATGAGGGCATTTACGTACTTTAGCATCTAGATGGCACCTGGCAAGTGATTCAGAAAGCCTGATAAGCGCCTCCAGTTGCCTCACTGTCATTCGATAAGCAACTCTACTACCAGGTGTTGTGTCTCCTATGTGAAGGGAATTAGGAGTATAAGATTTCATCAACAATTTTTTAGCTTCAAGGGTCAGCTGCAAAACATTGGATTGTGTTAAGAAAGAGATGGCGTTTATACTAACCAGGGTCGTGTATCTGGTGTAAATTGCAAAATTGATCTCGTATTTATTGGGTGTTTACAAATTAATTTTCTCAATTAAGTCTCATAACTTTCAGAATAGTACAACTTTAGTCTTATATTGACAAGATTGCAGGGTTTTTTTTTTTCATGTGCCGCTCACATGATCTGCCGGTAAACTTAGAATGAATTTCAAAATTGTAAAAATTAGATGACTAAAATCAAATGGGTGTAAGATAAAGACTACAAATAAAATTGACTCTTAATTTATATTCTAAACCTAAAAATTGTCAACGTAGGACTAAAATTGCATCATTTTAAAAGTTACGAGAATTAACCGAGAAAACTAATTCATATGAGACCAAAATCGCCAACACCAATAAATATGAGACCAGTTTTGCAATTTACACTGTGTATACGAGATGATAAGAAGGGAAAACCTCGGGTTTTATAGTCTTTGCATATGAGATGTAGCGCTTTATTTGTGCAGTAGAAAATGTAGGAGATGGTGTTTCTTCATGCTTTTGATGGACTCTCACAATATGATGAGCAATATGGTGATCAGTTTGTTCTGCTGGGTCATCATTCATCACGTATACGAGGTCAAAACTTGAAAGGATAGCTGGAGGAAGTGCCACATTGTACTGCAAAGTATATAACAGAAGCATTAGCATGCAAACGAGCAAGCAAGTGATTCGGATTCTGTTGTATACCAAAATTTACGGAACGAGGTTTATGATGTGGCTTTGTGATTTGGTAATACAAACAAGTATTTATGAGTGTGAAGTGTAATCAATGAGGAACAGATCTAATGTTCTTCATTGAATAGCAATGATAAGGATTCAAGTAAATAAATGCAAGTAAGTAAATGCGAGAGGATTTGGGCCGAAGGCCTCTTTTGTTGGCTGATAAAGCCGCTGTATTGAATGTAAAATTTTTCGACCCTTTAATGAGTCTTAATTTCTAGTATTTATACTACAAGTTCACTAGTTGGTCTTTCTCCCGCCCCAAGGGAGTTTGACCCAACATTAAATGTTTTCCGGCTAAGTTGGACTCTAAAATCCTATTACATCAACCTAAACACGTCTCCAACTCTGAAGCGTGGCGGGTTGCAGATGATATGGAGATTTGCGCTTATTCTTTCCTATTTGAGTCCGCGGCTATAGGACCAGCCATTTCTTCAGAGACTTCTCGGCCATTTGGGGGAGTTCTCTGATGTTGGTTGATGTTGGCGGTTTACGTGTTTGGTTAGCCAAAATCATGCCTTGGTAAGTGGAAAATCTTTGTCTCAAACCTTCTCCATTCCACCAAATTGGCTAAGTATAACTTGCCTTTTTTATGTACGCAATTATATTGAGAGTGTTGTCTTGTTGGCGAAGTGGGGGACTTGGCGAAGTTGCTTGCGTGGCGAACTTCGTCCGCCTAATGTGATAGAGGCGACTACAAGGCGAGTTCCCGCAACTTGATAGGCGACTTGCACGGGCGACTTGGGCAACCAGCGGGCTACTTGGGCGACCAGCGGGTGAGGGCGACCAGAGGGTGACTTGGGCAACCCGCGGGCGACTTAGGCTACCAGAGGGCGGCTTGGGTGACCAACATGCGGCTTGGGTGACCAGCGGGTGACTTGGGCGACCAGCGGGTGATGGCGACCAGCGTCGGGGAGTTGCTGGTGCGGCAACCTTAGCTAGCGCTTCTGTGAGACTAGCGGGCACGGGCGACTAAGCGTCGCGACTTGGAGTAACTTGCGCCCGTCCTTGATTCCAATGACTACGTAAGGCGAGTTCGTCTTAGCTCATGGCAACTCGCCCCATATCTCGTTTAATAGAGGTTAGTGGGCCCTCCATTTGTAACTTAATGGCATGAGAAATCCAAATAATTAGCCCGAATAATTAGGCACACAACAATTGGGCCTCAGGTTGCTATTCGCCGTATGTGAGAGTGTAGTGACCTGATACATACCCTGAGTTGTGCCTTTTGATAACAATTTAGGAGAATTTATTGAGTGTTGATGACTTATGCGGGGCAACTTTGGCTCTTGGGTGAGTTACTCGAGATTTGTTGTTTGTTGCGGGCGATTCATTTTTGCGCAATATGACTCGTCTCATGGGCGAGTTCGACTTACTTCGGGCGACTTTGCACTTTGGGCGAGTTATTCCCGAATTGAGCCGAAATTGCAGCTCGGCTGACCTCGTAGTGAAGTGAAGATTGGGTGAACATGTGAGCTTGCTCGCTTGTCAAGATGGGCCGAGCTCCGAGGCGTTTGGTCGACATGATGCGAACTGGCTTATGGTGGCGAGCTAACCCATGTTGGTCTCATTCCATTCGAGCGACATGTCGGCATGGTGAGACAAACTCTTTTGGGCCGATTTTCTTTGGCGATTGGGCTACTAAATGATCTATCTCTCGGCTCTAAATTGGCGAGGTGGCGACTTGGAACCCAGCTTTTATTGGGCCCATATAGGTGAGGTGCGGCAACATGGGCTACTGGGGCGAAGTGGAGCTTTGAAATGCTTGGCGACTTGCCCACTCGGTGATTTGGATGAGTTAGACGAGAAAGACTTGGATGGCGTGGCCGAGATTGACTCAGACGATTTGGCCGAGAAGGATTTGGACTAAATGAATCGTGTTGCCTCGCCCATGTTATTTGAGATGCTAGGCGACTTGGATGACATGGCCGAGATTGACTCGACGACTTGGATGACGTGGCCGAGATTGACTTAGACAAGCTGATTGACTTGGACGACTTGGCCAAGAAGGATTCGGACGAAATGAATCGTCTTGCCTCGCCCTTGGCGAGTTATTTGAAATGTTGGGCGACTTGCTTGGTTGATGTGGCCGAGATTGACTCGGCGACTTGGATGACGTGGCCGAGATTGACTCGGACGAGCTGGTTGATTTGGATGACTTGGCCGAGAAGGATTCAGACAAAATTAATCGTCTTGCCTCGCCCTTGGTGAGTTATTTGAAATGTTGGGCGACTTGCTTGGTTGATGTAGCCAAGATTGACTCGGCGACTTGGATGACGTGGCCGAGATTGACTCAGACGAGTTGATTGACTTGGATGACTCGGCCGAGAAGGAGGCCAATTTTAACTCACTCCATATGGCTGAGCGAGATAGGTTCACACAACAAATTAGAGCCTGTTGCGGGACATTTTCCTTGAACATTCTCTTGTTCGGCAGGACATTTTCTTGAAGTTTGATATTTGGCGCGAGCTATGGCGCGACCTTATGGCCAGATGGGATGAGACCCAACTTTGCCGCCCGATTAAACTTTAAGTGGCGAGATGGGCGAAGTTTAGTCGAACTCAAATGGCGAGGGTGGACTACTAGGCCTCTTTGACTCTCATTGGCGAAAGAGCGAGGTCATCACAGGTTTTCTGCTCGGAGGCGAAGCTCTTATCTCTGGATGAGTGGGCCAAGCTACGAAGGGTTGACAGCGAGCAACATGCGAGCAAGTCGCCCTGAGATGGCGAGCACGTCGCCTAGCTAAGCATATCTTTGGCAAGTCGCCCATGAGATGTGGGAGTGGAGAGCAGCAAGTCAAATCGTAGAGATGGCGAGATGGAGTTGTTGGGCGAGTTGCTTAGACTTGGGCGAGTAGGCGGTGCCGAGCGAGTAGGAGAGTTGGGCGAGTTCCAATGAGCATCACTTTTGTTTCGTTCATAACTCGAGTTCCCGACCTCCAATTGAGTTGATTATTTTTTCGTTGTGACCGTCTTTTCGAGGAGCTTCTTGTGGTTGTGAGGGAGATGTTTTTACACATCGCCCTTAGGCGGGCGAATAGGTGACGCCGGGCGAGTAGGCGAGTTGGGCGAGTTCCAATGAGCATCAGTTTTGTTTAGTCCATAACTCGAGTTCCCAACCTCCGATTGAGTTGATTATTTTTTGTCGTGACCGCCTTTTCGAGGAGATTCTCATGGTTATGAGCGACATGTTTTTACACATCGCCCTTAGGCGGGCGAGTTGTTTAGACTCGGGCGAGTAGGTGATGCCGGGGTTAGTAGGCGAGTTGGGTGAGTTCCAATGAGCATCAGTTTTGTTTCGTCCATAACTCTAGTTCCCAACCTCCGATTGAGTTGATTCTTTTTTCGTTGTGACCGCCTTTTATAGGAGCTTCTCGTGGTTGTGAGTGAGATGTTTTTAAACATCGCCCTTAGGCGGGCGAGTTGTTTAGACTCGGGCGAGTAGGCGAGTTGGGCGAGTTCCTTTAAGCATCAATTTTGTTTCGTCCATAACTCGAGCTCCCAACCTCCGATTGAGTTGATTATTTTTTTGTTGTGACCCTCATTCCAAGGAGCTTCATTTGGTTCAATGGAGAGATAGGCGAGCTCCTGGGCGAGTTGGACGAGCTCCCGGGCGGGATGGGCGAGTTCCATCGATCATCCGTTTTGTTTCGTCCATAACTCAAGCTCCCGACCTCTGATCGAGTTGATTATTTTTTCGTTGACCCTCATTTCAAGGATCTTCAATTGGTTCAATCCTCTTCTCAAATATACTTCTAGATCAAAGCAGTTTTTTTGCCCCACTTCTAGCTCGTTTCCACCAATGGATTCTGGCGAGCTGGCGAGATTGAGCAAAGTGGGACCGGCTACTATTCGAATCCTCCGGCGAGGTCATGAATGGCTAGAATCACATTCGGACTCTAGCATGGTGAAGCCAGACGACGTATGTGTGTTGCTCCGAGGCGAGATGGGGGCGAACAGCGAAGTCGGGCCCCGGAGTTCATGAAGATGGGCGCGAGCAACCAACTGGGTCTAAATCCCAGATCCATTATATTGAATGGCCTCAGAGGAAGGAAGTGGGGTGGTCGCTGCCCAGACGAGGTTGTTAAGAAAGTTTCGGCGGAGGTGACTCCTACTGAAGAGAATCCTGCTACTTAGTACTTCTTTGTTATAGTCGTATGTCGGCTTTTATCATGTCTTGCTTTGCCTTGTAATCGACTAGCTTGTTCTCGATGAACTGAAGTTTACTTTCAGTGCCTTAGCATTTTTGCACGTTTGATTGTCTTATATGCTTGCAATTTGCATTTGGTTTGTCGTCTTAACTTTACGCGACTTAATTGTATTATTGTTTTGCAACTTTATCGGTTGGTCGTCTTAGCTGCATGTGTCTTATTGTATTGCAACTTTGGATGCCTATTATGAATTTTTATGTTTATGGATTATCTTTGGGAGGTCGACGTCCTTAGAGATCGACGATTTGGGTAATCGGCCTTCTAGCAGGTCGACTACCTGCCCCCTTGTCCATAACATAAAATATTTTGATCGTCTTATTTTGGTGCGATCCTAGTACTTGGCACTCATTTGGTCGTCTTATTTGGATCGACTTGTATGATCGTCTTATTTAGATGCGACTTGTATGGTCGTCTTATTTGGATGCGACTTATTACCTTGGCACTTGTATGATCGTCTTATTTGGATGCGACTTAGTGCCTTAGGATTTTGTGTTTATAATATACACTATAATAACTGATCTCGTTAGAGGTCAGTAGACCTGCCCCCAATTTCTGATCTCTAAAATCTAAGTGCATGATAAATTTGACTGAACCGCACTTTGACAAAAAATCAACTTTCATTTCTAAATTTGAGGTGAACTATTTCATAAAATTTAGACTACCAAACTACTGGTAATATTTCTCCAAATACATTGCATTCCAAGGTGTTGAGCTGGGACTCGCCTGGTATTGGTTCCGGGAAGCTTTTGAGTGACATAATTAGCTACCGAGGTACGACTTTTATGGCTTGGTAGCTGGCTTCTTTGCGTTGCTGGTTCCCTGCTCTTCCATCCGTTGAGCAAAGCAATTTCTCAGTCTTCTTGATCAATTTTTCTACTCGGCTTGAAATCGGCGTAGGATGCTGGATAGTCTATATTCATTGTCTTCCACAACTTTGTGTTCATCCGGAGTCCTCCGACAACTCCCATAACTTTAACTTCGTCTTCGGGTGGCTCTCCGTCCATGATCAATTTATCAACCCTTTCGATATATGCGCGATCGGTCTCATCTTTGAACTGGCAGACATATGACAACCTCTGTTTGGTCCCCACCTTATGAGTCATGGTGGCGAAGTGGTCGAGGAAGAGTTGTGCCATTTGGCAAAAAGATTCCACCGAGTATGGTGGTAAGGTGTTGTACCATATGTAGGATTGGTCGCCTAATGTGAGAGGAAACAACCGACATTGAGTCACATCGGTTGCCCTCATTGAGTTCACGTAGGCCATGAACTTGCTGACGTGATGTATGGGGTCTGTGTCGCCGAGATATTGAGTGATGGAGGTCGTCGTGATTTGTGGTTGGACGGGAGCCAATATCATTGCCGGTGATAATAGCGACAATGGTATCCTAGCTGGAGTTGGGTTTCCATTTTTAGCAGCAACCTGATCTTGAAGATCCTTGAGGGTTTGAACTATTACTGCTAGTTGCTCAACATCAATTTGGTTTGCTCCACCTCGTTGTTGGTGGCGAGGGGAGAGACTTTTTTCAGCTCTCCCTCGCTGATGATGACGAGGTGAGAGGCTTCTCTCTCCCCCACATCATTGACGACGAGGTGAAGGGGGTCTCTCCGCATCACCTCGCTGATAATGGCGAGGTGATGGGCTCCTTCCCAGACGATCTTTAGCTGATCCTCTTTGTCTTTGTGCGTGGCCAGGCCAAGTCACGAAAAGTGATCCTTCTGGTTCAGCTTGACCTCGGCCATGGTGACGAGCCTGCCCGATGCCGAACTTTAAATCCAAGCGTTGGAAAACTGACTTAGTTCGCTGTGAACCCGCAGAGTCATCATTCCTTTCAGGGCCGAACTGTCTTACGTATGATCGCATGTGGTGCTCTTTTGAACGAGCAGTGCGAGAGTTCTCCTCTTGGCTTTCTGCCTGGTGTGGGCCTTCGACTTCTTTCTGCTTGCCCTTGGCCTTAGCTTGTAATTTTTGTCAAGTTCGATCAAATCGTTTGTGATCTGCCCCAACTCAAATTTTTTTGGTATGAAGACCGCCATGGCCTCCCAAATCTCTAGAGGAGTGTTGATTTCTTCTAGCTTTTGGAGAACACCAAGTGCGTGCCCCCTAGCTCCCGGATTATCGGCGGCTTGACCACCGGCCCCCCGGCTGCGGGATTCTAGATTCTGGATTTGACTCTTCCGGATTTGGCTTTTGACAAAAAACTTGCTTGAGACATCTTTGGTTGAGTTTCTGGGAAAGTGTTTGAATGTTTGAAGATTCAAAGAAAAGTCCTTTGAAGATTTGTGGGAAGAGAACACAGAAAAATCAGTGCCATTCTTAAAGAGTACCCTCCTTCTAGCGCCAATTTTTGTATATTAAATTTTCCGGAATGAGGTTTACGATGTGGCTATGTGATTTGGTAATACAAACAAGTATTTATGTGTATGAAGAATGAGGAATAGATCGAATGTTCTTCATTGAATAGCAATGATAAGGATTCAAGTAAATAAATGCAAGTAAGTAAATACGAGAGGATTTGGGCCGAAGGCCTCTTTTTGTTGGCTGATAAAGTCGTTGTATTGAATGTAAAAAAATTCGACCCTTTAATGAGTCTTAATTTCTAGTATTTATACTACAAGTTCACTAGTTAGTCTTTCTCGCGCCCCAAGGGAGTTTGACCCAACATTAAATGTTTTCCGGCTAAGTTGGACTCTAAAATCCTATTACATCAACCTAAACACGTCTCCAACTCTGAAGCGCGGCGGGTTGCAGATGATATATGGAGATTTGTGCCTATTCTTTCCTCTTTGAGTCCACGGCTATAGGACCAGCCATTTCTTCAAAGACTTCTCGGCCATTTGGGGGAGTTCTCGATGTTGGTTGATGTTGGTTGATGTTGGTGGTTTACATGTTTGGTTAGCCAAAATCATGCCTTGGTAAGTGAAAAATCTTTGTTTCAAACCTTCTCCATTCCACCAAATTGGCTAAGTATAACTTGCCTTTTTTATGTGAGAGTGTTGCCTTGTTGGCGAAGTGGGCGACTTGGCGGGGCGAGTTGCCCGGGCGTAGGCGAACTCATCCGCCTAGTCGCCAATAGGGAGACTACAAGGCGAGTTCCCGCAACTTGGTAGGAGGCTTGCACGGGCGACTTGGGCGACCAGCACGACCGGCTGACCAATGAGCGACCGGACGACCAAATGAAAGCAGCTTGTGCGACCAGCGGGGGACTTGGGCGACCAGCGGGCGAGGGCGACTAGCGGGCAGCTTGGGTGACCAGCGGGTGACTTGGGCGACCAGCGGGAGAGGGTGACCAGTGACTTGGCCGTAAAATACTATATTTTTAACTAGCAGTTACCCCACAAGAGTATGAGATCACTGTAGCAAGGGTAAGTATTTGGACCAAGTAGTATCGAACCCAAAGGAAGTTTTGTATGCGTGTAAATCCCTGGAAATCTTTGCTTCGTAAATAATATGGATGCGATTTTATAGTTCTATTTCACTACTATTGAATTAACAGAAAATCAGCAAATGACAAAGATTACTCTAACTTCAGATGAAGTGCAAATATTGGAGAATATTGCTTTGGATAGGAATCCCTACGTATACTTTCGGAATTGGTTTGGCGACAAAGACTATCTTGGTGTACAAAAGAATAACCCTAAGTGTACTGAAACTAGGCAATCAACTTCCCTAATCCTGCACTAAATAAGATACAGCAAAAGCTCAGTTTTTATTCCCGACTACTCAACTAATACCCTCTTTACCTCACTCACCAAATAACCAAGTTATTAAGATTGTGCTTAACTGCTAAAGCCCTTATTCAAGTTGGGCGATTTGGCCGTCCTCCCTAAATGAAGCGGTATATTACCAACCCCGTCACAAACCCTCTCCTCAAGCCTATTCGTTGGAAAAGAGTGATTCGGTCATCCTCTCTTTAACAACTTTGGTACTCAATTCAATGGTTTTTATTGGATTGGTTATTCCACTTAGCAATTTAAGAAGATTATTCAATTTACACCTCGAATCATCCTAATCGCCTAACCAATTCACTATTTCTACGCGACCATCTTATCCAAAGCAATCAAAAGTTTAGCCTAACATCTTGATCATCAAATCACAAATAATCAACGAAATCATAGAACTCATTAGGAAAGAATGCATAATCCAAATCAACAATGGATAATCAATTGAATTCAAGTAGCACAAAGAGTATTGGATAGGAAATTCAAATAAACCCTAAATTGTTCTTCAAAAGTAAAAACTTGGAAATTAAACAAAACAAAATCAGGAAAACTAGAATTTTAAACCAGTAAATTTGTGAATCGAAGTGTGTTACTCGTGGATGAATTCCTCTCCTTCTTCCCTGAACCCTAGGTACTTTTTTTCTCCTTTCCTCTATCTAATTTTCGTCTGCCTTATATATCCTGCTTAATCATACTGCTCGAGCAGGTCTTTTGGTCGAGCAGTATCGCTCGACCACTTAGTTTGGTCGAGCGCTTCTACATCGTTGGATTCCCTTGCGCTCGAGCACCTTCCTTGGTCGAGCGGTTTCGCTCGACCACACCTGGTCGAGCGTCGATTTCTCCCTGCACTTGTGCCCGCTCGACCGCATTGGTTGAGCTCTAGGTGCTCGACCTCATCCTTCTATCACCTTTCTTCACTCCAACTAATACTTTTCAGTATTTCTTTCATATCTTTTCAATCGGGAGTCCGATTCATGCACCGCAAAGTCTCACGAGCTCCATTTTCAGTCCTCTTTCCTCTTATACAAACCAAATAAGAAAATTAGTGATTTTGTACAGATTATGCTCAATCACCACAAGAATATCACTAAAAACACTCAAAACATGGCTAAAACTCGCTCGTAACTCACTCAATTTCACCTCTAATCAACTCCCCCAAACTTACAATGTTGCTTGTCCCCAAGCAATGAAATTATAAATTGAGTGAAATTGACAAAACAAATCGAGATACCAAATCATGCATGCAAATGCTTTCAACTTTCAATGATCGGTCACCCGACACAAACTCATCCTCTTTTCTCCTACTCATGGGCAATCAACATAACTCACCAAATCAAACATGGATGTGCTCTCGACGGTGTGTTTCACTCCCTCACAAGTGTTTTTACAATAAGTAGGGACACTCAAACAATCAATCACACAAATCAGTGACCATATGCTTGTAAATACTCTCAACATCGATCACGTTCAATGCATTCATACCGGATCAACAAGGACTTTCACTAGGTTGTAAATGCGGAAAGCTCTTTGGACAGTGGAATATGTATATGGGAAACCCGACTCAATGAGCGAGAATAAGAAAATTGTAGTCAAATTATTTCAATCTAAGGGATGAAAGTGTTGTTATCAAATGCAATGTTATTTGCATCTTTTTTTCTGTCGCGAGTCGTTTCGGTTGATGAATATTATGTGGCTAATTTAATTACAACTCGCAAACAAAACATATACGTGTAAGATAAACAGTAAATAAGATGAATTTGTTGACCCCGTTAAATAACATATGACTACTCTGGGGGCATACCAAGCGGGATGTAGTATTATGAGCTTTACATCGATTCTTGATACATCTTATGAAGATGAATCGATGCGGAGTTATCGAATGAGTTCTAGGGTTTTTCATATATGTGGTTGAACACTCTAATTTTTTCATTCCTCACCTCTCGATTTTTTGTAGAATATCTTTTCCGGGATTATTTCATGAACCAACCCTTTTTTCTTCTTTTTTTTCTTCCATTTATAGTACTTACGTCAAGTATGAGCCGGATTGGTAAAGCATGTGCTGGATTCTTTGGATCATGCAAGAACTCCGGTGGTGTTGCCACGTTTCTGACTTCATCTTCTAGATTGATCTTTGTACAAACGTCGTCTGTAGGATGCTCTTTTAATCGTCAGAATTAATCTTTTGTTCGGTTGGACTTTTACGTTAAATCGCTTTTTAAGATGTCGATTTCTTGAGATTTGAGTTGAACATCTTGACACAGTTACGTTTGTTCGGTAGGTGTTGGCGAGCAATTACGATCGGTTATAACAAAAAGTAACTCATCCACGGCATGATTATTATATTCAAACATTACACGTGTCGCTCTTTGATGTTCGATTAATCCTGATTTATTATATCGAACACAACAATACCCCCCAGCCGGGTCGCTTTGTATTCTACATTGGGCCCGGCTGTTAAAATCTGATTGGGCCATGTTTGGCATCGTCAATTCATGTTTGAAAACTTGAATTAGTACCGGTGTCTATTTAAATCATATTTCTCCACTTTAAAAATTTTTCCTTTCTCCTCTACTCTTTTATCGTCTTCCGCGTTTCAAAGTTTCCTGAAGGATTCATTGTTCAATGAAGAAATTCATTCATAATCTTGCCGATTCTTCTTCTACTTTATAATCATGGCCTCTTGCTCGAATTCCTCTGTTCAATCCGACCATTATAGTTCCCCTTCGCCTTCCCCCATTAGTAGAATCCCCCGTAATAATGTAAGCACATCGGAGGCAAATGCCTCGGTTTGGATTCCGTTGGCAATTTAAAAACCATTTACCGTTTCTTTCTTCGACTCGATAAAGCCCAAACGAGTCGGATAGGGTTTGTCCGTAATGATTCGTTGGACGATTCTGATTATAATTCTTCGCCCCAAATTCAAATTAGGTCTAGGGCTATTGATAATGTTGATGTAGATAGAAATGATACTGCTGTGAGGGGGGAAATTTTAGCAACTGTAAATTTAGTCGAATCGAACATAGGTGTAGATGGTGGGCAAAACTCTGAACTTGGTATACTGTTGGTGTTCCTCACGATCCAACATATAGCGAGTATAATGCTCGTTATAATTTTGGCTTGCCCTTAACAACCTCATAGGATTAGTGTAGAGAACGAGTACCAAATGAGCAAAATGGCGAGCATAATTGATGTAGATATGCTCGCCACCGTGCATAGAATTTATGAAACCCCTAAAGATGTCTTTTTTTTCGGGCACCGGTCTCGATGAAGGGCTGACCAACCCCCCGAGGTTGTGTTGCCGTGAATTTGGACACCATGGAGGCTGGTCTTGATTTCCTCTCCATCCGCAATTACCCGTTTGCTTGTGGAATGGAATATCTCCATTACACGCCTTAAAACCGAATGGATGGCATATGGTTATGAGTTTTTTTGACGTTGTTCGGCAAAATGAAGCCAAGGTATTATCCTTCTAAGAACTTGCTTCGGTTAGTGCACTTGACTCGTCCGAGGGGCGAACATGGGTGGTTGTTTATGCAAGCTAACGCCAAGTGCAAAATTATCGAGGATGTCTTAAACAAAATCGATGGATCGAAAAGAGAAGTTCTGGTTCGTAGGGGGCGATTGGAAAAGCCCGGCCTCTGGAAGCGAGCCAAATGCTCGTTTGGACATCCCCACTGACTTCGGAGTGTACCGAAGTAAGTGATTTTGTATCTTTCATTCTTCAATTTGAACTGATTTTAACTCACTTTTTATTTCGAGGATTCCAAATTGACGGATAAGGAGACAAACGACGGCTATTTCAGCAACGTTTGGCAGATTGATCTGGAACCTCGTTCAGAAAGATCCGTGATAACTTTGAACACTGCCGAACAGAGAAAGAAAGGAGGTTTGTTCGTGCCTCCTCATCATCTTGTTGCTGTTGATCCTTCCGGTAAGGATTATCTTTTGTTTTTGTATAAGTCTTGTGTCTTTTTGTTCGCTGTCACCCGTTGATTCTGATTTCATTTTATTTATAGCTTTTCCAAATTGTGACCATCACCAGGAGTACGTCTCAACACACCGAGATGGCTCAAGAAAGAGGCCACGCGAACTTGCTTTCGATTCAGCCGAGCGAGAAGCTCAAATAATGTGTGTAGAGGGAGGCGAGTAGGGCCAAACGACCCTCATCCGGTCCTGGAGAATCAAGTCGAGCACAGAGGGGCTCCCGTTCGGCTGAGCATGGGGCTGGCGAACAAACTCCACCACCGAAAGACCAAGGGTGGAGATCGGCGAACAGGGGCAGTTTAACAGGCCCGAAAGCGGTCAGGGCGGTGATCGAATGTGGGTCGACCGAAAGCAAACTCAAACAAGATCGATACTGTCAGTCGACTCGGACCCTACCGCCGAGGCGTGAGCGGCCGCTTGTTGGTCCCATTTCGCAGATTGTCGAAAATGGAAGTTGGCACATCTTCTCCTCCTCCACCGACCTCGATCATGGACTCGATAGACTCGAGCTACGATCTCCGAAGATAAATCATTCCCGGGATGGGATCCAAATTCAGCGTGGGCAGGTACATTTTGCTCGCTCTGTAGCTGCTTTGGTTTCTTGTCGATATCTCTATACTCACTTGGTCAAATATGTATATATCAGGGTTGAGCAGTTGTCGCCCTTAATGCCCGACCTAAAGAATTACTTTTGCTCGCCGAGTGTTCGCAAAGTTCCAGGCGTGCCGGAGCATGTTCAAAAAGCTTGCCAGACTCTGCTCGAAAGCGGACTCTTCGATTCGGAGGAGTTCATTTACGGTCCCACCCCTTGGAAACTATGCGCTTTGGTGCTTGAGTCAAATTCTTTGGTCGCTCTTGAGAAAGCTTATGCTCAAATCATAACATCCAAGCCAATTATTTGCTTTGATTAGGAACTTCAAGACAAGTGATCGAGTGAGCAGGGTCCGTGATGAACTCAAATTGGCTCAGAGCAAACCGTTTTCAAGACTGTTGGCGCGCCAATGCCGGAGGATGCTCGCCAATTTTCAAGAGAATGCTCGCCTAGCTCAAGAGGATGCTCGTCACACAAGAGAGGCACTGAATCAGTCTCAGGAGGAGGTGATCAATATACGAAAGGCTCAAGAAGAAATGAATGTTGAGCTTCGTAAACTTCGGGCTGGTGTTGAAAAAATGGAAAGTGAGAGGGACGAACTTGGCCAACAACTCATCATTGCTGAAGAAACTAACACTCATTTAGGCCTCGAAAACTCTAAGCTGCATGATGACGAATATATTGACTCCATGTCTAATTTCTCGTATATTTGCGCTTTTGCCGATGCTGTTGTATCTGTTCGCCACACACTCAACAGCGAGCAAATTGCCCCCCTCATATCCGACTTTCAAGAAGCACTGTTGATAACCCTCGGATCGCAACCTCCCAATGTCGGTTGAATGGGGCCGCATGACTGACTTTTCCGTTCTTCTGAAGGATCAAAATTGACGATCCAATTCCGGATGAAGAGGAGAACTCAGACGTTATTGCTACTGAGGTTGCCGATCAAAATCTTCACATTGAATCTGGGATCAATCAGGTTCAGGACGAGCAAGAACCTCCTGCAATCGCAAAAAGTCGCCTCCCCCCAATGAAAGCATCGATACGGACATCCTGAAGGTGTTGAGGGACCGAACATAATCTGCTTCGACATTTCTCTTCCATCTACCCCTAATTTTGACTTTGTACCTTGATGTCTTTTTTCTTTGTAAGACTTGTGTAACTCTTTGTCTTCTTCACTTTTTAATTTGAACAATATATCTTTAACTGTTTCTTGTTGATACTTCTTCTTTTGTCCGAATATTTCTTCAATTGAACAAATGAATTTCATATTGAATTGTTTCCTCTAACCTGTTTGTTGAGGATGAATGTTGATACTTGTGTTGCTTGATATTTTCTTTTGTTGCTTTACGTTAAACTTTATTGCTTTCCGTTTTTTGCCTCTTTTCTTCCGAATGAATTCAACATTAGGTTTTACTATGCCCGCCTCCTCGACTTCTTTTCGGTTTTGATTGTCTTATTGACGTTGCAATCGGTTGATCGTCTTATTTAGGTGCGACCCGGATGGGTTACTTTATGAACCCCCCTTTCTTGGTCTTGTGATCGTCTTATTTAGGTCGCGATCACTTCGCATTTTCGGGCCGTCTTATTTAAGCTGCGACCACGTATTTAAATCACCCGCCGTCTTCTGGTATCTGTAAGTACTAGTTAAACTTATGCGATTGCGTGTACCCATTACTCACTTTTTGTGCGGGAATCGAATCTGAATTAGTTAAATCGGTGAACATAGACTGGGCTCGTTCGTCTTTGTTCGGTCGTCCGGGCTTAGGTCTGCGACCTCAAATAAACTGAACTAGAATCTCTTTAGCGAACAAAAGTACATATATCTTTCTTTTTTTTTTTTTGCAACACTTTGTATTCTATTACATCGTTCATAGTTGAAGAAGACTATCTATTACACAACTATTGTTATCGGACCCGGGGGTTTTGAATTTAAATCCTGTCTTGAGTAGAAGAACCTAAATCGCCTCACCTTGTCCGCGGAATTGATGTTGACAAGGATGTGGCACATCAGTCGTCTACCCTTTCTTTCTTTTGTAACATGCTCAAGCAGAAGAAGATAAACTTTTGTCCCTCCCCGGACAAGTTCTTGTTATCTTGGTGACGCATGGCATGAGCATGTGGGCGCCATTCTTAATTTCGCTTAAAATAGGTGCGAGCAAAATTTTTCACCGCACCATTCATCCCCTCCAAAGAGATGCCCGAGCATCAAGATCGGCATCTTATTTTGGTGGACACTATGACATCCCTCCCCTTCGGAGGAGATTTTGGGGATGCATAGGGGACTCATACGGGCTTATCATCGCGTGGCGATGAGTAACGGAGAGTGGCAACCATGACACCGCCGAGCATCTTGAGTCCGAACGGGCTTCAACTGTCTCTCGCAAAGTCATAATGGGTAAAAGACTCAGATCGTAAGCGGACGCTTGTTCAAATTGAATGATTGTTGAACCGAAAATTTGAATTCTTCTACGTCTGGGGGCATACTAAACCATCTTCCTTCTGAGAATCGCAGTATTTTTTCTTTTTTCTTCTTCATCTTTTTTTTCTTTTTTCCTCTTTTCTTAACCATAAGTATGCCCCTATTTATAGAACTGTCCCCAAGCTAGTGATGGCATAGATAATCGGTCTTTAGCTCTCTTATTTTTTCTCTTTTTTTGACATCTGCTCGGCTTTTTGACGACTCTTGCTCAAAAATTAACTCATCCTTGCATGGCTGCCACCACTTGTCAACTTGCTCCGACACGTATCTTCTATTGACAACTCGTTCTGACACGTATCTCCTGTCTGTCAATAGTGCTGTCCAGCTTTTTTCTTGAAGATATGCATCGAAAATAATATATTCTTCTTTTATTATGATCGTCCTACTCATTTTTTGAATTTGAATGGTCGATTGTGTTCGCCAACAATATGCTCGCTTTTAGTTGTTTTTAACTTTGTTCGCCGATACTATACTCGCCTTTATTGATAATATTTTTTTCAAATTTGGCCCGCGTTCACGAAAAAGACAATGGGACTCCATTCAGTCCTCCAAGTCATATGCCCCGCTTGGTAAACGCTTACGTGACTCTGAAAGGACCTTCCCATACTCGACGAACACACCACCACTGGGTACCCCCATCGACGCGCCTTAAACCAAATTTCGCCCACATTGAACCTGCGCGATTCGGACTTTGGAATTATAAAACTTTTCTAATCTCTTTTTGTACATAAGATTCTTGAAATCGACCTCCGTCATTCTTTCTTCCAACAGTCTCAATTCGGAGCGAAGCGCTTTGGTCATTAATATGTTCTCCAAAAGTCATTGTTCGATGACTTGGAATTTTGATTCTCGGGTATAACAGACCTCCGCACCAAATGCTAAAAGCAAAAGGGGTCTCTGCAGTTGATGTTAAAAAGTTGTTCTATAAGCCCACAATATTTCGAGCAATTCTTCACCCATCCTCCCCCTTGGAATTATCAAGTCTAGCCTTGAGGGTATGCTTGATAATTTTATTGACAACCGACTTGACCATTTGATTTGGGGATAATATGGAGTTGAGTAGTGTTTTTTTTATCCCCAAATGAGCACAATTTTGTCTAAATTCACTTCCATCGAATTGTTTGCCGTTATCCGTGACCAATGATTGGGGAAGCCCAAATCGACAGATGATGTTTTTCCAAACAAAGTTCCACATCCTTTGTTCGGTGATTTTAACAATTGCCTCGACTTCTGCCCATTTAGTATAATAATCAATCTACCACAAAGATATCTAACTCCTGATGTGCCACAGAGGAAATGGGCCGATTAAATCGATCCCCCATTTAGCAAATGGCCATGGACTATAAACTGATACTAATTCTTCGGTGGGCTATGAATGAGTGGAGCATGTACCGCAATAACATGCACGGCGTATCTGTTTAATCCTTTTAAGGGTTGGCCAATAATAACCTTGCTGATTATTTTATGTGCGGGACGAGCCCACTGCATATGATTTCGCACACTCCATCATGGATTTGTTGCGTAAGTACCTGTCCCTTCTTGAGTAACACACTTCAAAAGTGGAAGAGAGAAGCTTTTTTTGTACAAATGCTCGCCTATAATAGTATATCGAAGCATCATGTCGAGGCCCGTAGCTTGTGCTTTATTTTCGGGAGAAGTCCCTTTTGTAAATAACTCATTATTGAGTCATCCAGTTTCTTGTTAAACTTGTTATCCTCGTGCGATCGCAATCCTCGAACCGATGGGCGTATAGGTCGTGACGATCACAATGTTTGTTGTGTTCGCTCACTCCTTCTTCCGTTGCCAGGCGTGCAAAGCATCGTCGAATCGAATTACCCAATCGTGGTAATTGCTCAATGAAAACTTGGTCAAAATGCTCGAGCAACTCTTTTTGCTAGTTGTTGATATTGTGCCATTTGTTAGCCTCGGGCCTCATACTACTTTGTTACTTGATAAACGATTACACGAGAATCGCTATAGATCATCGACCTCTGAATTCCCATTGTCATTGCCATCTCGTAGTCCAAATGATCAAAGCTTCATATTCAAATTTCATTATTGTTGGGGAATGATTAATACAGATCTATTCGGGTGAATATTTAAATACAAATTTAATTCATCAATTATTACTAGCATGAATTAATCCTATATTAATTCAAATAATAATTGCAACAACAAATCATGCATATAAAAAAGCCACGTAAAACCTACGCACGCGAATCTACGGTTTTACGTGAACGTATTCTCGATGATGGCGTTTCCCGGTCGGACCGGACTAACTAAAAGGACTTCCCAAGTATTCCTTTAGCCCTTGCTCGACAATCCGGTGGAAGGATACTTTCAAACAATTAACAAAAGGAAAAAATAAACTTTGTTGCACCACGTATGTGGATTTGCTAATATTTCCAAAGACATGGAATTGTACTTGGGAATGAACTAATCATCCCCTATTTATAGGAGAGGAGGGCACCTGAAATTTATGTGATATTTCAATGTGGGATAAGACTTTTCTTGGTCTCCAAGAAATCTTGAATATATCCCATATATTCTCTTTCCCATAATTAAAATATTCCACAAAAATCCACCTCCTCTATTATGGAGAATTTTCGAAAATAACTAAGCAAGAATCCAAGATTTGGATCTTCTTGAATTTATGAGATATTCTTGTATTTCAAGAAATACATATCTTCCATAATATCTTTCAAGAAAATCAAGAAAATCTTTCTTGCCCACTAATTTCAAAAATTTCGAAAATCTCTTAATGAATAACCAAGTGGGGAGATTTCTTGAATTTAATGAGATAATCTTGTATTCCAAGAATACATATCTTCATTCCATAACAAAATTCAAAGAAAATCTTTCTCCTCTTTTATTCATAATTTTAAAATAATAATGGAAATATAAGCAACAATATTTATTTTATTTAAATCACCTTTTCAGTTATTGGACTATATGTTGGGCTACTCAGGGGGCCTTTAGGAGAATTAAGATTGGACCTTCTAATGGATCTTGAATATCTAATATTGAGCCACAATATAACTCAAGCCCATAAATATTAATTAATCCCACTACATAATTAATATTGCACTATCCATCTTAACCCATATTACAAATCAATATGGCTCCCTTGGTCATTATTTCCCCGTGTTTAAGATTATCTAGCCCATTAATTAATTCAAGCCATTTGAAATAGCTTTTCATTAATTAATATCTTTTGTCCTTGGTCGAGAACGGTTCAACATTATTATCCATACCTAAACAAATTCCACTTGCAAGATTTAGTATGATAAAGCTTATGAACCTCCCGAAAAAATCAAGCAAGCGTATTTGCACGATTCTTCGTATTAAATCTTAGCAATCACATGTGACCAATAATATTGCCCAAGATAAAGTGCGATTGAATCTCTCTCTCGATTAAGCTACCCATGATAAGTCAAAGCAATAGTTCACGATCACACACGATCCTATTTAAGGGGACGAAGGTTAAGAAACAACGAACCACTCGAGGTCTAATTCTTCCATGTTCGATTCAAGAATTTATCCTCCTCAGAGGGTCCTATTCTACAAGATCACCATGCACTAGTGTAATCTCTTGGTCAAGACAAACCAATCCGAGCCTTACACCTCAACCTTTCGCGATGGTTGTTCATTTCCATCTAGGTCGTGAATGGCGACTTATAGTTACAAAGGAATCGTTAATTTAATCTTCGTGATCGGGTATCACTAAATTAACTACAAATGTAACACGTCTTAATTATTGAAACGCTTATGCAATAAATATATATAACATTCAATCATATTTAAAGCATCGATGATAAACAATTTATTTCAAAGAATAAGTCCGAAATTCGGTTTCGATTATACAAAGTAAAAAGCATACTTTTTCAAAGATAATCCCCAACAATCTCCCACTTATACTCAAAGTCCTTTTAAGTATACTACAACCACGCCTCGAGTAGTCCGTGACATCTAATGTCACCTACATACGAACCTAATAATTTCTCCCACTTATACTCAAAGCGAGTTAGCAAATCTGTCTTGACACCCATTCCACTCACATGTCTCTCTAATGTATTCGAGGCGACACTTTGTGAATGGATCTGCTAGGGTCATCCTCGACGCTATCTTTGCCATATCTATATCTCCTCTCAACGATTTCTCAGATAAGATGTCTTTTCCTTTAATGTGTTTGTTTGACTCGTGGACTCTTGGTTCTCTTGAATTTGCAACCGCCTTAGCGAGATATTGCTAGACAAATTCAGAACACCATCCAAGTCCACTAAGAAGATCTAGAGCCCAATCGGTTCTTTCACTGCTTCACAAGCAGCTATTTACCCGACTTCCATGGTTGAGTCGGTGATGCATTGCGCTTCACACTCGTCCATTGGATGGCTACACTTCCCAAATGGAAACACACTAACTGAGGCAGATAATTTCTGGAATCTATATTTGATTGGAAATCCGAGTCCATGTACCCGATGGGATTGGAGTATCTGACTGATAAATCAACATTCTATCCCGAGTTCTCTTGAAAACTTGAGAATGTTTTTAATCAAATCAATTCGCTTTCCTCGAGTTACTCGATATCTTGCTACCATGCCTACGCAAAGCAAGCATATATCCGGTCTCGTGACACAAAGAATGCATACATAAGGTTTCCGGCAAATGTAAAGCACAAGGAATACCTTTCATGTCATCTATCTCCTTTTCGCCTTAGGGAACATTTTCTTGGATAGATGGATTCCAAGTCCGAAGGTACGAATCCTTTCTTGGAATCTTGCATCTTTGAATTGTTTCAAAAATTAATGTCTATGTATGAAACTTGAGATAACCCGACCATCCTTTTCTTGTGATCTTGATCCCAAGGATGTGTCCGTTTTTCCTAAGTCTTTCATATCAAACTGCTTTTGAAAACCATGCCCTTACGTCCCGATCACACCTTCACATCGTTCCCGATGATCACAATGTGATCTACGTCAAAGATCTAAGAATACCAATGCAGCTTTAACACGTTTTTATACACACAACTTTCAAACTCGTTTTGATCAAAACCCATAAGACTTTATAATATGATCAAAACTTTGGTTCCAAGTTCGATGCTGTTTGAGTCCGTAAATGGACCTCTTGAGCTTTTACAAACCGGGTGTTCTTGGCCCGTTTCAATGAAAATCGGGTTTGTTGCATATGGATCTCTTTATCAAGACTTCCGCAAGGAAAGTCGCCTTGATATCCATTTGCCGATTCAAAGTCGAAAAAATGCGCAAAGAATCGATAAGAGAATACAGATGGACTTAAAGTATGGCTATGGGCAAAAAAAAAGTTTCCACATAATCGATCCCATTCTTTACGAGTATAACCTTTTCGCCATTAGTCTTTGCTTCAAAAGGTTTCAACCTTCCCGTCCGATCCTCTTTTCCTCTTATATACCCACTTGCATCTAATGGGTTTGACCCCATTAAGTGGTTCGACTAGCTCCCACACTCTATTATGAAAACATAGAACCCATATATCGTCTTTTTCATTGTTGTTTACCAAGAATCTGATCCATATCTTGGAGTGCCTCATCATATGTCCATGGGTCTCGATTCCTCGAATCAAGTCCGAGGACTCTCCTATTCCCATGAATCTCTCGGTTTTGTCAAACAACCCTCCCACTATAACGAGGTTCCGTTGAAAAACGTATTGTTTGGTATATCATCTAAATCAAATCGTGACCGAGGTTTGCCCTCTAAGCTCATTTAAGGTAATCTCACTGGGTTTTCTTTGGTTCTATAGTTTTTCTTCCAAAATCTAAAGTGGTTGCGGATGTCCACCTTTTGATCTTTGGAACTATAGAACATTCACCCTTTTTGTTCCCTCGGGGTATCCTACAAAATGCACTTTTAACTCCGATCGAGGATCCAATTTACGGGTTTCCTTGTCCAACACGTAGGCGGACACCCCAAAGTTCTCATGTGTCTCTTACTAGACTTGCGCCCGGTCCACAATTCTTTGGGGTTCTGGGAACTGATTTGGATAGCACCAAGTTCGAATGTAAGTCGTTTTGTTTTCCAAGGCATGACCCCGTAATCGACTCGGGAAGATCCGTATAACTCATCATTGATCTAACCATTTCCAAAATAATTACATTGCTTCGCTCTGCAAACCCCGCTTTTGTTGAGGGTTCCGGATGCATTGAGTTGGGATACAATCCTTCATCGATAAGCGGTTCAAAAACTCATCATTTGAGGGTATTCGCCTCTATGATCGATCGTAGAGACTTGATCGTTTTTTCCATATGATTCTCTGTTTGATCCTTAAATTCTTTAGAATTTCTCAAAGGACTCAGATTCATGCTTCATAAGAAAAATGTACCTTGAGTAATCATCAATAAAATTACTCATAACCTCCTCTTGCTTTGGTTAACATTGAACTACGTACATCTATGTGAACGATCTCTAACACTTCTTTAGCCCCATTCCCCTTGGCTCCAAATGCCATCTTGGTCATATCACCCTCCAAACATGATTCGCAGGTTGGATCCGATTCAATCTTGGAGACGCTCCAGTGAACCATCCTTCACCAACCTTTGGATCCTCTTTGGATTTATATGACCTAATCTTAGATGCCAAAGAAGTGTCTCGTTCACGTCTGATGAACGTTTTCTTTTCTCGAAACAAATTGATGTGTTATAGGATACATTTAAGTGAGTGGTGTGCCGCGATTAATTGTATAGAGATTTTCCATCAATGTCCCTTATCAGATACACTCATCATTTCAAAAATGATGTCATTCTTATTAGAAGAAACTTAGTGTCCTTTAATCGAATTTTAGAAAATGAAAGTGAATTCTTTCTAAAACTGGGAACACAAGGATAATCTCAAAAAACTTTATCTTCAAAAGATAGGTGCACTTCTCCCATCGCTTTTAATCAAGTACTCATGTAGCATTGCAATGTCTGCTACTTATGTAGTATTGCAATAATCGTTACTACCGTAACATTACAATATCTCGCCACTTACGTAGCATTGCAATGTCTTCTACTTTAAATAACTTTACCCGGTGTGATGAGGATCTCACTCCCACTATGTTCTTGGATCATTTAGAACCCGTGAAACCAACATGATTAGTGGATCTCGTATCAACCACCCACGAATGAGAAGTATCGCCGCTAAACAAGTTTCAACAACTAGTGTATGAGAATTACCTTTCTTTCCGTCCCTTTTGGGGTTGGAACAGCAAGACCTCCATTGTCCTCTCTCACACCGCAGCCTAAGCACTTCCTCTTTGGATTTTCCTTGACACAACAAGCATTCCTCATCTTACCATTGCCCTTGGCAACTTGATTGAGTTTATTGCTTATGGCCTTTGGTCCTCTTCTTTATCTTGCCTACCCTTGGCCTAGAAGATGAAGACGGACCACTTGCGTCGAAAACGAGTTTGGTGCCTTATCATCATTTCTGCCGAGTCCAAAAGTTTGCAACAAATTAGCTAATGAGGCCAAAAATGCTCAAAAACCTTTCAAGCGTAGAATGAAGTACCAAATTCATCCGAGTCTCCGGATCATAATCTGCACTCGAGAATCTCAAGTTTGTTCGGATGGGCCATCTATTTTGAGGACGTAATCCCTTACGGGTTTTTTCCTCCACCATTTTCAAAGACGACATCTCTCATAAGGTGATCCGACGAGTCCCGCATGTTTTGACTCGTCAGTTGGCTCATCTGATTTTTGTGTGTCAAAATCCACTTGTGCTTTTGTGCAGTTAGGACAATTATAATTTTCCAATAAATATAGTTTCCATACAAATTGTATTGACTTTAAGTATAATAACAAAGGATTAAAAGGTAACGACATCTTTGAATCGAAATAAACAACTATATGCAATAAAGACAAGTATATCACAAGATTCGATCACATGCATCATATTTAAAATCTCAAAAAAAATATGAACAATGCATCAGCCAACATCTCAAAACAGTTTAAATAAGCCACGTTGGGTGGGTCATTATTTAAACACATTCAAGCCGGTCACAAACAAAACGATTTACAAACCCTTAATATCCAGATTAATAGTTGGCTCCCCACTTGACCAATATAAAATTGACAGGGACTTGGAGAAGATATGCATATCAATTTTATACCTAAGTAATAACCATGATTAAATACTGATTACTATTTCGCTTTTGATCGAGCCTCGTTGGGAGGGTCATCGTCGCCACTAGTAATAACCCACAATCATCTCATTTGGAATTCATTCATGTGAAACCTATCTTTTGACCGTCTCCGTTGGGGAATTTCTCAAAAAGAATTCACAAATAAATAAATCATGGAGGTCAAAATTAATTCAATTTTATTATCCTAATAAAATTGTCAATTAATTATTTAAACATACTTAGTAATTTTGAAGTTGAGATTTTTCCATTTGGCAACCCTCATGCAAACACATTTAAACAAATTAAATAAAGCATAAGATAAGACAAATAAATCAAGCAAAAGCAAAAAAATAAACATATTGGGCACAAATTATCCAATTGTCATGGTTTGATTTTTTCTTGGCTTGATCTTGAAGAAACACGTCTCGAATTTCTCCCACTCGTTCGTCTCGGAAAAATACTTGCCTCGAACCGCCACGCCAATTCCTTCAATGGATGGGATGCCGATCCGGCGGCCATTAACCTAGGGCGACTTAAGCGACCTCGGCGACTTTGGCAATGCGCCCGCCAGCGCCTCGGCACGCCTTCGGCGGCCGAGGTTAATCCTCGGCGAAGCGGCCAGCGTCCCCAGCCAGATTATGTAGCGCATTTCGCCCGCCTCCGCCTGCGCCCGCGACGTCGGCTAGTTAGCGTCTCCATAGCGCCCGTCTGTAGCGCCAGCAGCGTCGACCCGGCACGACCGCCCGCGGCCGTCTGCTCGACACTGCATCTCAGCAGCTCGGCCTTTGGCCCCGGCCCAGCCTGCGCCCACGTGCCGGCCGGATCAGCGCCGCCCCGCCCGCACAGTTACGGATTTCGCCCTTTAATTCTTCATCTCTTCGTTCCCGATCCGGTTACAATTTATTTACAAAAAATAAATAAACCTAGATCTAGACTAGTCTATTACATTGATCAAATCAAACAAATCTGAAGTCTACTCGTGGATTTTCTCACGAGGCAAAACAAATCCGAATCGAATCGAATTAAAAACCACGGTTTATATGCATGCAAAATAAAACATTAAAATCCATGACAATTGGATACACCGCAAAATGAATCTAACAGTTCTACTATCCAATTTCAAATTTAATGTCCGTGAATTAAATTACAATTTAAAAATTGAGCCGAAGCAAAAACGCTCGATACGATTGTTGGGGAATGATTCGCACATCTATTCGGGTGAATATTTAAATACAAATTTAATTCATCAATTATTACTAGCATGAATTAATCCTATATTAATTCAAATAATAATTGCAACAACAAATCATGCATATAAAAAGCCACGTAAAACCTCACGACGCGAATCTACGGGTTTACGTGAACGCATTCCTGACGGATGGCGGTTTTGGCCCGACGGACGGACTAAAAAAGGACTTCCCAAGTATTCCCTTAGCCCTTGCTCGACAATCCGATTGGAAGGATACTCAAACAATTAACAAAAGGAAAAAATAAACTTTGTTGCACCACGTATGTGGATTTGCTAATATTTCCAAAGACATGGAATTGTACTTGGGAATGAACTAATCATCCCCTTTATTTATAGGAGAGGGGGCCACGAAATTTATGTGATATTTCAATGTGGGATAAGACTTTTCTTGGTCTCCAAGAAATCTTGAATATATCCCATATATTCTCTTTCCCATAATTAAAATATTCCACAAAAATCCACCTCCTCTATTATGGAGAATTTTCGAAAATAACTAAGCAAGAATCCAAGATTTGGATCTTCTTGAATTTATGAGATATTCTTGTATTTCAAAAATACATATCTTCCATAATATCTTTCAAGAAAATCAAGAAAATCTTTCTTGCCCACTAATTTCCAAAAATTTCGAAAATCTCTTAATGAATAACCAAGTGGGAGATTTCTTGAATTTAATGAGATAATCTTGTATTCCAAGAATACATATCTTCATTCCATAACAAAATTCAAAGAAAATCTTTCTCCCTCTTTTATTCATAATTTTCAAAAATAATGGGGAAATATAAAGAACAATATTTATTTTATTTTAATCACCTTTTCGTTATTGGACTATATGTTGGGCTACTCGGGGGGCTTTTAGGAGAATTAAGATTGGACCTTCTAATGGATCTTGAATATATAATATTGAGCCACAATATAATTCAAGCCCATAAATATTAATTAATCCCACTACATAATTAATATTGACTATCCATCTTAACCCATATTACGATCAATATGGCTCCGGTCATTATTTCCCGTGTTTAAGATTATCTAGCCCATTAATTAATTCAAGCCAATGAAATAGCTTTTCATTAATTAATATCTTTTTGTCCTTGGTCGAGGAACGGTTCAACATTATTATCCATACCTAAAACAAATTCCACTTGCAAGATTTAGTATGATAAAGCTTATGAACCTCCCCGGGGGCAAATCAAGCAAGCGTGCTTTGCACACGATTCTTCATATTAAATCTTAGCAATCACATGTGACCAATAATATTGCCCAAGATAAAGTGCGTATTGAATCTCTCTCGATTAAGCTACCCATGATAAGTCAAAGCAATAGTTACCGATCACACACGATCCTATTTAAGGGGCGAAGGTTAAGAAACAACGAACCACCGAGGTCTAATTCTTCCATGTTCGATTAAGAATTTATCCTCCTCAGAGGTCCTATTCAAAAGATCGGTCATGCACTAGTGTAATCTCTTGGTCAAGACAAACCAATCTGAGCCTTACACCTCAACCTTTCGCGATGGTTGTTCATTTCCATCTAGGTCGTGAATGGCGTACTTATAGTTACAAGGGACTGTTAATTTAATCTTCTGTGATCGGGTATCACTAAATTAACTACAGTGTAACACGTACGAATTATTGAACAGTTATGCAATAAATATATATAACATTCAATCATATTTAAAGCATCAGTGATAAACAATTTATTTCAGTAAATAAGTCTGGAAATTCAGTTTCGATTATACAAAGTAAAAAGCATACTTTTCAGTATAATCCCCAACAATTATTTGTAGCTGGAAAATCAAATCGAATGGCTGTTGTAAACGTTTGCCTAGTTGGGCTGATGAGAACTACGCCTGCTCAAAACTCTTGAACTTGTTGATAATCCATCAACATACATGTGCCATGGTTGATCGACAATTTCGTCGAGAATTTGTGGATATGTCAACTCAACCATGAAATCGCCATAGCTTGGCCCTTCATTCTTTGTTAAGTGGAGCGAAAAGTAATGCCGAATCGTCCCTAACTCCACCGCCCATTTGAGCAATCACTTTGAAGTGTCATTCGGTGGGTGGAGGACTTCAAGCAATGGAAACGCAAATCATACCTAACCGAAAGTGGTCGAAAAAATATGGTCGCAATTTTTCGCGACACTCATTACGACGGCGGGCGATATCTTAATTTTTCCAATGGAGGATACCGGAGCTCGGCTTCTTTTTAGCACTTGGCTAACATAATAAATGGGTAAATGTGTAGTCTCTTACGCGCCCGTGAGCCGCAAAGATCGATCGCGATGTTCGGATCAAAGAAGATCTGATAGAGTTGTTCGCTTTGGGATAGGCTTAGACGATTCTCGAGTATCTCGCAAGGTGTTGCTTTTAATGATTCAAATGCATTACGGCAATGCTCGGTCCATTTCGAAATTTCCCCTTCTTTAATGCATCAAAGAAAGGTTTACATTTGTCCCCATTTAATTGATATAAACCGCTTCACGGAAGCTAATCGTCCGTTAACTTTTAACCTCTTTTCACATTTAAAGGGCTTGCATATCGAGCATTGCTTGAATCTTTGATGGGTTTGCATCAATCCCCCGCCGACTAACCACATGTCCGGAATTTCCCTGAATGAATCCCAAAGCTGCATTTCTTGGGATTTAACTTCATATTATACTTCCTCAATATATCAATCGTTTGTGCGAGGTGGGTGATGTGGTCTTCCTTATGTTCGCTCTTTACCACAATATCATCGATATATACCTCGATTGTTCGGCCGATGTGTTAAATTTAACATTTTGTTCACCAAACGTTGATACGTTGCTCCGGCATTCTTTAATCCGAATGGCATGCGTTGCCAACAGTACATGTTCTTTTCACTGCAGAATGCTGTATTCTTTTGATCGTTCGGATGCATTGGTATTTGGTGATAACCAGCGAACGCATCCATAAATGTCATGAGTTCATGGCCCGCTGTATTATCAACCAAATAATCAATGTGGGGCATCGGAAAATTATCTTTTGGACATGCCTTATTCAAATCAGTGAAATCGATACACAGTCTCCAAGATCCATTTGATTTGCGAATGAGTACAGGGTTCGCAAGCCATCTTGGGCATTTTACCTCTCGGATCAGTTTGTTGTCGAAAGGCTTTTTTTGATTTCATTATTCATTCGCCAGATATTTTTCCGGACTAAATTTTCTCGCTTTTTGGACAACCGGAGCTTGTATTGGATCAAGGTTGAGGAGTGGCAGGCATGCTCGGATCTATTCCAACCATGTCCTCGTGTGACCATGCGAACACATCTAAATTTGCTTGAAGGTAAGTAATTATTTTTGTTCGGATTGGTTCAGGTAATTCTGAACCAACGAACACTTCTATCTCGGGTCTATTCGGGTCGATACTGATTGGTTCCAATTGCTCAACAGGAGTCGCCTGCTTTCTTTTTTGCTTCCACCGAGGGTCTTGAATGGATCCTCGGGGCTCATCATCAACCTCCATGGGTTCAAAACCTATGCGAGGCTCTAGGTCCGATTGCTCGTTCGGCTGATCAATATTCATTTGATCTAGGAGATCGGGGGAATTAGTTGTCTCCCCGAAGTTTATGTTCACACCTTCTGTGCTCGCACGAATGGTTATGCTCGTCGAACTTATGTTCGTCGGAAGATCTTTCGGTGAGATATTTGCTCGCTGGCTAGGCTTATCAATCTCCCGTGTTCGCTCCATCATATTGACGATACTTTGTCTTTCTGGTACGCACGATAGCAAACAATCTCGAGCTTTCTTCTGATCTCCTTTTACGCTACCTGTTCCATCTGGTGTTGGAAATTTAACACAGTAGTAATACGTGGAACAAGCCGCTTTGAATTCCTGAATAAACGGGCGACCTAGAAACCCGTTATAAGTAGATCAACATCGACGATTACAAAATCTAACATTCTAGTTCGCCTAATGTCCGAATTCAAAGTTGATTCTAGCTTCGACTCCCTACCTAATCATACCATAGGGTCGGGTTCTGATTCCCCAAACCCATTATAGTATGATTACATGGTTCAATATAACCGCTCAAATCCCCAACTTTTTTCCATCTGGGCGAAGGGTATTGACGAACAAAATGTTCGCGATAAGCTCCGAAGATCAACTAAGAGGCGATGTACCTTCAAACCAAGGAGACGAAAGCACCGATGGTTAAGAGTCGTTGTGGGGAGTTATAATTCCGCCGAGATCGTCCTCCGAGAAAATGATCCGGTGTGTAGGTGGGGAACCGGATGATGTGCTCGCCACCTTCACCGATGGATGTTCCGCGATGGCACGCACTCCATCTTTTTGCGTCTGTTAGATAACGTTGGCGCTGGTAACATCCACCCACGACCATATTCGGGGCGTATCATGTGGATTTCTTGGCTTTCTCGACCTCTTCCCACGGAGGCCCTCTTTTTGGTCGTTTCAGATCTCTTACGTGATTCTTCGGGATCATCACAAATGTTTGTTCGACCTTTCGCTTTCCCCCTTCGGTCTTCTCGTCTTTACGTTCATGAATCCCTCGTTTTTGGCTTTTTAAGAACTGGGAAAGACGATTTTCTTCATATAGCTTCCAAAGTTGGCGGAGTAAATCGCGGCAATTTTCTCAGATTGTGCCCGATGTACTCGTGATAATTACAAAGATTTGGAAGCGTTAAGTCGACGCTATCCATTACAATTCTTCTTGCTTTTGTCCAACATGTCCCGATCTTTAATTTGATTAAAGATAGTTTCTGTAACGCCCAAAAAAAGACTTCAGGGGGCATTTGCTTCCGCTCTTTGTTCAAAAGGTTTGAAGGAGGTCGATCTGTGACCCCTTCATTCATTGTTTTCTTTTGAAAGCTTTCCTAGCGATAGGCTCTGTCTCAATTGTGATTGTCGAGCAAATCTTGCATGGCTATAATTCTAGTTTTTCGCTTCTAAACTCGAAAGTACGAGTTCGGTCAATCTTGATGCATGGCCTTCCACATGTCTGTATTTAAAGTCAGGCCTCCGACCACCGCGAGGATCTTAGCATCCTCTTCAACTGGGGCTCCATCATATAAACATTTATCAAATCTTTCTATGTATGATCGTCCGGACTCATACCTTTTAATTGGGAAAAATGCGCCAACCTTTGTTTCGGCGCAGGGCGAGCACACATGGACGAGAAATGGGACAAAAATTGTCGTCCCAGTTGTGCGAAAGATGTGATGGATGCCGCGGGTAAAGTGGTAAACCACCTATGTGCTCGATCACCCAAAGTCATGGGGAATGACCGGCACTGCGTCGCGTCTGTAGCCCCCATCGCGATCATAAAAGTCCTAAAATTCTTTGAGATGGACATGAGGATCCGGACTCGATCGAAAAATGGGAATTGGCGGTCGGGTCTTTGGCGACTTTCTCTTGTACCGCCGCCATGATCGCTGGTGATAATGGCGAACAAGGTCGGTGCTTTCGTTCGGTGTGGCCCTTAGTCGCGGCGGATCGGCTGTAATCCCTCGATGGCTTTTTTGCATTTCCGCAAACTTTGTGGGACTGATAGACTTAGATTGGGGCTGTTTCCCATCATGAGGATCTCGTGGATCATGCTCGTGATGGGGCGGTCCCCTCTCCAAGTTTGTCCTTGACTACCCAATCGGTGATGGATAGACAACTTTGTTCCCGCCGATATTTGTTCGGTGTCTCTTGGATGCTTTTGAAGATCTGAATCTTGTGGGCACCTCTGTTGGATGTCTCTTTCTGGATCCTGTCGCCTATTATTGCGATTCGGTCTTTGGCGGAGAGCCTCAAACGTCCAAACGATGGTCTAGACCCTTGAGGTTGTTAAATCATCCGGCGTATCATCGGCTTTTTTTAGTCCGCTTCTGCGCTTTCTTTTTAGCTTGCTTCTTTGTCGGGTGTATGTAGTGTTGCTCTTCCCCGCTTTTGAGCCTCTAACCCGCCAATTCTTTTTTCGCCCTCTCTTTCATGGCTCGTAGCAAAAAGTGATTGCTCTTGTAGTGGCCGCCGGATTATTGGCTATATCCTCAAGATTAATAGTTTCCACTGCCTGATCTTTATGAGGCTGACGCTGGGCCTCTTTTCGGTCATATGGTCGGCTTTGTTCCGACCTCTCCGTTTGGGTGTTCCTAGATTGAGGCATTATATTTCTTTTTTCTGCCTCGGCTAACTAGGGGTTCGGTTGATGAATATTATGTGGCTAATTTAATTACAACTTCGCAAAACAAAACATATATACGTAAGATAAACAAAGAATAAGATGAATTTGTTGACCCAGTTCGTCAACATATGACTACTCTGGGGGCATACCAAGCCAGGATGTAGTATTATGAGCTTTACACGTACAGTTCTTGATACATCTTATGAAGATGAATCGATGCAGGTTATCGAATGAGTTCTAGGGTTTTTCATATATGTGGTTGAACACTCTAATTTTTCTGTTCCTCACCTCTCAGGGGATTTTTTGTAGGCTATCTTTTCCGGGATTATTTCATGAACCAACCCTTTTTCTTCTTTTTTTTTTCTTCCATTTATAGTACTTTCGTCAAGTATGAGCCGGATTGGTAAAGCATGTCTTTGGATTCTTTGGATCATGCAAGAACTCCCAATGGTGTTGTTGCGCGTTTCGACTTCATCTTCTAGATTGATCTTTGTACAAACGTCGCCCCGTAGGACGCTTTTTAATCGTCATAATTAATCTTTTGTTCGGTTGGACTTTTCGCGTTAAATAAACTTTTAAGATGTCGGGTTCTTGAGATTTGAGTTCGAACATACTTGACTTGGCTGCGTTTGTTGGTAGGGTCGGCGAGCAATTACGATCGGTTACGAACAAAAAGTAACTCATCCACCGGGCATGATTATTATATTCAAACATTACACGTGTCGCTCTTTGATGTTCGATTAATCCTGATTTATTATATCGAACACAACATTTTCCTTTTCACTTCTCCCTCCCCCAAACTAAAACATTTCAACCTTCCCTTTCTTTTCTTTCCCCCCCCCTTTTTTTTTTTTATCCGAGCAAGAATGTATCTTTTAAATTGCTCAACTCACTCTTATTTCTTTCCCTTCCTTCCACAAGCTTCTCATTCAGCTGTTCATGCATCCACTCAACCCATCAATTATTTGCATCAACCAATTTCACCCCCTCATTTAAGACTTTTCCTATTCTCCACTCGATTTTGGACAAAAGAGTTTTAAAATGGATATGGCTTAAATCTGCTAACAAACGATTAGGCCTCAGGCTCAAATGGGCTAGCAAGGGAAAAATGTCATTGGTTGGGAAATTTGGGCTAAAGTGACTTACAAATCGAAACATGGCCTATGATCACTTCTGGCATGCAATACAAGACACAATCAAGAAGAGAGAATATCCACAAGTTTTAGCACCTCAAAGGTGATGATTCACACCTAATGAATGAGACGAATATGATGAATTTCAATCTCTTTAAAGGCTCAAATCTCACGGTTATTCACATCCATTCTTAGACCTAGCAACTTATGCCTCATGCCACACAAATATTCAAAAAGAAAAATCGTAAGTGCACGACTTCCCTTTCAAATCCACCTTACTCACAACTACACACATTCTCAAGCACTCAACCATTCAACAATTACTCAACTCAGCATTCACACTCAAAGTAAAGCAACATATAAGCAAGGAGGACACCAATCAACAATGAAATCAAGAAAATTCACACCCCGCTTTCATAAGTGCCAAGAGATAGCCAGTTTAAGTATATGCCCAAATAGAATAAATGAAAGAGAAAAGGAAAAGGTAAGAGTTAGAAATTGGGGAGTTTCCCATCTACTGTCATTGCTCTGGAGGTGGTGGAGGGCGATACATCGGGTGATCCTCTCCTCTTACCACCTGGGGTTTAAAAATGTACCTGCACTCAACATCCTCAAATACCCGAGATCAAAACACCACGATAAAACACAAAACAACTGAAATTACACCAAAAACAAATGGGTTGCCTCCCATTCAGCGCTATTTTTAAGGTCCTATTGCCGGACTGAACTTACTTACTTTCATGAAGCGAAAACCATGTTACCTCCTTTGTCCTCATAGGACCAACCGATACCCGATTTGTGCTTATGTAGCACTTTGAGAAGTCTATCTAATTGATCATGAGATAAAGAAGAAGAAACAATAACAGGGTACCTTTCATTATCTTCCAAGTATGCGTACATAAGGTGGTCCGGTAATGGCTTCAATTCCCTTTTAGCTTCCAATGGTGGGGCTTTGTCGAACATCGCCTCAAAAGGCTTCTCCTCCAAGTGCAATTATTTTTCTTCCCCCACTTGCGTCACCTCTCTCTGCTTCAATTCTTCACTATTGAGTGTGTCATCAGTGCAAAGATCGATCATATCAACAAAATGACAACTCTCATCCCCCATCGGATATTTCATTGCCTCATAAAGAGCAATTTTTATCTCTTGATCATCCACCTTCACCGTGATTTTTCCATTTGCCACATCTAAGACCATCCCAGTAGTAGCCAAGAAAGGTCTTCCCAAGATTAAGGGCACATGCTCATCCTCTTCCATTTCAAGGACTACAAAGTCAGCTGGAAAGACATGACCATCCACTTTCACGAGAACATCTTCCACTATGCCTTGAGGTCGAGTGATAGACCTATCGGCTAGTTGAAGAGTCATCATAGTCGGTTCCAGTTCTCCACAATTCAGCTTCTTGAATAATGATAAGGGCATAAGGTTGATACTATCCCCCAAATCACACAAAGCTCCCTTCTTGATTCCATTCCCAATGTCACAAAGAATAGTGAAGCTGCCCGGATCTTTCAACTTTGGAGGAAGTGCCTTGTGCACCATTGCACTCACTTCGTGGTTCAACTGAACGAGCTCAGGTTCATCAACTCTCCACCTTTTAGCAATTAGATCTTTCAAGAACTTTGCATTATTCGGCATCTGCTCCAATGCATCATAAAAAGGCATGTTTATGTGCATTTTCTTGAATACCTCCAAAAACTTAGCAAACTTCTTGTCTAACTTCTTCTTCATAAACTTTTGAGGATAAGGAACAGGAACCACAGATTTAGGCATCCCCCACTCATCCCGTTCAGTTTCTTTCACCTTGAGCCTTTTTTCTCTCGAAGTCTTCCACTTTGGTACCCTTTCTTCATCAACCCACTCTTCTTCCCCTTTTTCTTTCCCTTTTTCTAGCTTTCCACTGTCTACCTCTTACACTGGTTCATCATCTTCCACCTCTTTTCCCTCACTATCTTCCTCAACTTGCCTATGATTTTCCTCTACCTCAGCCGGTAATGGAGGTCCATCATACTTCCTCCCACTTCTAAGCTCAATAGCTTTGCAATGTTCCTTCGGATTCACCTCGGGCATAGATGGGAATTTGTCCGTCTCTCTACCTATTGACTTCGCTATCTGTCCCATCTGATATTCAAGCGCATTAAATCACCTGTTGTTTTCTTGCTGCATCCTCTGGAAATCTTGCTCTCTCCTCTCGTTCTTCTTATTCGCCTCTTTCTGATCAAATTCAAGAGAAGATAATCTCTTTTTCACCTCCCCACCTTGTTGCACAAGAAGTTGCAACATCTCAGCAACTGATGTTCCGCCTTCTCCACCAGGAGGCTTTGAACCCGGATCAACACCTGGTGGAACAGTGATTCCAGCCTTTGGATTTCCATAGGAAAAATTCTCGTTCTTTCTCCACTGATTCAGATAAGATGTAGAACCCCCTTGATAGTTTGAATTGTTTCGCCATTGGTTCTGTGAAGGTGGTGGACCCTGAGGCATAAAAGGTTTACCAGAGGTAGGTCGCCCTTGCTGATAATTTCCTTGTTGGTACCCCTGCTGGTTGTAATTCGGCCTCCCCATATAGTTGGCCTCTTCCTGCTGAAATACCGATTGGTCCATAAACTCATTCGCCTCGTTGCTTCCTCCCCCAAACTGTTGGCTAACTTGAATATTGTTGATTTTCTCCATCATAGCCATCAACAACTTTTGAGTTCCAATGTTGTCTTCCATCTGATTCACACTCTAACGTGATTGATCAGCATTCCATTCCCCAGCATTTTTAACTCCTTCCACAATTTCTCTACACTCCCGAGCACTCTTATTCAGAAAACCACCACCTGCACAAGCATCGAGGTGCTTTTGCTCATTGTAATGGATTCCACAGTAAAAGTAGGCCACTGTATCTTGCTCACTGAACCCATGCTGCGGACACTCAATCAACAAGTTACAGTATCGCTCCCATGCTTGACTGAGACCCTCACTCGGTTTTTGACGGAATGTAGATATCTTAGTTCTTGCCTTCATTGTTCTGGATAGAGGATAAAAACGCTCCAAAAATGCTCGCTCCATTTAAGCCCAAGTGGTGATACTTCCTCGGGAAATTGTGTTATCGAACTAATCCTTAGCTATCCCGGTCAGTGAGAACGGAAACAACCTGAGCTTCTTTGCATCCTTCGACATCCCGTTGTAGTCAAATGTCGAAGCAATCATCAAGAAATTCCAGAGATGAGTGTTTGGATTGTCTCTCCCGACCTCTTCTCTGAACTGAGAATCAAGGAGCATCTTTAGGATCCCCGGTGAAATAGAGAAGTTGTTAGTTTCCACCCTTGGCAAAGCCACTCCATCATAGTGTCTTTGAGGTTGAGCCTCAAACATCCCTCAGATAGCCATATCAAGATTCCCTCCCCTTGGGTGGTTTTGTTGGTTTTGGTAGAGAGGGTTGTAGTGTGGGTTATAGTTTGGGTTTGGTTTGTGGTATTGGTTCTGCTGGTTTTGGTAAGGTGGATTTTGGTAAGGTTGGTTGATGTATGGATGATTAAGGTTTTGGAAGTTTTGATTTTGGTTAGGGAATTGGTTTTGCTGGTTTGGTTGGTTGGGATACTGCGGTTGGTTTTGGGGGTATGGTTGGTTTTGCTGTGGGTTCGAGTTATTAATCCCTTCTGGTTGCAACTGATTATCTCCGTTCCCTTCATTTCCATCCACATTCAACCCGTCATTCCCTACCGCAGCCATTCTCCTCTGAAAAGCTCGATTCCTTCTTGCTATAGCTTCAGGGTCTAGTTCAGTTCGATCAACGCTCGTTTCTCCTTTTGAGCGTGTTCTCATAAACCTGAAAACTCAAGCAAAGAAATCAAATGCAACTAACACAAAAATATAGTAAAAACAGAAAAGAAAACACCCACTACTAGCTACTAATCTATTTCCAAGTTTTACACAAAGCGCATACGTCACATCCCCGGCAACGGCGCCATTGACTTGGCCATAAAATGTTATATTCTTAACTAGCAGTTACCCCACAAGAGTATGAGATCACTGTAGCAAGGGTAAGTATTTGGACCAAGTAGTATCGAACCCAAATGAAATTTTGTATGCGTGTAAATCCCTGGAAATCTTTGTTTCGTAACTAATATGGATGTGATTTTATAGTTCTATTTCACTACTATTGAATTAACAGAAAATCAGCAAATGACAAAGATTACTCTAACTTCAGATGAAGTGCAAATATTGGAGAATATTGCTTTGGATAGGAATCCCTACGTATACTTTCGGAATTGGTTTGGCGACAAAGACTATCTTGGTGTACAAAAGAATAACCCTAAGTGTACTGAAACTAGGCAATCAACTTCCCTAATCCCGCACTAAATAGGATACAACAAAAGCTCGGTTTTTATTCCCGACTACTCAACTAATACCCTCTTTACCTAACTCACCAAATAACCAAGTTATTAAGATTGTGCTTAACTGCTAAAGCCCTTATTCAAGTTGGGCGATTCGGCCGTCCTCCCTAAATGAACTGGTATATTACCAACCCCGTCACAAACCCTCTCCTCAAGCCTATTCGTTGGAAAAGAGTGATTCGGTGGTCCTCTCTTTAACAACTTTGGTACTCAATTGAATGGTTTTTATTGGATTGGTTATTCCACTTAGCAATTTAAGAAGATTATTCAATTTACACCTCGAATCATCCTAATCGCCTAACCAATTCACTATTTCTACGCGATCATCTTATCCAAAGCAATCAAAAGTTTAGCCTAACATCTTGATCATCAAATCACAAATAACCAACAAAATCATAGAACTCATTAGGAAAGAATGCATAATCCAAATCAACAATAGATAATCAATTGAATTCAAGTAGCACAAAGAGTATTGGATAGGAAATTCAAATAAACCCTAAATTGTTCTTCAAAAGTAAAAACTGGGAAATTAAACAAAACAAAATCAAGGAAAACTAGAATTTTAAACCAGTAAATTTGTGAATCGAAGTGTGTTACTCGTGGATGAATTCCTCTCCTTCTTCCCTGAACCCTAGGTACTTTTTTTCTCATTTCCTCTATCTAATTTTCGTCCTTCTTCCCTGAACCCTAGGTACTTTTTTTCTCCTTTCCTCTATCTAATTTTCTCCTGTCTTATATATCCTGCTTAATCATACCGCTCGAGCAGGTCTTTTGATCGAGCAGTATCGCTCGACCACTTAGTTTGGTCGAGCGCTTCTACATCGCTAGATTCCCTTGCGCTCGAGCACCTTCCTTGGTAGAGCGGTTTTGCTCGACCACACCTGGTCGAGCGCCGATTGCTCCCTACACTTGTACCCGCTCGACCGCATTGGTTGAGCTCTAGGTGCTCGACCTCATCCTTCTATCACCTTTCTTCACTCCAACTAATACTTTTCAGTATTTCTTTCATATCTTTTCAATCGGGAGTCCGATTCATGCACCGCGAAGTCTCACGAGCTCCATTTTCAGTCCTCTTTCCTCTTATACAAACCAAATAAGTAAATTAGTGATTTTATACAGATTATGCTCAATCACCACAAGAATATCACTAAAAACACTCAAAACATGGCTAAAACTTGCTCGTAACTCACTCAATTTCACCTCCTATCAACCAGCGGGCGAGGGCGACTAGTGTGTGGCTTGGGCGACCAGCGAGCGAGGGCGACCGTGCGGCTTGAGCGACCAGCGGGCGAGGGCGACCGTGGGGCTTGGGCGACCAGCGTGCGGGGGAGTTAGCAACTCCCCCGCCTTCTGGCGACTAGCGGGCAAGGGCGACTAGCGTGCGACTTGGGCGAGTAACTTGCCCCATCCTTGGATTCCAATGATGGCCGGGCGAGTTCGTCTTAGCTCATGACAACTTGCCCCATATCTCGTTTAATAGAGGTTAGTGCCCTCCATTTGTAACTTAATGGCATGAGAAATCTAAATAATTAGCCCGAATAATTAGGCACACAACAGATTCTAAAGAAAGATACAACTGTCAGGGTGGGGAAAATACAAAAAATTATGGTACTTTGTACTTATCGAACCGAAAAATACTAAAAATACTGATTTTTTCGGGTATACAGAGATTTTCAGTACGGTATGGTACCATAACAAAAACAGTAACAGTAAGTACATTTCAAATTTTTGGTATTTCTAAATTGGTATTTCAGTTTCAGTACTATAACATGGGACGGTGTTTTGATATATCCTATCGCACCTAACCTAACATAATTACCTCCAAGGGTTTAGTCTTATCTAGCATCCTCCAATGGAATTTGCAGCAGCTAAGATTGATGTTCTTGCATTTTATTTTACTTGAATCCCAGCCTTTGTTATGCTTACTGTTTGCTGTTCCATAGCTTCGTGGATGACAACCTCAAAGTACACATGATCCGAACATAAGAAGTTGGTGGTTAAGGTCACTGACCATCATTTTCAATATCTTTTTACATTACCTGTGATCTCTTGTGTCCATCTTATCAAACTCATCAATACAACAGATTCCATTGTCAGCAAGCATCAGTGCAACAGACTGAGAGCAATTGATAGATAGCAAATAGTAACTCATAAATATGCATTCAGAGGAAAGCACATCAAGAAAAAGAGCAACACTTGGGTGCACACTTTTTTCATCGTGCAATTGATGCAAAACTAATATTGTTCAATGAAAACAACTACTCCACTATTCAGTGAAAACAATTAATACCATTTAAATATGCACTTGAGTTGCACGGTGCAACTAGTGCATAGAAGTACTTGGCCAAGGAAAAAAGTTCAAATTTTAATTTTTACAAGCCCCTTATTAAGATGTGTGCTATTCAATTTTAATACTCAGCCATATGCACGCTAAATTTAAGAAGTGAGAAGTTCCCAACTGAGAAATAAAACAAATAGGTTGAAACTACCTCAATGCAGAATTCACCAGTCTCGGGTTCTTTTGCCACAGTTGCAGTAAGCACAGCAGCAGATGAGGACAGTCCTGATATATAGACGGATCTTGGAAGTAGCCCAGCTGTATACCTGAAATACAAATGAACAAGAGAGTTATTAGTTTAATAAAATGAGCAATACAATATCACTATTGTAATAAACTAAAGTTTATACTTGAGAATTTGAGACTTTGCACAGCTGGGATCGCCCACGATACAAACATTGATGTCTCCCCTAATGCGGGTGCCTTCATGTGTAACTTTATGAACACCACCCATAAGCATGAGAAGAATAGCCCGTTTAATATCTTGGTGACCGAAGACAGTAGGTGCAATGCTACCAACAAGCTTATTGAAAAAGTCAGGGGTATTCCTCATTTGTTGTATTTCAATCAACTCTTCTGACTATCAAATCAATCAAACAATGGAACTTTTGATGAAGAAATTTTTAATAGGCTTAGGGCAACAAGGCAAGTAACATAAAATGGCTAAACCTCAAACAAGTTCGGAAGGGGAGAAATGGCTTTCAGAATCGTATGATAACAATCGAATATTAGGAGTAAAAGATATTGCAACTTAGTAATGTTACTGTGAATTGTTCGTCATCTTCAACGAATTGTTCGTCATCTTCAACAACATCTCTGTTATATCTAATATTAGTATTTCTTCTGCCATCAGCAATCTACAATGGAAAAAGAAAAAAAATACAGTAAACGATGGAATGGGATGATTACTTTAAGCTTGTAACTGAAAATCAAATCATTGTGAACACACCAAGGTTACCAACCTGTACAGAGTTGGCTATGAAGCCAAGCCGGTAAGAAAGGCCTCTCGTACCCAATGAACTAAGCCCTTTAACACCTTCTTGATCAGCCATGCCATTCTGATGAGAAGAGTCTCTCTGGCACTCAGCTCTCTCCCCACGAGAGGCCAACGCTAGCATATTGTTGGAAATTTGGTTTTGAGAGTGTTCTAGCACTCAAGGTTGACAAAATTATTGAGGAATTAAAACGTTGATTTTTTGTAAATTAAACGTGACGAGATTGTTCTACTCGCGGAGTAGATGATCGTGGTATATTTAATATCTCAAAACCGAATTTCGGTGAGTGAGATATTAATTAAAGAAGATGAGACATTAATACTCTAATGAGAGAGTAATTGGTGGGTGAATGTTGACCAAGTGTAGTCCTTCCACTCATCCCACATTGGAAACAAGAAGGAAAGTTTCCTAGTATAAATAGAAGCTTATGGTCATGCTCTCCAAAATGGTGCATGGGAACCCTAACCATGGTCCGGGTCCGGGTCCGGGTTCGTGGTTCTTGGCAATTGGGTTTTAGGGTCCATCTATCTTTTTGGAGACCCAAAAACTTTAAATGGACCAATTAATTTTTTGGACTAAATGAATTGGGTGGCCCATCCGGATTTGGGTCGGTTTGGACTAAATGAATTGGGTGGCCCATCCGAATTTGAGTCGGCCCAGGAGTCGTGACTTATACGTGCATGGAGTTAAGCTTATCCAGGATTCAAAATTTGAATTCGATTCATAGGTTCAACGAACCTGAACGGTCTCAAGCGGTCAAAACCGCCCAGCTGAATTCGTGCGGTCATAACTGATCACGAAGTTCGTGGGCTTCCCACGTTTTCCTCAACTCCCCTTCAGAATTCCGTCTATATATATTGACCCTCAGAATTCATTTTCCATCACTTTTTCAACCCTACGAAAAAAACGACTCTGCAATTCTGCGTACATATATTTTCCATCTCTCTGCTCATACTCCGAACACGACGTTCGACGATATTATTATTTCAGTGGTGCTACTGATATAATACGTTGAAGCATTTTACCTTTTGGACAATTACGCACGATCCTGTGAGCACTATCCAGGGCGTATTTTGTCTTACGGGGAAAAGAATTTATCCTTGACTCGGTTCGGTTTTGAATTTGCGCTTACGCCACTGCAGTATTTTCTAACAATCGCAAGACAAAATAGAATTTGATACTGCTATGTCGAACGAACAACAAAACTTTGATGTGATTGTTAACACCGGCGCCACTGATGATGTCACTGATGGTGTTAACAACACGAACCCTGGCTTAGCTGCGACTACTCCTACTCAAACAGTTTCAGGTGCGCCTGCTACTACCGTTACTGGACTAGGTGCGCCTACTCCTGCTAACACGAACACTTAGTATCGATCTGATGTTCAAATGACTGATGGTCCATTTGCCTTCACTGGATTTGGAATGCCCCCTACTAGTAACCAGTATGCTGGAATGTCAGCAAATGCTTCTGGGAGCCAGTATGTTGGGAATACGGTTAATATGTTTGCTGGATTGTACTTTGAAAATCCTTTTTTGGAAGGCCCTCAGAGCAATTCGTTTGTGGATAACTCCGGTGGAAATCCTTTCATTGGAGGAAACCAGTTTGTGAGCAACACTGGTGGTAACCCATACGTGGGTCCAATGTTTCAATCCTCTCAACCAGGGACTATGAGGCCCTTGCTGGCGCAGGCAGAAAAACCCGAGAAATTTTCGGGTGCAGATTTCAAGAGGTGGCAGAATAAGATGGAGTTCTACCTGACCACCTTGTCTGTGGTGAAGTACCTCAAGGAGGATTACCGAACATCCCTGATGATAATGCTGATCAGATAACGAGGATGTGTTATGACCTCTGGAAAAATGGGGATTACTTGTGTCGGAATTACATTCTGGGTGGACTGAGTGACGCTCTGTACAACGTCTACGTTCAACACAAGACTGCAAAAGAAATGTGGGCTTCTTTGGAGAAGAATTACAAGACAGAAGATACAGGAACGAAGAAGTATGTCGTTACTGCATTGTACGACTTCAAGATGGAAGACAACAAGCCCGTTGTCGACCAGGTTCAAAAGCTGCAGCTGATTTTCCATAACATTGCTGCAGAAGGCATGGAGCTGCATGAACAGTTTCAGGTGGCAACTGTGATTGAAAAACTGCCTTCATCCTGGAAGGATTTTAAATCTTACCTCAAACACAAGCGAAAGGAGATTAGCTTGGAGGATATGATTACTCGGCTTCGAATCGAAGAAGATAACCGGAAAATTGAAAGAAAGGTCTCGACTTCTACAATCGAGGCCAAGGCAAATTTGATGGAGAGGAAGGATCCACCAGATAAGAGAAAATGCCTCAACGACAAAGAAGTTAAGGGGAAGTCTGTTGCTCCTGCCACAAAGCAGAAAGTTGTTTTCTCGGGAAAATGCTACAATTGTGGCAAGCCCAACCATAGGGCAAGTGATTGCAAGCAGCCCAAGAAAGATGATAATGGGAAGGGCAAGAAAGACTCTGTGAATGTGGCTGAACGAGGGATCACGGAGGTTGATCTGTCTGCTGTGGTGACTGAAGCCAACTTGGTGGACAACAAGAAGGAATGGTTTGTGGACACTGGGGCCACTTGCCATGTCCTGCCGGAGAGAGGTTCCGCATTCTCCACCTATTCTCTGCCGAGGGAGAAAGTTGTATATGGGGGCAACGGCGCCTCGTCTGGAAGCGGCTAGTGTCGAACGGTTGTTGTGGCTGACCTCAGGGATGGAGCTAAACCTGAATGATGTGCTGCATGTCCCAGACATCCGGAAGAACTTGATTTCTGGCTCGTTGTTAGTTAGTCACAAGTTTAAGTTAGTGTTTGAGTCTGACAAAGTTGTATTGAGTAAGTTTGGTACCTTTCTCGGAAAGGGTTATCTCGAGAAAGGTTTATTCAAGATGTCAATTATGGTTGTAAGCCGTAAAGGCACAAACACTATTAATAATGAGAATGCTTCTACTTCTGTTTATATCGTTGAGTGTTCCTCTTTATGGCATTTTAGATTAGGACATGTTAATTTAAAAGTTATAAAGCGTTTAGTAAATTTGAATTTACTTAACATTGCAAACGTTGATACATCCAAAAGATGTGAGATATGTGTAGAAGCTAAAATGGCTAAATTACCATTTAAATCTGTTGAAAGGAACACAACCCCTCTAGAATTAATTCACACAGATGTATGTGATTTAAAATTTGTGCAAAGTAGAGGTGGAAAAAAGTATTTTATTACTTTTATTGATGATTGCACTAGATTCTGCTACGTTTATCTTTTACGAAGTAAAGATGAAGTAATTGAAGCATTTAAACGTTACAAAATTGAAGTAGAGAATCAATTGAACACTAGAATTAAAACAATTAAATGGCGATAGAAATGGAGAGTATGTGGCTTCGTTTGAACAACAGGTGTTGAGTCAGGCATCATACATCAAACGACAACCCCTTACTCACCTCAATCGAATGGTGTTATAGAAAGGAAAAACCGAACACTGAAAGAGATGATGAACGCTGTGTTAATCAGCTCAGGTTTGCCTCAGAACTTGTGGGGGGAAGCGATTATGTCAGCTAACCACATTTTAAATAAAATTCCACTTAAAAATATGGATGAAACTCCTTATGAGATGTGGGAAAAGCGCAAACCCTCTTACAAACACCTCAAAGTGTGGGGGTGTTTGGCTAAAGTTGAAGTGTCACTTCCTAAACAAGTGAGAATCGGACCTAAAACAGTCGACTGCATCTTTATAGGATACGCCCTCAACAGTAGTGCTTATCGATTCTTGATTCACAAATCAGAGATTCCCGATATGACAGAAGGCACTACAATAGAATCAAGGAATGTCGTATTCTTTGAAAATGTCTTCCCTTGTAGGGATAAAGAAGAAGTGAGTTCAAACAAACAAACACACGAAGAATCAGATGACACTGCAGGTCCTTCCACTCAAGAGAGTGAAGAGCCAAGACGTAGTAAGCGAGCTAGAATTGATAAGACCTATGGTCCAGACTTCATAACTTACGTGTTGGAAGACGAACCTCAGTCTACCAAAGAAGCTATGTCCAGACCAGATGCTCCGCTCTGGAAAGAAGCTATTAATAGCGAATATGATTCAATTCTGCAAAATCACACGTGGGAGTTGGTTGACCTCCCCAAAGGTTGCAAGACCTTAGGATGTAAGTGGATCCTTAAAAGAAAATATAAAGCAGATGGATCAGTTGAAAAGTATAAAGCCCGGTTGGTTGCAAAGGGTTTTAAACAAAAGAAAGGGTATGATTTCTTTGACACCTATTCACCTGTTACGAGGATTACATCCATTCGTGTACTTATCGCGATTGCTGCCATGCACAATCTCGAAATACATCAGATGGATGTAAAGACTGTGTTTCTTAATGGTGAGATAGATGCTGAAATTTACATGGATCAACCTGAGGGTTACATTACACTTGGAAACGAGAAAAAGGTGTGTAAACTCGTTCGATCACTGTATGGACTTAAACAAGCTCCAAAGCAGTGGCATTTAAAGTTTGACAACATCATGTTGTCAAATGGGTTTCGAATTAACGAATGTGATAAGTGTATTTATGTGAAGGAAACACCAAATGGTTTTGTTATCGTATTTTTATATGTCGATGACATGTTAATCATGGGAAACAATCACAATGTGATCGTGAATACGAAAAACATGTTAAATCGGAATTTTGACATGAAAGACATGGGATTAGCAGATGTGATTTTTGGAATCAAAATTGAGAGAACATCAAATGGAATCTCTTTGACACAATCTCATTACGTTGAGAGAGTGTTGAAGAAGTTCAATGCATTTGATGATCCACCTGCTAAAACACATCTGGAACACAATGTTCATCTGAAGAAGAACAGAGGAGAACCTGTGGCTCAGTTGGAATATGCAAGGGTCATTGGAAGAGTGATGTACATTACGAATTGCACACATCCTGATCTTGCATGTGCAGTAAACAAGCTGAGCAAGTACACAAGCAATCCAAGTCATGATCATTGGAAAGCTCTTAGAAAGATTTTAAGGTACTTAAAGTACACCCTTGACCTTGGGCTATATTACACGAGGTATGCAGCTGTACTTGAAGGGTACAGCGATGCTAATTAGATATCGGATACAAAAGACTCATTTTCCACTAGTGGATATGTGTTCACTATTGGAGGAGCTGCAGTATCGTGGAAATCCACAAAACAGACATGTATTGCCCGTTCCACAATGGAATCAGAATTCATCGCTTTAGATCAAGCTGGTGAAGAAACGAAATGGCTTCGTAATTTTCTGGAAGACATTCCCTGTTGGAACAAACCAGTACCATCGGTAATGGTACATTGTGACTGTCAAGCTGCTATATGTAGAGATTCGAACAATATGTATAACGGAAAGTCGAGACATATCCGTCGTCGACATAACTCTATTAGACATTTGATCTCAACGGGGGGGTTATAACCATTGACTATGTAAGGTCAAAGGATAACATAGCAGATCCGCTCACGAAGAGCATATGCCTAGATCAAATGAATAAACTGATAGAGGGAATGGGTCTGAAATCCACAAAGAAAAACTGAAATAGTGGAAACCCAACCATGATGATTGGATATCCCAAGAACTTGGTTCAAAAGGGAAAACGAAACTGTGAATGTTAGTTGTACAAAACTTGAAAATCATGACCATTCCTGACAGCACTAAGTCAAGTGTTGAGCACCTGTAAATGTGGTAAAGGTTAAGTTTTTTACTTTTAATGATTCTTAAAGGTCCAGTTGGGACTGAGTATAACGGGATACTCGAGAGGAGATCACCTATGTAAATGAGAAGTGAGGGCCGCTTCAACCAAACATTTATGAAACACAAAAGGGCGTTCATGGCCAAAATGGACAAAACTATGAGAACGAATCGGAGTCGAGACTGACTTGTGTGCACCGCCTGTAAGGTATACATGAAGGTGGATTAGTTCAAGGCACCATGTCCACTAAGCCGCCGTATACCCGACAGTGCTGGGCTACAGAAAGTTCAAAGCTCCAAGCTACTTATCCGGAAGCAACTAAGTCTCAAATGAGCGGAATGATGATCCTAAATCCGTATAGATGCAATTTTCAGTCATGCGGGGGATTGTGGAAATTTGGTTTTGAGAGTGTTCTAGTACTCAAGGTTGACCAAATTATTGAGGAATTAAAACGTTGACTTTTTGTAAATTAAACGTGACGAGATTGTTCTACTCGCGGAGTAGATGGTAGTTGTATATTTAATATCTTAAAACTAAATTTCGGTGAGTGAGAAATTAATTAAAGAAGATGAGACATTAATGCTATAGTGAGAGAGTAATTGGTGGGTGAGTGTTGACCAAGTGTAGTCTTCCCACTCATCCCACATTGGAAACAAGAAGAAAAGTTTCCTAGTATAAATAGAAGCTTATGGTCATGCTCTCCAAAATGGTGTATGGGGACCCTAACCATGAACCACACGCTCGCGCGCGCACCCGCCTTGCCCGGACCGGGCCGGGTCCGGGTTCGTGGTTCTTGGCAATTGGGCTTTGGGGCCCATCTATCTTTTTGGAGACCCAAAAACTCTAAATGGGCCAATTAATTTTTTAGACTAAATGAATTGGGTGGCCCATCCGGATTAGGGTCGGTTTGGACTAAATGAATTGGGTGGCCCATCCGAATTTGGGCTGGCCCAGGAGTCGTGACCTATCCGTGCGCGAAGTTAAGCTTATCCAGGATTCGAAATTTGAATTCGAGTCATAGGTTCAACGAACCTGGACGGTCTCAAGCGGTCAAAGCCGCCCCGCTGAATTCAAGCGGTCATAACTGACCACGAAGTTCGTGGGCTTCCCACGTTTTCCTCAACTCCCCTTCGGCCCCGTTTGGTTCGAGGGATTGATCGGGATAGACCATGATTAGGATTTTAATCCTAACTAATCTACCGTTTGGTTTGCGGGATGAGGGCCCATGATATACTTCAAGCCCGGGTAGAAAATGTACAAAATCCCTCCATGGAGGGATATGTCAATCCCATGTGAAAGGTGGGATAGAGCATATCCCAAATGCAATATTACAAATTATCCTTCTATTGTTTCAATAGATTCACAAGAATGAAGTGTGGTTGGTTCAATTTAATTTAAGGGTGTTTATGACATTTCAATAGGTATCTCATATAATCCCTCAATCTAATCTTACAATCCAAACGCATATCTTGATTCAACAAATCCAGTCAAATTAATCCAATCTTACTCAATCTCACTCAATCCTATCACACCTAATCAATCCAGTCCCATGAACCAAACACCCCCTTCAGAGTTCCACCCTCAGAATTCCTTTTCCGCCACTTTTTCAACCCTACGAAAAAAATGACTCTGCAATTCTGCGTACATATATTTTCCATCTCTCTGCTCATACTCCGAACACGTTCGAAGATAGTATTATTTCAGTGGTGCTACTGATATAATACGTTGAACCGTTTTACCTTTTGGGACAATTACGCACGATCCTGTGAGCACTATCCAGAGCGTATTTTGTCTTGCGGGGAAAATGATTTATCCTTGACTCGGTTCGGTTTTGTATTTGCGCTTATATTTTTTCGCCACTGCAGTATTTTCTAACATCAGGTATAGCAAACACTGTGCCAGTGAATACAACCCTGCAACAAATTTTATTTATACAGTATGAATGTGCTAAATCATCAACTGAAAAAGGATTTCTGAGGAAATTTGTAAATGAGTGATACATGCGTATCTCCAACTCTGGCTTGTTCGACAATATCATGACGTAGAATGACATCAAGTGATCTGGGAACTGAGCCTGAAGGTATTTCCATGGAGGTCTCCTGCATTCGGATCCTCTGCCAATCTGTAAAGAGTGGTAAGAACTCTGAGACCGTAATATAAACACAATTGAACGACGCATTTCTCATAAAGAGGTAACAGTTTACTTATTATGCTAATTGATTCTTCTTTTTTTTTATCAAGCAACTGATGACTCGAACCCACGACCAGGGACAAACCCAGGAATTTCAGTGAGGGGAGCCCAATTTATTACATAATGTAGTTAAATACACTTTTGAATTTTATATATTTTCGAGAATTATTTGGACTAAATATCTTTATATTAACAGAGTCGAATATATATATATATAAAATGTGAATTATACATATTTCTTTCTCTATTTCGCTATCCCTTTCTCACCTAAAGATCAACATTTTATTTATAGAGTGTTAATTTTTACAAATATTAATAATAGTGATGTACGGTGAAAATGATGCACATAATACTTTGTTTAAAGGAGACAAACACTCATATGAAATGGTTTTTTACGTAATATAGAGTACAACCTAACACAAATAACACCCATCCTTTCAAAATATTAAAACGTTAATACACAATTTATGTTCCGTCTTATTATAAGACCATCTCACGCAAGTGTGTCTTAATTATAATTATAAATATATCATATAAAAAGTTAAAATGAGGTCAGGGGGCAATTGAGTGTAGGTCTGTCCTTGCCCACGACTATTTGTGCTCTTACCGCTTAAGCTATTTGAATAGCAACACGTAGTCAATTAGCACATGGGGCTAGTACTAGAATAGTTACTTGCTCCTATTCAAATTTTTCTCATTTTGTTTTGCTTGGAGTTCTTGTATTTTTTTTAAATAAGATGTGCTGCTTCATCCAATAGCAAAATTGGACAGAGTACATTTACATACACAGTACAGCACATCCTCTAGCACCATAAGCAAGTTAATATTTCAGTAACTGTATCAGATAATGTGATTTGGATTTTAAACATGAGCTGAGCTTTATTGTTTATTCTGCCAATAAATTAGAAAATAATTGATTTTGACTCAACAACGGAACATGCTACTTAGAATTTAACAAGGGAATATATAAGCACCACAACAGAGAAAGAGATGAATCAACCTCTGTGAATTTGAATTGTTGCTCCACATCCCTAATGACAGTGCCGCAATCCAAGCACTTGAAAGTGCCCTGTAGAAGCTCGATACAAACCTCGCCGGTCCATGTGACCACGCCGCTCAATGCAACCAACTTCCCAATCTCTTCCGTTCCCAATTCTCTCAATTGTTTAACCAAAGGAAGATTATAGAAAGCAACGTTGATGTCCTTTTTCGGATTGACTTCGGCGAGGAATTCCGGATCTACCTCCATAATGAATCGCTTACACGCACCCCTCAGATTCGGCTCCAATCGGAAAAATTCATCAGAAATCGCAATATGAAGAACATCGTTAAAGCGTATAACGGGTGAGAAATCGACGAGCATGGTAGTTGACTCGTTCTCACTCTCACTCATCGCCTCCACCTCCGCCTCGTAGTAGGGCTTGTGGCCATCCAAAGGACTTGAGAAACTTTAGAAATAGGTTCTCCAGTTGCTGGGGTTTCTCTTCCACACACTCCTCCATTCTCGTCGTTTCAGTTTCAGAGCTTTGATTCAACAAATTCTGTCCATTTTTTGGAACTTATATTTGGGGGAATCTGACGTTGATTTCGGGAGAGATTCGAGAAATCTGTGTGAGAAATAGAATTGTTTCTAGGGAAATCTCAACATATTCCCGCCAAAAGTCACACCGCGCCTTCTCCAGCTATCAGTTCGCGTTTTTATTAAACATACGAGTCTTTATGTGGATACATAATTAAAGAGATAATATCATTTTTAGTCCTGTAAGTTTGGATAATTCAATTTTTAGTCCTGTAACTTTTTACTTTTTCAATTTTAGTCCTGAATGTATCAATTGCAGTCCTTTTTTGTCGGAAATTTTAAAATTTAGCCGGAATCTCGCCGGAATAAGCATGTGCACTTCACATGACACTTCAAAATTGTTCCTTTTTTTTATTACATGATAGTCCACCTGTGTAGGTCGCCGAAAATTTTAAAAATCTCTATTTTGAAGTGTCATGTGAAGTGCACATGCTTATTCCAGCAAGATTCTGGCAAAATTTTAAAATTTCCGACCAAAAAGGACTGAAATTGATACATTCAGGACTAAAATTGAAAAAGTAAAAAATTACAGGATTAAAAATGGAATCGTCCAAACTTACAGGACTAAAAATGATATTATCTCCATAATTAAACAATAGATTAGTTATTAGTTCAAACTTAAAAGTGTGAAACAAAAATATTTCATGTCAATAACATATTAAAAATGATAAAAATTTGTGTGAACTCTATTTTTTTTTTAATAGCAATGTTATGTATAAAAATTATGACTATCATGCATAAAAAATATCCTTATTATACACAACAAATATTATTGCTTGAAAAATAAAATATTCTCTTAATAATATTTTTTGTGTATAACAGTGATAATTTTTATACATAATAATAACAATGTTTATGTATAAATCTGATTTATAGAAGCGTTACTCATTAAAAATATAACTTGGATAAAAATAAAAAACATATTAAAAGTACTATTTGGAAAATCAGTTCATTTGTTGTGTTTTATTCTATAGAATTTAAAAACACCACCTTAAACCAACTTCTTAAGTTTAACTTTCTATTTTATATGGTCTTTTGTAGATATAACACTTAAAAATGTATTTTATACAGTTAACTCGATAATATTTATATAGACATTAGTGCAGAACCCGCGTAATACGCAGGATTGAAGATAATATTTATGTTACTATTTTTAAGTATGTTGTAAGTCATATTTCGTGGAAAATATGATGTGGCGATGTATGTTACGACTTAACAAACAAAATAATGATGTGTCAAACACTGTGTGTGTGTGTGACGAGCACAACTGTATGTAGGATGACAACAAGAGGATTTGATGACCCAGTTCGTCAAAGTTGACTACGTCTGGGGGCGTACCAAGCCAGGATTATATTATTATGGTTTAGGGAGTGTGTCGATCACAATATGTTAGTGACGAATGGTTATGTGATAGGGAGAATTGATACAAGAGTCATCTATGGAAAATTTCTGAACCTTTTTCTTGTTCTTTGAGGGTCTATTTATAGTACTTGGATGAGTTGGTGGTGTCCTGGCTTGAGCTGGTGGTGTCATGGCTAGCATGAGCTGGCGATTTCTTAACATGCAAAAATCTATGTGGTGTTGCCACGTTTCCTGTTCGTGCTTCTTTGGTTGACATTTGTCTTTACTTGCTTAAGAAGTATCCGACTTGTCATCCAGGTGGTGATGGTGGCGTCGTGGGTAACCCGATTCTTGTGCTCGCCTAGTGGTTATTCGCACACATGAGACTCGGCCCTTGTGGTCTTTCATTGGGCGTGGCCGCAAACCAAACGCCACGGTCTTGATTCTGTGCTCGCCCTAGGGGGCGAGCACACTCTTCTGCTCTCCACTCTTCCAGACCTTTGTTAACCATGTACGCGTACTTGCTCCCCGATAGGTCGATTTGCTTGTCTGGAAAACGTTGTTGTAAACCAAGTACTTTAGTTCTTGCTGTTTGCTCGCCTTAAGAGGCGAGCATGTCTTCCCTTCCCTGTTCGTTTGGGCTTCGTCTTTTCTTCTCTGTTCATCTGGTTTTCTGCTCGACCATTACCCATGTTCGCCTGTCTTGGTGAATGGTCACTGGGTTGCTGGGAGAGCATAATTTTTGCAATGTAATGGCCTCAAGGGCGCCAAAGACCTTCTAGTCGCCCTTAGTGTGGTCGGCCATCCTCGATTTGGTGTGACCCGTGCTCGCCCCACTGTGCTCGCCCGGACCGGTGTGGCCCGTGCTCATCCACATTGCAGGCTCGTCGAACCGGGCGTGGCTCGTGCTCATCCACTTGTGCCTCGTCCGAATCGGGTGTGACCCGTGCTTTCGCTTCACTTCAGGCTCATCCCGGACGGTGTGCCCGTTCTCGTCCGGCGAGGTGTGGCCCGTGCTCGTCCACTTGTGCTTGTCTGGACTAGTGTGGCATGTGCTCATCCATCCGCTCGCCCTCGCATCGGGTGTGGACCGCCTCGCCCACTTGTGCCTCGTTCAGACTGGTGTGCCCTGCGTGCTCGTCCGAATCAACCGGGTGTGGTCCGTGCTCATCCACTTGTGCTCGTCTCGACTGTGTGACCCGTGTTCGCCCACTTGTGCTCGCCCGACCGGGTGGGCTTGTGCTCGCCCACATGCGTTTCGCCCTGCATCGGGTGTGCCCCGCATTGCGTCCAACCGGGTGTGACCCGTGCTCATCCACTCGTGCTCATCCGAACTTGTGTGGCTCGTGCTCATCCACTGCAGCTCGCCCGAATCGGGTGGCCAGGTTTCGCCCACTTGTGGCTCGTCCGAACCGGTGTGCCCCGCGCTTGCTTGTTCGAACCGTGTGGCCCGTGCTTCGCCCACTTGTGCTCGGCTCGACCGGGTGTGGCCCGTGTTTCATCCACCTATGCTCGCCCCGGACCGGGCGTGGCCCGTGGCTCGCCCACTTGTGCTCGTTCGGAGTGGTGTGGCCCGTGTTCATCCACTTGTTCATTTGGTGGACACGCTGCAGGTGGTCTTTGACCTGTAGAATGTTCTAATAACACACCCCCAAGGTCGGGCTTTGGCTTTGCTCAGAGTTCGACCTTGATTCATGTCTTGATAATATTTCATCCTTCACTGTATCTGCGGTCAAAATGTTTGCCCGTGAACCTTCTCGGATGTCCTATAAGGTCTTGATAGTTCAGAATGAGCCTTCGGGTTGAGGATCTTTTCTATGATAGTCATTGATTTTTTATGTGCTCGTACTCTGAGGTAGCAAGCCCCCTTGTACGAGTCTTTTCTGTGCTCGTCGATGACCAATTATGGTGAGCACGTGGCAACGCCAATGAAGGCGGGAAGTCTCATCACCGAGAAGGCGGAGAATACTTCGCTAAATCGGTGGAATGAACATCCCCGAGGTAACGGGGAGCCAACGCCGAGAAGGCGGGTTGGTCGACGCCAATGAAGGCGGACAAAGTCATCGGCGAAAAGGTGGAAAATACTTCACTAAACCGGCAGAATGGACATCGTCGAGGTAGCGGGGAGCCCAAGCCGAGAAGGCGGGCTGGTCGACGCCAATGAAGGCAGACAATGGGGGCAAGCATGCTAGCAACCCCCCGCTTGGTCGGTCTCAGAGGAGCAACCCCCTTGTGTCGGCTAGAAAAGTGACTATAAAGCAAGTAGTGTTGAGAGCTTACTTGATGGTGGTCGTGTTCGTCCGAACAGGGGAGGTCTGTGCTCGTCCGAACCGATATGGCCCATGCTCATCCGAACTGGGGAGGTCTGTGCTCATCCAAACCGACGTGGCCCATGCTCGTCCGAACTGGGGAGGTCCGTGTTCGTCCAAACTAGTGTGAGTCATTGGTCACCATCTCCCATCTACCGATCTCCAGGAAATCAGCCTTGATTTCTTGTTCTTGTCAAAGGGAGTCGAGATGGTCGACCCCCCATCTGATGACAAGGACACGGACGTGGGCGAGCATGGGGGTGATACGACAGCTGGAGGCGAGCAGAGCGCTTAGGGTGTCGGCGAGCAGAGGGCTCCGGTTGGTGGCGATCAGAGTGCACCGAATGATGGCGAACGTAAGATGGAGGATGGTGGTGAGTAGAGGGCCCAGAATGGCGACGAGCAGGGAGTTCTGGATGGCGGCGAACAGGGCAGTCAGGATAGGATGGGACCGCTCAGCTTTTTGCTTCCTCCGACTCCGGATAACGAGCCCTTTCCTTAGACTTTTTCTTTGTAAACTCTGTGTTTGACTAGGATAGCCTTTTTGGCTTGGCTGGGATGGTCATTGTGAAGTTTCGACCCAAAGAAAAAGACAACCAAGAGCTGAGTGTTCATCTGCACCAGGCCAAAGAAGAGAACACCAACCTTGGTGTTAAGATGTCGAAGATGTTCACAGAAGATTATCATCAGGAGATGATCAACTTCTCCTATGTCTGTGCTTTCGTGGATGCCGTGCGCAAAGCTCGTCATGTCTTTCCAGTCGACCAGCTCGAGCCATTTAAAACCGATCTGAAAGAATGGTTGGTCGACTATCCTCCGGTCCCTGGTCGCGATCTCCCTTTTGCCGACCTTCAGGACATTGGTATGGACTTCTCATTTTTACCAGAAGGAGTTCTGGTAGTTGATCCTCCTGAGGATGAGGCGTTCAAGGAGCCGGTGGATAGCGACCACAACATGAGCGAGCAGGTTGGAAACAAAGTTCAAAGTGTCGAGCATACTGCTCGGGAAAGTGGCAAGCATAATGCTCAGGGTGGCGAACGTGGTACTCATGGTGGTGAGCAAGGCATTCAAGGATAGAAAGCTCTTCTTACTACTCCTCCTCTGGTGACTTCAAAGTTTTTAAGTTTTTTCTGGTTTGTAGTTTGAAGTTTCTTTGTGTTAGGCTAGGATTACCTTGTTTCTGTTTGGTCGGAATGGCCTTTTTGATGTTTGACTCCTAGCGGGTCTTCTTGTATATTTGGCCGTTAGCGCCTGTTTTTCCTTATAAGAACTGAACCTTATGATGTGTCTGTGTTTGACTTGACTTCGTTTTATGATTGTCTTACGTTGGTGCAATCATGATGGTTGGCTTATTTAGGTGCAACCCATTCTCGTTCGCGATCGGCTTACGTAAATGGCGATCACTTCTGCTATGGTCGTCTTATTTATGGTGCGACATATGTACTCAATGCATGCTTTGTTGCGAGCATGGTAAGCACACGTTCTTTCGCCAAGCAAACACGAACTCTGCTATGTCCGATTCTTGTTGGATTCTGGTTGTCTTATTGCGATGCGACCCAATTGGGCATGGCCAAACAAACTAGATAAATGAATAAACACCACGCATGATGTTTTTAAATTTTGAGGCTCTTATCCATACTTGTTAAAACTTCTTTTTTGTAGACAAGACTTACTTATAATTTTACACTCGTGTAATAACCTTATTGATGCCTTGATGTCTTTGCCTTTTGTCGGGCGAATAGAGGTTTTCTGGTCATGTGTTCGACACCCCTTGCTCGGCTTTTGTGGTCGGCCTGCTCATCTTGGGCAAGTAGAGGTTTTCTGGTCATGTGCTTGCGACCGAGCGAACACAGGCTTGTGCTCGACCTTGGTTTTTCTGTTGCGCTCGCCACTACTGATAATATTTTTTCAAATTTGACGCATTCCATGAATAGGAAAGCGGAGTTTCATCCAACTCTTCCAAATCGTATGCTCCATTTAGCAAGCGCTCCGATACTCGGTACGGCCTTCCCATGCTCGGCCGAACACACCACCCGGTACCCCCGTTGCTCGCCTGAGGACGAGCTCACCGATTTTGAACCTGCGGATTCGAACTTTGGAGTTGTAGAATTTTTCTGACCTTTGCTTATACATGGCATTCTTGAGGTCGACCTCGTATATTTTTTCCTCCAACAGGTCTGTGCTAAGGGTGAGCTCCTGGTCATTGGTATGTTTGCCAAAACATATAGTTCGGTGGCTAACGATTTTGACTTTTGCCAGAATAACCGCTTCCGTACCAAAAGTTAAGGCGAATGGAGTCTCACCCGTGGATGTTCTGAAAGTGGTGCGGTATGCCCACAAAGTTTCGGGTAGTTCCTCGGCCCATCCCCCCTTAGAATCACCAAGTTTAGCCTTGAGGGTATGCTTGATAATTTTATTGACCGCTTCAACTTGTCCGTTCGACTGGGGATAGTATGGAGTGGAATAGTATTTTTTGATTCCCCAACGAGCACAATTCTGGCGGAACTCACTCCCATCAAATTGCTTGCCATTGTCCGTCACTAGCGATTGGGGTAGCCCGAAGCGACATATGATGTTTTTCCAGACAAAATTCCACATTTTTTGTTTCGTGGCTTTCACAATGGCTTCAGCTTCTGCCCATTTTGTATAGTAATCGACAGCGACCACAACAAATCTTACCCCCGAAGTGCCAGTGGGGAAAGGGCCGATCAAGTTGATCCCTCACTTGGAAAATGGCCATGGGTCAGAAACGGAGACAAGTTCTTTCTCACGTGGATCGTGAATAAAATGGGCATATACCGACAATCATGACACGCCACGAAAGCATAGATGAAATAATCCTTTTAAGTGTGGGCCAATAATACCCTTGTCTAATCACCTTGTAGGCTAGAGCATGTCCGCCTGTATGATTCCCACACACCCCGGAGTGAATTTTCATGATAATTGTATGGTCTTCTTCCGGCGTTACACATTTGAACAACGGAAGAGAAAAACTTCGCTTATACAAGTGCCCGTCCAAAATGGTGTAGCGAAAGACTTTGCAAGTTTAGGCTAACAACCCGTGCTTTGGTCTCCTGAGGACCCCCTTGTAAATAGCTTAAAAATCGGGTCATCCATGTCTCTTGTTCGACCTCCATCCGGGCGATCACAAACTCGGGATGGATGGCGAAATGCGAGCATGACGATCACAACATCTGTTAAATTAGATACATCTTTTGCGGTAGCCAATCTAGCTAAAGCGTGAGCAAATGAATTCTCCATCATGGGGAGCTGTTTGATATATACCTGCTCAAATTGCTCGAACAATTATTTGGTCAGTAATTGTATTGAGCCATCTGCTCGCCCCGAGCCTCATATTCGCCTAGAACCCGATAGGGCGATTAGTCGAATCATTTGTCGTCGTCGGTTTCGAACACCCATTGCCATAGCCATGTGTAATCCGCTTATCAGATCTTCATACTCGGCCTCATTGTTGGTGGCCGAGAAGTCAAAACGAATTGCAGTTGAGAAAGTTTGCCGAGTTGACCGATGAGCACCACCCCCGCCCGAAATGCCCGTCGACAAACCATAGATGTACATGTGCCATGGTCGGGTCGATTTTTTTTTGGGGTAGTTGTGGGTATGTTAATTCGACCATAAAATCGGACATGGCTTGACCTTTTGATCGTCGTTCGAGGAACGTATGTGATCTTGGCGCCTAGCTCCTGACCAGCTTTAGTAACCTCCCGCCATATCCGTGATCTCGCGAACTTGGCGTAGCGGGAAAGTGGTAAGAACTTCGACGGAGTGGTCGAAGAAATAAGGCCGTAGTTTGCGAGCACTCATAACAAGAGCGTATGCTCTCGAGAGGGGGTAGCGGTTCAAAGATTTTTCAATACTTGGTGACATAATACACAGTAAATGGGTCGTTCCCTTTCGCCTCGACGAAAGCACAACACTGATCGCGTGCTCGGAGGCGGCCAGGTACAAATATAGTTGCTCGCCCGGTATGGGTTTGGACAAAATCTGAGTGTCTGCCAGGTACAATTTTAAAGACCCGAAGGCACTTTGAAAATGGTTTGTCCATTGAAACTGTCCTTTCTTTAAAGCATCAAAGAAAGGCTTACACTTATCTCCAGTCCGTGATATGGATCGGTTCAGAGAAGCCAGACATCCCGTCAGTTTTTGAACTTGCTTCACATTTATGGGAGCTTGCATGTCGAGCATAGCTTGAATCTTTGATGGATTCGCCTCGATTCCCCGTTGGCTGACCATATGTCCGAGGAATTTTCCCGAATGAACCCCGAAGCTGCATTTCTTCGGGTTTAGCTTCATATTATATGCCCGGAGGATATCAAACGTCTGTGTTAGGTGGGCAAGGTGGTCTTCTTTGTGCTCACTTTTGACCACAATGTCATCGATGTACACCTCGACCGTCCGCCCTATGTGTTCGTCGAACATCTTGTTCACCAGCCTTTGATATGTTGCTCCGGCATTCTTTAACCCGAAAAGCATGCGCTTCCAACAGTACATGTTTTTCCCGTTGCAGAATGAGGTGTTTTCCTGATCGTCAGGATGCATAGGGATTTTATGGTACCCGACAAAGGCATCCATGAACGTCATAAGCTCATGCCCCGCAGTGCTGTCGACCAGATAATCGATGTGTGGTACGGGAAAATTGTCTTTGGGGCATGCCTTGTTTAAATTGGTGAAGTCTATGCATAACCTCCATGTTCCGTTTGGTTTTCGGACGAGCACAGGGTTTGCTAGCCATTTTGGGCATTTGACTTCCCGGATGAGTTTATTGTCGAGCAGCTTTTTAACTTCGGCATCTAAAGCTGCATACTTCTCCGGACCGAACTTTCTTCGTTTCTGAATTATTGGGATTTGTGTTGGGTTGATATTGAGGTGGTGGCATGCATGCTTAGGATCGATGCCGACCATGTCCTCATGTGACCAAGCGAACACATCCAAATTTGTTCGGAGATACGAGATCATTTCGGTCTGGAGCGATTCCGGGAGTTCTGAGCCGATAAAAATCTCCAAGTCTGGCATGGCCGGGTCGGCCATGATGGACTCTAGCTGCTCAACAGGTGTTGCTCGTCTTTTCTTTTGTTTCCTCCGGGGATCTATGTTTGACCCCCGGTGCTCATCTTCAACCTCCATAGGGTCGAAACCTATGCGAGGTTCTAAGTCCGGTAACTTACGATCAGATTGTCCATTTGGTAGATCTATACCCATGGGATCTGGGACCTGACTGGTCGCCCCAGGTTCTGTGCTCACCCAAGGAGTTATGTTTGCTCGAAACGGTGTGTTCGCCCGTTGGCTTGAATCTCTGACTTCCCATATTGGTTCTACCATGCTGACAGTATTTTGTCTTTCTGGTACGCACGATAGTAAGCAATCTCGAGCTTTTTTCTGATCGCCCTTTATGCTGCCCATTCCTTCATGAGTAGGAAATTTAAGACAATAGTAGTAAGTCGAACAAGCTACCTTAAATTCCTGGATGAATGGGCGACTTAAGAACCCGTTATAGGTAGATGGAGCATCGACGATTACAAAGTCTAAAGATTCTAGTTCGTTCGATCCCGGATTTAAAGTCGACTCTAGCTCGACTCCTAACCCGACGTAACCATAGGCCAAAGTTATAGATTCCCCGAAACCCATGATGGTGTGATCACATGGTTCTATATACACACTTAGATCCCCAACTTGCTTCTCCATTTGGTGCAGAGTGTTAACGAACGTAATCGTTCGCGATATGCTCCGTGTCGACCAGAGGCGATACGATGCACCTTCAAACCGAGAAGACGAGCGTTGATGGTTAGAGAGTCATTGTGGGGGGTGATTATGCCGTCAAGATCATCTTCCGAGAACATAATTTGGTGAGAGGGTGGCTTGCTAGCTGATGTGCTCGCCACATTCACCTAATGGATGTCCTACATGGCGCGCATTTCCATCTTCTTGCGTCTGTTTGATAGGGAAGGCACTCGATAAAGAACCCCACAGGCCGTGGGTTCAGACGGATCATGTTAATTTCTTTCCTCCCTACCTTTGTTCGTGGTTGGGGCCCCTTTTTCTAGAAGTCCAAATTTGTCGGCGGAATTCTCCCCGATCATTGTATCGGACACCTCTTCCGCCTTACGTTTTCTCTTCTGATCGCCTGACCTCTCGCGCCGGGTTTCTCTGTTCGCCGGCTTCTTTATATATTGGGTAAGGCGATTTTCCTCATACAACTTCCAGAGCTATCGCATGAGGTCGCGACACTCGTCTGTATTGTGCCCGATAAAATCATGGAACAAGCAGAACTTGGAAGGATTTAGATGAGTTTTATCCCTGAGAATGCGCCGGGGTTTTTCCAACATGTCTCGATCCTTGATCTGGTTATATACTGTCTCGGACGAGACCCCGAGAATACTCTGTTGCGCATTTGCTTCGGCCCCTGCTTCAAATGGTTTGAAGGATCCTGGGGGTTTGTACCCCCCTTCGTCTGCTGGTTTCTTTCCAGCGATCACCTTCCTGGTCGCCACCTCTTGGCTTGCTTCATGCGATCGGGCGAAAGGTGTCTTGCATCGTTATAATCTTGGCCGCTGTTTCATGAATTTGATATGTGTTTGGCCATTCTTGATGCATGGCCTTCCACATGTCTGTATTTAGGGTCAAACCTCTGACCACCGTGAGGATCTTGGCATCCTCTTCGACGGGAGCCCCATCATACAGACATTTATCGAACCTTTCCACGTACGCCCGATCTGACTCTCCCTTGAGTTGGGAAAAATGTGTTAACCGTTGCTTCGGGGTCTAGCGAGCACACATAGATGAGAAATGGGACAGGAATTTCTGTCCCAACTGGGCGAAGGATGTGATGGACGCGGCGGGCAGAGTAGAAAACCACCTATGTGCTCGATCGCCCAAAGTCATGGGGAATGATCGGGCATCTGCGTTCGTCGGTGGCGCCATGGCGATCATAAAATCCAGTATTTGCCGAGGTGAACATGTGGGTCGACTTCGGCGCCGAACATAAATCGGTGGCCTCCGTTCTTTACCACTTTTTCTTGTACTTCGCCATGATCGCCGATGTTGAGTGGCGAAGCACGGCATCGTGCCCCGTGAGGAGTCCTTTTTGCGGCCAGTCGACCAGAAACTCGATTAGCACTTTGCATTTCTCGCAAATTTCATGGAACCGACAGACTTGGATCGGGGTTGTGTCCATCATGAGGACGCGGGGTCGCCTCATGATAAGGCGAGTCCCCTTCCGCGTCCGTCCCCGGACTACCCAATCGATGATGGATAGACAATTTAGTTCCAGCCGATTTCTCCGATTCTTGCCGCCTTTCATGGTATGGACGATCATGAGGAGTTGAAAGGCCCGGCATGTTCGCTTGTTGTTCCTTCCTGGGATACTGACGCCTATGATCGCAGATTCGGTCTTTAACAGAGAGCCTCAAATGTCCAAATGCCGATTGTCTGGACCCTTGAGGCTGCTCGTCGTCTGACATATCATCAGCCTTTTTGTTGGCTTCGCTTCCACAAGTAGACTTTCATCTTAACTTACTCGTTATCAAGTGTGCGGCGTCGATCATCATCATCTTGAACTTTCAACTTGCTAGCGACTCGCCCGCCCTCTCTTTCGGTGCTTTCGCGGCAAGAAAGTGATGGCCTTTGTAGTGGCCGTCGGATCGTTGGCGATATCTTCAAGATTGATGGTTTACACGGTCTGATTTTCGTGAGGCTGATGTTGAGCCTCTTTTTGAGCGTGAGGTCGGCTCTGTCCCGACCTCTCCATCTGAGTATTCCTAGATTGAGGCATTATATTTCTTTTTTCTGCCTCGGTTTTTTAGGATTGTGTTTGGGCTGGTTTTTGGTATCCTCCTTCTAGTGCCAATTGTTGTAAGTCGTATTTCGTGGAAAATATGATGTGGCGATGTATGTTACGACTTAACAAACAAAATAATGATGTGTCAAACACTGTGTGTGTGTGTGACGAGCACAACTGTATGTAGAATGACAACAAGAGGATTTGATGACCCAGTTCGTCAATGTTGACTACGTCTGGGGGCGTACCAAGCCAGGATTATATTATTATGGTTTAGGGAGTGTGTCGATCACAATATGTTAGTGACGAGCACAATGGTTATGTGATAGGGAGAATTGATACAAGAGTTATCTATGGAAAATTTCTGAACCTTTTTCTTGTTCTTTGAGGGTCTATTTATAGTGTTTGGATGAGTTGGTGGTGTCCTGGCTTGAGCTGGTGGTGTCATGGCTAGCACGAGCTGGCTATTTCTTAACATGCACGAATCTATATGGTGTTGCCACGTTTCCTGTTCGTGCTTCTTTGGTTGACATTTGTCTTTACTTGCTTAGGAAGTATCCGACTTGTCATCCAGGTGGTGATGGTGGCGTAGTGGGTAACCCAATTCTTGTGCTCGCCTGGTGGTTATTCGCACTCATGAGACTCGGCCCTTGTGGTCGTTCATTGGGCGTGGCCGCAAAACCAAACGCCACAGTCTTGATTTCAGGTGCTTTCGCCCTAGGGGGGCAGCATTCTTCTTCTCCTCCACTTTCCGGACCTTTGTTAACCATGTACGCTGCGTGCTCGCTCTCCCCGATAGGTCGATTTCCTGTCCGGAAAACGTGTTGTAAACCAAGTGCTTTAGTTCTTGTTGTTTGCTCGCCTTCAGAGGCGAGCATGTCTTCCCTTCCCTGTTCGTTTGGGCTTCGTCTTTTCTTCTCTATTCGTCTGGTTTTCTGCTCGACCATTACCCGTGTTCGCCTGTCTTGGTGAATGGTCACCGGGTGTAGGAGAGCATAATTTTTAAGATGTAATGGCCTCAGCGCCAAAGACCCTCCGGTCGCCCTTAGTGTGGTCGCGCTGTCCGGACCGTGTGACCCGTGCTCGCTCAATTGCTCGCTTCGCCCGGACCGGGTGTGGCCCGCTCATCCACCACCTCGCTCGTCCCGGAATCGGGTCTGGCCCGTGCTCATCCACTTATGCCTCCGCCCGGTCTGTGACCCGTGGCCGCCACTTGTGCTCGGCCCCGACCGTCGTGTGCCCCCGCACAGCCCAAAACCGCGTAATACCTGCGGCTCACCGGGACCGGGTGTGGCTCGTGTTTTACGCATCAGCGCCCATGCTCTCCACTTCAGGCTCTCATCCTGACCGCGCCTCGCTCGCCCCGGACCGTGTGGGTCCGTGCTCGCCCTCCACTGTGCTCGCTCGATCGGTGGCTCCGTGCTCGGCCCACTTCTGCGCCGCCTGGACCGGGAAGCGGGCTCGTGGCCGGCCCCAGGACCGGGTGTGTGCCCCGTGCTCGCCCCGGAACAGCGCCTGCAGATTATCCACCTGGTAAGTCAGTCTCAACTCCTGTGTGACCCAAGCTCGCCCACCTCTGCTCGCCCAATCAGTGGCCCGTGGCTCGCCCACTTGTGCTTTCGTCCCGGACCGTGTGTGCCCGTGCTTCGTCCGAATCCCCTGGTGTGGCCTGTGCTTTCGCCCACTTGTGCTCGCTGATGGTGTGGCCCGTGCTCGTCCACCTGTGCTCGTCCGGACTGGTGTGGCTCGTGCTCGTCCACTTGTGCTCGTCCGGACTGGTGTGGCCCGTGTTCATCCACCTGTTCATTTGGTGGACACGTGGCAGGTGGTCTTTGACCGGTAGCTGATCGGTTACAACAAAGTAATAGTAAATAAACTCTTAATTTTAGGATATGAAATAACTACAAATTATAAAATTTTGAACACTTGCTTATAAACAACATTGCACATGTTAATCATCAAAAGAAAGTATTTTGAATCGTCGTTTGTTCTTGACGGTAGAGATAGAATTGACCAAACTGGATTGTGACTTCTGTAAAATAATTTGAGTTGGTATAAATCTAAATACAGGATAAAGAAAATAAAATTAACAAATCGAAATATGTTTAAGGAAATCCTTGAGAAGCAGAGTTACATTCGACTAATGAAGTTGTCAACTAATGAACTGATACAATTGAAAAATAAATGCTTGCAAGTTGCAACTTGCAACCCACTATGACCAATAAGACTAATGTAGTTTTTAAACTATTGTACTTGCTAATCAAGTAGACCAACTAAAAACTGTTAAATTTATGGAGATGAGATCGTGATGGAGATCTTACTTTATTATAATTACGATTTGATTAGGAAATTAGTTATTAATATAATTAATTTAATTTATTAACATTTATTATATTACCGTAATTAGTGTTAGAGTTTTTCTATTTAAGAGTCAGTCATGTAATCTTTTCATTCAGTTGAGTTAAGTTGAATATGAATTAAAATCATTCGAGAGAGTTTCTCGTGTTTTTCCTCTTTGCCGATATTCCTATGGGAATCAACGGAGATTGAGAAGGTTGTTATTGTTTTGTTCACGCTTCTCCCTGCATCAGTTGGTATCACGTCTTCCGTGCTGCATCAGTTGGTATCCAGAGACTATGTTTCGATTGGCTTGATGGCTCCGAAACGCCAGCCCGCTAGATGGCTGCTATGCAACAACAGATCGACGCCCTAACTCAACCGGAATTTATTCCCCCACCACCGCTCCCTGTTTCTCCTGTGTCAACTCCGAACACTGGCAGACTTCGAACACCACCGCGCTGCACACAACTGCTGCTGCTCATGGAGAAGAGGGCTGGGATCGTGGTGCCCTAAGCCAATTTGGACTTCTCCCACAATTTTGTGCAAGTGAACCGATTGGACTTGAGTCTCTTAATGATATTGGGCCTTTGACTTTTGTTAATAAGTTTCGGCCGTTCTCTGCTACTGAAGAAGACAATGAACCATTTCTTGCTAATACACAAAGTGAGCCTATGCATAACGTTAAAAAAATTGTTGAGAATGGGCCAGCAGAAATATTTGAGGATTTAGAGGGTAATGGGCCATTTATATTTTCGAATGGCCTGAATAATTTTTGTGAGTCTCAATTATATGATGGGCCACCTATTTATGATGAATAGCAGCCCGACAGTGATCACGTGCTTCCCATTTACGACACCGAGCACGATGAAGATTTTTGTCCAATTTATGATACAAATTCTGATGGGGTTTTTTCAAGTTATGAGACGAAGAACGACGGTATCTTGATTCCGGAGCATCCATATCCTGATCCATCAGTCGATTTTGCCTCGAAAAATAATTATTATTTTTATATTCATCGTGATAATTATTTTTTCGACACCTTCCTGAAGCCTCCATTTGTTTATCGCCTAAAAGTTATGGGACACATCCGGACAGCTGACACTTTTGAACTCCCCTACTTGATGACTTTCTATTATCCCTCTGGAGATGAGATCGATGCCGATTCGAGGACGAATCATTTCAAAGAGGGAGAGAATGATGGAGATGGGATCGCGATGAAGATCTTACTTTATTATAATTACGATTTGATTAGAAAATTAGTTATTAATGTAATTAATTTAATTTATTAGCATTTATTATAGTACCGTAATTAGTGTTAGAGTTTTTCCATTTAAGAGTCAGTCTTGTAACTTTTTCATTCAGTTGAGTTAAGTTGAATATGAATTAAAATAATTCGAGAGAGTTTCTCGTGTTTTTCCTCTTTGCCGGTATTCCTATGGGAATCAACGGAGATTGAGAAGGTTGTTATTGTTTTGTTCACGTTTTTCCCTGCATCATAAATTCTTGGAGGAGAAACACAGGCAATTGCGGAACATACATTCACATATGTGCCTTTTGTTATTGTTTTTTTATTTTTTTTTATCGGACAAATGGTGACTGGAACCCATAATCTTACGGCATAGATAGTGTGCTCTAATCACTTGAGTTATTCCACTTCGTTATTAAGAAAAATCGTTACAATAAGGAAATGGCAATGAATCAAACATTAGCGTATATGTCATATAGACATGTTTAAATTAAAATACTCATCTGGTACACTTAAATATCTCGTATTCTTTTCACCTTCTTCGGGCACCAAGAAGTATCTGCATGAACGTGGCCAGCAATGCCGGAAAAAAATAAGTCTCTGAACATTATTGTTATTTTTGCTATAGGAGATGCAACAATATATTTATGGAGTTAAACAATAGTTACAATAAAAGTTAGGAGCGTTTTGCTGCAAACTGTTCAATTTTCATGATGGTCAAATGAATCACATTTATTCGATTAAGGCAAGATTTTGTATTTTTACTTATTTTGAAAGTTTAAGCTATACTAATATGATTTGTCCAAATTTATGCATTTGTATGCTGTATAATATTATATTTATGAGAGAATAGGGTTACTGAAAATTTCATTTCACTGACATTTTGATGCTTTATTTACCTAAGTAGTAATTTAGAAGAGATAAGTTGTTGAAGATGTGCATCTAATTTCAGTGGCATCTAATGTAGGAAAACATTGTTCTTGAAAATTTTGAGAAAATATTATTGACTATTGATTAGAGAATAACAGCTCATCACACTGCATTCCAATTTTCACGCGAGTTTTCCTCTAACGGCTAGTTAATTGCTTTGACCATAATCTTTTTTATTGTAAATTATTCCTTATTCTTTGTACAATAGTTTCCTTCTGAATAGCTTGTAGAGCTGTATATATATGTATCTATTCTCTCCATATTACACAATAACACGGAAAAGATTCTCCAAACATTCATTGCATTCACCATTTTTATCATGGTATCAGAGCCAAACCTGGTAATCCAAGCTTCTCAATAATTTCATTAACCCTTGTCTATTCCTAACATTTCCGATTAAATGGCCGGTGGAGACGATATAAAGGGGTCTGGTGGCGGTTCTAACATCGACACATGCCTCCGATAATCCGGGACAAATCTACGTCGGAGATCTTCTCAACGACGGGAATTAAGGTGATTGGGTAAACGACATGGGAAATGCACTATTTGCCAAAAACAAAATTGGTTTTGTTGATGGGACAATCGAAATGCCCAAAGACGGTTCACCAGATATAATGAACTGGAGACGGTGTAATGCCATGGTCAGAGGATGGCTGACGAGTTCGATGGAAAAAGAGATACGGAATAGCGTTAAATACGCCAAAACAGCACGAGAGATTTGGCTTGACCTCGAGGAGCGATTCGGCAAGGAAAGCGCTCCTCGTGCATACGAATTGCGTAGGGCGCTGACCTTGATGCGTCAAGATGAAATGACCGTCTCCACATACTACACTAAGTTGCGTGGAATATGGGATGAAATTCAGTCCACTACACCAGTACCAAAATGCACATGTGGTGGTTGCAAGTGCGAATTGGGGAAACAAATCACTCTTATGCGTGAGAAGGAGAGGTTATACGAATTTCTTATGGGCTTAAATGATGAATACTCAGTTGTTAAAACCCAAATTTTGAGCACAAAACCCACGCCTACTTTGGGAAATGCCTACCATCTTGTGGTGGAAGATGAGCGACAACGGCAGATTTTGACTTCTCGTCAAGTTGTGTCCGATGTTGTCGCCTTTCAAGTGCAAGGAAGGCGAGAAACTACTGACCGAAGAAATGAAAAGAAAGAAGGAAAGCGGTTTTTCACTCATTGCCACAAAAATAATCATACGGTGGAGACTTGCTACAAACTTATTGGATACCCTCCTAAAAAGGAAAAAGAAGGTGGTTGGAAAACCTATCAACCACGAGCAGCAACTGTCAATACTGAACATAGTCCAATTCCTGGCTTATCGAGGGACCAGTTCGCACGTCTAGTTCAATTGTTGGAAACAACTGGTGAAGGTAGCAAATCGGAACAGGTGACAAATTCTCCAATAGCGAACATGACTGGTAAGGCCGATACCACTAATTCTTGGGTAATTGACTCAGGAGCCACGGAGCACATAACTTGTAATGAAAATTACTTATATAATTTGGTTGAAAATGGGTTAAGTTTGCCGGTGAAAATTCCAAATGGTGAATCTATACCAGTGAAAAATATTGGGATGCACGCTTGCCAAATGAGCTTGATATTAAGCGTGTGATAAATGTTCCTAATTTCAAATGCAATTTACTTTCCATAAGTCGTTTAACACGAGATTTAAATTGCTCATTGACATTTTTTTCCGGAATTATGTGTTATACAGGACTTACACTCGAGGAACCCGATTGGACTGGGTAAGGCTCGCAATGGTCTATATTTCTTGGAACTGGTTGGACGAGGAGGTGTGGCTTTCTCAGTCTCTCTTGATTCCAAGACTTGGCATAGACGATTGGGGCACATTTCCGTTGCGGTTTTACAAAGAATTTGTCGTTTGAAGAATTCTAGTAGTCATGATTTTTTTTGTGATTCTTGCATTAGAGCCAAACAAACTCGTCTATCATTTCCTATTAGTTCCATAAAGACAAATGATTGTTTTGAACTCATTCATTGTTATATTTGGGGTCGTTATAAGGTTGCATCGTTTTCAGGGGCACACTATTTTTTATCAATTGTGGATGATTTCAGTCGTGGGGTTTGGGTGTATCTCATGAAAGATAAGTCTAAAGTTGGTAAGTATTTAACTACCTTTTGCAATATGGTCAAAACACAATTTGGTAAACAAGTTAAAAGAGTAAGAACCGACAATGGGGCCGAATTTCAATCTCATTATATGCTTAATTTTTATAAAGATAGTGGGATAATGCTAGAAACCTCGTGCCCATACACTCCACAACAAAATGATGTTGTTGAAAGAAAACATAGGCACATTCTTGAGATAGCGAGAGCTTTACGTTTTGAAGCTAATTTACCACGTGATTTTTGGGGGGAGTGTGTATTAACCGCAACTTACATTATAAACAAGTTGCCTTCCAAAGTTATTCATTTCAAAACACCCCATGAAATTTTATTAGGCAAACCACCTTCTTATGATCATTTTCGAATATTTGGGTGCCTTGTGTATGCGCACGACAATCAACGGAAAGGTGACAAATTTAGTGAGAGGGGGAGACCTTGCATATTCATAGGGTACCCCATGGGGCAAAAGGGATACAAAGTTTATGATTTGCAGAATCAAAATATCTATACTACTCGTGATGTCACTTTTCTTGAAGAAATATTTCCATTTGCAAATGGATTTCAGGGACTTACTCTTAATGGGGAGATGGATCTAGCACAAGCAGTTGGAAACGCTCAAAAGTCCATTAGCAAAAATACAATCCAAGAACAATTGATTGAAGAAACACAAGAAGTTTTGCCACTCACGGAGTCGACAGATGTTGAGCTTAAGTCTCAAGCACAGCTCACAAATGAAAGTCTAGGTCCATCCATGCAAGTTACTAAGGACAATCACATTGATCCTCCAATATTGAGCCCCAATCAAGTCGATCCAGCTATTCGAAGGAGTCAAAGGACTAGAGTGAAACCTAAACATTTCCAGGCTTTTGAGACTGAGTTGCCACCCTCAATTGACCATTCGCAGCCCAGCTCCATTTCGGGGACCTCGACGGTATATCCTTTATCCAACTTTGTTTCTTATAATAAATTTTCGGAGTCTCACCGGGCTTTCTTAGCGGCCATCACTTGTCGTGATGAGCCTAAGTATTTTTCTCAGGCTGTTAAAGATCCAAAGTGGCGAGAAGCAATGCAAAAAGAAATTCAGGCATTGGAGAAAAATGGAACGTGGTCTTTAGTCACCTTACCGCCTGGTAAGCGGGTCGTTGATTCTAAATGGGTTTATAAAATTAAGTACAAACCCAATGGAGAGATTGAACGATACAAAGCTCGATTAGTCGCCAAAGGGTACACTCAAGTAGAGGGCATCGACTTCCATGAAATATTTGCCCATGTCGTAAAATTGGTGACGGTACGTTGTATGTTGACTGTTGCCACGCAGAAAAATTGGGAAGTACATCAATTGGATGTAAATAATGATTTTCTCCATGGGGATCTTGTGGAGAATGTTTACATACGAATTCCACAAGGCTTTGCAAAGAAGGGAGACAAACGTGTTTGCAAGCTACAAAAGTCCTTGTACGGGTTACGTCAGGCATCACATAATTGGTACCATAAATTCACTGAGGCACTTCTCAAACTTGGTTTTCACCAATCTAGAGCCGACCACTCATTGTTTGTCTTTAGGCAAGGCCCAACTTATGTTTCTGCATTGATCTATGTTGATGATGTGTTACTTGCAGGCAATGATGGAGCCCGAATTCAAGCCGTAAAAGAATATCTTGATGAAAAATTTAGCATTAAGGACTTAGGACTCGTGAAATATTTTTTGGGCATTGAAGTTGCTCGTTCATCGGAGGGTTTTGTTCTTAGCCAACGAAAATACACTTTAGACATTTTGGAAGAAAGTGGTCTCCAAGTCAAGACGCCCGTTCTTTTCCTATGGAGCAAAACTTAAAGCTCAAAAAGGATGATACGAGTTCGGCGGTGGACCCGGCTCAATATAGAAGATTGGTAGGATGTCTTCTTTACTTAACAGTCACATGCCCAGATATTGTATATTTGGTGAATCAATTGAGTCAATTTATGTGTAATCCTCGTCAAACGCACATGGATGCCGCAGTGCGTGTCCTTCGGTATCTTAAAATGACCCCAGGTCAAGGATTGTTCATAACAGCAAATACCGACCTCACTTTGGAGGCTTATAGTGATGCCGATTGGGTAGGATGTGTTTTCACACGACGTTCCAGCACCGGTTATTTCATAAAACTTGGAGGGTCTCCTATTTCGTGGCGTACAAAGAAACAAGCTGTCGTTTCACGCTCTTCTGCTGAAGCAGAATATCGAGCGATGGATACTACTGTCAGCGAAGTATTGTGGCTTCGTTGGTTGCTCAAGGATTTGGAAGCACCTCAATCTGGGCCTACATCCTTATTTTGTGACAATCAGGCTGCTCGACACATTGCTGCCAATCCCGTATTTCATGAACGCACCAAACACGTTGAGATGGATTGTTATTTTGTTCGTGAACGCGTCGAAAGTGGAGATATCAAGCCTTGTCAAATATCCTCCGACTTCCAGATTGCGGATATATTCACAAAGGCCCTTGGGACGGAAAGGTTCCAGTTTCTTCGAGGCAAGTTGGGCGTTCGTGATCTTCACGCTCCAACTTGAGGGGGAGTATTGACTATTGATTAGAGAATAACAGCTCATCACACTGCATTCCAATCTTCACGCGAGTTTTCCTCTAACGGCTAGTTAATTGCTTTGACCATAATCTTTTTGATTGTAAATTATTCCTTATTCTTTGTACGATAGTTTCCTTCTGAATAGCTTGTAGAGTTGTATATATATGTATCTATTCTCTCCATATTACACAATAACACGGAAAATATTCTCCAAACATTCATTGCATTCACCATTTTTATCAAATATAAACCGTCAATAATTTTTTTTTTTAAATTGAAAAATTTAACAATGAGAAATTAGAGATAGATAGAAGGGGGATTCGAGACACTTAAAATTTTTAAAAAAAAATCCAAAAGTGGCATCTCAATTATTATTGTGACGCCCTTTTCGTTTGAGTCGGTTCTTAAAAAATGGTAATCTTGGATGCACATCTTCAATCGGGAAAAGATTAAAAAGTTTCTTTCCCCGGACAAAATGATGTATTGGATTTGAATGCACATCTTCAATCTGGAATTTTCTACCTCGTACAACATGATTTTCGATCCGAGGATCCTCCTCTTTTGTATTCTAAAAAGATTACCACAGGACCAGAAAAATGTAATCCTAAAGTACCGCAAGAATAAACAGAAACCAACATGGATTAACAATAGATTGATTTCGGGAAAATGAGAACGACAAATACAAAATTAGATAACAATGAGAAAGATAAATTGATGAATCGGTGATCAAAACTTGATAGCAAAATAATTGGCCACAAAATAAAACAAAATAAATTGAATTGAAAGAAACAAAAAAAATCTAAAGGAAAAAAAAAAAACCTTTGTAAAAATGGAGAAAGAATATTGGTGGCAGAATCCAGTAGTATGCAGCGGTGTAGCCAAACAGCAAGCAAGTTTGGCAAAAGAATTGGAAGTCAAAATCTGTAGAATATGCATGGCGGAAAGGAGTACTGAAAAAGAAAATGAAAGAGAAAATTAAATAACCGTCTTTATGAATAAGTGGAACCACTAGAAATTTGGGGTGGTTGAGATAAGATTGGAACTAAATATTTCAATTAAAAATAAAAAAATGTCGAATAATTTAGATGATGAGAAATTTGAAATTTTGAATAACAACATTTGGGTAGTGCCATGCAGGAGTGGTAAAAACTGTAAAATAGATACAAGGGAGATTATTACCTCTATTCCGGCATGCTGCTATGGTCTATAGGTTTTAATAAGAGGAGAATGAATTTTATCACAAAATTCGAGAGCCGCAAGAGACGACCGGAATGAAAGAGGAATAAAAAAGAAAAACTTTACATCTACTAAATATTATGAGAACGACAAAAAAAATTGCCAGAAATTTTTGGGGGAGACGAAAGGGAAAATTGGTGTTACTTTGGTTTTGAAGAAGAAAAGGTCGATTTTTTATGGAAATTTATATTTATATTTTATATATATATATATATATATATAAACGAAGTAAGAGGCAAAACATCTTCATATTATCTAATTCTCAATCTTCTCATTCTTACGCGGCTATCTATAAATCCCACAATTTAATTTTCTAATTTTCTCTTATTTCTTAATTTTTTATATTAAATTATGTATCATTAATAACCGCTGCTATGATTTTCTCCAAAGTTGTTAAAACCATTTATATTTCAAATTTTAAAATTTCTCTTTCTTATCCATTCCACATATTTTCTTTTCAATTTATATTGTTATTCTGATACATTATTTTGATTTGAACATTCGCCGGTTTATCCTCTCTTTTTTTGTTCTCTTCAAAACTCAGACCTTTATTTTGGTTCTCTTTTCTTTCTTCTCTCTGACTCGAATAATCATTTTCTCTTATCCACCACAGAAATCCTTGCAAAATTAATGGAGTACTGCAACCATCACGGGTTCTGCTAATCCAGTGGTAGTTCCGGTTTCATGGAAGGATGGTATGCCCTAATCTCCATTCATCAATATGCAATTCCAATTTCAGTCTACGTTTAATTTTAATTGTGTCAATGATTGAGATCACTAACAATTTGTTGATTTTGTCCGAATTGTATGTCAATGATTGAGATCAGTAACATTTGTATCCTAATTGATCAACTAAGAAGGGTGTTTGAAGGATTATAAACTCTATTTTTCATTAATGAGGCACGGGCCCATTTTTGCTTTAAGTCAGCAGTTTAATGGCCTTAATTTGATGTTGCATTATATCATGTCATGCCTGTATTTTGATGTTAAATTAACTTAATGCTTAGTAGCAGTAGCAGTTATTTTTCTATAACAATTTTCTTTCAATCAACTTTTTATTTATTATTATTATGCATACTTTTTATTGTTACATTTTTTCTGTGAAATAAGGGAAAACTAAACGATGACATGAAAAAATGGATTTTGGATGTTAAATTCTTACTTACTGCTTTTGATGATGGATAACCTGTTGTTTCAGTCATGTTGAAACTCAAAATATTTGTTTGTCGAGGTTATAATTGCATTCGTGCTCCCATCATTGTTGAAACTAATTTTAACGCGCAAGTCATACTGAATACATTAGTGTAATTTTTTTTCTTGGTAATATGTTTGCAACAACTTACGACTTTGATCCCGCATCTGCTCTTCTTTCGCCTTATGTTTTGTGTTGTGAACCACATATGTTTACTCTTTCGTAACTGTTGCAATACCCCGCAGAAGGGTGTTTGAAGAGATTACTAACTTAAATCATTAATCATGAAGTTAATTTTTTTTCTGTATACCCCATTATTTACTCTGCATACGAAAAGTAGACTTGAAAAGGAATTTGTTAGTGACTTGGTGCAAATCCACCCTCTGAGTCTGAGTGTTATTCTACTCAATTCGTAAATTTGGACCCTATTTATCGCCATCACATGTCAATTCACACCATCTTCTATAATTTATTACCAACATTACTTTCTGCTTCTCTTTATCTCCGTTTCCGCTGGAGTTTTGTTTAGATGGACGATTATCAGTTTAATCTTCGAGGAGTTCCTGTTAGCAATAATATTCTTTCGGGTTAATGCCCATTTTAGTGTTTTTCTCACAGTAAATGTAAAATGAAAAAATATTATCCAAATTTTTGTATCATTACTCATGTTCCACTTATATTATCCTGATCAGTGCAATAATGGCTGTTACAAATTCAGTCAGAGTTGTCAATAAACCCTAATTCTCGCTACTGTTCACATTTTAAAATTTAAATTAAATTTAACTGGAAAAAAAACTCTTCTTCTTCCTTTGACTCTATAAATGCTGGTTATTGTTCAATATTTGTTCCCCATCACAATGTGCTTTTGGGTTTTCTTATTCCGGCTTCTTTGTATTGATTTAAACCTCATTTCTTATTTTTTTAAACTTTAAATTACATATAATTTGTTAATTTACTAATTTCTCTTAACAAAACAGGAATAATTAGATTCTTCCTGCGGACAATTGGCTCCTCACAAACATAATGGCCGTGAAGACGCTACAAGTCATAGTATATGAATAACCTGCTTTCAAAAACAAGAAGATTTGCTGAAATCATGGTTAATATACAGGTATGATGAAAGACATATTATCAATTTTTATAAAAACAAGGGCTTTAAGCTTAATAAAGGTGTAAGATAACATAAGCAGTATCAGTCCAAATATTGTGTGTGTGTTTTTTTTTTAAACAATCCAATTATATTGTTGAATCAACTATTTCTTACCGAATCACTAGATCATACAAGATGAAGGTTGTGGATAAATTAGCAAGATTTCACATTCAGTATAAGATGCCATAGGGAAATAAAAATAAAATAAAAACCAACCATTATCTACCATAATAGACATGAAGCCAAAAAAAAGAAAAAAAAAAAAAAACTTCTGATCAACAATGAATACTTCATTTGAAATATAACTAATCTTAACTAGAAGGGACACATAGATTATGCATGTAATATCAATCTTCCATTCTTGACCGAACGTTTTAAAGGAAACAAGGAAAAACAGAACTGAATTTTCCAAACATAAATATTGAAAGAAAAAAAACAATATGATAATTTATGGGTTAATTGCAATAGTGGTCCCATGTGAATTTTGTGTTTGCAGTTTTAGTCCCATGGTAATTTTGTGGTCCTTTTTTTTTTTGCAAAAATGGTCCCAACTGTTAAATACTTAATAGATTCCGTCAAGCAGCCCAAAAAGGTGGGAAAATCGATTTTTTGAGGGAAACCTGTTTTAGGTCAGATTTTGTGGAGGAAAATTTGTCTATATAACACTCCATTACTGCTAGCACCCCCAAACCACAAAATCACTCCAAAAAATTTCAACTTTGCAACAAAAAAGAGAAAATCACTTACATGTCTTCATCTTCTTCATCATTTAACATTTGTTCCAATGTTAGATGGGGGTGTGGAGTACGGGCTGTTCAACGCACTTCGTGGTCAGATGTTAATCCCGAAAGAAGGTTTCTCAATTGGTTCTCAATGACGGGTAAGATCCACAGAAATCATCCCAGGTTTACTCCACAACATGAAGGCACAGAAAAATGAACTAAAGAATGCACAAATTAAAGTGGAGAAGCTAGAGGAAGAGAACAACAATCTACTTGTATGCATCATGAGTTTGAAAGATGAAATTAAAGAGCTGCAAATGAAGACAACCCAGATGCAGAAACATGAAGAAAATGAAAAGCATAGGAAGTGGAAAAATATGTATTTGTTCTTGCTTGTAATATCTTGGCTACCTGTAATAGTATCATGGTTGTTTTAATAGAGTTTGAGTCCACTTTAACAGCCTAATGACATTACAACTAACCAAACTAACCAAGCACAAAATCATATTACAAATACCACAAAATCAGTGATTGCATAGCACAAAAACAGCCTAAACAAGCACAAAAATTCACAAAAACCAGATCACTAAATGAACCTAAACAGCACAAAACGCATTGTTTCATCTAAGACAGAATAACCATCCTCCTCAAAATCACAAAAAACACAAAAAGAGGCACAAAGGTAGAGCACAGTTCCAAATAGAGCAACACAATAATAATAGTAAATATATAAAATACAAGTAGAATTTATGTATACAATATTTATGAACTTTAGACTTTTCCTTGTTATCTACAATTGATACTAATTTTGAAGTGTACAAGACAGTTTCTGGAGATGAATAACAATTCTCCTTTTCCCTCTTTTAATCTTTTCTTTAAAATTTTAGTTCACATACATCGATTGATAACACATTCAGCACCTCGAAAAGAAGCGTTATTTGCTGCTGCTACAATTTTCAGATGCTCCATATGAAACACAGTTGAGCTGAGGAACCGAGTCACAACCTGTATCAAAGACGATGCTTTCTCTACTCAATGAAACACTTAGAATCTCATTGAGTTAGTTCAAGCCATAAATGTAACGATATCCCAAATGCTACCTCCATCTCAAATAAAGAATCAGAAAATCAGGGCATATGCAAATTCTTGTTTACACCAGTTGAACCATGCAATTGGTGCCTCTATTTTGAACATTGTTAGTTGATTTTTCTGAACAATATTAGTTGGTCGGTATTAATGGTTTTCACTAAAAAATATTAGTTGTTTCTATTGAACATATCTCACAAGAGGGTGTCATTTGTTGTAACTAAAGATCAGATCAAATATTCCTTTCCAGGTAAAAATTATTTCTTTAGTTATCTATGACATTTTTTTCCTTGAACAACAATTGAAACAAACTATCTAAGCATCATCTCTTAATCCCATAAAATTCATACCAACAAGAGATTCACTAAGAAAAAATGATGCACATATAAAATCAAATCAAGAACCATCTCCATTCTCCAAACAAAAAATTCCAACAAAGTAGAGCATACTAATCCTTAAATAACCGCCATTCTTTGCTGCAATTTAGCTTTCTCAGCTTCAATAATAGACTCCAAAACCTCCACCGATCTCTCCAATTCCCCTTCCTTATTCACAACCACATAATCAAACTCCTTCAAATGCCTCAACTCCTCCCTAGGCGAAGCAACCCTCATCAGCAATGCCTCCGTCGTCTCTGTTTTCCAATCAATCAACCTCCTACCAGAGCCTCTTCACTCTCAGCAACCAAAAACACAAAAACATCATTATCGTCGCAACTTACCCTAAGTCGTCGAAACTTACGATGTGGAGGAGGGTTTGCAGCTTTCTCTTTCCCTCGTCGCAATATTTTTGCTGCTGATTTCCACTATTTCAGTGATTGCGATTGCGATTTCCCCTATTTGAGCGATTGTGATTTTTGTGGTTTTCTAGATACGATTTTTGTGGGGTTAATCGTATGAGTTATGTGGGGTTTGTGTGGTTCACCATGATTTCAGAGTGGATTTGAGTGTGGATCGAAGATGAGGATGCGATTTTGGTGTGGTTGAGTGAGAAGGGTTTCGTGTGGGAGAAGAGTGAAGAGAGAGAAGGCGAACTGATTTCTGGTTTTGAAATCTGATATTTTGGGGGAGTTAACGGACGCGTGTACCACACGCGCTTTAAACCGTTAGTTTTAGACGGAAAATTCGTATGGGACCATTTATGTCGAAAAAATGACCAATTTCGTGAGGGTATATTCACATGGGACTAGTATTGCAATTAACCCGATAATTTATGCATTTGTGTTGTGGAGGCTAGCATTTGAATTTCATGTATGAACAAAGGAAGAAAAGTGGAAGACCGCCAAATCTTAGCAATTATTAATTACAAGAACGTCATTATGCATGTTCGACAATATATTTTATTAATCATAGTGCACGGATATGTTATTAAAATAATAGAACTGTACATAAAAAGAAAGAATATGAAACTCATCTTTGTGATTTCAAATCTGCATAATAGAATCTGATAACCTTCCAAAAGAGAAGAAATTGATGATCTAAACAAACTGGAAATAAGTTTTAAACGATTTTTTAACCCTTTCTTCTATTTTCTTTCTATTACTCAACTAATAGATGCAATTTCCCTCCCTATAAATCAGTCAAATATATAAACCACAGATTCTTGAATGAAGACCAGCGAGCAGATAAAAAAAACCCCACGAATCCACGTTACCTTAAATGGAGACAGATCTAAAAATAACATACAAAAATAATTTTTTTTAAAATTAAACTTTAACATATACTCCTCCGTCCCTGGGATGAAGAAGAACACACTTTGACTTACACGCGTTTTAAGAAAAAAAAATAAGTTTTTGATGATTTGTTGACTTTTCAATGGGGGTATTTTTGGGAAATCAGATGGAAAGTAATTGAGGGATTAAGCTCTAATCTTTCCCTCCTATTTTTCCCCCCAATTCTCGGATCACTAATACACATTTGGTCTTGGACAGCTGTGAAAAATGACCTTGGAGAGCGGTTTCCAAGCATCACCGTCTAAGCTTGGGACGGTGATAAAAAATCGTTGTCAAGAAAAGACTTGAAAACTTGACATTTTTTAACCGCTTTTGAAGTTTTATATTGAATGATGTTATCAACCATCAAATATCTTTTTTTAATTATTAATTTACATTTTAAAAATCCTATAATAAAACTATATCGTCCCAATACCATATAATAAAACTTATATATACGTCCAATACCATATAATAAAACTTATATATCGTCCAATATCATATAACATAAACCAAAAATCCTATAATAAAACCATAAACCACATATATATATCAAAACATCAAATATATAAACATACAATCATAAACATACGTCCAATACACCAAAAAACATGAAATATATATCATCACAAATATATAATTTAATTACATGCTACCAATATTTCAAACAACATTCTCTCAATATTGATCGTATGAATATAAGAAACGATTGTAAAGGTACCCGTCAATCGTTTTTTCCATTTCTCCGATCTTTTTCTTAGAGTAAGACTTGAGCTCACGCTCATAGACAAAACCGCAAAACAACGAATCATTCAATATAGTATGAATTTTTATTCAATCAATAATAATTTAAATAAATCAATAATTGACTTACATTGGGAGAAATGTTCATTATAGAAGCGCGGATTATATCTTGTTGCCTCGGAACCTGTTGATTAACAATATAATAACGTATTACAATTATGATTTCTTTCTATTAATTAGTTTGATAATTTACTAAATTAAATTTACCTTAATGGTAATCCAATTCACTTTATTTAACCCGGATCTTGAGCCTCGACTCACGAAAGGCGACTCAAATACATCATCACACTATTATTATTATAATTAAAAAATAAAAATAGATTAAATATGCATTAAAATTAAAACAAATCATTGTATAGAATATTAAAAATGAACTTACGCTTCCATATATCAAACGAGGTCAGGGCGATTAGAATAAACTCCATCACGAGCTGGGTCCATAAAATACACACTTAATGTATTCATGTGTATGGCGACAAGCACCCAATGGTTCCTATATTATATTGAGAGTATTAAAATTAACTGCAAATTTAGCATATATATGTGCAAATATTATAAACATGAATACAAATTTTAACGAAATGTTTATCACTCACCCCACATTTGTTGGCCAAAAAAAATGAGATGATCGCTCCCAGCTTAGATTCAAGATGTGATTAACTAACCCATCCATGGTATGTACCTATCACCCATTATGCAAGACACTTGGGGGAGACGAAGGAGTACATTCCACTTGCTCGGTTATCTCTCGAGAGATATAGCTCACCCAAATATCTTTAACCAACATATATCGTTAATTAATATTTAAAAAGAAAAATTAAACTATCTGAAAAGTGAATATTGAGAATTAGTAAACACATACCGAGGTAAAGGGCTATGGTGGTTGCACTCAACCACTTTCGTCATTCAAGAACTTACAAGACATGTTCCTCATTTGACGAATTCTTGGAAAGTATTCGATGAAAGTGAGCAAGCATGGGAACCGTGATTATATCGAAAGCATTAGACGATACCATCCGGTGCACCCTAGATCGTAAATGATCATCGTGATCTAAGTCTCCAAATCATGGGATAACCAAGTCTTAGAAGCAAAGGAGTCCTCGATTTAGCCTCATGTGGGGTTCGCAGATTCTACAATTAATTTACAATATTATTTAGAACCACAAATAAGATAATGAACTTTAATAACAAATATTTTACCATCATGGTGCTAGAGACCAAGTTGCTCGGCCATTCGATGAAGTGCGGACCATTTGCGGGTGACGGCTTCATCGATTGGTTTTTGGCACCGTGAATCCTCCTCTCTCCGATTACGGGTACATCGAGTGTGACCCTCACGAAACCAGGAGTGATGGGATGACCATGAATCATTCCATGGGAGTTGTGCAACGAGCCTGTGGCCACCAACCGATCGGGATCTTGCAGATACAAGTAGCAAAAGGTCGTTGGCTGTTCGAATAAGATATTTAGTTAGAAAATTTTGATACACTAGTCTTTAATTAAAACAAATGTGAGACATGCATATCTCGATAATTGCGAGATGTTTTGAAGTGCCTCAATAAAGTCGTCCCTAGGGTTAGTGAAAAACATAGCATTAGCGACACTATGTTCACAGCTTGCTCCACTCGACGACATTCCGTGGCTCGATCTTTTCTCAGACCTCAAACGTTCCACATCTTTAGTCAACTTGGCAACCTGTTCCGTTAGTATACCCATCATATGCATGGCTTGAAGACCAGGTGCCATTGCTAAAGATGTCTTTGTCAAGCCATATCCGACACTCCGTAAGCAGTCGGGATGCTCCTGGCGACCCATAGCCCGTCCAAACAGATCATCAGGGCCGATCATGCGAATGTCGCTGTAAAGGTCATGGTGCGAGATAGACGCTCTGAATCACAAAAACAAAAGATTATTATTTAATTATTTGTTTATAAATAATAGTTTGTAATTGAAAGATAAATTAATGGATAGATTACCACTTCTTCGATGATGCGTTGTGCACTGGGATCGTGAATATTCCTGCCTCGACCCTTTTTGGTAGTCTGAAATAAGTCGAAACGGGTAACAATAGGCTCACTCTCTCCAGCTTTTTTCTTCTTTCCTCTTTCTACGATAGTGATGAACGTGTCCCTTTATTAGATATATTAAAAGTGAATATATAAAAAAATTAAAAGTTAGGATTTTGATCTCACCATATTTTCTCTTATTAGCATAACCTTTGTTGGATCCACGATATCGCGCCTCTATCGACTTGGCTTGAACGCGATTTTTTTGCTTCGATCCTACAAAGATAATAGAAATATGATAAACACTGAAAAACTTAGGGCATTAGAAATTGAGGAAATGACATTGATCAATTTTACATGGAAATCATCCTCCATTGCTCTGCTCACAAACTCCTCCCAGTATGGAGCCACCATAGGGTTATTCTGACACGCAGGAGCGGACTAATGAGAGTAAAGACCGTTCCGGATCTCGTGTGTTACTTCTCAACCAAGTCCTAAAATTCTTGGCCATTACTCCAAATTACAATATTTGCTTCTTCTTTGTGAGGTCAAGACCTCTGAAGGTAGTCTATCTGTATATAACATAACAATTTAGTAAATTTAAGGGTCATACTACAACTTTCAATAAATATATAATTAACATACCGTAAGCTCGTCCCATAATCTTTCCTTCAAAGGAGTCGGGTTTGGGTTTCGCCGATCGTTGGTGGCAAAGACGATAGGATCACGCTCCCGACAAAGCAGCCTCCGATGTAGAAGGACAACGACTCACTCTCTTTTCCTATTGCTGTCCAAACTCATTGAACGATAACGCAATAACATAGTATTTAATTAGGTTCAACGATCAATCAATATATTTATCGATTTCAAACTGCTTCAATTGTAATAAAATTAATTACAAGTGTTTTCCCCTTGCTACAAAGCTCTCTTAATAGATGACATTGTAACTATACCCCGAAAAGCGCTTCTCCCCGGAGTCGCTAGTGGTGGTGGGAGCATCGATGTCACACTCTCTCAAGTCATCATATGCACCATGATCATATCTTATGATCTCCATCGAATCTCCATCATCCCCGGATATGGCAAACGAGACATGATCCTGTAAAAGCGTAAAAACAACATTTAATAAACAAAAAAAACAAACAATATTCTGTAACCGGATGTTTCATACATGATAAAGAACTATCTATGCAAGATACATGATACATATATCTACTTATAAGTTACATCTGCATCATCTACTTATAAATTAAAATTTTGGTTGATAGCATACTCTTATACTATGAACACATATGTATCGAAGCTTGAATGACATTGTCTTCAAGTAGATCAAGAATATAAACAACAAGAGCAACTAAGTGTTATGAGCAAAATATAATATTTAAATTTAAAAAACAAGAGCAACATATATAATATAAACAAAATTAACTAAGTGTTATAAACAACAAGATTAGTTCGGTTCAAAAAAACAACAAGAGCAACATATATAATATGAATAAAGCTAAAGCTTGAAAAAATTCAATGGAAATACGAATTGAGTTGAGGCCCCATTTTATATTTATATTTATTTTGTGCCCTACTTTTCTTATAATCAGTAGATATTGCATATAAAATATTTCATGGAAGACCTATTCATTTGATTTTTTTTAACACACGTTATATTGACTTACTCATATATTAATGTTCAATTCAACTTTGTATAATCATATTTATAATGTTCAATCTGAATATGCAATATGAATAAAGCTAAAGCTTGAAAAAAAGTAAAATTAAATATTGCACAATCCACTATACCAACTAAGTGTTATGGAGGCGAGGGGCAACAATGTAGGGGGAGGATAAGCGGCAGCATGATGAGAGGAGGGGGGAGGCCTTGTGCATGCAGAGAATAGGGAGGAGGGCGCCTTGCGATGATTTGGGGGAGGGAGAAGCCAAGCGACGGCTAGAAGGTCAACAAATGACAATGCGATTTGATGAAGAAACCGAGCAACGGCGAAGAATTTGGTCTTCGGTTTTCTTGGCGATTTTGGGGGAGAAGAAATTGGAGAGAAAGAAATGAAATCAGGCTAGGTCTCGGTTCATATATATAAAAAAAAAAAAACGTTATTAATTCCGTTGTCAAGTAATTCTTAGAAACGTGATTAGTAACATTGTTAAAATCAATATTAGATAATGATTTTGAAAAACGTATCCAAGGTTTATTTTGGACAAATACGGTTTCAAACCGCTATCTTTTTCGTGTTTTTTTTTTTTAAAACCGCTCTCCAAGTTGTTACTTTGAGAGTTGTTTGAAAAAAGGTTTTCCAAGTCAAATTGTTGCAGCTCAAATGTGTAGTAGTGGATGAACAGAAAATTCAAAATTGAAACAGTAAAAAAAAAAAAGGAAAACATAAAAAAAAAATTGCGAACACCCAAAAAATTCAAATTTCACAAATTTAAAGGGTGGGAAAATTTTCCCACCACTAGTACAACCGTCTAATCAGTCTTTATAGTTGATTTAACTTAAATTACAAACATAAAATTCCCTCCTAAAATTACAGCCTTGTAAAGGCACCATAAATACACAGTTTTACATTCAAAAAAGTAATTCAATGCAGATTTCAGTTCATTGAATAGCCATAAACAAACAAACAAAAAACTAATGTCACAGACTACACAAAAAGTTTCTAATCTTTCTGCATCAGATAGGAATGCAATTTCCCAATTCCTCATTGCCAACAACAAAGATGGAGTTGTGAATCATGGGAAGGTAAAAGAAGCAACTGCATTATTTGGGGTTAGTAGGAGGGTCATTCAATACACTTGGAATGCTGCAAGAAAACAAATATTAGAAGGTCCAGTTGTATTCAAGCAAAAGTCAGGCATCATAAATCATAAACCAATACAACTAGATGTGGAGAAGACGAAGAGCATATCATTTTCAAAAAGAACAACAATTAGGAGGCTGACCATTGAGTTAAAGGTGAGTAAGAGTGTTATTGGAAGGTGGGTCAAACAGAGAAAGATCAAACTCCACACAAATGTCATTAAACCTACCATTACAAAGGCAAATATGCTGCAAAGGCTCAACTACGGCCTAACATCACTGCATCTTGATAGGGAAAGCAACAAAATCAAGTATGAAACTATGCATAATGTCATTCACATTGATGAGAAATGGTTTTTTCTGACAAAAGCAAGTATGAGGTGCTACAAAGTTCATGATGAAGATGACCCATACAGGACATGCAAAAACAAGAGATTTATTCTCAAGGTGATGTTTATGTGTGCAGTTGCAAGGCCATAATATGAAAATGATGGTGAAGTAATATTTGATGAAAATATTGGTATCTTTCCATTCATAAAGAGGGTATCAGCTCAAAGAAATAACATCAACGGATTATGGGGCACAATGGTGACTAAACCGATAGATTCCATAACGGAAGAAGTCACAAAGGATTATTTTTTGAATTAGGTACACATTTAAACTATCAGAGCACATGTCATCATCTAGTTGATTTACAAAGTAAGCCTCCAGAAATGTGTTCTGATAGTAGTTTACTTAAACTATCAGAACACATTGGTGACATTACTATCACTTGTTCTTTTGATTTAAACGGTTAATTCATTCATGTAATCAGATTATACCAGCAATTAAAGCAAAATGGCCAGAAAGTGCAAGCAAACACATCATCATACAACAAGACAATGCAAAGTCCCACCTCAGTAACAATGATCCTGATTTCAGAGATGTTGCATCATCAGATGGGTTTGATATTAATGTTATTTTTCAACCACCTAACTCACCTGATACCAATGTGCTAGATTTAGGGTATTTTAATTCAATACAGACATTGCAAGTGGACGAAACATCAGAAACAGTTGAAGAGTTGGTCAACAATGTGCTCACATCTGATGAACAACTTGAAATTTATAAACTTAACAGTGTGTTCTTGAGTTTACAACAGAGCGTGATTGAAATTATGAAGATAAAGGGTCACAACAAGTATAAAACACCACACATAGGCAAAGAAGCACTAAGGAGGACCAACAACCTGCCATTATCCCTAGAAGTGGATGAGGATGTGGTGAGACAAGGGATTGAACACCTGATAGCTCATGGATATCATGAAGGAGCACCATATGATATTGGAAGTCTTATGTCAGATTTAGGGTATGTCTAAGTAGGGTTTAAGGACTAGTTTTTGCTCATGTTTACAACATAAAAACAATATATGTGTACATTTTTGCTTAGTTTTGTAAACATAATCTTTGGAACTTGTATATTTTGTTCATGGTTATGCAGTTTTTGTAATCTTAACTAGATATGTGAATTCAATCAAGTCCCTCAGAACAATGTCATCATAGGGATCACATTAAGTCTCCTAATCTAGTTGAACCTAAAAAAAATAGCAACTTATCATTGGTTTACCACTAGAGGTGACTCAATTCACACTGGATAACATGATTATTGGGTTTACAGTCACATTTACCTCAGAACACATTCATCATGGGCCAAAAACCAGAGAACCATCCACAAATCATGCAAATTTTGACCATCATACACCAAAATCATGATTACACAGAGTGACAAGCCTCATTATCTAATTGAACCTCAAAAAACAACAACTTATCATTGGTTTAACCACTAGAGGTGACTCAATGCACACTGGATAACATGAATATTGGGCTTACAGTCAAAAAATGCACATATAACACATTCATCATAGGACAAATACCACATAAACAACCATCTAATCAGTCTTTACAACTGATTTAACTGAAATTACAAACAAAAACTGCCCCCTAAAATTACAGCCTTGTAAAGGCACCATAAATACACAGTTTTACATTGAAATGCAGAGTCAGTTCATTGAATATTGGGTTTACAGACACAAAATGCACATGTAATCATCCCAAATCATGCACATATTGATCACCATACACCAAAATCATGATTAAACAGAGTGAGAAGCCTCCTAATCTAGTTGAACCTCAAAAAACAACAACTAATCATTTGTTTAACCACTAGAGGTGACTCATGGCACACTTGATAACATGAATATTGGGTTTATAGTCACATTTTCATTTGCCTCAGAACACATTCATCATAGGCCAAATACCAGAGAACCATCCACAAATCATGCACATTTTGACCATCATACACCAAAATCATCATTAAATAGAGTGACAAGTCTCCTAATCTAGTTGAACCTCAAAAAACAGCAACTAATCATTGGTTTAACCAATAGAGGTGACTCAATGCACACTGGATGACATGAATATTGGGTTTACAGCCAATAAATACACATAACAACATTAAATGCATCACAAATCATGCAAATATCAGCAGAATTAATTCATAAATTGAGATATCAAAGTACCTAAGCCCAGGAAACCATCTGCAAATCATCTCGTGGAAGTACCTTTCTACTTCAGAAGACCACTAAAGACTTGTGTCGTAGCAGGGCCCATAATAAATAGGATTATAAGCAGCTTTGAAATGACTCGGATTATAGGGACCATAATAGGGGCGCCTCTTCTGAGTCGGACTCATCCTCATCCTCAGAATCTGACACAACACACTTGGAGTAATCAATCTCTGAATCGGTCACAACAGAGTTAACAGACTCAAATTTAGCCAACAATTGGTCAGAATCGGCCAACAACTGGACATATCTGTACATATCATCTTGGATTTAGCCTCTAATACATTAAAAAAAAACACATATGTGGTTCATTGAAAGCATAAACAGAGATATCAGAGTACCTAAGACCAGGAAACCACCTGCAAAGTACTCTGTGGAAGTACCTTTCTAATTAAGCAGACCACTTTAGGGTCATCGGAAGCGAATCGGTGGCACAATCCTCCGGATCTGGAACAAACTCATCCTCCACCATCATCGGGGTTTCAAGCACACATGAATCCTCCGAGTAATCAACCAAGACAGAATCAGGCACAAAAGAACCTTAACCGGAATCGTCCATCTCAGAATCCGCCTCATAAACAAAGTTTTTCATAGTTCTACAGATTTCTCAGGGACACGACGCGAGTGAGTGAGACAGAGTTCTAGAGATTAGGGTTTCAATCGGACGGGGGGGAGGAGAGAGTTCTAGAGATTGAGGTGTGAATCGGTGGAGAGGCGACGAGAGAGTTCTAGAAATTAGGGTTCCAGAGAGAAAGAATGAGATGAATCGGTGGGAGAGAGAATTCTAGAGATTAGGTTTTTCGAGAGAGAGTGAGATGAAATGTTAACTGATTGGGTTTGGGTTTAGGTTAGTGGGTTGGGCTAATTAGGGAGGGAGGGATTAATTAGGATAATGGGCTGATTTAGTTCTCTAATTAAAAAAGTGAATCAGAAATTAGTGTTAAGTGGGTTGATTTAGTAATGGCATATGTGTAAATATGTGTATATTGTGAGGGTGGAGATTGTGAAATTCTTTGTCATTTTTTGGATGTGCAACTTGAAATGGGACGGATCGAAATAGAAAGTGTAGGCGCTAAATGGAATGAAAGGAAGTATAAGTTAAATAAATTTACCATTCTTATCTTGGATCTTCACCATCACAAAATCGCGGTGGAATTTTCTTCGTATAGAAGAAGCATATCAAAAATAGTCAAGACTAAAAAAATGATCAGATCCGAAATTATCACTTATAGGGAGTGTTCGAAATTTTTGGCAAGCAACTTTGCTCTCTTAAATTTGGTACCATAGTGCAGCTATTTTTTTATTTTTTTTTGGAAATTGCGCAACGTGCTATGTGTTTTGACGCGTGTACAATTCATTGAGTTTCGATTCATATGTCTCAATGATATAGTTTCATATTTTTTCTTAAAATGATTGTGCTATTTTCATTCATAATTTTATTTTAGGTCCACTTATTTATTTGTGTTATAATAATTAATATTATTTTAAATACTTCTTGACGGGAAGAAAAGATATAAATATTTAAATTGTCCATCTAAATCGAATCCGTAACAACGGTATTGACATTTTGGGCTCACCCATATTTTGGGCCTAAGCCCAAGCCACTGTTGACGGTCAAAATTACTGTATTATTTTCATTTTATGATATTAATTTAACTAATGTCATATTTTATTTTATGCTATATTTATTAATTTAACTAATGTCATATTTTATTTTATGCTATATTTATTAATTTAACTAATGTCATATTTTATTTTATGCTATATTTATTAACTTTAAATTCAATTACATCGTAAAATTATAATCTAATTATTTTGAATCAATTATATTCTTTAATTATGCATTAGATGGATCACTTTATGACTAGAAGTGTACTTTAAGTCTTTCTTTTATTGAAAATTATTTAGATTTTCACATTTAAATAAATGTTAAATTTAATTTCATAATTTTAAAATTAAATCTTGAACACTACAAGTATTAGATTAATCTACATATATAAAAAAGATATTAGTAACAATACAATTTTAAATATATTGATATAATTATAAAATCGTGCGATACGAGTGGAAATACTAGTATGAGAAAAAGAAAGAAGCTGGAATGAGAAAGACGCAAAATTGAAAAAAGAATTAGAGAATGTAAATTAGAAATTTAGGCAGTTAAGATAGAGAGAAATTAGGGTGATTAAGATAAACATGAAAATTTAAAAAAAAAATAAGAAATACTGAGAAAATTCAAAATTTAAATAGGAGGAATTTGATAGTGCTACATGTTGATACCAAAAATATAAAATGATGATTAAAGCATTGATGTGGCTATGATTAGCATCAAACTATTTATGATTTGGAGTGGGTGATAATTAATGAAGAACAAAGGGAATGTTCCTCATTAATGTGATGATGATGTGATTTTATGTTTAATCTTTTGAGTGTGAGAAAGCAATAAATTGCAAGAGGATTTGGGCCAAATGCCTCTTTTTTGGCTAATAAAGTCTTTGTATTGAATGTCAATGTTGGAACCCCTTAATGAGTCTTAATTACAAGTATTTATACTATAAACTCTTGGGGTGTAGCCCCTCTCTGAACCCTAGGACCTAGAGACATTTAATGATATCTTGGCGCATTAAATGGCCAGCAGAAGCTCACAGTTCTTGGGTAGGCGTGCTTCGAGGCGAGGAGATAGGCGACCTCTTTCCAAGGGATTGCTTTCATTTGAGGTCGCTGCATCGCTCCCGAGGTCGCGAACACAAAATCGAGGTGAGGTCGCAAGATCTGACTTTGCCTTTGGGGTAACACCTTTCGGCCTTTTTTAAAAAGCCGGAAAATGGTTTCCGTTTGGGGAAAGTCTTCTCTGGCCCGATTTTCTTCCCGAGGCTCAGAGTCGTAGGCGCCGCCATTTGGGACACGTGCCACCCCAGGTCGCGAATTAGGGTCTTGTCAGGTCGCGGTCATCCAGCTCGGGTGAGGCTGGATCTGGCCCCGACCTAAACACGGTTTTAGTCCATTGCGCGAGCGACCTACCCCGGTCGCTGAAAGGTAGAGTTGGGGTTTTCCGTTCAGAAATTATTCGTTACAACAATTGCCCCCTAGGTCGCTCGCCGAGCTATCGATCTTGCGGGGGATCTGGTATGCGACACGCGTCTTAATTTCCGCTTAAATTTCGGAGCCCTAGCGGGATTCAGTGTGACATTTTGTGTCCCGAGGCAGCTTTTCAATGACATCTGCGGCTACTTTTGCAGGTGTGATGATGGCACGTGTTCAACACGCGCCGGATTTCAAAAAAAGACGCTATGGTGGCCTTAGTCCGCGAGGCTCCACGCTAATCTCCTCTCTATATAAGGGAGGTTTCCCCCGCATTCATCATTTTCCCACTTTCATAATCTCCCGCTCTCTCTGCATTTGCTGCGCGGCCATATTTGTTATCGTCGCCACGGAACTTCCGATTTTTTCAGTAAGGTATTTCCCCAACCTTTCTTACTCTCAATGACTATCTCCCCCCTCAAATCCACTTGAACTTCCATCTTGGGATAAGGCTCCGTCCGCTCCGCCTGGACGCTCTCAACCTTCCAAGCCGACCTGGGGTTGTTGGATCCTTTGGTTTTTCGGCGTTTCTTGAGCTCACTTCACCATGACGAGTTATTGGCTTAGGACTCGGACTTCGACTCACCTTTTTCTAATTTCCCAAGGGAAGACGACGCCCGTGGGCCAGCGATAGCGATGACCGGTGGAGATCTGAGTATCTGGCTCAAATTCGGCTTTTCATTTGAGGCCAGTGCGGCTTAGGGACAGTTCGGTTTGGGTAGGGCCGACCCTCTAGAGATCGGCCATCATCCAGGCCGTCGGTCACGGAGACTCACTCCGTGTGATCCCTCTTTATCCGGTGGGGTCTCCCCCTTCGAGCTTACCTTCCCGGAATACCAGGTCAATTTTCCCTATCAACGCCCCTCGGGACGACCTGCCGAGAGGAAAGGCATGAGGGAGGAAGATGCTCACTTTGTGGCGGCACGATTGCTAGCTCGGTGCAGGAAACCTAACTCGGATTCTTTCGGGAATGGTATGAGGTCCCTCAGGACGTTCACTTCTGGGTCCCAACTTTGGATGAGAGGGTCGACCAACCTCCCGATGGATGCGTTGATATTAATGAGGGCGCCATGGAGGTCGGTTTGCGATTTCCCCTCCACCCGAGGATTAGCGAGATCTTAAATCTATGGGATCTCGCTCCGACCCAGATTACACCTAATGGGTGGAGCACGATGATCGGTCTGTTGACCTTGTTCGGGTCTATCCAGCCCGGTCATCTTGCAGCGGCCGACGAGATCATCTCGCTGACCAACCTCATGGGGGCCCACGCTGAGGAGAGCGACTGGTACTACGTGCGAGCTCACCCAGGCAATAAAATCATCGAGGATGTCCCGCCCAAGGTGGAAGGGTGGAAGCCAAGATTCTGGTGGGTTTCAGGGGATTGGCGGAGCCCGACGGACGAGCTGGACCGAGGTGGTCGGATCAACGTTCGGACTGAGTTCGGTGTCGCCCAAAGTAAGTTCGCATCTCATTTTTATTTCCCAAGTTACTGATTTGACTCCTCTTTCTTTTTGCAACCAAGACTCAAGAGGAGCCCCTCCTTTCACCTTTTCTAGCTCGAGCGGTCGTGGTTTATCGGAGGAGCCCTATAGTCAGATCGTTGAGAACGCTGAACTCAAACGACGCCCGGAGGAACGCGGGCATACTGATCGGGCCTAATCACCTGCTATTTCAGTTTCCACGAGGTAACCATATTTTTTATCTCCTCAACCAAAAACTCCTTTTTTTTTTAATAATCTTCCCGTGACAGCTGCAACTCGATTCGCTCTCCCCTTCATCCCCACTTCCTCAGAAACCAAACTGATGAATGCCAACAACCCTGCCGCTTTGAGGAAGGAGAGGATGAAGATCCTCGCGAATGCCCGTGCCCAACAAAAATCTCGGGATAAAGTGGCCCGGGAGAAAGCTCCAGGGGTCACGACCAAGGAGGTGGCGGCCCCATCTGCTGGGAGGCCCGAGGCCATGATGGAGGCCGGGCAGGGGAGTGTTGCCCCTGCCTCTGGGACAGGGGGAGGGAGCTCGCAGAAATGGCGGGATCGCGATCTCACGTCGAGATCTGAGGATCGCTCCAAAAAGAGTCGGCATGACATCCCTATCGACAAACCGTCCAAGCCCGAGCTCCGGCCATATCCACATCCGGGGCCGAGCCACGGAAGGTGACAAGTCTACTTGGGTTGGTGTCGGTCGATCGAAAAGTTATTATTTTCTCGCTATTTAAAGTCGTGATCAAGCCGGACTAAACTCGTTTATTACATGCGCTTTCCTCATGTCCAATTTCATTCAAGCCGGTCCTCCGACTATCTCATAGCTCCCGGATTACCTCCGCCCGAGCTTGCTCACTTCTGCCGGTCGTGGACCTCGGCTTGGACCAATGTGTCGAGGGCCCATGGGCGATGGGCAACATCAGTGGCCATGGTGTGCGGTGGTCGGATGATGGCGACCATGTCCAAGGCCTCGAGAGGACTTCACCTCGTGACACGGCCCAGTCAGGATGGCCGTCGGGGAGAAAGAATCTGACGGAGGCGGCGGGGAGGGAGGTCGTGGACCCGAAAGAACATAGCCCTTGGCGTCTTTGAAGCAGCGAAGACTCGGGCCGTGAACCTCGGCGGAAAATCAGCGAGCTAGAACCTTAGTGGCGAACACGGATATGGAAGCCCGAAAGGCTAATCGAGGCGGTCGGCATTGTGGCGGACTTGGACCTCCGGGGAAACGCCCTTCAAGAAGGGGCGAAAGCTCCGCGCCTGCGGGAGAGCTTAAAGGAAAAGATCTGCAGCGCCCTCAAGGAAAGATATGTAGATCCTCGAGGTGTGGGTAACCGCCTCGGTGGAAGCCATGGTGAGATGCATCCGCCTTGCCCGTGCCTTTCGGGAGGGTGGGTCCTCAAAGGGCTTTTAGTGATAAGTTATCCCGTTAGATTGATTGCAATCGCCAAAAACCCTCGGGATTTCCTTCTTCGATCGCCGACCTCGGGCCCGATGGACTCGACCTGAGTTGGTTTGAGGGTATCGAGGACTTGGATCTCTATGATCCGGCCTCGATCACTTCGGCAACTGGCCCCGAGAAGGCCGTGGAAGGAGGGACCACATCCGATCTCCCGCACGCGTCGTCAGAAGGGGTGGTCCAAGCCTCGGAGGCCCAGACCTAAGCTCGTTGGGGAGGGCTCAATCTTTTAAGCGAAACCTAGTTGTTTGTTTTTCTTTTGTTTTTCTTTTTGTTTTGATCTTGCCCGCGAAGGCCCCCCTTTGTATAGTTCCCTTTATTTTTTCTTAATGGAATGCCCCACGGGCTTTTATTACTCTTGTTTCGCTTTATTTACGTTGTCTTATTTTATTGCAATTTAGCGAAAAATATTGTATGGTTTGCCCCTTTCTCTTATGTCGTCTTAATGATTTGCGACTTGATGAACTGAAACTCATTATCGAGCTCGCATATGTCGTCTTAAGAATTTGCGGCTTAAGGATCTCGGTAAGCAATTACTTGGGATTTTCCTGAGCTACCGAGCTCGCTTATGTCGTTTTAAGATATTGCGACTTAGCGACCTATATTTGTCTCGTACTTTTTATTGTTTCCCGAGTTTGCATATGTCGTCTTAGGATATTGCGACTTAGCGACTTTGATTTATCTTGTACTTTTTATTTTATCGTGCTCGCATAAGTCGTCTTATGATATTGCGACTTAGCGACCTCGATTAACTTTTACCTTTGTACTTTAGTTTATCGTGCTCGCACATGTCGTCTTATGATATTGCGACTTAGCAACCTCGATTAACTTATAATTATCGTGCTCGCATATGTCGTCTTATGATATTGCGACTTAGCGACCTCGATTAACTTTTACTTTTGTACTTTAGTTTATCGTGCTTTCGCATATAATAAATCTTATGATATTGCGACTTAGCGACCTCGATTAACTTTTACTTTGTTAGAGGTCCGTAGATTGTCCTGTCCTGCCCCCCTATTTTTCGATTTAATAGAGAATAAAATGGGAAAATTGGAACTTTGTATTTATGTAGGAACAATCGCTACATTCATTACCGAGGTAAGTTCCTATACTAGATACTAGTAAGTTCGGGCTAATGCCCCCTTCTACTGATAGTATTTCTTCAGAAAGGTCGCGTTCCATGGATATTGAGTTGGAATGTCGTTGATGTCTTCTAACTCGTACTCTCCGTTAGGTAGTATCTTCGTGATCTTGAAAGGCCCTTCCCAAGTTGGGCCGAAAGGTCCTTGCCTGACTCCTTGTATTTTTTTAAACACGAGGTCGCCTCTGAATTAGGCGTACTTTCACCCTTGAATTGTAGTACTTTTTCGACCTCTGTTTGTAGGTCGCATTTGGATATTTGAGTTGATGCATGTTCGGTATGTCGGAAATGCACCTCATTTGGGATAATGACCTCCCGACCCAAAGGCGAGGAGAAAGGTGTTTCCGGTTGAATCCAAGAGGTGGTCCGATATGACCAGAGTATCTCGGGAAGCTTGCTCGCCCAAATTCCTTTTGCTCCCTCGATCCTTGTCTTGAATGTGTGCTTGATGATCTTATTAACCGCCTCGACCTGACCATTTGATTGTGGGTGATAGGGGGTGGAGAAAAGCTTGGTGATCCGCCACTTCTGAAGAAAGCTCGATTTCCCATCCATCAAATTGTGGTCCGTTATCCCACACTATCGCTTTGGGTAGGCCGAACACGCATATGATATTCTTCCATATGAATCGAATGATTCTTGCGATCCATCCGTCCCGGGGCCTCTGCCTCTGCCCACTTGGTGAAATAGTCGAGCGCGACCACTGCGAACTTGACCATTCCAGGTGTCGTGGGTAGTGGTCCGATCAGGTCGATGCCCCATTTGGCAAAGGGCCCAGTCAGATATCGATCACGATCTCCTCTGGGGCCACCCTGATTTTTGGTGCGAAGACCTGACACCTTTTGCATGCTTTAGCAAAGTCGAGGAGTCTTGTTTCAAAGTTAACATGAAATAATACTGTCAAGAGACCTTGTGGGCGATTGAGTGCCCTCGGCGTGGTTACCACATACCCTTCATGAATCTACTTTATGATCTCTTTACCCGACCTCGGGGTTACACATTTTAGCAAAGGGAAAGGCGAAACCCGCTTGATAGTTGGTTGTCGACGATCGAGCATCGGTCTGCCGGATTGAAGTTAAATCGGCCTCGATCTTATCGATTGGGAGCTAGCCATCTTTAATGTACTTAATGATCGGACTCATCCAGGTATCTTCCTCGGTTGCCATAGGTGCGATAAGGGCCAAACTACCCGATGGGGCATCGAGCTTAATGATGGTTATATCTGACATGTCGGCCGCTCCTTCAGATGTCGTCAACCTAACTAGAGCATCTGCTTGGGTGTTCTCCTTCCTAGGAATTTGGGATATCTCGACACCTTTCGATCTTTTTTCGACAGATTTTGGGCTATCTTGTGGTAAGCCATCATCCGCTCAGATCTCACTTTCGTACTACATCATCCGGAAAGCTACCACCGAGAATCGCAAAAAATCTTGACGCGTTGCACCCCCATAGCCATGGCCATTTCTAGGCCATTGATCAAGGCTTCTAATTCGGCCTCGTTGTTCGTTGCTTGGAAATTGAAACGGATTGCGGTTGTGAAAGATCTTCTTTTCGGGTTGACTAGTATCACGTCTGCCCCAGCTCGGTCGCTGGTTGCCAAACCATCCACATATAACTCCCAAGGTTACTCCACGACGTTCTCCTGTTTGGTCAAAAAAGTCAATTCCACGAGGAAATCCGCCAACGCTTGTGCCTTTATTGCCGTCTGGGGTGCGTATGTGATCTTGAATCGCCGATCTCCGCCGACCACTTGAGGCATCTTCTGCGGTATCCGTCGATGGAGTATTTATAAAGAAGGGTAACGAGGTCAGGACCTCGACATGGTGGTCGAAAAAATATGGCCGGAGCTTTCGGACGCTCATTACGAGCACGTAGGCAAACTTCTCTAGAGGGTGGTATCTTAGCTCGGCATAGTTCAAAGTTTGGCTCACAAAGTAGATCGGCAGATGGTCTTGCCCTCAAATTTCAATCTGGCGCTTAACGCGGTCTCCTAGGCCGCCAAGTAAAGGTAAAGTTTTTCCCCCGGGATGGGCTTTGCGAGAATCTGCACGTTTGATAGGTAATCTTTTATGTTCTCGAACGCGAGTTGGCTTTGAGTTGTCCACTTAAACTTCCCCTTTCTGATTGTATCAAAGAAAGGTTTGCATTTGTCCCCCATCCGCGAGATAAAATGATTCAGAGCGGCCAACCGCCCTGTCAACCTCTGAACTTCCTTGATGTTCTGTGGTGCTCTCATATCGAGCACGGCCTGGATCTTGGTCGGGTTCGCCTCAATCCCGCGATGGCTCACCATATGCCCCAAGAACTTTCCTGACTCCACCCTAAAGTTGTACTTCTTGGGGTTCAGTTTCATCTTATATTGCCTTAAGATGTTGAAGGCCAGGGCGAGGTCCCCCAGATGGTCTTCTCTTATCTTGCTTTTAACCACCAGATCATCGATATACACCTCCATGGTCTTGCCAATTTGGTCTGCAAACATGCGATTGACCAACCTCTGATACGTTGCCCCGGTGTTCTTCAGACCAAAAGGCATGCGTTTCCAGCAGTAGATGTTCTTTTCTGTCAGAAAAGAAGTGTGATTTTGGTCGTCTCGGTGCATAGCTATTTGATGGTAGCCCGCGAATGCGTCCATGAACGACATCACCTCGTGCCCCGCCGTATTTTTGATCAGGTGGTCGATGTGCGGCATGGGGAAATGATCTTTGGGGCAAGCGTCGTTTAGATCCTTAAAATCAATGCACAACCTCCATGACTTGTTCGCCTTTTTTACCAACACCGCATTCGCTACCCATTGAGGCTTATCAGCTTGCTCGATTAGCTGGTTATCTAGGAGCTTCTTAACCTCCTCGGCCAGGGCCGCATATTTCTCGGGACCAAACTTCCTTCTCTTCTGCGAGACTGGTTTCTTTGAAGGATCGATGTGAAGCTGATGGCAAGCGACCTCGGGATCTATCCCGACCATATCTCTGCGGGACCAGGCAAAAACGTCCAAGTTGGCTTTCAGGAACTCGATCACCTGACTTCGCATTTCGGGACCGAGGGTGGTCCCGATGATCACCTCCATCTCGGGTCGGGTTTCGCTAACTGGGACTCTCTCGAGCTCTTCCACCGGTGTGGCTCGTTGCCCTTTCGCCCATCGTGGGTCATCAATAGGCTCGTAACCTATTCTGGGCTCGAGATCGGCCACTTCCTCGATGTTGGCGACTTTCATTCTTTTGTTGGGTACATTCGTTGGTGGCGAGGTCGGGTCGTCGGGATAGTCTTTCGTCACTACCATAATTGCCCCCTTCTCGAGGGTCGCCATGGTCGTGCCTGACTCGGCGTCGACCTGTAACAAACATCCTCTAGACATTGCCTGATTTCCTTTGATCGTTCCTACGGGCCCTCCTGGGGTTGGGAATTTGATGCAGTAATAGTGGGCCGAGGTCGCTGCCCCGAACTCATGTTCGAAAGGTCTTCCTAGAAAACCGTTGTATGTCGAGGGAAGATCAACGATGATAAAATCGAGTTGCCTTGTCACCCTTACCTTCGGGTCACGATCTGAGACTAATTCAACTGCCAACCGGATTGCCCCGTACGGTTTCACTGAAGAATCCCCGAACCCCTTGATAATGAGGTCGCAAGGTTTGATGTATTCGGAGAAGTTCTCGATCTGGTCGAGAGCGCTTTTGAATAAGATGTTGCAGAAGGAGCCATTATCGATTTGTAGAAGATGAACCATTACCCCCATGATCTTGGTCGAGATCACTATTCAGCTATTGCACTCCTTGCTTGTCCTCGTCCGAGAAAGCGAGCAAACTGGTTTTATCGGCTGCCTGGTTGACTTGGGAGAAAGTCTGGTGTATATGATTTAGAGCTCGTATCTCGGCCTTACGCCTGCGTCGTGGTATAGTCATCGACTGGAAACGGAGCGATCATATGGACGGCCCTTCCCGCGGCATTGTCGGGAAAAGGGGGAAGGGGTCGCTGGCCGGCGGGACCTGGATTTGCATGAGGCCGTTGTGGTTGTGGCTGATTGTTCGGATATTTCTTCACGTAGTCATCTAGCTTTCCGTCCTCATAAAGCTTCCACAATTGTCGCAGAAGGTCGCGACATTCACTGGTGTTGTGTCCGATGCTCTCATGGTAGTGGCAGTATTTGTTGGGATTCATCTTCTCGTTCTCCTTTGTGATTTTGCGGGGCTGATCCAGAAGTTTCTTGTCCTTAATTTGATCATAGACTTCGTTTGGAGTGGTGCTTAGTACCCCCAACAGCTTGACCTCAATCTCGTTGTTAAAAGGCTTAAAGTTGTTGGTCTTGCAATGGCCGCCACTTTTCTTATGCGAGCTCGACTCTACTGTCACGGGCTTCTTTACCTCGCCCTCATGGACTTGCTCCCCCAAGCGCATGGCCATCATCTCGGCCCAGCTAATGTGATTTCCTGCCTTGTACCGGAACTCCGCATATGAACTCGGGTATTCCTTATGCATGAGCTTCCACAACTTAGTTTTGAATCGTAAGCCTCGAACAGCTCCCATTACTTTGACCTCATCTCCCATGGGTTCGCCACCTAGGAGAAAGTTATCGACTCTCTCGATGTAGTCTCGGTCCAACTCCGTGGGACCCTGCTGAATGGTCGCGAAGAGTTGTTTCATTGGTTGCCTTGGGGCCAAGGTGACGAAATGGTTAAGGAAAAGACCGGCGAGCTGGTGGAAGGACTCGATGGAGTTCGGAGTTAGAGATTTGAACCACTTATAGGCCTGGTCGCCCAGAGTGAGAGAGAACAGCCGACATTGAGTCGCATCCATGGCCCCCATGGAAGTCATGTGGTCGAAGAACTTCCCTAGATGGATGGTCGGGTCGGAGTCCCCATTATATTGATTGATCGAGGTCGTGTTGATTTTGACCTGTGCCGGGGCATAGACAATGGCCGGGACTAAGGGCGAGATCGGGACAAGCGCCGATGTCGCGGGTCCTTCTTGTTGGTCTAATCGATCCTGCAGCTTCTTGAGATTTTCTTTGATGGCCTCGAGCTACTCATTTCCGTGGTTAGGGGGTCGATGAGATGCTCGCGTACCTAAACGAGATAGTATTGAGGCCTTCGGCCCCTCGTTCCTTCGACCTCGGAAATCCTCTACCTCGAAAGATGCTTCCAAGTTACGCCGGATTGTGAAGGAGTCGGCTCTGGATTCGTTCTGGCGACCTCAGGGCTTTCGAGGTGCATGGCTGCCCAATCTCTCAAAGACGGACTCAGAATGTCGTGGTTGTGGGAAACTTCCTCTGAGAGGGGAGGGAGTTTTTTCCCGAGAACTCTGGGCGCGGCGTGCCCCGCCGGACTCCCTCGTCGTGTGATTGGTCTTCGCTGGTCTGTGCCTGGGTCGGGAGTTTTCGTCCATCTTCCTCTTTCCCCGGGACCCAGAAAGGCGCGAGCGACCTACCCCGGTCGCTGAAAGGTAGAGTTGGAGTTTTCCGTTCAGAAATTATTCGGTTGCAACACTACATCGTATGGGAAAGATTGAGAAATAGATATATAGAAAAATTTATGCATGAATTGAGTGCCCATTTTTAACATAAATAAAAAAGAAACTCGAATTTGTCAATATAATAGATAAACTAAATGAAAATAAATAATGAATTTTGAAAAGTAAAACTAAAAATAGTTCACGACTCACGAGCCGAGATTTACAATTCAAATCCATAGTGTACGTACATTGTGTAGCATTGCATTGGTTTATATTTTACACTACTAGACGCAAGTGTCTTTTTTAATTTTTTAGAAATACTGAACACATTTATCTTAATTGATTATATAAGCAATATAACATACATTCATCAAATAAAACACGTGAACGAAAAGGAGGAAACTAAAGTAAACATATTGCAAGGAAGACCGATCTGGAAAAAGGAAAATAAGAATAATAAAAGGAAACAATTAAATAAGAGAAATAGGACGAGAACTATAATAAGTTATACTGCTCTACGGCCCGTCCAATAGTGGGCAAGTCTTGACCGCTTGGGAGGCTCCACCTTGCGATGGAAGTTCCTGTGGCAGCCGCAGGCCCCACATTTGAAACCCGACTTCGCGTTGCCTTTGAACTACTCCTGGAGTTATCGATGAGTTGGGCTCCTTTGCAAGAAATTAAATTATACTCTTTGACTCTTCCGCTTCTCTCCCCCTTTCTACTCACCTTTATAAATGCACTACTAATTCCAACATAATTGATTCCGGTTAGTGATTATAGAAAAAAGTTGCTTAATAGTTTAAATTGGACTAACACTTCTGCGAATCAAATTTATACATGAATTCTATTACTATTATGTGTAAAAAATATCACTATTATGTACAAAAATTTTATTGTTTAAAAATATAAAACATTTATTATTTTTACAATATAACATTAATAATTTTTATGATAAGAAATGGCTTCGGATTCACACAACTTTTTGTCTTTAAATTGCTAGGGTTTGCAAAAACATTTCAAAAACTACATGAGGTAGTATAATTTAGAATTTAAATGTGTTTGCTAGAAGATTAGATATAAGCTAAACATTTGATCAAATATATATTATAGCTTACCAATTTATTGGCTTCGAGATTATAGCTTCTCAAAAGTAAACAAAAATGATTCTTAATCGTAAAAAATTCTTGCAAAAACGAAACACCCCTACGTATGTATGTTATCTGTCTATTATCTTTTATAAATATATTACATGTTCTTCCCTAAGCAAAAATAAAATTAGGGGTAAATTTAATCAATTAACTGTGAAAAGTAGTTGATTTTTTTAACAGAATTACTAAGTCTAAGGTGAGTTGAGTTCACATCAAAGTTTTAAGTTTTGTTTATTTCAATATTTTTATGTTATAATTTATTTCACATGCAGACTTGGGTCACATGGCTCGACTGTGTGTCTAAGTCGATCACATTTTTAGATCGAGCCCAATTATTATATTTCTCGATTATTTTTATAATGAATTCATTATAATCCATAATGTTATAACAAAGTTTCAAGTGCAAAATAGTTGGTGGTGAAGCTACACCATCTCATCTTACAAATAGATACGTGGTAATAATTGATAATTAATTAAAGCTCAGACTTTATGTCATATTTAAAAGCATATTAGATAATCAGCTAGCTATACAGGTGCATATATACTTTTTTTTTTTAATGTGATATCTCCCTCAAGTTAAGAGATACCTTCTACTAGTTCCAGCACTTGGAACATACAAGGGATACCTTAGACTACTATACCACATTGAAAGAGCTTCAAAGAAGCAAAGATTACCAAGGTTCAGAATTATTGAAAAGGATACTTCTGTTGTCTGGCAGTCCTGACCAACCAACCTCCATCAAAATGAGATTCAGTCGAACTATTAGTTTCTCTACGACGTCTTCCTCCAAATCGTTGGTTGAACCAGTTTGCTGCTAAAAGGCAACAAAATATTCATTTCTCAGTAAATTTAATATCTCTGAAGTCTGAACACAAACACACCATGCTTCATGAGCTCTACCTTTGTAGCCTGGTAAAGCTTAAGGTATTGCAGCGATTCCTCGTAGAAGCCACAATGGTAGAGGAGAACGGCATAGTCTCTTAGTTCCTTTGGATCACTTTTGAGTAAGATAAGGCGTTCACAAGCTGTTACAGATATTTGGAAATGAGAATGACCGTAAAGACATCTTAAAAGATATGGATTTGTGTGAGTGAAGATTAGGAATCATGATTTGGGATAGCCCAGGATCATAATATATTGGGCATTGATTTATTAAATGCTTAAAAGGTTTTTACACTGAACTTATATCTCCAATAACAGGAATAGGAATAATCTAATGCTAAACTGAATGTACAACAGAGATATTTGAAGCTTTGACTTTTGACTATCTATTAGCCAGGAAGAGGCAGAATTTATTAGTTTGAATGTTGCAGTAAGAAACAGTTTTCCTAAACAATGTAGATCATCCATGCAGTTCCGATATCTGATTCTAGAACTCATATCAGGATTCTGTTAGATTAAATAATTAGACACCTTTACCAAAAGTTATATTAGAAATTTAGAATATGATATAAATATTCACCATGTTCACTGAACCACTAGTGTAGATGATAACTAGGTAACTGTAACTGGAGTTCATGTATGTTTATTTCTGGATTAGCAAAGATAGATTTTACTTTCAAAATCCTAAATGCATGTCTCTTTGTAGTTTTATGCAAGCTATATTTCAAAATTCACCAAAATCCTACTTATAACACCTACGCTCCTTACATTCTCTCTCATACTCTTCTATTTTTCCCAATAAAAACACATCTTTATTTTTCAAAATATAATAATTCCACAATCACTTACTTTTTTTTACAATTTTTTTCTCTCAGTCTCAACCTACTATATATTATCAACCAAACAAACACAAAAAGTTAAATTCACCTTTTTACTATTCTAGGATTCCTAACCAGTAACCCCCACAGCACCTAAGCAGGCATACAAAAAGTAATATACCTGATAGTGCACGACGATATCCCCAAAATGAACACTAGTCCAAACACCGCGTTGAAGTCTATGCCGAGCAGCCTTGGCAGATGCAAGCTCCAACGCACTGCATTAAACATAGGAGGGAAAATAATGAGTGGAAAGAAAGAAAAAGAACATCCTTATAATGTTTGAGTTTATCAAAGGCTGTTATTTTAAGTAGTTTAGTAGTACCTTTCGTTAGGCTTGATGGAACCAGTGAAACATTGAGCAGCTTCTGCTGCCCTTAGGAAGGACTTGTAGCATTATCAAGTTGAAATGGCCAGAAAGCATTCTTTAAATCATTTAGTATCTCCACTAATAAAGATTGTGATGTCATAACATGTGAGGGATCCGATTCTTTGCTCTTTTGTTTTAGATACCCTCTGGGAGAACTATAAGGGTCACGAGGGAAAATATTTCCACATCAAAGT